>JAPVLV010000028.1:1200000-1800000 GCA_029168935.1 Oxyria digyna | reverse complement strand
ACAAAATCAACGCAATATTTGCTAGATGTACGATGTACCAAAACTATCATTAAATCCCTTGCTCTCTGTTTTACTAAAATGTGGTCTAAAGTCTTCTTCCTATATTGATTAAACTACATTACTTAGATACGCAATTTTAACTAATTAACCTAAATCTCATGCAATTAAATACAAAATTTAAATTCATAATATACTAACCAAAATCGGTAATGGAGTCCAATCGTCTAATGCAATTGATACATTTGTTTCGCCTTCTTCCTCTTCTTCGTCCACTTCCTCATCGACTTCTTCGTCTTCTTCGTCCACTTCCTCTTCTTCATCGACTTCGTATTCTTCTTCCACGACCCCTGATATCCAATTGTCGTTACCATCATCCTCACTACTCTCATAATTATAAGACATTGTGGTGTGCATTGCAAAACTTCAACAAGAGAGCTCAACCTCTATATACAACCAAAAAATGCCCGTTGGAATTTTATGCCCGTTGGTGCGGTAATAGTTACCGCACCAACGGGCATAAAATTCCAACGGGCATTTTTTGGTTGTATAAAAACCTGTGCGGTAACAGTTACCGCACAGATTATATTTATTATTTTCTTAAAAATTTAATTTATTTATTTTCAAATAATTATTAAAAAAAACCGGTGCGGTAATTGTTACCGCACCAGGTTTATTCATTATTTAAAGTGGTGCGGTAAGAGTTACCGCACCACTTTATTGTTTTTTTAATATATAAAACATGTGCGGTAACAATTACCGCACATGTTTATTCATATTTTAATTATTATTTTTTAAATTTATTTGTTTTTAAAAAAAAAAAATCATGTGCGGTAACAATTACCGCACAGGTTTTACGTACATCAGAAGTTAAATTTTTGTTTGCTTAATCTCGTATTAATCTGGTGCGGTAATTGTTAACGCACAGATCTGTGCGGTAATTGTTACCGCACTAGCGTCGTATAGGTTTCAGAAAAATTTCCAACAATGCCCCGGAGTCCTTTGGTGCGGTAATCCTTAACGCACAGAAGTGTACTGCAACTCTTACCGCACAGAATAGTGTGCATTTAGCACACAAAAAACGTGTGAATATAGACCAAGTCTATGTTTATACACGGTTTACTTAATATATTGACTTGATTATTGCATTCCTGGTTACAGATTTTTTTTGCATTTTTGCATTTTTGCATTTTTGCATTTTTGCATTTTTGCATTTTTGCATTTTTGCATTTTTGCATGGACTTTTAAGTATGTTCCACATGGGCTGCCCCCTCGAATAATAATTCGTTTGGAAGCCAGCTACTCTTAACAAGTTTGTGCCTTGATAGGCCACATCTATAGTGCCCAATTTAAGCAAGTTTGGTACTTTATATCAAAAAGGTTCAGTGTACAAAAATAACCTTCTCTAGCTACCATGTTCTATGTTACCAGAATACATTCAAGCGCCTCTTCATATTGTTAACAACTTTCCGGTGTAAAACAAAAAAGATTGACAAGAAATTATGGACCTTACCCTATAATTAGCTTTATTAGTAAAGGTGACATGACACCTATAAGAGTATGAATCATCCTTCATAACTCGTTTTGAGTTTGTAATGGTCTGGTGTTTTTCTTGAATGAATGAAAGGGTAATTCACTCAATGGGTAATTATGTTTCTAGGTTGTCCTATTGCATGCTAATCCTTTCTTGTCTCTAATACAATTTCTGACATAATCAATAGGTCAATAATCTACTACAAGTACAACCATTTCTTAGGTAATAACGACATTTGCATTCGAACGTTCATTAAAACTTTAATAATATGTATATTCATTTGTACTAAAATATTCACGACTTTTTAAGCATATATTTTCATTTATTTTATTATTGTTTCATTGAATTTCATTGTAAACATGTCATGAATATCATGTGTTCAAAGTCATAAACATTAATGTTGTAAAGCCGTGAACATTGAATGTATAGTGTCATTGACATTAGTCTAGATTATGTTCACTATATTTATTTAGGGGCTTACTTGGCACACCCTAAAAGTTTATTTAACACACTCATACATTCGTCACGAAGGTATTTGGTCAGACATTCATCACAAAGGTATATTGTCAGACATTCGTCACGAAGGTTCGAAGGACATCCGTCACGAATGTATTGGGGAGATCCGTCACGAAGGTATTGGAGAGATCCGTGACGAATCTTTTTTTTAAAAAAAATAAAAAAATTCAGAATCTTGTAGATAATTTCAATACGAGTCCGTGCATATAAAATACGTCCAAAACGGACATCGTTTGCCCTTCCAAAAGCCTCCAAAACAAAATAGTCGCATGCGTTAAGTTCGTAAAAGCAAAAACTTATATAAATTTAGTATTTGTATAATATAATTATTAATTATAGTTAAAAATCATGCAATTAAATTTATATACTATAATTGTATATTATCATTTAATATCACTAGTTTATTACTTATAAAGTATAATTATGCATTATGTTTAAATATTACGAACTTAATAAAAACGACTGTTTTGTTTTTAGGGCTTTTGGAAGGGCAAACGATGTCCGTTTTGGACGTATTTTATATGCACGGACTCGTATTGAAATTCTCTAAAAGATTCTGAATTTTTTATTTTTTTTAAAAAAAAAGATTCGTCACGGATCTCCCCAATACCTTCGTGACGGATCTCCTCAATACCTTCGTGACGGATCTCCCCAATACCTTCGTGACGGATGTCCTTCGAACCTTCGTGACGGATGTCTGGCCATATACCTTCGTGACGAATGTCTGACCAAATACCTTCGTGACGAATGTATGAGTGTGTTAAATAAACTTTTAGGGTGTGCCAAATAAAGATTTTGTTTATTTATTCTGGTCATGTTCATTGTTGTGAAGATGACACGAACATTGATGTTCGTGACTTTGAACATCCATAGACATGTTCGTGGGTTGCTAGGTTGCTGCTACGTAAGACATGGTTATTTGTGGTACCTAACTCTGATAATAATGACCCTCTCATCAAAGTAGATCGATGATTAATGATTCTTGCTAGAACATAATCTGATTCCTAGCCATTCAGATGTAGTACATAAAAGTTGTAAGACAACAACACATGTTGACTCATTTGGTATTGACGATTCACTTTCCTTCGGAATGTTCTGAGTTAGATCTCCATTATCGACGTGAGGGTTGTGTTTGTGGATGGTTCGCAAGAACCTCTACAAGTGATCATTAGCCTGCAAGACATTTTCTGATCCGTGGTGGTGACCGAAGCCGAACTCATCCAAACTTTTTTTTTTACCAAAACACAACAAGGCTATAACGCAAGTAACCGCGATTTTCCTAGTAATTTCTTCATATGATCAACGAATCAATTATTGTGATGCTTCAAATTAAGATTTTCCAATTGTATACATTTTTCGCGAGGGTAGTACCAACTGACATTATTGACAAAAATATTATTACCTCGATTTGTAAACTAAAGACTTTGAACTCGCAAGTCTTTGTAATGTTGAGACCAATTGCAAATTGTTAGTTTAATCAGAAACTTCGTAAGATCATGAACTTGTGAGCTTATAAAAGGTTCTTATAGTCATGGGCGGACCCACATTGAGGCCATACTGTCACTGGAATTTTTTTTATTGTTTTCCTCTAATGTCCCTTTCTCTAACCTTATTTAAGGACCCGGCTATTTCCAATCTAGTCTTCAGTATTGGAATAAGAATTTTTTTTGATTTGCATAATAATTTAACATAATTCTAATCAAAGGTACACACAATCAAAACTAATAATCATCTCAATACTATTTACATCAATGATCAAACAAACACAAACAAAATATTTACATCAGTTTAGCACTGTACACAACACAGTTCACCATAATTTTTTCTAGTAAAATCTTTTACAAAGATCAGTTCAATAAAAATATTCTTCTATCTTATGACTATCAAAGTTAAACAAAACGTGAAAAAAAGAAGTTTGTGACACTTAAAAATGATAGGAAAAACGTGTAAAGAACTTAGAAGAAGACCTCATATTGTGTTCCTTACCTCGAATAGTTCGGAACACGCATTCTTGATCGTTTAGTCTTATATTGCGGCGACATGGTTTGCAACCTGCGAGCGTTTCATATTTTAGGATTTTCAGGGGTCAAACGATGCCCGATTTTGATGAATATTTTATGTATGGACTCGTCTTGAAAAGATCTACAATTTCGTTTATTTTTTCATGCCCGAGTGATCTCTATGTAGGTCCGCTCCTAGTTAAGATCAATTGACTTCATAGAAACGTCATGCTTACATGAACTTATCCTAAAGTTGGGAACACAATCTTTTTTAGTTGCATTTCTATGAATTTTACCTTCGACACTTTCTCAATCAAACAATTACCCTAAAGTTCTTTAATACTCAAATAAATTTGACAGGAACCTAAACTAAACTATGGTAAATTTTGGATGAAATGTATAAATAAACTAAATAAAGAGGTCATGTTTTAGGAAAAAGATGATAAAGTATGGAATTTGTGGTGGAGTAATATGAATGAGAATTGATGATCGCAGCAAATATTTTAAAATAAATTGAAAGGCTGCAGAGTGAGGATGCAGCTGGGTAACTGTGGACATGACGTAAAGTGAAAGAAAGACGAAGGAGAGATACTCTATAAACACATACCACTAATTTTTAATCTGCAATTCTGCATTGCCCTTAATAATTCCATTGCTTCCAATACGCTAGCTTCTTCTTCTACTTCTTCTCACTTACAGAGTATTTTTTATAATAAAATTGATTATAACCCCGACTGGAAAACTATGATTCCACAACAATTTCCGAATGAGAGCAAAAAAGCTCAAGATTTATCATATGGCCATTATATGTATCGCCGAGTTATCTTGCTAAGATATGTTTATTGTCTAAAAACGAAATTTCCTAATATATCGAAATTTTCGTTTATAGATCCATTATGTCCTAAAAGACTTATTAAGCATATTAGTTATAAAAACGGTTATCTCAAATTAAAATTACAATCTCATAAATGAGTAAAATCAACAAATCTAAGCTTCTTAATTCAATCATATATTTTTGCTTCTAGGTTAGGAATGAATTTACAATGCTTGCTCTTTGCACTATTGTGCACATAAAACACATCATACGGACTCATGATGCAATTACTCCATGTTACTGTTTTTTTGTTCATCCTTTCTACAATTTGAGATAACATTCGATCATCTTCGTATTATCAATTAAAAATGATCAAAATGGTTGGTTATCTTCGATATGTATGATATGTATGGAGTAATTTAATGTGATACTAATCTAGAGTACAGTAAAAGTCACAAGACAATTATACGAAAGGAGCAGAAGTTAAACAAAGAGCAGTGACGTCCAGCAGCTTTCCCACTATTCTCATATTCTTACGCTGTTGTGATGGATCCGCGTACCACTACCTACAAAACCCTAACCCTAATAAGTATTTTATCCCCCAATTCAATTCAAAGTCTCCATTGATTTGATTCTCAAAACCCTAAAGCTAAAGCCTAACCTACCTCCATTGTGCAGAGGTTCAATCATAATCGTTCAAATAGTTACTTTTTTCATCCTTTGTAACTTTGTAGAGAAGAACGAGACCCAAAGGATTCTGAAAAGAGAGACTCCTCTTTCTCCTCTGCACTTTTACAACTCAGTAATTATCAGTGCTGGCTCGAGCTAAACCGGCCGAACCGGGTGTATTTAGCTAAACCGGAGTTTCAAAATAAAATGTCCGGTTCGATTTCAGTGAGGATAAACCTGATGTGAGAATTATAGAGAGACGACGTGCGCTTACCAAACAAAAAAGAGAGACGACGTGCGCATGCATGTAATGTAGATTGTTTGTATAATATTATATTCTATGGATGGACTTGTATGTAAATTTATGTATTGTACGTAATATACGTACGGGAGATTATTACTATATGGTTTTTAGAATATGATCGAGCTAGCTAGATTTTATCTACTTTTAGTCATCCAATTAGGAATCTTTGCATCCTAAAGTGGTACATATAGGCAGGAGTTACATATCATATCATGATGTTAGGAATAAGAATTAGTTCGATTGATAGATTTGAGACAAGCATAAATATATATATATATAGGAAACCATATGTTTGATCATTGTTGAAACTTAGATTGATATATACATCAAAGTCGCATTTTTGTTTGGTAAATACTTCTTTTTTCACACCGGTCATGTCTTTCAAAGTGGCTTATTTTACTTCCCGTCATACTCTACAACCCTACTCTAATGCTATATCAATGTTTTGTTTGTACTCCCTCCGTCCCAATATTAAGTGTCTGTTTGCGTTTTCGGATGAAAATTAAGGAAGTGAGAAAGAAAAAGTGAAAGGGGGAGAGATTGTGAGAGAGTGTGGTTTTTTATGTAGGAGAGAGAAGATAAAAGGTGATTAAGTGTGGAAATTGATGTAAAAAGGAAGGAGAGAGAAGATAGTTAGGTGTGAATTTTTAGAAAAATGATTTGATGTCGATAATAAGACGAAAGATATAAATGAAAACAGACATAACATTTTAAGACGCCAAATAAGGAAAAGAGACACTATATTATGGGGAGGAAGAGAGTATTAATTTGTAGTGTATTTATTTTGGATTTTATTAAAAGTAAAGATAGAGTAGATGAATTGAATGGACATATATTGGGCACATAGAACCTAAGACCTAGAGATAGAGAGAGGGTTAATTGGAAGAGACATTCGGAGTGTCCCACTTACTTTATCAGCCTTTCTTTCAAATCTCTTCTCTATCTCAATTCCACCAATTCCAGTTACCCTCTTACTAACTTTTACTCCGACTTTGTATTTATAACTTGATTAGATGGTTTTGATAAGACATATTTTATTGTGTATATACTCCACTCCGTATAATTTGTATCACATGTATTACTCCCTATTCTTTTAGACGGTTTACAAAATACCATATGTGCATTGTCCTACTCATATAAACAAAAGAGTACTAATTACAAATTAAAATACGGATACATGAGATACAACCGGAGGGAACCACGTGTGGAAAGTTGAAACATACGTGATAATGCAGTGTGAAAATACTTGTAAATGGTTTGATTTGAGTTTAGACATGAAAGATTGACATGCAACAACAAGTTAATAATATCCGCTCGTAATCGGCAGTACTCCGTACAATACAGTTACTCCTTCCGTCCATAATACGTCCGTATTATTCTTGTTTCATACTCCGTATTTCTACACTATTCACTTCAACATATTATATGACATAATTTTTATTATATAAAAACAAATATAGTAATGTGATTAATCTCGATGAGTACTTTAACATATCAAAATTTTATAATCTTTTTATTAATGTATAGTTAGAGATATAGACGATACAAAACGTGTCTCGACAATGTGAAAAAGGAAACAAAAATTATATTATGAGACAGAGAGAGTACTACGAAGTAATTTTTTCGTCCCTACTTTTATTTCCGTCGTTCTTGAAAGTTATATTTTTTACCCATTAACTCTTCGACTAGTACTCCTATCCAATTTATTTTTTTACAAATAATAAATTCATCTGTTATTTTAGCTATCAAATCAATTATCTCGCCTCATATTTGTTTTCTTTCCTCTTCATCTTCGCCACGAGTTATTCATGTGACTCAATCTTCAACTCTTCATTTCAGTCTCCTTACTTGGCTTGCTCTGATCATCTGAGGTGTGAGAGAGCCGACTTGGAAGTGAATCATACATACAGTCCATGACGCTTCAGTCCCCGACCATCGGAAAGTAGGATTTTGGAAGAGGGAAGGACAATGCATGCCCAATGCATTCTCATCACCATGATGAAAGAGTGAGCATTCAAAATGTGTTTGACATGTGTCTCAAAACCATTACACTTGTGACAAAAAGTTAAGCGAGGTATGTAGAAAAACTAGGAAAGAGAAGATAAATCGCCAAAAGATTAGCGGGCAACCATTGAGAGAGTACTTCTCTCTCAATGTGGATTGTGAGCAACCATTATTTATACTCTTATGCTGTTGTTGAATTTGTTGATCATGTATATATGTTTGCAAACATACTGGGTTGAATGTGGATTGTGATTCAATATGTGGATCATGTGGAATATGCATTGTGATTGAAACTATTGATCTTGTTGAATGTGCATTGTGATTGAATCTCTTTATACTTGTATGTAGAATTGTGGACTGTGATTGAATATGTTGATCATGTGAAACTGGAGATTGTGATTGAATGTTGGATGTTGTGTGTTGTAGTGGTTTGTTTTCCACAATATCAATGATGAAGTTGTCAATAGCCACATAGATATAAGTATCAATACTCTCACACTTAATGTGTCATAGGAATACAACTATATGGGATTTGTGATGCCTATAGGTATGCTTAGGTAATGTCTTTAAGCTTGTGTATGTGAGAGCAATGGGGACAACTAAGAGTTATCAGTGTGATGTCAGTAAAACTATATGAGATGCTTGAAGCTTGATGTTCATCATCTAAATGTGATATAGGAACATAATTACCGTGACTAATTTATGCTTATAGGTATGCTAAGTTTATGTGATTTGGCTTGTGTTTGTGAAGGTTAGAGGATACATGAGATATGTTTTTCGGTGACCACTTCTGTTTTTTCTTAGAATTAGTTGGATTTCCTTGCTTACAAAAATATGTCAATGTAAGTATGCTTACAATAATCACCTAGCCTATGCATTCTTACTATAGTCATAGTACTGACATGCTTACAAAAAAACACATTATTTATGCATAAATATCACAGTCTTTGATAGATTACAAGGTTCCAAAAGAATTTATGTTAAATCAATCTAGTTGTCTAAATCTCCTTGACAGGGTGCAGCTTCTTATGTTTGTGGTTGTCCTGCATTTGATGTCCATGCTTTTGTATCTGTTTCATGTGAACCCCCATAAACACTCTCCCATGTTTTTATTATGTACAAAGTAAGGACGGCGGCGGTCGGCTGGATGGTGACGGCGGACAGAGACGGCGGAGATCGTCAGGATGGTGGTGACGGAACAGTGACGACGACAAGTGATGTCTTCCTTGACTCAGTCGTCAATCTAGAAAGACTCGCTTGATTCGAAACTAGATAAGCAAGCGACGTCTTTCTTGACTCAATCGTCAATCTAGAAAGACTCGCTTGACTCGAAATAACCCAAGGAATCCATCTAGGGTCCTTTTGAGGTTTGAGGCAGAGATATGGTTCTACCAACACTCGTTCTCACAAGTTGAATCAAACACAAGAAATCCACTTGAATTCAATCCAACAAAACTACAGCTAAACAACGTCAAAAATAAAAGTGAAGAGTAATTCTCTATTTGTCAAATCTCCCTCTAAACCCTAAAAACTTATCTATTTATACTCTTAAAAATATCAAATAGTTAAAAGGGAAATGTCCAACTCAATAAGGCCCTTGGGCCCAAGTCTGTCTTCTCTCTTCAAGGGCCGATCGGCCTTCTCCTTCCCATGCAGCTCGGCTGCTCCTCTTCTGCTTGAATCAACATGACGTACTCTTCTCTTCCTTGCCCCGTATTCTCCATGATGTGCATCCCATTTTTTAAGGCGATCAATAGCTGCTTGGCTCGACTCCTAGTGATGGCTCCCGGTCTGTCTGAATCCTCATCTTCCTCAGCCCGACGTCTAGCACGTGTCATTAGTGGCCCTGGTATGTCTGAGCTAGCTCCTTGAGTAAGTACATGTGTACTTACATCATCCTACCTCTCTTGAAAAGGATTCGACCTCGAATCCATGGGTAAATCGTCCTCAAGCTCATCTACAAGAAAAAGAGAAAGTTCTGACACGTTAAAAACATTATGGACTTCATACGTACCTGGGAGGTCTATCTTGTAAGCATTGTCATTGATCTTTTCTAGAACTTCAAAAGGTCCATCTCCCCTAGGCTTCAGTTTGGAGTTCCTCTGTTTAGGGAAACGATCTTTTCGCAAATGGAACCATACGAGATCCCCTGGCTCTAGAAGCAACTCCTTGCGCCCTATGTTCTCTTGTTTCTGGTATTGAGTTGTTTTGGTCTCTAAACGATCGCGGGTGCTCTGGTGAAGATCCCTTATGTGATCCGCCTGATCCAATCCTTCTTGACTCTCTCGCTCCTTGATAGTGTACGGAATCATATCTAGAGGTGTAAGAGGATTCCGTCCGTACACTACCTCAAAGGGTGTCTTCTTTGTCGCCGAGTGTATGGCCCTGTTATAAGAAAATTCGACAAAAGGCAGGCATTCTTCCCATTTACTGAGGTTAGTACTTAATAATGAACGTAGTAAAGCACCGAGAGTTCTATTAACCACCTCAGTTTGCCCATCTGTTTGAGGGTGGCAAGAGGTAGAAAACAACAACTTTGTACCCATCCTAGACCAAAGAGTTTTCCAGAAGTAGCTCGGAAATTTGGCCATCTGTCAAACACTATGGTTTTAGGTACCCCATGTAGTCGAACTACTCCTTCGAAGAAGAGATCGGCTACATGAGTAGCATCATCAGTTTTGCAACAAGCAATAAAATGAGCCACTTTAGAAAACCTGTCAACCACTACAAAAATGGAATCCCTCCCTCTCTTAGACCGAGGTAATCCCAAGACAAAATCCATAGAGACATCTTCCCAGGGATTACTCGGTATAGGTAAAGGTGTGTAGAGACCGTTAGGGTTCAGCTTAGATTTAGGCCTTAGGCGGACAACACAAGAAGAACAAAAACGAGTAACATCTTTTTGCATGTTTGGCCAGTAAAAATGTTCCTTAAGGGTTCCTAGAGTCTTATCAATGCCAAAATGCCCCATGAGGCCCCCTCCGTGGGCTTCTTGTATAAAGAGCCTACGTGATGACCCTTTTGGAATACACAACTTGGACCTCCTGAACTGATACCCATCATGCAAATAGAACTGGTCTACCCCACCCCTAACTTGGCATGCAATAAACTTGTCCTTAAAATCATCATCCAAAACATACAAGTCTTGCATGAAAGAAAATCCTAACATTCTAGCATCAAGGGAAGATAACAGAGAATACCTGTGAGATAGTGCATCAGCTACGACGTTGTCCTTCCCTTTCTTGTGTCGGATGACATAAGGAAATGTCTCGATAAACTCTACCCACGTTGTCCTTCCCTTTGGAAGGAGCTAATGTTGCCAAGTATGAAGGCACCTGACCAGAGCATACAGTTCCTTGTCATAGGTCGGGTAGTTGAGTTCAACACCACTCAACTTTTCACTAAAGTAGGCAATGGGCTTGCCTTCTTGCATCAAAACTCCTCCCAACCCTATTCCTGAAGCGTCACACTCAATCTCAAAGGTTTTGCTGAAATCTGGAAGTATCAGCCATGGTGAGTGAGTCAGCTTGTCCTTGAGTTTCTGGAAGGCAGCCTCCAGTGGCTCTCCCCAGTGAAATATTGTCTTCGTCTTGGTCAGCTCCGTTAGTGGCTTGGCAATGGAGCTGAAGTCCTTCACAAAACTCTGGTAGAAACTGGCCAGACCGAGAAAGCTCTGAACCTGAGTCTGAGTTGTCAGTGTTGGCTAGTCCTTGATGGCCTTAACTTTCTCCTAATCCATCTTTAGACCTGTGCTGCATACTACAAATCCAAGAAACACAACATGGTCCGAACAAAATTCACATTTCTTTAGGTTAGCATTAAGTTTCTCTTTTCGGAGAACCTCTAGTACTTGTCGAAGATGTTTTGCATGCTCACTAACAGATGAACTATAGACAAGAATATCATCAAAGTAGGCTACTACAAACTTTCCTAGATATGATCTTAAAGCATGATTCATTAGACGCATGAAAGTACTAGGAGCGTTGGTTAGTCCGAAGGGCATTACCATCCATTCGTAGAGTCCGTACTTCGTCTTGAAAGCATTCTTCCATTCATCTCCCTCCTTCATCCTTATCTGGTGATACCCGCTCTTCAGGTCGATCTTAGAAAACACATGAGCTCCATGCAGTTCGTCTAACATATCATCCAGCCTGGGAATGGGGTGACGGTACTTGATAGTAATGTTGTTTATGGCTCTACAGTCCATACACATACGCCAACTCCCGTCCTTCTTGGGGACCAAAATCACTGGAACTGCGCATGAACTCAAACTCTCCCGTACATGTCCCTTCTCTACGAGCTCTTGCACCTGTCGTTGTAGCTTCTTGGTTTCTTCGGGGTTCCTACGGTAGGCGGCTCGATTGGGAAGAGTCGCTCCCGGAATGAAATCAATCTGATGCTCAATCCCTCTGCCAGGTGGCAGTCCTGGGGATTCTTCCTGAAACATATCCTTATATTCCTGCAACAAAGAAGAAATAGAAATAGGCAGATCAAGGGTATCTAGAGTGGTATGCAGGGAATAGGTAGCAACAAGTAAGAAACAAGGAAGACTTCCCTGGATTGCAGTGTCAACCACCTTAGTAGTAGCTAAGAGAATGTGGTTTCCAGCTCCCGAGTTTTGACCTAAAGCCATCTTCTTTGCTTTGGTCAAGCTCTTTTCCTTCTCTTTAGCTGCTCTTTAGCTGCTCTTCGCTGCTCGTCCTCCATATGCGCCGTCATGATTTCGGTTGGCGTCATTGGAAGTAGTGTATACCGCTTCCCCTCCATGAAGAACGAGTATTCGTTTGTAACACCGTTGTGCATAACACCTCGATCATGCCGCCAAGGCCTCCCGAGCAACAGGTGACATGCAGTCATAGGAAGAGCATCACACAATACCTCATCGGTGTACCCGCCAATAGAAAAGACCAACTTGGCTTGCTCAGTGACTCGTAGCGGCGAGTCAGCATTAAGCCAATTCAGGTTGTAGGGTTGACGATGGGGCGTTGTTGGTAACCCTAGACACTCCACCACTACTCGATCAATGATGTTGCAGCAAGATCCCCCATTAATGATCAAATTGGAGACGGCTCCTTTGATTAGACACCGAGAATGAAAGATTGTCTCCCGTTGGGATGGTAGGGAAATCTGTTCATCTGAGATCAACGACCTCTTGGAAACACATGCCCATGGTGTTGCCATCTCCTAAACCTGCGCAAATCACAGGCAACAACAGCACACGAAGGAAAAAACGTAATATGTCTATTCCTAAGTTACACAGTTGAATACAAGAAAGGCTAGACACAGGCAGAATGGTAAAGCAAGTCACGAAAAAGGGGGAAATTAATCAATGAAAAGAAATTGAATTTATAATGAAAGAAATGACAGCAAACAAAATCAAAGATGGTGAACAAAAATTCAAGCAAACAACCGGTTGCCCCCTAGAGAAGTTGCCGAGCGGGGTTCTCTTGGGCTACTAGCCCGAAACCATTTGACGTGCGCTCTAGGACTTCTCACGGTTACTAACCGGGGTCCGCTTAAATCTGTTGGCTTTTTAAGGCTACTAGCCTAGAACGAATTTTCCTCTAGCCGGGTCTCTCTTCACCTAGACGTTCTGTTTTTTTTTTTTAAATAAATAAATCCGAAAATAAAAGAATATTTATTTGATATTCGGATTTAATTAAATAAAAAAAATTATTTAAATAATTGCCTAAGATAAGCTAACAAAATCTCTAGATTCTAACCAAATTAGTTACTAGAAGATCTTCTCAACCACCCAAAGATTTCCGAAGATATCAAATCTTAACAAAATAAGAATAAGAATCAAATCAAATAATTAATTGCTAAAACAAGAAGATTTTGTCTTGCGGGTCAAGGCAAGGTGCTTAGGGTTAGGGTTTTCTCTCACCCAACCCAAGCCACGCCGGCGGTGCCTAGGCGGCGACCCGCGCCCAGCCGCGTGGAGGTTCTCACGACCCTCACTCGCACAGGATATGACGGACCTAGAAAAAATTCTAGTGGCTCTCGCTCTCGGTTTTGGTAGATCCCGCAACAACCCGGTTTAATTTTTCTTAAAATTCAACACGTAAGCGTAAAAATTAAACAGAAAAGCGTTTTTACCTAGCGTTGGCTCTGATACCAAATGATGACACAAGGTCGGATGAAGATCAATGAATTGCTAGGATTTTGATGAACGAAGGATAGTAAATCGGCGGCGGTAACAACAGAAGGCGTCGAGGACGACGGAAGCGGCGGTCGGATGGATGGTGACGGCGGACAAAGACGGAGGCGATCGTCTGGATGGTGGCGACCTTACAATGACGACGGCAAGTGATGTCTTCCTTGACTCAGTCGTCAATCTAGAAATACTCGCTTGATTCGAAAATAGATAAGCAAGCGACGTCTTTCTTGACTCAATCGTCAATCTAGAAAGACTCGCTTGACTCGAACTAACCCAAGGAATCCACCTAGGGTTCTTTCGAGGTTTGGGGCAGAGATATGGTTCTACCAACACTCGTTCTCACAAGTTGAATCAAACACAAGAAATCCACTTGAATTCAATCCAACAAAGCTACAGCTAAACAATGTCAAAACTAAAAGTGAAGAGTAATTCTCAATTTGTCAAATCTCCCTCTAAACCCTAAAAACTTATCTATTTATACTCTTAAAAATAGCAAATACTTAAAAGGGAAATGTCCAACTCAATAAGGCCCTTGGGCCCAAATCCGTCTTCTCTCTTCATGGGCAGATCGGCCTTATCCTTCCCATGCAGCTCGGCTGCTCCTCTTCTGCTTGAATCAACATGACGTACTCTTCTCTTCCTTGCCTCGTATTCTCCATGATGTGCATCCCATTTTCTAAGGCGATCAATAGCTGCTTGGCTCGACTCCTGGTGATGGCTCCCGGTCTGTCTGAATCCTCATCTTCCTCAGCCCGACCTCTAGCACGTGTCATTGGTGGCCCTGGTATGTCTGAGCTAGCTCCTTGAGTAAGTACAAGTGTACTTACATCAAAATAGATGTCCATATTTGATCTGGTAGATTGCGTTGGGCCCTTAATATCTTTTTGGTAGCATGTGACAATTGATACGCATTGCCTCCTTTTACTTGCAAAACTTCAGTCATTACATATTGAAGAGTAATTCAAACATCACATAAACTTGTAGGTTCCAACTCATAAAATGCATCATTAACTGCTTCTAGCATTTTATCAACATCTTTTGGCATTTTTTTTGTGTGCATAAGTGATTGTGTACTCCTAAAAAATTCTAGGACTAAAATGTTTAGATCTAGACTGTTAGTTGGCCGCTGAATTAAAATAAAAGTACCTCATCTTGTTTGTGTACCTCTCTTATTGTGCATCTTGTTGAGTGATATGAGCCCTTGCATTATCTTGTTAAAGGCATATGAATCTCTCTACTCCATCTTGTGGCCATTTAGCCTTGATTGTTGGTATGATTTGGTCAATCAACATTCTCCTTGTTGTGTCATTGTCTATGTTTTTTTGCGCTTTTTATGCTTCTTGGTATGTGAATGGACAAATACCAATCTTTCCATTAAATATACAATGTCCATTTGATTTAGCAATGAACTTACTTAAGCTAGCAACCTTGTATTTGTCTCTTTCATTTTTGTGCTAGATATACTCTTTGTGTCTTCTTGGTAAGATAGAACCACTTTTCATCGAATACGTCATCTATAATATAACATTCGTAAAAGCTCTTATTTATTTGTAAAATTTTAGAAACTTACGTATTAAATTTTTTGACGTTATATATTTGATTATTTAATTATATGTTTAACAAATTTTAAAATACTAGAAAAATCGACAGGTGGTGTTCGAACTCGGGTCAAAATCGAGTTCGGTCTATTTGGATTGGTAAAAAATTTGATTGGTCAGTTTAGGTTGGATCGAACTAGCGAGTTCAAAGTGCATTCTTTTATAATATACAGCATTGTTGTAAGACTTACTGCCTGTTCGGATGGTAACAAATTAATCTGAATAAGACTAACCATTGACACAAGGTTTCATCACCCGAACAGCACCCAAACACCACCTCTAATTCTATACTCTGTACAAAACAAACAACAAATTGTCAATTCTGAACAAGTTGTTTTTGTTGGTTAATTTGCTAAATTTATTTTGCAGTAGCAGTGATAAAATCACCGGGGTTTTATCCAAAGCCTGACCTCGAACACATCAACACACTCTTTGAATCCTCCATACTCATCTCTTTCCCATCGTGTTATACTCAACACGACATCCCAAACACAAACTAATTCCATAAAACAAAATCAAAATATACCTACAAAGAGTAAAATAGGTCTGTACAGCAACAGACTGCAACACCTATTTTCAAAATAAAAGGTTGCAAGTTTTCATTGGGAAAGCAACATATTTTTGTGTTAGTGACTGCTCACTCATCTCCTTCTGCAAGTAAATCAAACCAACAAACCAAAAATTCTCTCACCAAATCTATCACCCTCATTAAAATTTCTCTGCACTAATTAATTATTCACAAGAATAAGTTGGTGGTAGCTTAATTAAGTACGGAAACTTTATCTGGATCATGTGGGAATGGTTTAACGTTCGAATGTACGAATATAGTCATTCGCATGCATATTTTTTACAAATGATATGTACAAGCAAGTGTGTGCATTACTTTCATATATTATCAATGACATGCACAGTCTGTTAAATGTGCATGTCGTTGGCTTAAATATGTATGTCAACTTTTTCATTCGCACCTGAATCTTTTCCTTATAAAATTACAAAATTAAGAATATAGATTAAGAATTCTTGTATACGGAGCAGAAAAGTACTCCGTAGAAACTAAATTCTCAAGGAAAAAGTTACAGTAACTGTTAGGATCTGCTCATAAGCTAGCTAGTCTATTGAAAATGCTAGCTTATTTTACTGATTTTTATAATAAGTTTGAAATACTAAATTATTAATAATGTAAAATGGATTTTTCCATGACCATTTTTATTTTCTACTCCTTGAGTCTCATTATTATCTTCCTGTTTCTTTTGGGCACATATGTCGATGTGCGTTTTGTATCGTTAATATCTCTAATTATAAATTAATAAAAATTATAAAAAATCTATATTATTAAAGTACACGATAAGACGAATCAAACAATACCACACATGACTATGTTTTTATTTATATATTGGCCGAAATTACGAAGATTCCCTTAAATAGTGAATAGTGTCAGGAAAGAGAAACAAGAAGATAAAATTGGGACGGAGGGAGTATCATGTCTTTTGTTAATTGGAAGATGTGTGGTAGACCCTAATCATGTGTTATATTGTTTAGTCTAAATGTGTTTTTAGACATGAGTTAGAAAAAACATCACTTATAATCAGTATTACTCCATACTTATACTAGGCTATAGTTTTTCATTTTTCTAGAAAGTGAAATATGTTTAAAATTAGGCCAAGTTCGGGTAAGAAGAAACTTTATGGTAGTAAATACGAAGCATTTGCGTTCACAAATTAAAAATCAATGTTCATATTTTGTACGATAAAGATCATAATTTTGGCGGTGAAGAAATTTTGAACTTTTTAAGTAAGTGATGTGGTGACAATTTTATAATTTTTGTGAACATTGTTTTTTTCTAAATGTCTGGAAAGACATGATCATCAAATTATGAACATTACTATCCAGCATAAGAACATTAACTTCTTTTTTTCAATGAATGCTAACGTTTCGTATTTACTACCGTAAGAGTTTTTCCTACCCAAACTTTTCTCTTAAACTAACCGTGTGTTCAACATATACACAAATTAGCTAACTTATCTATACAAAAGCTTAAAACGCTAGCTTATTTTTCCAATAAAACTAGCTTATTCTTGAAGAAAGTGAAGACAAAAGCCTTAACTTCCTAACAAAGTCTAAGGGCCTGTTCGGGAAAGACACAAATAAGCTAGCTTATAGGAAGAATAAGCTATCAATTCAACATTATCAAAAAAATAAGCTAGCTTATGCTTTATCTAAACAAAGGCAAAATTTGAAATAGCCGAACAGACCCTTAGTGTATAAAATCTGTGTTAAACTTATATACTTGAACTTATACACATGCATTATAATAGAGTAGATGAATTGGTGTGTTTATTGATAATCGGATCATAATATAATAAAACTACACATTTTTATGTCACATAGACACATACTCCGTATAAGAGGATTTTCCAAATTTTGTTTTGGCTAAAGATTTTAAATATTCTTTTTACAATAGTATAGGATGTTTTTTTATACTCCACTTGAAGCTTATGTTACACGGAAACTCCTGAAAGTTTCGGACACGCAAACGTTTCGGACACTTGGAAGCGGCAACATCAAATTTAACGAAAAAGGAAACGGCAAGATAAACTATATATCAATTTGAAGAGAACAAATAGTAGAGTAGATATATCTCTAAAACATTCATAAATAGGATTAAACACATGATATTAAATCCCTTATAAAGCCAAATACAGTAACTTAACAACATACGTAATTCTGAGTAACATAATCAAGTTCATCTGAAAAACTCACAAATTAAGGAAAATAAAATATCAAACAACATAACCAAGCCTCTGTCGTTGGGGTGGTCGCCGGTCGGAGCCTCGGAGGTGTTGTGGAAGAGTGGGAGATCGAAGAGGCGAAAAGAAATTGAAGAGAAGCGGAAACGACTATGAAATTGGGAATTAGGTTTCAAATTCTATATTCATCTTTTTCTATATCTTTATTTTCTTTTAAAAAAAAAAGGAAACTCCTCCGGAAACGCGTTTCCGTCCATTTTCCGAGTGTCGTGTCCGATTAAAATGTCAACGGAAACGTTGACCGTTTCCGAGCCCTCGAGAGACGTTTCCGACGTGTTTCCGGGCGTTTCCGAGTGTCCCGAAGTGTCCGACGCGGGATACGCTCGGTCCTAGGAGTTTCCGGGTAGCTTGGAGCTTACTCATTTGCACTGTAGAGCAACAGTAATTATACATAACTTTTCTTTTGGGTAAAAAACAACAATTATACTAGTAGTAATTGTTTCCACTGTACAAAAAAGCAATTTGAATTCATAGGATTTGCTGAAAAGATAAAGCCTGGCAAATTGT
Source organism: Oxyria digyna (assembly GCA_029168935.1). Taxonomy (NCBI): domain Eukaryota; kingdom Viridiplantae; phylum Streptophyta; class Magnoliopsida; order Caryophyllales; family Polygonaceae; genus Oxyria; species Oxyria digyna. Next base: position 1,781,090 of record JAPVLV010000028.1, on the reverse strand, counting down.
TAGCTTGAAATACGGGAGACTCTTTGCTTTCCTACGGAGTATTTCCCCCTCTCTCCATCTCTACTTATACTCACACACACGAGTGTATCTTATTGCTCTGTCTTTTTCCATTTTTAATTTATTAAACTCACTTGAGTTCTTGAAAACAAAAGATCAATGGAGGAAGGAGCTAACTCTGCAAGTACTAACATGATGCTTGGATTTGAAACCCATCATGGGTTATGGCAATCATCATCTTCCTCCTCTAATCACCATCATCCCATGATGATGATGACTCATTATCAAAATCAAAATCATCATGAATCACCTCTCCCTCCCCTGCCTCCTTCAACTTCCATTTTCAACAACAACAACAACAACAACTCTAATGGTGTTGTTGCTAACTCAACTGGGTATTATTTCATGAGCCCTAATGATTCAAACATCAAGGACAGGATCATGGGTCATCCTCATTACCCTCGTCTTCTCTCTGCTTATGTGAACTGCCAAAAAGTATGTATTTTTTTAAAAAGTGACCTGTTTTTTTATTTGGGTATGAAATTTGTTGATGTTTAGGGTTTTGTTTTTCAGGTGGGGGCACCGCCGGAGATGGTGAAGAGACTGGAGGAGGAGGTCGGAGGTGTGCGGTCAAGGGTTAGTGGTGGGTGTTTAGGTGATGATCCAGCTTTGGATCAGTTCATGGAAGCTTATTGTGAGATGCTTACAAAGTATGAACAAGAGTTAACAAAGCCTTTTAAGGAAGCTATGGTCTTCTTGTCTAAGATTGACTCTCAATTTAAGGCACTCTCTTGTTCATCCTCTTCTAATCACTCTCCTCCTCCTGGTAATTCATTTTGTTGTTGTGCTTTTGATTTCTGAGATCTGCATGCATGTGTTTTTTTTAGGGTTTTGATGGGTTAGGGGTAGATTTGAGTAGATCAGGCTTATATTTAGGGTTTTCTTTATCTTAAGTATAGAGTTAAGTATTGATTGACAGGAAGCTGATTGGTGAGTGGATGTATGGGTGAAAACAGATGATCATGAATAAGAACAAGGGAAAGGGGACAATATAGGGCCAACTGAAGAGTCTAATCTTGTATGTATTCTTCTAGTTTTAGGGTTGTAAAGTTTTTTTTTTATATAATGTGTGTGTTATATTCTTGGGACTTGATTTATATGATGTACTTGCAATAAAGAATTCTGGTAGTTTGGCTGTTAGGCTATGCACTCTATCAAAAAGAATATCATTGTAGACATAAGGAATTGATATTTGCATAATCCCCACATTGTTGGTCTGGAAATGTCACTCAAAGACATCTTATAACATGATTTGTGATGCCTTGTTATTATTATGTGGTTGATTTGCAGTTACACAAACGTACTATGGGTAAAGACTATTGCATGAGATTTCTAATCTTATGATATAAGTTAGAGCGTGACAGATATGAAATTTTCTGAAATTTGCATTTCCCAATCTTGTGGGACATGGGAATAAAGCTAACCCTATAAAGTCTAGGCAAGAATCCAACTCAGAATATGGTCTGTTTTTCCCCATTGTGAAATGACATTTGCATTTTTAAATTTTCTATGATAATATACATATTCTTGTCCTGATTATGTCAATAATGAGCAGCAGCTTATGATGAGAGTGTTGATATGAACGGGGCGCCTGAAATGGAGATCGACATGAACACGAGCTTATTAGATCCTCAAGCCGAAAACAAGGAGCTGAAATGTCAGCTACTGAGAAAATACAGTGGCTATTTAGGAAATCTTAAGCAAGAATTCATGAAGAAGAGGAAGAAGGGTAAGCTTCCTAAAGAGGCTAGGCAGATTTTGCTCAATTGGTGGACTCAACACTATAAATGGCCTTATCCTTCGGTACGCCTCAAAATCCCTTCCCTTTTTCACTTCGGTATCACATTTTACCGTCTTTTAGGGCATTGATTAAGACTTAGCTAATTCGTCTACACAAGACATAGGTTAGAATAACCGTACCTATCCTACATATTTCACTAAATCTTTATATTTGCACATAAGTTAAACTAAGAGAATCACTTGATATCACTTTTGTATTTGAAACTATTTGAACTGCTTGACAAGGATCTCGAGTTCCTTCCAAATTTCACATTAACCCGTCTTGTAGGACATAGCGGTCTTATACAATATTTCTACAACACGAGCATAGGTTAAACTAAGAGAATTCATATTGAACTATTTGATATCACTTATGTATTTGAAACTATTTGAACTGTTGACAAGGACCTTGAGTTCCTTCCCAATTTTACATTTTACCGTATGTTAGGGCATAAGTTAGAATAACCGCACATATCCTAACATGTCACTAGATTTTCATATAAGTACATAAGTTATTAAACTATGAAATTCACATTATGAATTTATTTGAAAACAGGAGTCACAGAAGTTTCAACTAGCAGAAGTTACAGGATTAGACCAGAAGCAGATTAACAATTGGTTCATAAATCAGAGGAAGAGGCATTGGAAGCCGTCTGAGGATATGCAGTTTGTGGTGATAGACCACCATAACCACCCGCACCCTCAACCGCACCACCTCTACATGGACACCGTTCTTGGCAACCACCACGCTTATTCCATGGATGTTCCTCCCGCTCTTCTCTGAGTTTCAAGCTATAATATTGGTATTAGTATTTTGATTATTAAGAGATTGACTCTTGCTATAGTGCTATCTGTTTTTTGTGCCTATCTTATAAAGTTGCATGACCATTAAAGTAAGTTAGACTGTTGTGATCAGTGACTTGGATTTCTAATTATTGTATGCTTTTAATTCTGTTAAGGTTTGGAGACTAAGATCGTATTATATGTATATTTAAGGATCACTAACGAAGCATTCCGTTTCAAATTGCATGTCATTTTAGAGTAAGCTAAATGCCATTTTTTACTAGTATTTGTTAATTGGTTTGTTCTGAATAATATATTGTGCTCCTGCACGGAATAAAATGTGTTGTATTATGATGAAGAGGGAGGCAATACGGAGTATTAAGATATTAAGTGCCAAAGTGAAGCGCGGAATAGGGTTGCGAAATCGTTTGCATTTTGTGGATAATGCATTATTTATAGAAATTCCGAGGAACCCTAAAGAGATTAAGGGGAGTTTTATTAAATTAGGGCCAGAGAAAGCAAGAGAGTGAGATTTCGCCATCGACTTTGCCAAGTGCCTGTGCATTTCATTTGTCCAAAGAGATCAAGCGAATCTTCTGCTATAATGTCTTATTTGCCATTTAATTTTGGATAAAGATATTGTATGAATATTCTTAACGTACAAATACATGCACATCATATTTAGTGCGTACGCATTTATTTTTTTGTGTAGTCTTAAATATAACACATGCTACATATGAATGTGAATTGGTGAATTGGTGAATTGATGTGATTGATGTGCATGTAAATAATCTATTATTATATTCGTACGTTAATAATTATTCTCATATTAATTTTTTCCTTGACATTCTATTTAAAAATTAATTAATGTCATTTTGAAATATTATAATGTCAAATAGTAAGATACTATTACGGGATATTAAAACGAACCCTAAGAATGTGTTTGATAGGAAAATGGGTTTCGGGTTGAGATAAGGAATTAGGTTGGAAGGATGTGTTGAGACTTGAGAATGACATATTTTAATTGGAAAAGATTCAGGTGAGAATAATTATTATTGTGCGAATTGCGAATGGATGCACATTTGGGCGATTGACATGCACTTTCTTCAGTAATGACATGCACATTTAGGCCATTGGCATGCACTCGGTCAGATTTGCATGTCATTGATAATATGTGAAAAGTACATGCACACACCCCGAAAATGCATGTCAATGGCAAATTATCAATGACATGCAAATATGACCGAGTGCATGTCAATGGCCTAAATGTGTATGTCATTACTGAAGAAAGTGCATGTCAATCGCCTAAATGTGCATCCATTCGCAATTCGCACAATAATAATCATTCTCACCTGATCCGGATTCATTTTAATTTGGTGTTTGTTTTATAAGTGAATTGAAAAAAATAAAAAATAAAAAAAACACTCCCCCAGCACTCAAACCCAACCCAATAGAAATCCAAATTTGAGTATTGAGAAATGAGTATGATATCCAAAAATCTTCTTTATAAACAAAAGATATCAGTTGGTTTAGGAATTACTAGAACCCTAGAAATTAACGCTTTGAGAGGGAGTAATAGAGATTTCATTAGTGTAGTAACAAATTACAAAGGAAGAGTTAGTATATATAGAGAGGAGAGAAAGGGGAAAGTTAACTCTAACTAACTAACTAACTCTACCACTAACAATCTGACACGTGTTAGGCTAAAACTAACAACTCCTAACCATCACATATTTACACTCCCCTCAAGCTGAACAAGGGAAAACAAGTCTAAACTTGTCAGATAGAAATCTATGTTGACTAGCCCCAAGCTGTACACATGAACTATCTTAATGAAGCCTTCAACAACCGTTTCTCTGATAAAATGAGCATCAATACGCACATGTTTGGTTCGCTCATGAAATATTGGATTGGCTGCCAGAGATTCAGCTCCTTTGTTGTCACAATGTAAAGGAATGAGAAAGGAGATAATGATACCAAGATAAAAAAGTAGCCCTTGCCAGAGATTGAGTTGCTTTGTTTCTTTTGTACTAGCTCTGAGTGGAAGATCGAGACACCACTTTCTGTTTCTTAGACTTTCAATAGACTAAAGCGTGTCCAAGGAAAAAAAAATCCATTAATGGATCTTGTTGTGAAGTCACAATTTCCCTAGTTTGTATCACAATAAGCACTAACTTTCAACTCCTTTTGGATTGGATGGTGCAAGAAGATATTGAAAGTGGCTTTGAGATACCTGAGAAGATAAAATGTTGCATCCAAATGAGGTTGGCGAGGTTCATGAACAAATTGACTCAGTTGTTTAACTGTGTAAGCAATGTCAGGTCTAATCAAAGACAAATAGAACAACTGACCAACCAACCTCCGATAGATCTCTGGATCAGGAAGGATTATACCATAGTAAATGGATAGGAATGTCCCATGAGTCATGCGAAATGCAGCATCTTGGCAATCAAGCATTCTAATATCTCTAAGTATGTCCAACACATATTTTCTTTGATTTAAGTTGTAAACCAAAAGGATTCCTAGCAATCTCCATGGCAAGAAAGTATCTTGCCTCACCAAGATCTTTATTGTGAAAACCTTGTCTAGGGATGACTTGATAGTATTGATAAAAGCTATAGAATCACATGTCAACAACATGTCATTCACATAGATAAGGGCTATGGTTAGTTGGCCTTTGATGGAATAATCATGTTTGGATTGAACAAATCCTAGGCCAACAAGATGCTTGATGAGTTCCACATTCCGTTGTTTGTTTGCTTGAGACCATACAAGGATCTTGTGAGATGACAAACTTGGCCAGGAGAAGCTTTTGAGTAGCCTGGAGGAGGGATCATATAGACTTCCTCATCAAGGAACCCGCGAAGAAAAGCAGTGTTGATGTCCAGTTGTTGAAGATTCCAATTCTTGGTTGCAGCAAGAGTAAGAACAACTCTGACAGTGGTAAACTTTGCAACAGGGGAAAATATTTCCTTGTAATCCTTATCTGCAACTTGAGTGTATCCCTTAGCAACTAGGCGTGCCTTGAATCTATACTTCACTTTGAAGATCCACTTGGAGGGTATTGCTTTCTTGCCTTCAGACAAAGTTATAAGCTCCCAATTGTGGTTCTGTTCAAGTGCTGCTAATTCTTTGCCCATGGCTTGGACCCAAGTTGGATGTTTCTTTGCTTGCTCATAAGTGTGAGGCTCAAATATGGATAGAACATTGTAAAAAGAAGCCACATAAGTAGGGGGTAGAGAGGAAAAATCATGTTTGGCTAGAAAAGAATGAGAAAGAGGTGAACTATCATGTGGCTATAGATAGGACATTCATAATCGTGTAACCGGGAAACAATATCAGTAGGTCGAGTAGACCTTCTAGGGACAAAGTCATTGGGAACAAGTACTTGCTAAGGTGTAACAAGTGAATGAGACATGACAGGTTCAAGAGGAGGTGGAGATGGATGAGGGAATGAAGGTGGAGATGGATGAGAGGGTGAATTACAGTCTAATGAAGATGGAGATTGGATAGGCAAATCCAAGGCAAGATTGACTAAAGGTAAGGATGGAGTAGGTGGTGGAGAGTGAGTGGATGGAATGGAAAAAGGAAAGATATGTTCATGAAAGACAACATGTCTGCTAACAAGCACAACATGTGTCTCTAAGTCATATTGTCTATAAGCTTTTTTTCCTGGAGGGTAACCATCATTACAAATCCTTCAATCACCTTGAACACTTGGAGATTATTTTGTAGAAGAAAAGTCAATGGGGGATCTAGAGCAATCATCTAACTCAGTAAGGAAATATTTGGCACCATCCATGGATGGTATTTTGTATGTCCCCCACAAATCCATATGGACTAGCTCAAAAATCTTAGAAGCAATAGATGTACTTCTAGGAAAAGGAAGCTTATGAATCTTATCCATAGTACAACTCTGACAAACTAATTCATTCACATCCTGGCAATCAAAAACATTCAAGTGTTTAAGTTTTGATAGAGAAGAATGACCAAGTCTAGCATGATGCGGCAAAAGCAACTCCTTATTACAAACATTAGCATGCACTGTATCTTTCTCAGAGATAAGATTTTTATCATCCTTGATTGTGTCACCTGTATGAAGCTTGTATAAGTCTCCTTCCATGTTTCCAGTCATCATTTTCTACCCATCAACGCGGCCCTGAAATATCCAAGACATCTCATCAAAGAAGACATAAACTGACTTGTCTTTGACCAACTTCGAAACAGAAAGCATATTGTGCTTGAACTCGAGTACTAGAAGAACTTTGTGTAACTGTAACTGATCCGATATTACCACATTGCAAACAAACTGAACAATTTTAGTAGTACACTAGTACAAACCACACATATCTCGAGGAATAATTCTCGGGGGTTAAAATTTACCCCCGTGAAAAAAAAACGTGGTCGGGGTTTTTACAACAAACTCACCGAGACTTATATTCTACTAATTCTATTTTGTTGAAAAAAATAAATCTCGAGAGTTTAAACAAAACCCACTTGCAACAAGACTTGTGACAACCCTAGCCTAATCCTCTTCTACCTCATCCTATCTCTTGCGAGCCTACTTTACCAATTCCTCTCACCCTTCTGATCATTGCTCATTTTTTCACCGAATCTGGAGTATGCCACCTTCGATTTATCAAGGTCGCCGCTGTCAATTATTCACCCTATCGTAGTTGTCAATGTTCAGCTTTTCGTCATCTTTGATTGTTAGGGTTGTCGTCATCGCTGATTGCTAGGATTGTCGTCTTGGACCGCCAATTTTTCTCTCATCGCTCCTTCATTGATTGTTCATTGTTCTCATTGTGTGGTCTCCATTCTCATCGTTGTCTCCCTCCATTAATCTTATCTATATAAAAGTTGGTTGTCCATTGCCAAAATTGAATGAAATTGGTACCAATTTAATGTATTACTCATTTTCCTAATCACCTCCTATTGGACTTTTGGACATGTATTTAAATATCTTTCTTATATCCCTATGTTATATTTATTTATAGTCTACTTGATTAAGTCACAAATTAAATTAATGTGTGAGCTTCTCTTATGACAATGCAAACTTATTCTAATATTATGTTTTAAAACTACTTCAAACATAAATATAAGGAAATAAAAAATACTTATATTTACAAATATTAATAAATTTGATAACAACAACAACATATTAACAAATAATGTATAACTATATTAAATCACATACGAAAATCCGTAATTTTCTCGCGCGGAGCGTGAGGCCCGTATCTAGTAGTACAAATAGAGCGATGGAGAAGAAACTCATCATCAGAATGAGTTTCCTTAAATCAATCGCAAACATCTACGTTGCTCGTAACATCAGAACCTAATGGTATTTGTTTACGTTTGCAGTCCGGTCATCTGCATATTTCACTCTTTCGTTATTTATTCATTTATGTTACATTTTTCTAATCTTGAAATTGCATTTTGCAATAGTTGGACTTGCAGTTGAGTTTTGAGCATCTGTTTCGCTCATGTATAAGTTCGTAATTGCAAATGAATACTATCGGTTTTGATGTTATATGTATTAAACTCCTTTTTTCATCATTTTTTACGGGGAGATTTATCCTTAACTGAATTTGAGTTGATGGAGTTGTTGGATGTGGATTTTGTGGAGTACAAATGCCACAACATGGATTAGTGAAATGACATGCCCAACTTATGAAATTGTAAGGATTTTGACAAAGTTAAACATGCCCGTGTGATTTTGTATAATCTACTTGCAATCTTTGTTGAAATTTATGATAGTCTTAGGGACTCCAACTGATTTTTGTTGGGAATTATTTTCCTTTAGTTAGCAACTGATTCATGTCTCTTTGACCAGTATGAGACTGCTGTGATGCTTTAGGATCACTATTTCTGTAAGTAGGACCATTAGATGGCCTATAGTAATTTCCCCTGGATTGGTTGTACCTTTTTACTGCCAAAGTTGTGGCATCAAACATAACATTAGTGTTGCTAGTGACCTATTTCCGTCTCTCAACTCTCATAACAGTATGGAACACTTTGTTTACTGGAGGTAAAGGTTCTATGGATAGAACATTACTCCTAACATGCTCATAACAGTCATTCAACCCCATTAAGCTCTCTTGCTTATTATTGCTAAGTTCACGTTGCAATTGATAAACAAGAGGTGCATTAGATTATGAAAATCTTTCAAGAACCGCATTCCATAGTTGTCTAGCAGATTGCACACACATAAATCCTTGAGCAATTTCATTAACCATATAATTAATGATCCAACATCTAACCATATAGTCAGATCTCATCCATCTACCATAAATATAATCATCAGGATTATGAACTGGAATCACTAACCGAATCGATATAGTTTCTGTTTAGATCCAAGTGCCAAACACCCTTCTTTACTCCAGGAATCGAAATTTGATCCACTAACCGAATAGAAATCAATTGACATCGAAGAGTATCTGAATTGGAAAGGAAAAGAGGATCAGTGTATCCATTACCTCCTCGACGATCATAATGATCATCACCTATGTTGAAGCGATTTCGGCGAAGGTCTTCATCATCTCTGACTCCAGAGTTGACCTCATCACCATCCCTCGATAAGCGAGTTTCAAGCATCTCTTCGTCAGTCTATATATATATAGAAAGGAGAGAAAGAGGAAAGTTAGCTCTAACAAACAAACTAACTCTACCACTAACACGTGTTAGGATAAAAGTAACAACTCCTAACTAACACTACCGTTGGAATTCTTCAACCCGAAACATCAACCACCAACCCCTCTTATCACGCACCCCTTAAGTGTTTGGAATAGTTTAATATTTGGTATCACATAGGAAGAGTCCATATTTTGAAACACGACTTTCTACATCTACTGTCTTTATATTGTTATTAATACCGATACCGACGATATCAATTAGTCGAATGCGAATTCCATTTCAGTTGCTTTATCATTGCAATTCTCCCGTATGGCACTCCAATTCTCCCTTCTCTTGTAAGGACGTGTAGCAAAAAGTTCGTATAACCTTAAAATACACCCAAAAAAAACTGAATTACACCGCTTTATTAAGTTATATGCTACGGAGTACTACCTCTATTGATAATTGGTCCCCCCCCCCCCCCCCCCATTCATAACTGGTCCCCCTGTTTGATTAAACTCCATCCCTTTTAATAAATTAAAAATATAAAAATATATTTATTAGTGTATTTTACATTGTTAATAATAATTATTTATGATTGTCAAGATAGCTAATTAAACTATTAACAAGACTAATTATATTATAAACAAGACTAATTAACCGTCAACAAGGTTATTAAAATGTCAACACGATTATTTAATGTCAACAAAATAAACTTGTCAACGAAAAATTATAATTGTCAACATACTAAACAAAATTGACAACAACACAGTTATAGCTTGTCAACATCGTAGAAATGAAGTGTCAACACAACTATTAATCTGTCAACGCCCATAATAACTTGTCAACAATTTAACAAAGATGTCAACACACACTTAAATAATTATCAGCACTCAACACACCCTTAATAAAACTGTCAACACACACCTAATAACATGTCAACACGACTAATAAGTTGTCAACATGATTAATTAAACTCTCAACACGACTAAATAAATTGTTGACACGACTAACTAAATTGTCAATGCGACTAAGAAAGTTGTCAACACATTTTAAAAAGTTGACAGAACACTAAAAAAACTATCAACGGAGGAGCAACAAAAATGATGGAAGACAACCAACGGAGGAGCTTCCCGAAGCGGCGGAGGTCGTGGTGGTTGATTTTTGCAACCGATGAAGATAGGAGATCAGATCTGGAGAAGAAGCAATGCGTAGGGTATGTGTGGGATGGGTAGGGTATAAGCTAAATATTTAATACAGGACGTGTGGGCCAACAAAATTCCAAATGGGCCTCATTTACAATTATGTTGAGGGCCCAGCCCATCCTTTTTCATTCACCTACTGCATTACTGCTACAGTTACAACATTTTTATTTACACAAGAATTGAACACTTTCAAAGTTCCAATCACCCCCGCTCCCACTACACCTAGATTGCTTCACTAACTAATAACTTCCATTTTCTATGCAAGAAAAGAAAACACTTAGGTCTATTTAATTCGTTTTTCCCAAATACAAATACAAATACTTGCAAAGTCCAAATAGGGACCATCAAATCTTGATTGGATACATAAGGTATTCGTACTGTTTTGGAATACTATTTGTCGTTTAAATCATTTATTTATTTAATACTGTATATGACTGATAGAAAGTTGTACAAAATAATTTTACCGTTATAGAGTAGTTTTTGATGAGCAATAATTCTACGTTATCCTAATAATACCCGAATGTAAAATCTGGACAAGAACCGGGTTAAATCTCTCTCTTTCACTTTCAGAGTCGAAGAAGCAGAGTGACCGAGGAATCAGCTAGGGTTTGTGTTCATCGTCAAAATCCACGCCTCTTCACTCCCAATCCTTGAATTTCTCCACAATTGCACCACAACCGCATCATCCATCCGCTCAATTACCTTACTGCATTTCCTCGATCTCTGTAAAACGGCGTCAATGGCGAAAACAAGGCCGGGGAAACGGGATTTGGACTCGTACACCATAAAAGGCACTAATAAGGTCGTTCGAGGTTAGTGCTACCTTCATTCTCGCTTCGGCTTTACCCTACATTTCCTGATTTTGATGCATTTGCAGCCGGAGATTGCGTGCTGATGCGCCCCTCCGACGTCGGGAAGCCGTCCTACGTGGCGCGCGTCGAGAAGCTCGAAGGCGACGCTCGCAACAATGTCAAGGTGCGTGTCAGGTGGTATTATCGCCCGGAGGAGTCGCTTGGTGGTCGGAGACAGTTTCATGGTGCCAAGGAGCTCTTCCTTTCTGATCACCAGGATATGCAGAGCGCGCATACGATTGAAGGGAGGTGTACTGTGCACTCTTTTAAGAACTACACCAAGCTGGAGAATGTCGGTGCTGATGATTACTTTTGTAGATTTGAGTACAAGGCTTCTACTGGGGCTTTCACCCCTGATCGTGTTGCTGTGTGAGTTTCCAAATCTCATTTCTTCATGTGTAACTTTCTCTTTCTGATTAGTTGTTGTTTTGATTTCTGCAGTTACTGCAAGTGTGAAATGCCATATAACCCTGATGATCTAATGGTTCAGTGTGAGGGTTGCAAGGACTGGTAAGCTGGTTAATTTCTGTGCTGTTGTTCTTGTTACTGATTGCTGAAGATTTCATCTGTTAAATTGCAGTGATCTTCCAGTGATCTACTTGGAATTTTTTAAGGCAATGTTATATGCTGTGTTATATATTCTAGCTTGTAAGAGTACAAGTTAGTTTTGTTGTTGCACAGTGGTTCATGTTAGTTTATATGAAAAGGAGAGACAATTATGGGCAGATTTTAGCTTGTTAGTGGAGAAGATAGCATTATGGAAAATAAGGTTTGAAAATGTTGTTTTCCAAACCCGGATTTAGCCTTTAGCCTGTCGATTTGACTAGTTCTCCGTCCCTAAAAGTGATTTTCCATTCCATTTATCTTCAAAACTAAAAATGTCTTTGACATATATACATTTGCTTATTTTTGCCAAAATGCACTTCAGTACTTGTTGCTTCTAGTTTTGAAGACTTTGTTTTGTAAAACATTTAGAGGCCTTTGTGTGCAAGTCACAGTAGATTGAAATGATGTCAGGAGTTGGAAATGTAAACTGCAGATGATTATATCAATTGAAACACAGAGAGACAGCGAGTAATAGGAAATTTGGAGCGCTGTCAACATTTTGTCAGTGGTATTTAATTTTCAATGAGCTGCCCTAATTCTCTCTTATTTACATGCTCTTCATACTCTGATGAATGAGCTTTCCTTTTGTTCTTATACTTCTAATATGTGCTCAAGTAAGACTTAATTGGTTGATTTAGGTTTCATCCTTCATGTATGGGAATGACTATTGAAGAAGCGAAAAAGTTGGATCACTTTCTGTGCTCTGAGTGTATCGAGGAGGATGCTAACAGGTCCAACAACTTCTCTGTGTCCCCAGATGGAAAGGTCAGCCCTAATCGTCACGTCACCACACATATTTATGTAGTTTGTTAAATTTACATGTTTTGGTTAATTTAATTGCACTGCCAATCATACACTTCCCATTTATGATCTAGTTTAATTCTTATTATGTACATAAAACTTGGTGAAATTCTTATCCTTCTTTTCCTGTTTTCGTCTTCTCTACGTGTTTTGGCTTGAAAACTTGGTATTTATATACTAATTTGAGCTTGGAACTATCATCCATTTCTTCAAGCATATCTTACCTGTTTATATTGCATCCTTAGTGTTCCTCCATATTACCCTAAATCGATGGTTTTGTCTTTCTTTTTTCGCGCAGGACTGATAATATTACCATAAAAACTTCCCTTGTTTATTGTGCAGTAAAATAATTTATTTCCTTGCTTGATGTACTAAATCAGATGTTTGCTTCTCTATGAAACTAACTTTTCTTAGATCTCTGGTATACAGTTAACCGGGACTCCAATAACAAGCATGTGAGTTATTGATTTGCAGGGAGAAAAGAAACGTCGGAAGAGGTAACTTGAAGCGGGGCATCTCGGTTGTTGTTCTTGGTAGCCACCATCTTGAAAATGAAAAATGTACTTTCTAGGCCATCTTTATTTAAAGTAGGGGGAAACTCATTGACATGTTATTGATCGATCTGTATGTGTGTAGTTTGTAAAGCGGTCAATTGAATGCTGTGGCTTTGCTCAAACTAATTTGTATGGGCTTAGCAAGTAGTACTCCGTAGTATTGTTTGCAGCCGTGTTGTTTGCCTTAATTTGTAGACTTCGCCATTTAATAGTGAGTAGTACTTAATTAATTTGTGCATCTTCTCTTCAATCTCATTTATCCAGCTTTTCCTACTACTAGATACGGGTCTCGCTCTCCGCGCGAGAAAATTACGGATTTTCGTATGTGATTTAATATAGTTATACATTATTTGTTAATATGTTGTTGTTGTTATCAAATTAATTAATATTTGTAAATATAAATATTTTTTATTTCCTTATATTTATGTTTAAAGTAGTTTTAAAACATAATATTAGAATAAGTTTGCATTGTCATAAGAGAAGCTCACACATTAATTTAATTTGTGACTTAATCAAGTAGACTATAAATAAATATAACATAGGGATATAAGAAAGATATTTAAATACATGTCCAAAAGTCCAATAGGAGGTGATTAAGAAATGAGTAATGCATTAAATTGGTACCAATTTCATCCAATTTTGACAATGAAAAGCCAACTTTTATTTAGATAAGATAAGATACTTGCCTCTCTTTCGTTTCTGCTAATTATTTGATCACTTTTAGCCCCAAAAAAAGGTATGTTACAGCTCAATAAGCAATTGCCCAATATTTAATTTATACACATTAATCTGACAATAACCCAAGCTAATGCGTATAGGTAAACAGACTATAATTGATAATCTACAGACGGTATTATCTTGCTAACATTAATATCTGGAAACTAATCTCGTGCGTACGTGTTGTTACCTAGTTCTGAATGATATAGACACGTGAAGTTAACTTTTTACGTCAAGACTCACGATAGTAATCATTGTATTGCATGTGATCGTAATATTCTGATTCTCCGTACTAACATGAGGCTGAATATTATCATTATATTGTACGTTTTACAGTTGATTAATCCATGAAGCGTGTATTCTTTATCGACCAACGTACCGTTAGCATATAATGCATGTGTACTCGTCCATGAAAATTGGTGTATGCATGAATGAGGACTTTGGGATACATCATTCATGCAAATGCAATGCATGTGAAGCATTACATGCAAAACACAATAAAGTTTTCTGCGTGTTAATAGGGAATAATCAACATATTTTTGAGTTTTCAAAATTAGCTACACTCCGAAATAATATAGAATCTTTTGTGCTACATTAATTAGATGAAAGTGGTTCGTTTCAAAATCCCACAAAATATCCAACATTGATGTGTCAAATGTGTTGCATAAAGATACAATTAGCAGTCTTCACTCAGACTAACTTAGTGATTACAACAACCAAAAAAGAAGCGTTGTATACATACAATGTGTAGCTATCCAGTGACACACATGCACTCCTTACAACGAGGATGCCGATAAACACTTCTTCTAGTAGGCCTACTCTCAACTTTTTTAGTCTGTCTTACCGCCTTCCTCACTCTTTGCTCGAAAACCTTCCATTCCATCGTCGCGTTCTTTTGAAATATTCCAACGAGTCTTCGTTTATTTGGCCTAATTGTCGGCATCACTCCTAATCCGTAGTACATTCGATACCCAGATGCCAAAGTCGACAACTGACTCCCTGAATCCGTCATTGCAAAGCCGTTTGCAGCAGTACTGCCTATGAAATCCAGTGCAGCCAACTGAAAAAATTGCATTATCTTGCATTAAATTGACGATTTAACGCATCTTGGGTAACGGATAGTTAAAATTGCATTATCTCGCACTTTTAACGTTTGGAAATATAAATCTTAGTTTCCTTGTGTCGTTTCATGTTCAAACTCTTAGACATTGAAACTCAAACAATACAAGCTTACTCCCTAAAAATAATAACCAAACCCTTAATACCTGGGATGAGAAGTTAAGAAAGGGTTTGATCTCAGACGGCGAGAGCAAGCTTTCTTTAGTGACTAAATATGGATAGAGTCTAGTCAATGAATCCAATCTTGACCTCCCTCCATAGATTTCAGCACCCGCCAAGAATATACGTGTATTTCGGTTGAAACCGAGAGCTGCAAGCATAAGCACCGCCTCTTCGGGAGTCAGAGGACAACTACCGTCTTCTCTAAGTGAAGCCGGAGAGGGTAACCTAAAACAGATTAGTTATAATATCATTAGATTATATGCATAATTAATGCCTCATCATATATATGAGATTCAAAGATGTCTACATACTGACTGGTGATCTGAGTAATGGTCAATGCAGGAAAGTGAATACGGCGATATGCCTCTAGTTCGCGTCTTTCCTCTTCGCCTCCACCAAAATCACATAGTGAATGGGCCACCATATCAATCTCAAATCTCAGGTGTAAAGCTAGATATCTCGAACTTTGTTTAGGGCGAAGTTTTCTGGCTTTTATAGTAGGTTTTGCATAAGGGCCAACAAGGTGACGATCCAAGGGTCCAGTGTAGGTGGAGTTTTGCCGCATCCTATGAAGAATTAAGGCACCAGCTTCTTGAATTTTTGGAACAAATCGTAGAGCGTGAAAATTGCATCTGCATCGAAGTCTCTAGATGAAGTATTCAAGATCAGACATTAGGATATAATATGTATTAAAAAGATTGAATGATTATAAGTTACCTGCAATTGAAATGGGATTGGATCATACACCAACCGATTTGCAAATCCAACAAAATGGACAACTCGGTTTTTTTGCAAAATAGGAAGAATGCGCTTCAAGTAAAAATTCGGCTTGGCTTCTTTCATTATGTCATCATCCGTGATCTAAAACGAAGCTTTCAGTCAGTTGAAAAGGGAAAGAAGCAATTATTTAACAACAACTAATTGATTGAGCTGAGAAACATACCAAACTTCCAATTTCCTCCAAGTCCAGTATCCTTAGATCTTCAGGAAGTTCCCTGACTATTCTAATATCTGGTTTCAAGTAATTGATGAAATGTTCCTCCTGATAGATATCGCCGAATTGACTAAGAATTGTTGAATATATGAAAGTCACTCTTCCATTCAACACTACCAACAAGTAGAGAAAAGGCATTTATGTACAAGATATATCCCCAATTGTTTTTTAAATCACCGAAAAATCCATCTACGATTCCGAGTATAATGTTGACATACAACAAAATATACAGAATATGGGGAGGTACCTGTCATCTCTCCACACACTGCTGTACATAAATTTGGGAAGAACAAGTGTCGAATTCAGCAACCGAGCAACTGCAACTGCATTACAAACCTGTTGAATAGCCTCTCATTAAATGTTACAGAAATTTATCAGATTATGCCCAACTGAGATAGTAAGCATCACTTACTGCAACTCTCTGCTGATTCAACCCACCATTAGCAGTAACCATGACATAACCATTATTCCTTTCTGATAAAGATTCAGCACAAAACCACAATAAAAAAGTTAACTTGAAAAAATGATTCTGACAAAACAAAAACAATCACAAAGATCATAGAGGCTAAAATGGCACTACCACTAGGCTCCCAATCGCGTTGATCAGCACACGGTTTCCAAATCGAAGCATGCCCAATCGGTTCTTCCCACAATCCTTTCGGTTCTGGTTTATTCTTCCCCTGATCAAGCAAGCATGTTTCAATTTTCAACTTATACAAAAAATTGAAAATCACACAATCCTAAATCCAAAGCAAACCTCGGCTAAGGCATGAGCAGCCATTGCCAACAATCTCCCAAACATGATCTTCTCTCCCGGATCTTCCTGCATTCATCGCATGAACCGAAATTCAAAAACAAGACATCGCAATTTCCATTACAAAACCTAGAAATCGTACCTCAACAACGGCGTGGGAGACTAGATTTAACTTGATATTGGAGGAGTGAGGGTGAAGGATTCGATACAGCATCCACCAATCGAACAGTATGAACAAAGTCACCAATCCAATAAGCAGAATCAAGCCTCTGTACCTCATACAATACGGAACCCTAGCGCAATTCTTCACCTTCCTCCGAGGAGAAGAAGCTGGTGAATTTCTGGACGACACTGGTGAAGAGATCGGATCTTCCAAAGCACTCGTCACGAGCAATTTGCTTGTGACATGATCATCAGGAGACGAGCTCATAAGCATTGTAATTGCCTTTGATCTTCGCTACTTTTTTTTTTCCTTTTCCATTAAACTGTTTATAGAAATGTTTAGTAGTAGAATAATCGGGATTCAAATGTGGAAACCATGCCAAATTGGGATTGTACGGCACAAAATCGCCTGACAATTGCCTAATTATGGAAAGAACAAATTTCACAGGAACAGTATTCTTTACCATTAACATATATCTCTACTTGTCTGTCTCTCTCAGTGTACATATAAGAAATTTATTCAAACGAAAAAATAAATCACAATTGAAAAACCCGCCTCAGTCAAACTATATATACCTCAACATATTTAAAAAGAACATAATTACAAGAAACTCTCCAGATTTAGTTGGCACCAGGTGAAGTTTGTATCTTTCTGTTGATTTTAAAATGACATGTCAATTGTGTCATGATCTGGAGTCTTGTACCCAAAACTTGAATCATCGCTTGGTCTTCTCTTTGCAACGCTCGCCCTCTGTACAAGTCGAACCAGGGCTTGCACCACTTCTGACATCGGCGGTCTGAACTCTGGCTCGGACTGGAAGGAAAAAAAACACAGATTTTTTTTTTGCAGAATGTGAGAATGATGATGTTTCAAGAATGTTAAAATAGCATCATTGAATTTACCTGAACACATAGGGCAATGACATCAGCAAACCGTGAGAGAGACTTAGCGGGATACATTCCATTGAGGGTGGGATCAACCATCTTCGAGAGAGCGTCTATGTCATGAAGCTGAGGAGTGGCCCACATAACGAGTGACTGCTCTGATCTTGGCCTTGAACTGCAAAGAGAGAACATTTATTGAGAAACTGGAAAGCGTTTAAAAACTAAAGTTCATTTATTTCTCGAGAAAATTAATTGAGAAAGTGGAGAACATCTGTGTATGAATATCACTTCGTACATTTGCACCATAATACCTATTCGCACTTGAATCAGACCCTTAACGATAAAACCAACATGTTGAGAAAGGTAGACAGTAAAAATTGGAGAAAGTTTTTATTTACCTATCTAGGGGTTTACGGCCCGTCAAAAGCTCCAACATCACCACGCCAAAGCTATACACATCACTTTTTACTGTGTATACCCCTGACAAAGAGAATTCCGGGGCACTGTAACCAAATGAGCCAACCATCTGGTGTGAGACCTGTACAAATTCAACAGATTCTTAGACTAAAAGATCTTAATGAAAGGATGAAGTATGAGGAAGATGGGTACTGTTGCATACATGTCTCTCTGTGTTTGGTGTTAAAGCAGCAAGACCACAATCTGAAAGATGGGGGTTGAATTCTTCATCTACTAGTATATTTGCTGATTTAAAGTTTTTATGTACAACCGAGGGCAAGCATACTTCATGCAGGTACTCAAGTGCTCGGGCAGTGCCAAGCGCAACCTTAACTCGAGCATTCCATGATAATCTTTGTCCTCCGTCATCAGAAAAGTGTAGTATGTCATGTAGACTACCGTTAGCAATGTGTTCATAAACCAGGAGCCTTTGACCATGCTCAGTACAGTATCCTACCAATGGGACGACATTTGGATGCCTAAGTCGTGATATATTTGAAACGGCCTCCAGGAAATTATCCTCCTCTTGTAGTGATAATGCTGAGTTGTCAATCTTCTTTATAGCCACAATCTAGAAAGTGATAATACCGAGCATTTTGTTTAAATTTAGATTATGAGAAAAATTTTAATAAGACATATTGATGAATATTTACCTTGCCGTTGGGAAACTCTGCCTTGTAAACACGGCCAAGAGACCCTTCCCCGATTATATTTTCTTGACTAAAGCTATTTGTTGCAGACTGAAGAGAGGCTACTGTGTAAGAAGTGGCAGTAATAGGGGATTTTACTCTTTTCATAGATCCATTTTTCACCATCAATCTATCAACTACTAATTTTTCAGCCGGGAGAGGTTTCAGATCAGAAACAACAGCAGTGCTTTTCATCCTTTGCTCTTGCATTTCTGTGTCCATTGCATTAAAAAAATGATGGTAAATTTCTTATGGAATTCTCATCTGCATCTCAACTTCACAAAAACTGTGACAAGAAGCGGACACAAACTTTACCTCTATCTATATTAGTAGAGACACCGCCCAAAGAAGTTCTTCCCACCACTTCTTTCTTTTTCTTTTTCCTTGTGCACAAAATGAGAACAAGTATGCCAAGAATAATAAACAGGGAAGCCACCAATATAATGCCAATAATAGCACCAACAGATAACCCGCTTCTTTTACCATCAGCCAATGGACTATTAGGACTCTCATGCGTATGAGAAGTTGGTTTTGCATGGCCTCTACTAGGTGCTTTTCCAGTAGGAGGAGGGGTGTATGGTGGAGGTGGAGGCGCAGGACCGTTTTCGAATGAATTACCATTGTAGCTGTTGGAAAAAATTTACAAATCAAATGGACAGATGGAAACTAGTAATGATGGGGGAAGAAAGGGAAGCTTACACAAAATTTGGGAGTGAAATTAGTTCTTTTGGCACCCATCCTGAGAAATTATTATTGGCAACATTCCTGCAAAACAATTATATATTCTAAAACAAACAATTCAAAAGTAGTGTAATAAATAGAGACTGACGGTCAATGTGCTACAGACTTACAAATCAGTCAAAGGTAGACTTGTGAGAGCATTAAGAGAACCAGATAATTGATTGTTTTGGAGATGGCTGCAACAAAGCAATTCATGTTTCAGGAGACATCAACTAATAGAGTTACAGATTAAGGTAAAAGGATTAGTCATTGGTCACCTACAGGATAGAAAGATTGGACAAATAGCCGAACGAAGTGGGAAGGTCTCCAGAGAGGTTATTGAATGACAGATCACTACACCAAGAAGCATCAGATGAGGGTGGTTATCAGACCCAATTATTATTAAGCCAAACCCAACCACATGGCACTTGCTATATATTAAATGAACTGTTGAGCAGAAATCCTCTTTTTATCTTGAGAGTAGTCAAAACATCTTTCTCATTCCTTCTAGTACCCCAGACCCAGTTAAGCCTAGTGAATATGGTAATCCACATTGGCATCCCCCTTACACCCTATTTAAACTTTATCAGTTTATCTTAACTCTTAATGAAATAATACTTCTCAATCAAAAGTAATATACTGACAAGAAGCACATGCTCCAACAAATAGCTTACACTGTCGCAAGACCAGAATTATTAGAGAATACGTCTCCAATTGGCTGAGAGAGCAAATTATGGCTGACATTCCTAGAAGCCAAAAACACAGTCAGATATAAAAAATAGACTTGGAAAGAGCTAACAGATTTAACTCACAACAAGAAAGGGATGAGGATCACCCACTTACAACGTACTAAGTCCAACCATAATAGCTAATGAATAGGGAAGGTTTCCTGTTAAGTTGTTGCTTGCAAGGTTTCTGCATGACAGATAAATAAACATCATGAGTTCCAAAGCACTACCAATTCATTAAGTGAATGATGATAAACAACTGATTCTCACAAGTTTGTAAGATTGGGTGGTAGCTGATACGGAATTGTCTCATGGATATAATTTCCACTCAGATCCCTGCCATGACATTTAGCAATTAATTCAGCATGTTACAAGACAGATGATATGCATAGTCTGTATTAATATTACATTTTGAAAGAAGGACAAAAGGAGTATTTTCTCACAGAGTCTTAAGGGATGCAAAGTTTGAGAGCAAATATCCCAAGGTGCCATTTAGTCCTAACCCAGATAGGTCACTGTTAAGCCAGCATGTTGTCTAAGTCAGACAGACAGTTGGATGCAAAAAAAAAATGCTCTCTAAGGAAATTACAATGGTAAGAAAGATCATACAGTGACACAACAGCTGAACCATCACACGTAACCCCCTGCCATGATTCTCCACAAGGATCTCCATCACTTGATTTCCAACCAGAAAGCTGAGAAGGATTGTTCAAAGCACTGTAGAGAACTTGTAGACCTTGCACTGTGGCCAAAAGAGAATTAACACACACAAAAATGAACAACTTAATAATAGAGCAAAATAAAGAGTGTCACAGAGGCATATCACAATAAATGATCCTAGTTTAGAATATCAAGTTTCCAAGTTCCAACCCTGGATCACAAAGATACGAAATTGATCTGAATGTGATCAGTAAAATAACAAATCTTTATCAGCATTATGAAGAATATTTTTCATTTTAAACAAAGAACAAAAACTGGGTGTATGAAACATATAAGATAGCCATTTTTAGACTGGTCCAGATTGTTGGAAGTATCCTTAAACAAGACACAAATAGCCAAATATTGATGAGCTATCACAAACAAATTTCAGGTAACGAAAATCCCTGGTAAAGATTACAAAGTGCTGCAGCAGGCAATAGTACTACTCTCCGAAATCAAATGAAGGACCATCTCATAAGATACAGACAAATCTACACCGCAGAAGCAAGCAACTCCAGAAATCCCCAAATTTGATATTGCATTTGATCTTAACCCAATACAGAATAGACCAATCGAATTCCAAAATCAACAACAACAACAGACCGATTAAAACATAACATTCACATTCTTCAGACAATTGAAAAAGACAGGCAATTACCATCAGACTGATCAGTGGTCCCGAGCAGAAAAGGCAGCGAGATCATCGCAAAGGCGAAGAGGAGAGAGACGGAAAAGGAAGGCATTTGAGCTGATCTGGAGCGGAAACCTGGAGCTGAAATGGAGTGGTATTCAAGAATCGGATAAGTCAAAATTAAAAATGGAGAGGAAAGGAGAAGGCATTGGAAAAGAGGTGGAAGAAGGAGGGGAGGAGAGGTGGAGAGAAAGTGAGCAGCGTAGGTTCCGCCATTAAAGAGAAGGAGGTGGAGATTCGAAGCTTGTGAGTAATGAGGAGAGAAGGGGGGGTTAGTAGAGAAGAAGAGAGTGTAAAGCAAGTATCTGTCGGCGAGAAGCAGTAAAAGGACTACTGTGTATCAATTAATAGTCAAATACAGAGAGACTATACACTAGAAAGAAAGATAAAATAATACGAGGTGACATATGGCTTATACTCCCTCCGTCCCATTATATAGTTCCCGTTTTTATTTAAGGCGTCCCGAAAAGTTCTTCTCATTCTCCCATTCTTTCCATTTTTATCCTATTTTTTCCTCAAAAACTACATCTATTTCTCTTCTCTTACACACTTTTCTACCTCAAAATTCACATAAAACCATTTTTTATCTTCTCTCCTACATAAAAACCTACATCCACTCACACTCTCTCTCATTTTCACTTCACTTCTCTCAATTCCTTAATTCCCATGCAAAAGCAACAATGATCACTATAAAATGGGACGGGACGGAGGGAGTAATATAGTGTAATATAAATCGTGGAAAGAAACTTAGACCGAATAAAATTGGGGATGAGTTATTTTTACAAACCCATAATTGTCGGTCCATTGTTCTTGTATGTCCTTCTTTAGTTATCAAAAAAAAACTAAATGATTGGTCTGCACTACGTACAGTAGTTGAATAATTATTATGTATATTATTTATAAATATATTGTATAAATAATAGTATATATGTAGGAGTACATAGTTTTATTTATTTTAATTAACCGTTAAATCAATGTTATATAAATGAAAGAAAATTGTGAGATTTATAATTAAATTATAAGGATAAAATTTTAGTATGTGTGATGAGATATTATGATTTCTGCACATATAAGATTTTAGCATAAATGTTATGATGATGAAATTTTAGATGAGGATTGAGGATATTATAGACAAATATTATAACTTAGACGTTGTAATTCATGCAGCCACACAGTTTTACTAGTGAAGATGTGCATGGGTTACGACACATGTGTGCATGAGTTATATTGTTTATGTGCATCATCCTCATTTAAGTTATACTAGCGTGTGTTCCCGTACCATGTACGGGGTCGCATTTAATAAATATTTTAATAATATATTTATATTTTACACTATTAATTAGTTTATATATTATAGTTTATACTTTATGGTTTATAATTTATAGATTATAGTTTATAGTTTACTATTTTATGTTTTACAGTTTAAGTTCATTAATAACTCAATTTAATTAGATTGATAACAAAATAATAGATAAAGATATATATATATATAATATAAAGATATAATATGATAAAAGATAAAAATCGTTATTTCTTTTTGTAATATAACCTATTAGATATCTTTTTGATTTTTTTACTTATTTAATTCAAAGATATATATCAAAATATAAAATCGGATGATGTGGATGATGACATAGTGGATGATGTAGCATAGGTTAGAGGTCGACACATAGGCGAATTGAATATAAGAGCGACATGTGGCAAAACAACGTTCTGTTTTAGTATATGTATAGATTCCTCGTTGGAATCGAAACTTGAGTCGTAGATTAGCAAGAAGATCTCAATATGCGAGGGAAACAAGCTATCATGGGGAATTTAGAGTAGGATTTATTCAAAGCTTATTCATTCTCTTAAAATCCAACAAAAATACAAAACCAATCGATCTCAGCCACAAACTGATTTCGGAAATTTTGTGAACCGAAAATTAAACTAAACTTTTTAGGTTCGGCTTAGTTTCGGTTTACCCCACCAGTGACAATTCGAGGACGACTAGTTGCTGACCTCAGCCACACCCACCACCAGCTGACTGGTTAGTCCTCTTTTATTCCTCTCCTTTATCGGCTCACGAACTTCAGCTAGAAGAACGACTTTGGTTAGTCCTATGTTTCTTTTTATTCGACTATTGAGTTTATGATGAAACTTTGAGTTTATGTTGATTGATATCTCCGGTTGAAAACTTTGAAGTTTATATAGGACAGTGAACATAATAAATTTTATGGATTATTGTTTATATCATAAATTATTATTTGTTTATATAGTTTGAATGACTAGACAAAATGTTCAAATATGAGAAATAATTATTTTAATTTAAATTGTATAGTTTTCGTATAGAAGGTCGTTGAACCATGTAGAAATTAAAAGGTCATTCATCATACTGTTTCCGCACTATGTTTTTAGAACATATTCCATCCGTCTATCTCTTAGGAGTCAATAACCATGTAGTCTAGCGTGTGAATGTCACTCTTTAGAGATGTGGTAATGTATCCTCTTATATTTGCTTGTACAAAAGAAATAAGTTAGGAGAAAGAATATTTCAAAGAAATAACTAAATTTTGAAAAACAAATCCACCATAGAATTGAAAAAAACATTTGAAAAGAATGTAATGAAAATGATAGGACGAAAAATGTACAAAAAGAAGTTGTAAATATTGGTTTTTCACTTTTTTGAGGCATGTAAACAATGGAGAAGGTAGAAGGAAAGAAGTGTGTTGCTTTTTCTTTCTTTCTTGTTGGTTGATGCTTTTCTTACATTCCATATGTCTAAAGATTAAACACAAACCCTTTTACACGTACTATACACTCGGGGACCAATTACAAATGCAATTAAACAACTTCGTTTTCAACTATACTCAACTTAAGAATAAAGGTGCTCTTATTGATAATTTAAAGAATCTTTAATGCATAAAATTCAACATATAGTTTGTTCATTTTGTCTCCATATCATGTGTTAATAGTAACCCCTTCGTCCCGTTCTGATCTTCCCATTTCAAATAGGCACATTTGCCGATGCACGTTTTGTTTCATCAATATATCTCGTTATAAGTTAGTTAAAATTGTAAAATTTTGATATTGTTAAAGTATTCATTGATATAAATCAAACAAAACCACTGATGATTATATTTTACCTTATACAATAGTCAGAAATCAAAAGATTCTCTTCGACCGTGAATAATGTTAAAAAAGAAAATAAACCTTATATTTAGAGACCGAAGGAGTAACAGGGACTATAAGTTAATGACAAGTTGTGATAACCATATTCTACTATACACAATACATGGCATAAGCTAGAGCATTTATATCGATCAGTAGAAATAAATACAGTAAATAAATAAAGATTAGAGACAATGGAGTGGAGGTCTGGAGTTGGGTGCATGTGATTGAGTCCATGCATGCAGACTTAGACTACTGCAGTTAGTAGGACCGACTTTTCATCAGATTCAGGAGTCTCTTTTTCTGCTGCAAACAACGACTCACACGCAACACGAATTGGAATTTGAATTTTGGATTTTCTTCTCCAAACAAGATACTCCATCATCGCCTTCAAAAGTTCTTTTATTTATATTTACTCCATCTAACATATGCTAAAAGTTACCGCCTCATTGCCTCAACTTAATTTGGTGCTCTTACACCATCTTCATCCATGAAACTATGGGTTTCATAGGTCTTTTTAAAAAAAACTTATGAAATTCAAATCACGTAATTCACAATTTCATGTTAGAGCATCTTCAACCATGAAATCCATTTGAGTTTCATATCTTATATTATATTATTTCTCTCTCCTTTACATAATCTTTTGAAACTCTTAATCTACAATCATGAAATTTATATCAAATATCATACATTTGTGACATATCTTATGACATCATATAATAATATATATCTATATGTTAAATATAGTCAATATGGATATCAATATGTAGATAAAAATATTATACATATTTTTATCAAAAAATATTTTATAAATTTATTTTAATTGATGAGTTAATAGAGTTAGAAAATATAAATTCAATATGCAGACCATTACTATTTTATTATTGGTACATGTGGTATATTTTCATTGGCCCAAATTAAAAGTGGAGTTTCAATTGTGTCAGCCTTGAGTTTAGTTTCAACTGATTGAAACTCAAAACAATAATTACCTGGATACATTACAAAAATTTGCCAAGTAATTTCCCAGACAATCCTATTTTGTTTTTTGTCGAACAAATAATTATCTTTTGTGGCATGCATGATTCTGATTTTGTAAATAGGGGTAACATTTCACTACTACTACTACTACTACTAGGGTAAATCATTTTACTCATGACTTTTATTATACTCCCTAGTTTCTACGGCCTGATCGAGTGTTTGGATCGGCCTGAAATACATTTTCTTCTTGTACATGTGTTGATACTTCTTTCTTTCTTATTAGGAATTCGACTAGAAAAAACGCCTTTGTTAAATAATGTCATTATATTGTTAGTTAGTTAGTTAAGCTGTGATATCAGCAGGAGGGAAATTTTCTTTTGTGTTTGATCATGATCTAATGAATCAATAGTCTTAATTAATAATAAAGATTCCCCTTGAAAAATCAAGTAACTAAGTTAATGGGGGTGAGTTAATGAGGTGAATAGTCATTATCCATTAATTGTGATTTTTCATATTCTATTATATACTAGCATTAAGTGTTCAAGTGTCATGCACGAGATCACATATTAAATATTTTTACAATATAATTATGTTACTATGTAGTGTATAGTTTGTGGTTTAGCAATGTATTTTTATGATTTAAGTTAATTAGATTGATAAAAAATAAATATACATATATATAAGAGAAAGGATATAACAATAAAAGATTAATAAATGAATAATTATAGATAAAGAATACGTATAAGTGAGATTTAGCAAGTGAGTTAAATTATGTCTGGACTATGTGTACAGAGTAGATACAATTTTAAGTAAAAGATAATCAATTAATTAAATTAATATGTATAAATAGGAAATATCAAATGTACTAAATCATATTTGGATAATGTGTATAAAGTAGATAAAAAAATTTAGGTAAAAAATAATCAATTAATTAAATTAAGATTCTTTCTTTCAAATATAGGAATTTTTTATGCAACCTTCACTGAGGAATCCGTTGTGATAATGTAATCAGAAAATGTTCTTACTCGAATACATATGTCCTATTTGATCTTTGTAGTTGTGATGTATATACTTTCATTTATGATGTTACGATATGATGAACCTCTTGAAAATATATGGATCATTGTAATTTTATTATTTAACATGTTATAAAAATGTCGTAACTAAAAACATTATAAAAACTGGTTGTTCTTGACCAAATGTAATTAAATGTAGTATGTACCTGATTAATGCATAAACCTGTATTTTTAATGGTCTTTGAGTCTTTCTTATCCCTTTCAATTCTAAACCTATTTCTTCCTCCTTCATCCTCCATTTTCCATTTCAATTCTGAGTTTGTTGGGAAAGCAAAAGAGAAACGGGGCGAAGAGCCACAATTGAGACGACTGTTCGCCTTTCTTTGTGTCTCGAGAAGAAAATACATACGTCAACAATTTTCGCCCCCTTCTTCCACGACTTGCTTGCGGATTGGAGGAAAGCGATCGCCGTTCACCTAATTTGGATTTGGACTCGCGCATATCTCGGGGATCGAAGGTTTCTTCTTCTTTTTTTGGCCGCACACAATTGAAGGTTTGTCTATTTTAAAATTAGTTGTTTTTGATAAAGTAATGTCAATTTGTACCTAATCAATGTCAAAACCCTGCCTTTTCAACTACATGCAACAATTTCTTCTTTGCCCCCGTTTCTTTGCATTCTCCGACGGTATAACATGCAACATCAACATCTACTCTCCATTACAATTATTGAAGATATTTTAGGAATATCTTTATTCTAGCATATATTGTATCTTAGGCTCCAAGGAGCAATCTTTTCCTTATAGATAGAATCTCTGTAAAGTATATATACATGATCTAATCAATGAAAAGAGCAAGGAAGTATTTTCCACAAAATCTCTACTCTCTCTAAAGTTTATCATGGTATCAGCCTAATCTCGATCCTTCCAAACACAACCCTTCCGCCACCCCCTCAGTTTTGCCCTAATTTCGGCCGCCGCCGTCTTCTCAGCCTTCCTACTCGTCGGTTTCATTCATCGACGTCGCTAAGTTGTCTTTTCCTGCAATGGGAGATACAACCAAAGAAATACCCGTGAGTTTTTCCTCACCTTACTACCTTCATCCTTCGGATCATCCGGGTCTTTCAATTTGTCCCGTGATTTTCAAAGGTGATAACTTTGATGAATGGGTTATTGCTTTTCACAATTCACTGTGCGCCAAGAGAAAGCTTGGCTTTATTGACGGATCTCTTGTCAGGCCTGCTCCTACTTCGACAACTCATCCGACTATTGAAGATTGGTGTATGGTCAACTCTATGTTGGTCAGTTGGGTTCTGCAATCCATCGACGTTTCTCTTCGTTCTTCTATCACATGGTTCCCCACTGTGAAAGAATTATGGGACGATCTGCAGCAACGTTTCTGCATTGGAAACGGTGCTCGAAAACTTCAACTTCGTGAGCAGATCTATAGTTGTCGTCAATCTGGACAAAGTGTTGCCTCCTACTACAATGTTCTTCACAAATTATGGGAGGAATTGCATCATTATGTTCCGGTTCGAAACTGCTCATGTGGACTGTGAAAATGCAACTTAAACTCTTTCTGGTCAAACGAACACACTGAAGAACGTGTTCACCAGTTTCTGATTGGTTTGGACGCCAATCTATTTGGGTCTCTTCGATCACAGATCATGGCGCAAGACCCCTTACCCCCGTTGAATAAGGTGTACGCTCTTGCTATCCAGGAAGAACGAATGAAGACTATTGTCGCCTCTCAAACACCAACCCCGACGGATACAGTTGCCTTTGCTGCTCGTCAGCAGCATTCCGCACCACCTTCGTCAACTTCTGTCGGACATCAGCGGGTTAACAAAAAGAACCTGCATTGTACCCATTGTGATCGTAAAGGTCATGAGAAAGCTGGTTGTTTTCAACTTATTGGCTATCCCGACTGGCTCAAGGAGCGCTGGGCTGTTCGTGATGCTGCAAAAACGCAGTCAAAACCGCATCAGTCCGGTGTCGCTAACGCTGTAGTGCAGCCCTCGCCGGCTTCATTCACGCCGCTTTCACCTGCTGATCAAGCAGCACTCAGTCCGGCTTTGACTCCAACTCAGATGGCAGCAGTGTTGAACATGTTCAACACATTACAGACCAGCAAAAATCAGTCCGGTATGTTGTTTAATTGGATTTTAGATACCGGTGCGTCGTTCCATATGACCGGCGATTCGTCTAGTCTTCGGGATATAGTTGATGTGCAGGCCGTCAATATTAAATTACCGGATGGGAGACTCTCCTCTGCTACTCAGGAGGGTCGTATTTATATGGGCAATATTTGTTTGTCCAATGTTCTTTTTGTGCCAAACTTAACCTGCAATTTGCTCTCTCTTGCTCAATTGTCTAAAGATCTTCAACTGCTTGTTCTTTTAACACCTGCGATTATTGTACTTCAGGAAATCAGTTCGAGGACGGTGATTGGCGTGGGTAGAGAGCATGGTGGGGTTTATTGGCTGCAGACAATTGGTGCAGATGTTCGGGCTTCGTCTGCTCAGTCTTCTGCTGATTCGGCTATTTTGTGGCATCGTCGACTTGGTCATCCGTCGTCGTCTGTCTTGTCGTCTATTTCATCATTTTGTTTGAATAAAGACTCGCTTGTGAGTCTACCTCCATGTGCTTCTTGTTTTGAAGCTAAACAAACTAGATTGTCTTTTCCAGAGAGTTCTAATAAAGCCACTGAATTGTTTGAATTGGTTCATTGTGATGTGTGGGGTCCCTATAGCACTCCTTCTTTAAGTGGCGCTCGATCTTTTCTTACTATTGTTGACGATTACTCTCGTACAGTTTGGGTTTGTCTTATTCAATCCAAAACAGAGGTAGCTGCTCGGTTTCAGAAATTTTGTGCTTTCGTCCATACTCAATTTCGCACTCAAGTCAGGCGAGTTCGCGCTGACAATGGCACTGAATTTCTGCCACTACGTTCCTATTTTGAGGATCAGGGTATTGTTTTTGAAACATCATGTGTCGCTACACCTCAGCAAAATGGTAGAGCAGAGCGAAAACATCGTCACTTGCTAAATGTAGCACGTGCTTTTCGGTTTCAGGCACATCTTCCTCTTGCTTTTTGGGGAGAATGTGTCACAACAGCAGCATTCCTGATCAACCGTACACCCACACCACTATTGGGAAATCGCTCGCCATATGAGGTATTATATAAGCATCCACCTTTATATGACTCCATTAAAGTTTTTGGTAGTCTTTGTTTTGCTGCTCGGAATCCAAAGAATAGGGATAAGTTTGCCTCCCGCAGTAGAAAATGTGTATTCATGGGATACCCGCAAGGAAAACGAGGTTGGTCTCTTTATGATCTAGAGACCAAAGAGATGTTTGTCAGTCGTGATGTTATTTTCTTCGAGGAATTCTTTCCCTTTGCTACGACTCCTCCTGTATCATCTCCAGAGCCGATCTCAACGTCATCTCCCGCAATATATGATGATGTTCCATTACCTGCGGTCGTTGGGGAAATTTCTGAAACTCCTTCTCCTTCGATTGAGTCGTCTTCCTTGGATCAGACATCTCAGGCATCCCCGTCTGACGACAGGGGGAGTGATGTTGCTATCGTTCCTTCTTCGTCTGTGGCTGATCCTCAGCCTTCTGCAGTTCGACACAGTGCTCGTACTAAGCAACCACCTACTCGCCTCAAAGACTATGTTTGTCAGACAGTACTTCAAGCAACACCCCCATGCTCTCCCTTCTACTCCCGCGCCACAATCATCGTCCTCAGGTACATCTCATCCCCTAGCAGCTTTTGTTTCATGTGCTAATTTTTCTCCTTCCCATGTTAGATTTCTAGCCGCTGTTACAGCAGGTCACGAACCATCCTCTTTTAAAGAGGCAGCTCTGCATAAACCATGGTGTGACGCAATGTTTTCAGAAATTCAGGCTCTTGAACGAAATGGTACTTGGAAGTTGGCCACTTTACCTCCTGATAAGAAACCAATTGGTTGCAAATGGGTGTATCGCATCAAGTACAATTCTAATGGGTCTATTGAAAGATACAAGGCTCGATTGGTTGTTCTTGGCAATCGTCAAGTTGAAGGCATAGATTATTCAGAGACATTTGCTCCCGTTGCCAAAATGGCATCTATTCGCGTTTTCCTATCTGTTGCAGCCATTCGTGGATGGGAGCTTCATCAAATGGATGTTCACAATGCATTCTTACATGGTGACCTGGCCGAGGAGGTGTACATGATTCCACCGCCTGGTCTTCTGCACGTCCCTCCCGGACATTTCTGTCGATTGCAAAAGTCCTTATACGGTCTTAAGCAGGCTCCAAGAAATTGGTTTGCCAAATTATCCTCTGCTCTGCGTGTTTTTGGCTTTGTTCAAAGTTATGCTGATTATTCTCTTTTCTCTTATACGCTGAGGGATATCAGTATACATGTTCTCGTCTATGTCGATGACCTTATTATAGCAGGAAATAACTCTGGCGCTATTGCTCGATTCAAGGTCTATCTTTGCTCCTGTTTTCACATGAAAGACCTTGGTCATTTGAAGTATTTTCTCGGAATTGAGATTGCTCGAAATGCTTCAGGATTGTTTCTTTCCCAACGCAAGTATACTCTTGATATTTTGTCTGAGGCAGGACTTCTCGGTGCCAAGCCTGCCGAGTTTCCTATGGAGCAACATCATCAGCTTGCGAAGTCCTCTAGTCGTCTGTTTGATCAGCCCGAGCGTTATCGGCGTCTAGTTGGTCGTCTTATCTATCTTACTATTACTCGTCCTGAGCTAGCTTACTCTATCCACATATTAGCACAATTTATGCAGGCTCCTAAGACTGATCATTGGGATGCTGCTAATCGTGTCCTTCACTACTTAAAGGGCCATCCAGGACAGGGTCTGCTCCTGTCAGCTACGAGTTCTTTACAGGTTACCGCCTTCTGTGACTCTGATTGGGCAACATGTCCCAAAACTAGACGCTCTCTCACTGGATACTTTGTTATGCTTGGACAGTCTCCCATCGCTTGGAAGACAAAGAAACAGGCTACTGTGTCTCGTTCGTCGGCAGAGGCGGAATACCGGGCTATGGCTTCGGTCTGTTGCGAGATGATCTGGCTCAAATCGCTCTTGCGTTCTTTGGGAGTCCGACATTCTACTCCTATGAGACTATTTTGTGATAGTCAGGCAGCCATTCATATTGCTGCAAATACTGTCTTTCATGAACGAACCAAACATATTGAGATCGACTGTCATTTGGTTCGTGAGCAGATTCAATCGGGCAATGTTGCTACTGCCTATATCCATACCACAGAACAACCAGCTGATTTGTTTACAAAGGCTCTTGGCAAGGTGCAATTTCAGCTTCTATTGGGCAAGTTGGGCATTCTTGATCCTCATGCTCCAACTTGAGGGGGAGTATTGAAGATATTTTAGGAATATCTTTATTCTAGCATATATTGTATCTTAGGCTCCAAGGAGCAATCTTTTCCTTATAGATAGAATCTCTGTAAAGTATATATACATGATCTAATCAATGAAAAGAGCAAGGAAGTATTTTCCACAAAATCTCTACTCTCTCTAAAGTTTATCAACAATCAACAAGATGACGTCGTAATTTTCTAAAATAAAAACATCTATCCTTTTATTACAAATTACTATACAATTATCATGAAAAAAAACATCTAAATATAAAATATCGACAAAACCAAAACGAGTAAGACTCGCGCTTTGGCGGGGCAATAACCTAGTTTCCATTATTTTGTGGTGTCCGCTAACCTAATCCATTCAAGTATTTATTGCTCGATCATTATTTTGAAAACCCTAGCTTTAAATAATTCGGGTTGGTTTAGAGAAAGAAACTCATAAATGCTACTCGATCTAAAGTAAAATCACACAGTACAACCTAGATTGTCATAGATATTATAGGCATAACATTAACCTTGTTTTTATGTATACATCAACTATTTTGAAGTAAAATCACACAGTATCCTAATATTACCGTTACTAATGAGGATAAAAAATGTGTTATCGTTAAGGATTTTGAAGTAACTATAATAGCGTGAATTACATACTTTTTGATGTATGAGGGATTGTGTAAAGGTGCCTGAGTGATTACTTTTATGTTGTTGCATGACTTATTACATGTTGATGTATGAGTAGAGATGTAAAAGTGCATGAGTTATTGAGTGTGAGTGTATGTCTAAGTAATGAAACTAATGAAAAAGTGCATGAGTTGTGCATGAGTCAATATTGAGTGATGGATGAGTTAATATATAAATGTGCATGAGTTATTGTTTGTTGGTGAAAGAGTGAGTGTCTAAAGGTGCATGAATTATTTATTTTATATTGTTTCATGACTTAATACTTGTTGGTGCATAAGTAAATATATATAAGTATATGAATTACTCCGTGTGGGTGCATGAATGACATAGATCCTCATTTCTTCTTTAAAAAGACATCCTCTCCACTCCTCCGTATTGTTTTCTTGTATTAATTTATCTTTTCTCCACTCGCCTTAAGTTATAATATCATTTAACATGCTGATTTCAAGGTCTATATTCAATTATGACTGTTATATTCAATTCTGGTTATTATATTCTTTTTTCTTTTGGAATGTGCTCGTAACATTGGTATATATGTCTTGATTTTTTGTTATAAAGAGAGGCGACACTCTCACGGTATTTATTTTTCAAAAAAGTTAATTGATAATCCGTCGGGAGTAGCTAGACTCCTTACATCGTTTGCAATTAAAGGAACAACCACCCCAGGGGGCTCATTAATTAAGAACATGGCAAAAGAGAGTGTGTCTCAATGACCCCTTTAAAGTTTTTAATTAAGAAAACTAGCTTCAAGTAGTTTTTGTTAATAAAGAAAACTAACCCCTTGGGTTTCTCGTTTCCGCTTAAGGTAGAGAGTTAGTTTCTAAAGGGGTCATTTTCCTAATAAAAACGTACAAAAGAGTTATTTACCCAACTCACCGACATGACAACCTATCGAAACATTATGAGCAAAAGAAGCTAAGGCGTCAGCGACGTAGTTAGCTTCTCGAAAGATATGACGGAAATGGATAACCCATTTCCTACGAAGGAAGCCTTGTCATTGGTAAACCAGGCTGGCTAAGGGTAGGGTTGGCTCCCGGTCCGGTCCGGTCCGGTTCCGGTTCGGAACCGGCGGTTCCGGTCCTCCGGAATCCGGAACCGGAACCGGAACCGGTTTAAACCGGTTCCACCGGTTCCGGTTCCGGTTCCGGTCCGGTCCGGTTCAATCCGGTTCCGGACCGGTTCCGGTCCGGTTCCGGTCCGGTTCCGGTTCATCCGGTTCGGTCCGGTTCGGACCGGTTCATCCGGTTCCGGTCCGGTTCCGGTTCATCCGGTTCGGTCCGGTTCGGACCGGTTCGGACCGGTTTTTTAAAAAATAATATTTTTTTAAAAAAAATAAATAAAAAATAAATAAAAAAATATAAAAATAATTTTTAAACTTAAAAAAAATGATTATAAAAAAACGCTATTAAAAAAGAATGTTTTGTCATTGTTTTTAAGTTTAAAAATTATGTTTAAAAAACTTAAAAAAAATGATTATAAAAAAACGCTATTAAAAAGAATGTTTTGTAACATTCTTTTTAATAGCGTTTTTTTATAATCATTTTTTTTAAGTTTTTTAAATTAAATATGAAGGAACAAAAAAATTAAAAAAAATTGGGCTTGCACTTAACAGTGACTTACTTGTTAAGTTGCCTACGTATCCTCTCGGGTTAGAGGAATCAAAGCCCACGTAGTTCTTTACCTTTTTTCAAAACCCGTTACCTAAGTCGAATCTTCGGCGGATGAATCGGTGCGTATCGTAGTAGAATCTCCAATCCACTCGTCTTCCGATGACTCGTTAATGTTACGTTGTTGCCTCATTGCGGCTCTCTTCCAATCGCAAACACAACATTGCGCCTCCAATGACTCCGGTGCCAAATTTGATCTCTTCCTCGTCAAAGTGTTGCCTCCTGCACTAAAAGTTTGTTCCACCGCCACGGTTGAAGCGGGGACGGCAAGAACTTGTGCCGCAATCTTCGCAAGCGTTGGAAACATGCTCCTATGATCCTCCCACCACTTCAAAACATCTAAAGCTTCACAACTAACAAACTCAAAGTTGGTGTTAAGATAGTTATCAATTTCCGCATTCGTGTTTGTAACTCTTGGTCTTTTACTAAAATACTTAGCTCCAAAGGCCCCCAAGCTACTAGAGCTCGAAGAAGCCGGAGGTAATTGTGAAGGAGTCGGAGAATCCGAAAAATGAGTAAATAAAGTTTCAATGTATGTTCTAGTTCTAGAAACCATACCTAAAATATCCTCTAGTTCACCGTCGGCTAAAATATATCCATAATAGTCATTTAAAAGATCGTGTAAAACGGATAATTTAAGTCTAGGATCTAAAACACAAGCAACAAGAAAACAATCGGGAATATATCTATAGTATTGCAACCACTTACTCCTCATGCTTGCAACGGATTCCTCAATGCCGGGAATTTTAGCTCCCTCACTTAAACCAGCCATAACATTACAAGCTTCCAAGACAAAAACATTACTACTTGGTATATAAACATGACTAAATCTCTTTGTTGCATCACTAAAACATTTTAAAAACGTTGCAATACTTTGACATATTTCCCAACCTGATTCGCTAAAATAGAAAGTAGAGCCAGAAAGGTTTTGAGAAACAAAAGACGTTAAAACTTGTCTATATTCTATACATTCACATAGTAATATGTAAGTAGAGTTCCATCGGGTACCCACATCTTTTGAAAAACGTTTTTGGTGCACCCCGTTAGTTTTACAAAAGGTCATCCAATCTCTTGTAACTTTAGGATGCCCCCAAATATACTTAATAACGTTCTTAATTGGCTCAAAATGATAACTCATAGCACGTAAACCATCTTGAACACATAAGTTTAAAATATGACAAGCACATCGAATATGAAAAAATCTCCCACCAAATAAAGGTTGACACATTTCTTGTAAATCTCTAATAGATGCGGTGTTAGCAGATGCATTGTCGAATCCAATTGAAAAAACTCTATTAAGTAGTCTATATTCTTCTAAAATTGTACGAATCATCATAGCAATATTTTGTGCGGTATGTGAATCATCAAAGACTCTAAATGCCAATAAACGTTTTTGCATTGTAAAATAATGATCTACAAAATGACATGTAACACCCATGTAAGAATGGGTTTGAGTATTATCACTCCATATATCACTACAAATTGAAACATTCATATCATTTTGCGAAAAATAAGAAACTAATTCGTGCTTGTGTCTTTTATAAGCCTTAATTACGTTTTTCTTAATCACTTTCCTAGATACGGATTTAAAAGCGGGTTGTGTATGCTCTTTAATATACTCATTAAATCCTACATTTTCACTAAATCGAAATGCTAAATGATCAACACAAATAGCTTCGGCTAATGCTACACTATTAGCTTCATGATCAAAATGAAATAAAGGGTTACCGGTAGTAGAAGATGCAAATCCGCCGGAAATTTGCGTTTGTCCCCCTAGCATTCCCATCTCGGCGACGTGTCTGTGCTCCATGTGTCGTTGAAGGGTTCCATATCCTCCACTTTTCTTCCATTGGAATGTCGCCTCGCAAAAGTTACAAGAAACAATAATTAGTCCGGGATCATAATCCTCGGCCTCGAGTTCCTCGATACCGGGTTGTAATTTAGTAAACCACTTTGTAAAAACAGGAGATGTTAGTTTCCGGGATTGGTTCCCGGAGGACCCGGCGCCGGCGGTCCCGGTCCTCCCCCCCCTACCCCTAGCCGGCCTCGAACCGCTAGCTTGCCCTTGAGGCCTAGCGGTCCTACCCCTAGCGGAGGACCTAACTTGGGAGGTGGGAGTGGGAGTGGGAGAAGTGACATTATCACTCTCTTGGGTGTCAAAATGATCCGCCATAATATGATTAAGAACAATTAAATAATATGATTAAAAGCAATTAAAAACAATTAAAACAATAAAACTTAGAACAATATAATAATGTGATTAAAAATGTAAAAGCAATAAAATATTGAAAGACAAATGCTAATTAAAAGGAAGATTAAGAAAGGAAGAGATTAAGAGAGATTGTTGATGGAATTTGAGAGATTATGAGATTGAGATTTGAGAAAGAGAAGAGAGATTGTTGTTGTTGGATGTGTGATTTGAAGATTGTATGGTATGGTATTTATAGGGGTTGGATATGGATTTTTTAATATTTAAAAATTTATTTTTTTATTTTTTTTTAATTTCCTAACGGCTAGGAGCCGTTAGGACCGCCGGTTAACCGGCGGTTCGGCCGGTTAACCGGCAACGGCTAGTTTACTAGCCGTTATAACCGGCGGTTAACCGGTTTTCCCGGTTAACCGCCGGTTTTGTATTTTTTTTTTTAAATTTTTTTAACCGGCGGTTAACCGGTTTAACCGGTTAACCGCCGGTTTATTTTTTTATTTTTTTTTAAAAAACCGCCGGTTAACCGGTTTAACCGGTTAACCGGCGGTTAAAAAAAATTAAAAAAAAAAATAAATAACCGGCGGTTAACCGGCGGTTAACCGCCGGTTCGAACCGCCGGTTCGAAACTTTTAATTTCCCGAACCGGAACCGGACCGGGTCAAAACCGGTTCCTACCGGTTCCGGTCCGGTTCCGGTCCGGTCCCGGTTTTGACCGGTTTTGACCCGGTCCGGTTCCGGTTCGAACCGCCGGTCCGGTCCCGGTTCAGCCATCACTAGCTAAGGGGTGATGATGTGGAACGGTGGAGTTGAGGAGATTAACCACGATCTTAGCATCCGCCTCAACGATAAATCTACGGACACCCTTCTCCCAAGCTAAGCGGAGGCCCAGAAGAATGCCTCAAAGCTCGGCTGTAGGAACAATACACATGTCGAGATTAGCAACAAAGTCCCGAATCCAGCTCCCCTGACCGTCCCTAAGAATACCACCTGCAGCAGCATAGCCCATGGGCCTCTTCATCGATCCATCAGAATTATGTTTGAACCAGGATGGGCTCGGCCTAGACCATAGCACTTTAATTTGTTGCTCTTAGTAAAAAGGGGGAGTTATTTAGATATCTAGTGGGTATTTACCTTTTGATTTCTATTGGTTGAGTGTGTTTTTTATTGTAATTTATAACCCTTTAAAAAAAGATAAACCCCCACTCTAAAATAATGACCAATCAAACATAATCACCTCATGAGCGTATATAATCCTATTTTGATTTTTTCCCATCAGAGTAATTATCTTTTGTGGCATGCATGATTCTGATTTTTGTAACTAGGGGGAAAAGATTACATATACACGTATAAAAATAAAATTTTAGACAAGGCTATTTTAGGAATTACAGGTACCATAAAAAATACCCAAATTAAAACTGATTTATACTTTTACGCTTCATCTTCAACCTTTGGCTCTCTTATTCCTAGATCTGAAAATTCTCTTTTTCTTCAACACTTACTGTCAGCACCTGCAACTCGTCCGTTCACTACCGTCACCACCGACTTCAATTTTCTCTCCCTCAACCTACAATTTTTCCTCTCCCACCTGTGAAGAAGGAACATGGGCGATACCTTGCCTTACCCTTCGATCGATCCTTCCACCTTCGACCTCATCATCGTCGACACCGGCTTACCTGAATTCATCATCGTCGCCGCCGCCTCTTCAATTACTTGTACAAAAAACGCATCTTAGTTTTAGCTAGTAAAGTTAAACAATCAAATTAAAGAGGTGGGAGAATAGTCTATGGTCTAGTTCGAAAAGAGATTGGAATGGGGGTGGGTAGAAGAAAGACAATAAAATACTGCCTCCCTCCCTTTTTTTATGTTCTCCATTTTTGGTGATGTTTCATTTTCATTTTTAATCACAAATATTTATCAATATATCCTCATTAAAATCCATTAATTTCCCTCAAAATCGCAACAATTTAAAATATATTTTAATTTTTTTTTCTCTCATTATTTTCTCACTCAATCTTAACCCTTTAATTTCTCATCTTTCACCATTCTTTCATCTCAATATATTATCTCTCTTATTTTCATCTCTCACTCTCCTCTCCTTAATTCTCTTACAAAGAAGGAAAATGAGAACATATTTAAGGAATT
Source organism: Oxyria digyna (assembly GCA_029168935.1). Lineage (NCBI taxonomy): Eukaryota > Viridiplantae > Streptophyta > Magnoliopsida > Caryophyllales > Polygonaceae > Oxyria > Oxyria digyna. The sequence goes on along the minus strand of JAPVLV010000028.1, from coordinate 1,741,840 downwards.
TAAGGAATCTCGGAGGGAGAGTATATATTATTGAATCTTGGGAAGTGAGGAGGAGAGAGGGACTAAAGTATGAAATGACTAAAATAGACAAATATTATAATAGTATTTTTATTTTAATTGTGTTTAATTTGAAACTTCCATTGTGTAAATTTGCTTGGACATGATCATTTTACTTTTGAAGTGTCAAAAAGTTAATGATTTTGTGTAAAATCTTATCTTATAGTCCTAGTCGACGTGGCCCGTGGGATGGTCACAAATGTCCAACAAACTTTTTACTTTGAAAACAAATCCGTTTTCATATTGTTGAATTTCTTTTCGGTTTATAAGGTAATTAGTTTTAGATCCGTACCCAGGTGATATTGCATCAGATTCGAGTATATATAGGTCATTTAATACAAAACTAAATTTCATAATTACACTTGCACTATTTATCACCCTGGCTTGTACTTTTAATCAATTTGGCTTACATTTACACTTAGTATTGCTAACAAAACTAAAACATCACTAGTGCAGTGACCCGTGCCATGCACAAGTATTTTAGATTGTTCGTCATAAAAAATCATACGGTTTAAGTCAAGTTTGTCTAAAAATTAAGTTTAACTCTCACCGAATAAACGAAATAATTTTAACTTTTTTTGTGAATACTAATTAATACATATTCATTTAATGAATGATATATAATTTAATTATACACAAATATCTCATTATATATCATAATTAAATTTAAATTTTATTCTTAATATAATAGGATAATTTGTATTGTTTTTACGTTGAATGAAGTGATTGTTTTATAAGATTTATTTGTTGAGTTAATTATTCAATATATTTTTAATTAAAGTTAAAAATAAAAAATAAAAATAACTTAACAATCTAGGCTAAAATCACTCTAAAGGCTCTAAAAGTCTCAGCTTTAATATATAAGATAGATTAATTTACACTTGCACCTTTGATTACTACGGCTTGGACTTTTGTTCACTTTGACTTGCACTTCATTTAATATTACAAAAAAAAACTAAGACGTATTTACTTGCATTTCTTAGCCTCAATTTTACACTTGCATATTTATATTTCGTATCATATTATATTGTTTTCGTACCTGATACATTTCCATATTTAATAATAAAAATGAACATTAAATTTGAGGAAGTTTTCATAACTCTTCCTTACCTATATTTGTTACTTTGATTTTTTTATGATTATTATGTGGTTTGGTTTGAGAAATCAAAGAAATATTAGGCTATTTTGGAGAAGAGACCTATTTTTTGTATTTAAGATCACCATACCTGAATCTTAATTTGTTTGTATTTAAGATCATTTGCAAGATTATGCAAATATTATATAGCAAAAGTTTCTTCATAGATATTCAACATTGGAGAAGCCTAGAGAGATAACTTGAGACTTATTAAGAATAGACCATAGGAACTTTGCACTTTGTAGTGACGCGTAAAATGTCGATTTTCAATAGCTATAAGTTTGAAACAATATGATAGAAACTTGGATGTGTAGTAAATGAACTACATAACATACCAAAGCACGATGAGCTAGAACAACTGATGGAAACGTCAGAAACGCTTGGCCCCTCGTTCTACCTTCCTGAAACCCAGGCTTTCACATTAGCACTTGATTACAACAAAAACTGAAATCTTCAAGGTCATGAAATATAAACACTGCCCTTGTTCAAACATTAAATTCATGTAATTCTTTTTGTTCTCCCTATTATGAACATCATATAATTAACAGAGAGAAAAGCCTCAAGCATTGCAACCAACCTCCAGGACTCTGTGCAAACCAGATCTAGCAGCTTCAAGACTTCCAAATAGTGACCCTAAAATAATATATTAAATGGTTTATGTAATATAGATCATGCTACAACTTTAGCAACACCAAATATGTAGTAGACGTCATCCACACCCAAGTCCTTTGATAAGTTCTTTATGTGCGAAATAGGAGCAGGGTTTCCAGCTGCATAATTCTGCAGAGGCATATTTTTTACAAACAGAAGATTAACATCCAAGCAACAAAATATGAAAGCAAAACTGGAAAGCACAGGTATATGGGATACTAATCTTTGAAGGCACAAGTCATAGGTAAATGAAATGAAAGGAGAATGCCCATACAAGCTTGAAGCATATCAACTTTCCATGGAGCATAAATTCGAGCTTTCAAATAAAATCATACAAAACTCAATTCTGAATTTAAGAATATAGCTTCAATGTTTCGAAGTGCAAACTGCCAATATTTCTCATGAGGTACATATTTAAACTTCTACAATAAATAAACATTCTACTGAGCAAAAGAAGAAACTGCTCTTAGTTGATCGCATGAAACACGTATCTATACAACTTTGATCAATACCCCAAACTTAGGAAGTGACAGTTACTGCTCAGGTTCTGTCTCTCTATTTCTTCAGCAGTCGCAAAAGCTTTATCATCCACAAGCTCCTCTGGCTTTTTAAGTTCTTCAAGAGCACTTTCAACCCTATATTCATGTTGGACTTTCTTTGGGACAACTTTTATATGCACACAGCCAGAAGTAGCTTATTAAAAAATGAACAAATAAGAGAAAACTTGATTTTATTCAAATACCTTACAAAGTAACATTTCCAACCTGTAACACTGCGTTTTTCTTTTTAATAATAGGAATCTCCTTTGGCACCAATGTAGCAGTTTTCAGTCAATCCTTTATGCAAGTGGAAGTAAACAAAGAACTCAACTGATAACCGCCTAGAGCTAGCCAAGCATCACGAGCGACTGAGTAGTAATGTAAGACATGAAATACATCTTAATATGATTCCGGAAGCATGTCGAATTTTGTGCAAGATGTTGACCAACTCTATCAACATTCAACAATGAAATGAAGTTGGTAACGTGCAAGAAATTAGATACCATGGTGTTACAAATTCACTCAAGTAATAAATGGAAGTGTTTTTTCCCACTGGCCATATTTGTCAACAGTAGAATCCAATTATTAGCTTGAAGCGCACGCCAATTGGGATTCAAGTGCTCAATGTACAAAATAAGAAAATCAAGCTAACATTTCAGAGAATATAGCTCCCACAATCGAAAAACATGTATTTTATAACAAAGTCATTAAGAAAAATTATAAAACAAGTAGAATGAAGCTGCCTAAAGAGCTAAAGATAAGTGATTGGAGACAAAATAGAAGTCTTACCTATCCACTTCTTCTTTTAGACATTTTGACGAACATATTGGGGGCGCAAATCTGTTGATGCGCTGTCAGGAGAAATGCAGCAATATGAGTCACCTTAAACTAAGGCTACAACTTTTAGTATGATTGAAAAACTTGTAGTGTCGTTCAACGGATTTGGACCACTTTCTCTACTAAGTCCCGTATTTTCGCCCAGCCGGTGGTGGTTGACTCCAGTTAGCGCAAGTTTTGGGGATCGAGACGCATAACTTGCTACTGTTGCAAGAGATCGTTGAGAGGGAAAATCCGGGAATCACTCGTTTTTTTTATTTTTTCATTATTTTAAGCTGAATAGGTTAGGTCAACGGGAGGTTAATTCAAAGATGTACACGTGGCTTAGTAAATATGATGAGATGTCGCTGATGTGACGCAATATTTTGTATTCTCCCTTATATTGTAGTTAGGTAGATTGGGTCGAGTATCGTTGATACACCCATTTCTTAAAGTATTAAACTCTGATCGACTAATCTTATGAAAGCTAGTGTCATAGCTCGTTGGTCAGTCCACAACAGCAAGGCATGATACGAGCTCGAATGCCTCTTCACATAAGATGTCGTTTTTGAATTTGAAAACCACATAGACCACTTTCTTTGTACTACATTTAGGTCTCGTTCAGTATGAATGAAGGGAGATTTAAATTGGGGTGAAGTTGAAGAAAATCCACAAAAATCAATTGGTTGAAGCAAAAATGAGGTGTTTGACAAAGTTGAAGGAGAAAAGTGGGGTGGTTGAAGGGAGTTGATAAAAAGTGGCAACTTCAACCAAACAGTAACAATTTGCTTAAGGCTACCCCCCAAAGATGAAGCATTTGCTTCAACTTCAACCCAGTTGAAGCTGAAAAAATTATTGAAATACCATTGGATCTTGGTTGGTTACTCTAGCCTCATCAGATTCATTTTGATGCACAAATCGACTCAAATCGGAGTTGTTAAGGTATGTTGAACCCTCATTCCTCTTTTCTTGAACCCTAATAAATTGATTAAATTTTTGAATTCTGTTTTGTTGATGTTGATATGGAATTATCCTGGTTGATATACAAACAAATTTAGATTGACATCCATGGAATCAAGCTTACAACTAAACATGAGTTAGAACTAATTTCTCTTTAGTGCACTAGTGTTTGTTGAAATGTCAACTTCATCAAACACACTTGGAATGTGTGGCTGATTGTGGATAGTTTTTTTTTTGGTGAGAAATGGTGGATGAATGGGTTTATGCTACAATTCTACAACGAATCGGAAACAAAAGAAAATAGATTGTGAGCAAACTAGCAAAGTAGTCAGTTCAATATCCATGGAGTTAGTGCTTCCATGGCTTTTGTAATTAAGATTCATCTTGTAAAATAAGGGTATAATGTATTGTCCTGAACTTTTGGACTAAATTATTATGACTTATTAACTAGATACTCTGGTTGTTCTTGTGTATAATTGGATCATTTTGGATCATTGAAAATGCTTGTGCATTCTATCATTAGGAAATGTTTGTGAGCCTAAATAGTGGCTACTTCTGTTTAATATACCCAAGAAGAAAGTTAATTGTTCCTATTGATCCTTGGTAGGAATCTTGGTGGTAATTGTTTTTATTGATCCTTGATCTTGTGATCCAATTTTCTCTCTGTCCTTGGATATGATACTTGTTACATTCCATGAAAGATATTGTATTGTATAGATGTTTTCTATCTACTGTCATCTTTTTTTTTCCCATTACATCTTCATCATAGTCTATTACAGATGGTTCAGTGATGCTTCATGTAAAATAGGAAATCATGTTGAATGCTGAAACTCTTCACAAGTTGAAGAGGTGACAAATTAGGAGAAAGTATGATATGATAAGCTAAGAAATTAGGTTGTAACGACACTATCATTTTTTAGTTTCAATAATTTGACACTTCATTGATATGTAAGGAAGATAATTTTTATTAACCTAGTTGTATTTCAATGTACACTATGATAAGCTAAGAGACTTATAAGCATCTCATCTTCATAACATGTTTCATTTTTCTTTATACATCTTGGTGCATAGACTATGATAAGCTTGGATTAATAGATTGGATTTTGCTTCATTTTTTCATTTGTTCTTGTGATGAAGTTGCACTTGTGTGTAGGTGTAACTGATTGCATACAATGTTGATGAGTCAAACCCGTGGACAATGAGAAGGGACTTTGGCAGTAAATACAAGCAGATCAAGATGATTAATAACATCAACATTCACATCTTAGGTATACACATTGATATGATATACACATTAATGTGTTAACACAATGTTCAGGGGTAAAATTTCATGAAATTTTAAGCATTTATGATTAAACATTAGTCATAAAAATTGATTTTTAAAAAAGATTTATTTATACACTATAAATCTTGTGGACCTTTCGTATATTCTTAGTTCTAAACTATTCACATATTACGTGACATGTCTACTAAGAATTATATACACCTCTTTACAAAATATATTAGGGTGATTAAAATTATCTTAATTATGGCTTAATTAATTAGCCTTCTAATAATGGATAAAAATATTAAAATAATATCCAATATAACGTATGGATTACAAGAGGCAAAGATTTGACCAAATTAAAGTGCATTAAGCACTAATCAAATTGAAAAGAGGCGTTGAGCCTCGTAATGTTTTGAAACGGAGGATTTGATTGCTCATCAAGTCACATATCCGATCTATTTTACAAGAAGGGAGAGGGAGAGTCTAAAGGGGAATTCTCTACTTGATATATATATATATGCTAGTCTTCGGTGAATGAAGGGCCAAAGTGTTCAGAAAATCTAAAAAAAGGAGACAAGCTGCAGAGAGAAAAAAAGATAGAAGAGAGCGTCATATACATGATCGAGCATGAAGATGCCCATCGGAGTTGGTTCGAAACTCTAAGTTTTGCCATAAAAAGAAGACCCGAAGAAAAGATTCTAACGGATCCAAAGTCATTATACAACAAACCGAAACGGATTTGTTTCTCATGATGATTCAAGAAGTTTCGTTGGGATCATCTCAAAATCGAAACGGATATGTTTCCTATGTAGATTCATGATGTCTTGCTTAGGCAAAACGGATATGTTTCACATGGCGATTCAAGATGTTTTGTTGGGATCATTCCTCATATCGAAACGGATATGGTTCGCATGTTGATTCATGACGTTTTACCAAACCGAAACGGGTTCGTTTCTCATACCGAAACGGGTTCGTCTCTCATACCGAAACGGGTTCGTCTCTCACTACTAGAAACACAGTATATTGCCTCGAAAACTTGCCTACGAAATTAATAGAGGGTAAATTTGTGTCTATATAGCCTCAAATTTACCCTTGAATCACATTTTCGAGGTTGTTTAACCACGTATATTATTCCGGACTATCGTTCGATGCTATATAGCCATGAATAATTATGTCGAGGTTATATTCGCGGGTACTTAGCCTCAATAATACGTTGCGGCGAAATTCGAGGCTAAATTTGATACTAGAATAACACCAAAGTTAGATCCAAGCTAAATTTGAGGCTATATCTCGAGGTTATTTAGCCACAAAATGTATTTGAGGGTAAATGCGGGGTTATGTTTTTCCATGTACATTCAATGCTATATTCGTGGTTGGATTGGAGACTATTACCCTCGAATATACCCTAGAATACAATTGGACGTTATATTTAAGGCTATCTTGCTCAATAAATGTAACAATAAATTTTCAACTACTTCGTGCATAATTTTCAACAACCCAACTTTATTTTGACTACGATGTTTATTCTCTTCTTCCCCAAACACACCTTCTATTATCTCTCTTCTGAAACATATTAGCATTTTGGAATTTTGGAAAAGCTTATATAATATTTCTACAATCTTTACTTTGAAAACAACATGATGCTTCTAATAGTTTCCTACTTGGTAATTTTTAGATGGATAGTCGTCGACATTGGATGTATATACGACATCTTCGAAATGGTGGAGATTGAAATGGAGAATTTCTTGATGGGGTTGAAGAATTAGTTCAGATGGAGTAAAGAACGCGTATGATAAGAAGAATTAGATAAGCGAACGAAAGGAAATTAGTTTACCAGATGGAGTCGCGGGTGCGCTACGATGACCTTCTCCGTCATGCCCGTGGAAGGTTCGATCGACTTCGGGGATCGCCAGAAGCGCGGTTATCGCCTTCTTCGATTGAGCCTCGTCTTAAGAGCTTCCACGTTGACTGAAAGATACGCAGAGTTACGTGTAAGTAAAGCGTCAACGCATAAGAAATGAACCAAAGAAAAATTCGGCAAACAAAATAAGAAGGCTCACTCTTAGGGTTCCAATCCTCGATGAGCCAGGAACATTCGTCTCCGAGAGAAGATTTCTCTACGAAGTAATTAAAATACCTCGGCCCAACCCCGATCACCCGTGCTCTTCTTGAAAGCTATCTGAGCTTTCTTCTGCTTGATTTTGAAATAAACCCTACCCGTGGAAGAAAGTGAGATCAACAAAGAATGAACGAGATCCGCCGCGACAAAATCCAGACCATATTTTTATATGGCATCATCAAGGGCACCAAGAATTTGCCAAGCACTCGGAAGAAGCTGGCCCATCGCCAGGCCAAGGGAGAGCATAAACGCCTTGACTAAAGGCAAGAACGGGAATCGGTGTCCCACAAAGAAAGAGTACTCATAAATCAAGATCCACCCCGGTCGGTGAGCGTCAGCACATACCCCCCTTGGAGGAATTTCAATCTTCACCTCCGAACCTAGTTCAGCAATGGATCTCAGGCGGCTAATGTCATGCGCCTCGGAGTAATATCGATCCGAGTCACGAAGCACCTTCCTTGGCTCGTAGAGAACTGGTGTCGCCATAAGTAGAGAGGGAAATGAGAAGTTAAGAGTGGAATCGAATGAAAAGCAGCGAAGAAAATAATGAAGTGTTTGAAGTAGACGAGATTGTAAATTCGTGAGCTTTTTGAAGTTTACCTCACGAATTTAAAATTCGTGGAGTTTGAAGCGGAGTTAAGCGCCGCGGCTGTCAGATCCGCCAAAAAAACCGACTGGTCATTCAACCTGTCAGTCAGTCCATTCGAGTGTATTTAAAATCGCGTGAAATATATTGTGCAGTAGAACTTCTTATGGGTTTGAATCTCTTGGCTTTATTTTTGGTCGAATTAGAAAACACTACGTTCTATAGACCTGGGTTTATAGGCTTCTATCTACTGTTATTTAATTGGATCAAAAAAGAAGAAGCAAGTGATATTTACTTGGAGCTGTTCAATATTTTAAGGTTCTGCAGTACACCTTTGCTTTTTTGTTAGTTGTTCAATTTTTTATGGTCCTTGCATATTTAAAACAATAGGTTCTAGCTAGTGGTATTCAATTGGACCAAAAAAGAAGAAGCAAGTGATATTTACTTGGAGCTGTTCAATTTTTTATGGTTCTGCAGTATACCTTTGTTTTTTTGTTAGCTGTTCAATTTTTTAAGGTTCTTGCATATTTAAAGCGCCTTATTATTTAGCGCACTCTAAAATTTTATTTAGCACACCCAAACATTCGTCACGTAACTATGTAATACATCCGTCACGAAGGTTTTATATAGTTCCGTCACTAAGGTATGAAAAACATCCGTGACGAATGTCTTGAAAACATCTGTGACGAAGGTCTCAATTTTGCAGTTATAAAAGAGATTTTTTACCCAACCCTAATGTAACTTCTTCCTCTACATCCTCAAAGTTTCGGCGCAGCAACAACACCCCACAACACCACATTTCTTCATCTCTTTCACTACAATAATCAACAAATTCAAGTGATAAGGTGATTTCTAACTCTCTTTTGCATTAATTTTCCATGTTTGATGAAGATATGTCAAAACCATTGAAATTGTGTGATTAAATAACATTGATATGTGTATTAAGCATGTTTTTTTAGTTCAATTGTTGTTTGTTTATGTTTAATTGAGAGTTGTTTCAAATTTTAGATATAATCCCCAAAATTGATGAACTCATGAATTAGGGTTTGACATTTTGATTAAGAAACTTATGGAATGAAATGATTTAGGGGCTAATGTATTTGGATAGCTTCAAAAACTGTTTTTTTGCTTGAAATTCTGGAAATTTTGTGCAAATTCATTCGTCACCGGATGTATTGGCACTGCTGTGTTTCTGCATTTGTGCAAAAACCTTCGTCACGAAGGTAATAGGTAGATCCGTGACGAAGGTTAGAGAAACCTTTGTCACGGATGTTTAGTGGTTCTTCGTGACGGAGGTTATGCTTAGATCCGTCACGAAGGTGCAGTAAAGTTCCGTGACGGAAGTATACTGGACCTTCGTGACAAATGTTTTTGCATTTTTTGGTGTTTTTTTGTTTTGTTGGTTTGGTATGCATGCGTAAATTCACAAAATATTATGTTTGTTTAGATGCATCCGTCTTCTAGAAGTGCTCGGAAGAATGCCCGTAATCAAACTCGAGAAGAAATCGAGGCTGGAGAGAGGCCCGCTTATCAGCCGAAGCCGAGGAAGAGGCGCGGAAGAGCTGACGAGGGTACAAGTGGAAGTCAAGAGGTCCCACAACCTTCTTGGCATGAACAACAACAGCTAGCTGACCCTAGTGCATATTCGAACCTTTACGAAAACATGGTTAGTTAATCTGAAATTCACATTATATTACTGTTTTTTGTTATTATTCAATTAATAATTTATGAAATTTATTTGATTACAACAACAAATCCCGATGACTCCAACCTATGAGGCACATTATATAACTTGGAGTCCGCAGAGTGCTGTAAGTATTAGTTTAAAATTTAATTTATAGACGATTATGAGTGAAAGTTGTACAATTTACTAATAACCAATTTTTTTTGTAATAGACCCCTACATGGGTTCCCCCCTCTTCTCCACAAGTAGCATGGGATGAAGCAGTATGCCGTCAACAGGCCTTTCAGCCAGAAGCACCAGAATGACAATCTGGTCCAACTGCTTCCTGGGCTGAAGGACAGTTTGAGGGCCATTACGGGGGGATCGATCTTAATGAACATGGCGATGAAAAAGACGACATTTACCCGAAGTTACAGTGGGCTGTTCCTGGAGGTCCTAAGGAGATAGACTTGCTGCATAGCTTCAGCGGGCACACTGCTTATATGGTTTGGCAAGGACATGTAAGTAAATCTATGACCTTTGGTTGAATTGTTAATTGCATAATTTCCATGCTTCGTTAATTTAGACATGATTTGTTAATTGATTTAAATGTACTTTAAAAAAAGAGGTTTTTACCGAAAACCACCCGTATAAGTGCCTACATTGCTCTAAACCACCCCTTTATTTGGATATTACCGGAAACCACCCGTTTAACTACTTCCGTTAACGATTCACCACCCGTTTTCATATTCCGTTTATAATCCGTTAACTATTTATAGATTTAGCCCGAAAACTTTATATTTCTTTATTTTTCTGCACAAATTAAAAAGTTGAGAAATAATTGTAATTAAGTAAAAAATTTGGGCCACCTAATTCATCTTCTTCCCAAAAATCAGATATGAGCCCCCTCCACGGCCCCGAAATCGGTAACAACGGCATCCTCTTGAACGACAACCATGGCCCCGAATTCGACACCCACGAGGCCGTAATCCGCCTCAACAATGCCAGAATCACCTCATTCTCCAACCAAGTCGGAACCAAAACGACAATCTCCTTCATCAACAACAACATCCTGCACCTCTGCGCCCGCCGCCGCGACTGCTTCTGTCACCCTTACGGTGACTCCGTGCCTATCCTCCTATACCTCTGTCAGCCGCTCCATCTCCTCGATTACGCCATCTGCAACTCCACTTCCGAAACCCTAGCACCATTCCATGTCACTCATCCCGCCTTCGATCTCCTCTGTGCGAAGATCGTGAAATACTACTCGCTTAGGAGGTGGATTGGATTCAATTCCATGTCACTCATCCCCAATAATCTAGCTGGATTGGATTCAATTCTATTGAATTTTTTATTTAGGGTTCTTTGATTGATTTGGGGAAGAAGATGGAGTTTGAGTATTTTAATTACTTTTGTAGAAATTACATAACTGTCTAAAGAGTTTAAAGAAATGGGAAAAATGCCCATAGAAAATTTTGGAGGGGTGATTTTTGGGGAAGAAGATGAATTAGGTAGCCCAGATTTTTCACTTAATTACAATTATTTTCCAACTTTTTAATTTGTGCAGAAAAATGAATAAATATAAAATTTTCGGGCTAAATCTGTAAATAGTTAACGAATTATAAACGGAATATGAAAACGGGTGGTGAATCGCTAACGGAAGTAGTTAAAATGGTGGTTTCCGGTAATATCCAAATAAAGGGGTGGTTTAGAGCAATATAGGCACTTATACGGGTGGTTTTCGGTAAAAACCTCTTAAAAAAATTGAAATATGATAAATAGGAGAGACCGCAATTGAGAAATACGGTCAGAAAAGAAGGTTTGAAAAAATGGAAGTTAGAGGGCGACTATCCTTGAGTTTCGTTGGCTAGGGCTTCTGGTTTGTCACATTTGCAAACCCTCATGTATCCCAACCACGACCAAGCGTTGATCAATGCATTTGTTGAGCGCTGGCAGCCAGAAACAAATTCTTTTCACTTGCCATTTGCTGAAATGACAATCACCCTATTAGATGTGCACAAGATTTTGGGTATCCCTATAAACGGAAAGGGCATGGGATTTCGCACATCTGCTGATGGAGTTGGTAAAGCTGACACGAAGGCTGTAATGGTCAACAGAGCAAAGAAGGCTTTTGGTATAGATTTACTTGACGCAAGAGTCAAAGCTGGTAATGAAGTTTCATCGGAGCTTCTGAGGGAACAATGCATGACAGTGGATAATGAGGGGAACTTTGAAATGGATCAAGTCTCAATCGCTAAGGGTTGGTTGACATACTTGTTGGGAATGACATTGTTTCCTGACAAGTCGCCGTACATGATCAAGTTGATTCACCATGAATGGCTTAATGATATGGCAAATATCCATGGTGTGTCTTGGGGTTCGGGTGCGTTGTGTGCTTTGTATAGACAACTGGGTAAATACTCCCGCAGAGATTGTGCAACGATGTCTTTCTGTTACACCTTGTTGATGGTATGTTTGTCTTTAATTAAATGTTTTGATTTGAATACTGTTTCTTTTGTTTTCCTTAGTTTTGTTTGATGATGTAGGGTTGGATCTATTTGTACTTTCCTGCTTTTGCCCCTCCACAAAACTATGAGTGGGATGAGACAATGCCATATGCAGCCAAATTTGATTTGTCTGAAAGACCGGACAATCGTCGCAACTACAGAGAGGAGCTAGACAATATGAGCGTAGAAGGGGTATGATTATTTTTTCATTATCTGTTAATTTTTTATTGTACTTTTGAACTTGTTTTAATGATTTATGTACAACAGGTTGAGTGGCAACCATATGGACGCCTAGATTTTCGTAGGGAAGAACTTCGACCGGCTTTCTTTCATGGGATCCTGCATGTTTTGGACAAGACCGAGCCGCACATGCCACCTTATTGAGGATTGTCAAATCATAAATTAAAATTACATGTCATAGTTTTGGGAGGAAAAAAAATGAAAGAATTAATATATGTTATTATTTTAACACCTTGTATAAAGTTTGGGTTAGTTTTTTTACATTTGAAAGGTTAGGTTATTTTTTTACAATCTATTCAAAGGTTGGGTTATATGTGTAAATATGTCAAGTGACTACCTGATTCTGTTGAACCAAAAAGCACCGAAATCAGAATCAAAGAACAAGCACTGTATAAATTATTATAAAACCTTCATGTATTTACTTGTATTTCATTCAGTTAGTTTAATACGCTTTCTTCCTCTCTTCCCTTTCTCCCGCTCAATTTACTCATACACAAACAGAAGGTACAAACACATGCAGCAAGCAGCTATGGAGGAAGACCAGGCGCCGGAAGGAATGTCAATGCAGGCGGAAGTCCAGATGAAAAGAATTTGTACGAAAATCAATCCGAAGGATAAAGATTCAAGAAAGAGTATTACAGAATTGAAGGAGGAGTTAAAGAACCTTGCGACTGAGATCGTTGCAGACGATTTCGTGGAGAAGCACAAACTGATCAAGATTTCTGAGCTCGTTTGAAGACGATTTCCGAATCCGAAACTCAGCCGGCTCCCCTGCAATTTGTGTGTCCAATATCGAAATGATTAATGGAAGATCCAGTTCTAATCGTCAGCGGACATGTAAATCTCCCTGCCTTTCTTCTCAACTTATCTAATTCTTTGATTCTGATTTAGGTGCTTTTTTTGTTCATCCAGACTTTGATTATTTTGTTTTTGAATTCTTTGCTGTTGTAGACCTTTGTGTTAGAATAGAGATTTGAGAATATTTGCTTGATTGATTATGTCTCGAGGGCTGAATAAATACACGAATACACAAGATCTATATGGTTACAAGATATTGAGAAGATAATGAATATATACAAAAGATAGATTCTATCCTATAATACAATATCTCTAATACTCTCCCTCAAGTTGGAGCATGCGGATCGAGAATGCCCAACTTGGATGATAGATATTGGAATTGTGGCGCGAGAAGGGCCTTCGTAAATATGTCAGCTGGCTGATGAGATGTGGATATATGAGACGTACGAATCGTACCATCAAGAATCAGATCCTGAATGAAATGACAATCGATCTCAATATGCTTGGTTCGTTCATGAAAGACGGGATTAGCGGAAATGTGTAGTGCAACCTGACTATCACAGAAAAGTCGAACTGGTGTATCATGTCGAACACCAAGAGAAAGAAGCAGAGCCTTGAGCCATTTGATCTCACAACAAGCTGCTGCCATAGCCCGGTACTCAGCCTCAGGAGAAGAACGAGAAACAGTAGTCTGTTTCTTAGTTCGCCAGGAAACAGGAGAACGTCTGAGCACAACAAAATATCCGGTGACCGAGCGGCGAGTGCGCGGACAAGTAGCCCAGTCTGAGTCACAAAATGCAGTCAAATTTAGAGAACGGTGTTAGAGTCCGATTAATGAGATAACATGTTGTTTGAACACACTCGCCCCAGAATTTGATGGGTAGAGAAGCCTGAAACCGAAGTGCTCGAGCCACGTTGAGGATGTGGCGATGTTTCCGTTCAACCCGTCCGTTCTGTTGTGGAGTATATGTGCAGGAGCTTTCAAATGACGCCCCTTGCTCAGTAAAGAAAGAATGTAGAGCTAGGAATTCAGCCCCGTTATCGGTTCGAACTCGTTGGACTGATTTCTGAAACTGAGTAATAGCCATAGCAAAAAAATCTTCGAGTAGTTGGCGTACTTCAGACTTGTGTTGCATAAGAAATACCCAAGTTGCCCGTGAGAAATCGTCGACTACTGTAAGAAAATAGGAAGCATTGCTAGTAGAGACGATATTGTAAGGGCCCCAAATATCACAGTGAATTAAACCAAATAATCGATCAACTTTATTTGAACTTAAAGGAAACGAGCTGCGAGTTTGCTTTTCCTTAAAACAAGTATCACAAGGACCAAAGGAACTATCACTATGAATTGAAGGATGTAAATTAGGTAAAGTAGACAGCACTGCAGATGAGGGATGACCGAGGCGTTGATGCCAGAGAAGAGAGGAGGCTGAAGTCGATGCAGAAACAACATGAGTAGAAGCAGTGCCAAAAGATCGCAGCCAAGAGACCCCACCATCTTCTTCACCCACACCAATCACCGTCCTCGAAGTTCGATCCTGAATGACACAAAGTTTGTCGGTTAATGTCACCACACAATTATCAAACTTAGTAAGCTGAGCAGATGATATTAAATTGCAGTCAAGACTAGGAACAAGTAGAACATGAGCAAGTATGGTGTTGTTTGGAAACACCAAAGTTCCTGCTTGTTGGGCAGTAACGATAGTTTTGTCGGGCAATTTGATGGAGATAGGATCAATGGAGACGAGATTGCGCAAAAGAGCCTTATTACCGGTCATATGAAACGAGGCTCTGGTATCAAAGATCCAAGAAAACTTACCAGAGGAAGTGTTAACATTGCCAGATTTATTGTTCAGAGAATTGAACACTTGAAGAGCCTGATTCCACTGTTCTTGTGTTACAGTAGGGCCGAGTGTTGCTCTGTCCTGATCAGTGAGATTTGTCTGCCCGAGAGGCGAAGATGCCTGATGTGCAACATTTGCAACGCCAGCACCACGACCGCGTTCTCATCCATGTCCTGACGACGATGTCTGAGAGGAACTAGAAGATGAGTTGCCTCTGGCTTTGGAGAAGACAAAATTCTCAGGAGACCCGATGAGACGATAACACTTGGAGACATCGTGGCCAGTTCGACCACAATGACTGCACGTAGGACGAGAAGACTGCTTCTGATCATTCGAACGTTGCGTAGCCATGGCTAAGGAATCTGGTGGTTTGATGTCACGATCCTTAACCACGGTGAGATGGCGTTCTTCCTGAATAGCGAGCGAGTAGACTCGGTTGATTGGTGGAAGAGGATCCAACCTTTGAGCATTGAGTTGACACTGAGCCAGTCTTCTTCTTCGTCTGGATCAACGGGTTTGATAATTCGGCCGGTGATGAAGCCGATTTTCCGTTAGGCGTGAAAGGAGTTGAGCATGGCTTCTTGCCATTCTTGAAAGTTGTCGCCTTTGAGAGACACGTGACAGATCGAGAGACCTGGATGGTCTGAGGGGTGAAGGTAGAAGGATGAATCAACGTCGTTGATTAGACGTTTAGGGCGAGAATCCTTGCCTGTCATTGCTGATGAGAAAAAAAACGAGATTTTTGAGAGAAAAAAATTAGCAGTTGATAGTCTGCTCCGATACCATGTTAGAATAGAGATTTGAGAATATTTGCTTGATTGATTATGCCTCTCAAGGGCTGAATACATACATGAATACACAAGATCTATATGGTTACAAGATATTGAGAAGATAATGATGCTCTAAGGCAACGGATATCCAACTGGCTACTCTGCTCATCACCAGAGGCGAAATCCCCTATCCAAGAACCTGCAATTATTCCTAATTCCGCCAGAAAAAGGGCTAGAATCCATAAATGCACTGTGACCTTAATTGTGCTCTGTGCACTCATCCCCGTCTCAGCCGCAAGACTCATCAGGGAGAGTGGTGGAGATGACACTGAATGGCTTCAATTGCTGTTTGACCACCCACAACTAAGTGGCGTCATTGTTGGAGCTACGTGCTGTGCTTTACTGGCATGCTTTCAAAAGTTTTTTGGCGTCTGCGTGGATGAACTGATAGACTGGTTTTTGGTATTATGTTGTTGTGGCGGTAGGCTAAAACGGCAGGAGCGAAGGGATCGAAAAGAAGAAGAGGAAGACAGATGAAGAGAGGGAACTGCTTAGAAAGCAAAGGGCTGCAGAAGAGGAGAGGAAGAGTTTATTAGAAGTGGTGAAGGCAGCCTTCGGTAGTTATGAGAAGGAGAGGAAGGAGAAACTGGAGAAGGAGCAGATGGAGAAGGAGCAGACTGGTTTTTTGTCGTTGGGTTCATGACCTCCATTGAAATACTTTTCAAATATGTTGATGCTGGTTTATGAATTTAGGCCAAATGGAACATTAAGGGATTAGGGATAACATTGTCCCCCCTAAATCTCTGAGAATTGTTTGTCATTTCAGCTTCAGAGTTTCAATGTTGTTGCTATGACTTTTTATTTCTGCTATGAGTTGCTATGTGGGTTCAAATCTCACATCAGTCATCATATTGTTATGATTTCAATTTTTTCATACATGGGTTCAAATCTCTGAAATCTTTCCGTTGCTTAAAGCCTTGCCTAATCACATAGTATCACATCCTCAATGGATTGCATCAATAGTTCAATATGGTCACAGAGATTGCAATAAGAAAAACCAAGGCTTATAGGTGATTAATTTGCAAAACCAACAACATATATAAGAAAAACCTAGGCTAATAGGTAACTAATCACATAGTATCACATCTTTAATGGATTGCATCAATATAGTCTTCGTTTACTAAAATCTCAGCTAAAACCCAATGTAACACCTCAAGATTTAATATACAAGTAACAAGTATTCACATTAACTATGAGAATAAGTAAGATGGGTTTATGGCTTATCATTGAGATACAAGGTTTCTGAACTAATCTAAAGCCTTAACTACATCAGTACTAACAATTTCCAAGACAAAAGTTGATTCTTATTAGTGTGCATGATCAAGCACATAAGAGAGGGTGATAGGATTTTATGTACAAGTACAGGATATTTAAAACCAATGTTTCAGTTATGAGAACTAATTTAAAAAAGGGCTTATCAGTTGTAATGAATAGAAGGAACAAAATTGATTTAACAAATAGTATCATTATTTAGCAAACTCTAAATTGAATCCATTGAATCCTTCTAGATGTTGTAGTCGGTGAGGGTTCGATCATCCTCTAGCTGCTTTCCGGAAAAGACGACCCCCAACCAAATTGATTTTAAAACCTAGATTTTCATTCACTTAGCCGCTCGATCCAGATTTATCGTAACTTCTGCTCAACTTTATCATTTTGTAATCCAAAGAATACCAAGGGTTAACTTCGCAAACTGACCTCAAGAGAAAATGTGAAGACCCTCACTCCTGCTGCAAATAGTGATATGCAAAGGCATGGTAGGAAGTATGTGACCTGCAGAGGAATTATTACAAGCTTAGTTTTAGTTTCATAGAATTATTTGCATAGTAAAAACTAAGAAATGGTCGAATGATACCTTAATAAAATCAGTGTTGTCCTTGCTTTGTGATCATATCTCACACCATAGGTGTTTACATGGTTTTTCTTCAAAAAGTTAGCTAGCATATAACCAAACTCATCTGCTCCTACCTTAATAAACTCATCGGTTTTATTTCAGGCCATGCGTTTTATCCTCGGAGTTGTGTTCAACACTTCATAGAAGAGAAAGATGGTTGTGTAAAGCTGTTCAAGTCAGAGCTAATGAACTCCCTGTAAAGGTAAAGCAGTTGCTAGGCATCATTTTTTTTTGGTTCAGTTTCTGTAGCAATATTTCTCGAATCCAACTAAACTTTCCGTTCAATGCTTGAACCTTAAACTATTTTCAAGACTGTGAAAAGTACATTGAAGCCTAGAAAAGAACAGAGTAGTGATGTGGAAGATCCTGGTGAGGTAAGATCAGACGAAACTATTGCATTGGTGCTTGACGGTTTGCATTCGATTGTGCGTACTTCGTAGGGAGATGTTGTCACTTGGTCAGTGATTTCATTTGAAAGTACTCTGTTTTAGTTGTGATGTCTTCTTTATCAATGAAGTTCCTGATTCTGAAATGATCATCAAATTGGTTGTTGAAAAGAAGCAAAGACTTGATGCCAAATTAGCTTCTGTAACATAACTAATGTTCAAATGACTCGATTTTTTAGTTATTTCAGGTTCTGATAAAACTTGCTCCGACATCTTTACTATGTATAGTGATTGATTTATTTAGAATTCAAAAAACTATAAAATTTATCAAAAACTGAAAGATCATGACCAACAATAATAATTATAAGAAAAAAAAGCGACAATTATCTATCACTTAATGGTAAATACAAGTTCATAATGAAAATTGATCATCACGCACTTGTAGCATCATATTTAGTTGTGTATTCGTAATAGACTTGCATTCGAATTTCACAACTATAAAAGCTACATACGTATAAGTTGAACATGTACATATAAGCTGTATCATATGATCTAGTAAAACTCAAACGACGACGAAAGAAAGAGCTCCTACGTCAGCTCGAGTCATCCCTCACAACCCAAATATGAATGATTGAGCTGAAAAGTGAAAACATTAAGGATTGTATATAAAAGTAAATGAACAATTCAATTTTCCATATTTGTAGATGGATACGAAAATATTAGCTACATCCAAGAGGGTACGATCTAAACCGTTATCTAAAGTAGCAGAAAAGGAAATGAAAGTACTTTGATAGTGAAACACAAGCCAAACAAACAGCAATATCATAGAGTCCTCCCAAATCTAGCAAATTTCACTCATCAAGCTATCTTTGACAAATAAAAAGAAGGTATCGATCCAAAATTGAAAAACAATGCCCGTCACAATCTAATTCACCTTTCTTTCCACTTAACTATATTCCTCAAGTATCTGTATAGTAGATTCTGACTACATCAATGAGAAGTACAGAACTTCATCAAACTAAAAAATATATCCAGCCAAATCTTAATTCATGTAGAAGTACTATCCAACCTTTAGTGATCTTTCTAGGCATAATATAATCTATGTCCCCTCAGTATTTTGATATCTTTGTAAGGTAATTTGGAGAAACGGAAAATTAGGATTTTACAATATCATAGTTGAAATGAGTGGTAATAAAAATCAATTGCATACCTTTGAATTCCTAACTTGATGAGGACAACCTGCTGGAATAAAAACAACATCACCAAGCTTTTGAACAAATGTCCACGGCTCAATCCATACATGAAACAAAAATGTAAAATATATACAAGATGAGTAGAAGTCAAATGAGATCAATAGCTTGATGCAGCTAACTACGGATGAGCATGTGGTTCTTCCATCTCTTGTTTAATTACTATTCGAGTTTTGATGTCTAGATCGTCGTTGAGGAGATCACCACCTGTACTATACCAAGGCATGTGGCCTTGTAGTCGACAACTGCGAGCACACTACCGAATACCACGAGTATACTAACAAAAAGCTTATCCCTGCATCATTTAAACTCCTTTGTTTAGTCAAACCTTTTACAGGAGCAAAAACGGAAGTAAATGGTCAAAATCTCACATTGAAAACGAAGTTAAAAGCGTTTATTTTCAATTAAAAAGTAGTTAATTAAGGAGAAGTTAGAAGGAATGAAGGTGAAGAAAGAAACAGTAATAGCGGCACACTTGATCAAGTTCACGTGGATATTCCGCGTGCAATACGCTGCCACAATTCCCATAGAGCCGTTGCCGCCGGCCGACGTGATACGGAGTCATATTATAGTCCAAGGTAAAACATTATTTTATAGCATGACCAATTGATAATAACACTACATTCATAGATTTGATATCAGACTTTACCAAATATATTCATGATTAATTAAGATTCAAGTTGATTGCCGACAGCCCCACACCTCCTTGCATAAAATTCCAGTATTATATGCTCCAATTATTCCAAGAAAGTATCTTTAATTTCATAAACTTTTCATATTCCCGTTACAAATGCGACGGAGTATATGAGATGGGAGTTACTTTCAGATGACCCACATTCTGTCTGAAACCCAAAAACAAATTTAAAGGAAAAACAAACCCAAAACAAAAGATGGTTAATTACTGTAGTAAAGTAACGATCAGGTCCATCTCTGTCAATCCATCTGTCAGTTTCTCTTCTTCTTCTCTTTCCATGTCGTCTGCTCTTCTCCCTCAATAATAGCTCCTGATCCCTGAAATCGTGGCTCCTGATAACTCGTGCTAAAAGTTTTTCGAAGAAAGGCTTCATCTTGCTTCAGTATACGGGAAGGGAAGGTGAACGGTAGAAGAAAGACATAATCTTTTACTAAGAAAAGGAAAATTAGTCATCTAAACCTCATCCTCTCTCTCTCGGTTTGTTCCTTTCTCTCTCCTTTCAGTTTTGGTTTCTCTGCTTAGGTATCAACCGATTCTCATTCCTATGAGTTGGTGAAACTGCTACATTTTCCGAATTTCCTTTCTACCTTTAGGTTATTTCTATGATTTGTGTTTCTGGTTGCCTTTTTATCTTGAACGAGTGCTGAATTTGGCATAATTCCTGCAGTACTTCTTGTAACTGAAGATGAGATGAGAGAAACGTTTTCATGTGCTTGTAGTATCTGATTGTTTCGTGTTATACTCGACCCAATTTAGCGGTTTTCTTGATTTAGGGATGTTAATTTGGGGTTTGGGGTTGTTGTGGAAGAGGGAGCAAGGAAATTATCAAGTAGTGTTAGTTGAATGATCTACCTAACTTGCTGGTGAAATAATTCAAGTTTTTTATATGAAGTGCATTTCTATCCAAATCAGGAAAGTATTGAATGTGTTTATTGTGAACTGTTATAGAAGTCATTATATGGGATTTACAAAGCACTTGTTCTTTTCTCAGAGGTTTTGTTTTTGTGAGGAGGTGCTCACACTGAGATATTTTCTTGCAAAAGGCAACTTTAGAGTAAAGGATGGCTACACTTGGTGATATTGGGCTTGCTGCGGGTGTCAATATCCTCACTGCGCTCGTATTCCTGTTGGTGTTTGCGTTTCTGCGAATTCAGCCTTTTAATGACAGGGTCTACTTCCCGAAATGGTATTTAAGGGGCTTAAGAAGCAGCCCTGGGCATGAAGGTGGTCTCGTCAGCAAGTTTGTCAATTTGGATTATCGGTCATACCTTAAGTTCTTAAATTGGATGCCTGATGCACTGAAAATGCCTGAATCCGAGCTTATTGAGCATGCCGGACTAGATTCCGCTGTTTATCTACGGATTTACATAACAGGGTATGTAATATATGCTCAAGTAGTTAGAAAACATATATGGTAATATGAAGTATAAACCAGACCTTATCCAGTTTTTGTTAGCAGTCTAACCTCCACATTTCTTTTAAGTCTTACCCTTAATGAAACTCTTGCGACTGTGAAAGTGTTCAGTATAAGCAAATGTATTTATAAAGGCTAATTAAAGTGTGGATCTTTTATTTCCTAATAAAACATTCATAATTATGCTTGTTCTCTTTAACCTTCTTATCATTGTTTGCTCTTGACAGACTTAAAATCTTTATTCCAATCACGGTTCTTGCTTGGGCTGTACTGGTTCCCGTTAATTATACGAACAACACTCTGGCAACATCCAAGAATACTACGCACAGTGACATTGACAATTTGTCCATTGGAAATGTTCCTCTCAAATCAAATAGGTATGAGCG
Source organism: Oxyria digyna (assembly GCA_029168935.1). Lineage (NCBI taxonomy): Eukaryota > Viridiplantae > Streptophyta > Magnoliopsida > Caryophyllales > Polygonaceae > Oxyria > Oxyria digyna. Next base: position 1,719,807 of record JAPVLV010000028.1, on the reverse strand, counting down.
TATGGCAAGTCTTGCTATAAAGATAGATAGCTGCAATTGTTACGGTAGATTTCTATGCAAAATTGAGACAGTATGGCTCAGGATTAATACAAGATATAGCTGTCAATAACAATAAGTGGATCAAGTTAATATTAGCACTGTTTTTTTCCCACAATGTGACCTTTTTTGCTTCTGTGGAAAACTCTTAGCTGGGATTTAGACATACTCTTCAATCTTCATGCTCTACTATAGAATTGTAGCTGTTAGAAAATGGATATTCTAGAATGGTCATATATGTATTGTAAATTTTTAAGTGGATATTATAGAATGGTCATATATATATGCATTGTAAATTGTGAAATGGATGTAAATGACAGAATACAGTTATGAGTATTCTTACGTCAATAGTTACTATGTCACCTGGCTTTTCCATTTCATCATCTAACGCAAGTGTGGCAATATGTTTCTCTAGATTTTATCCTCATTTTATTGTAAGCTTATGTCTGCCCATTATTGTATCACTTCGTAAACGATTCTCTATTTTCAATTTGCATTACAGGTTTTGGGCACATATAGTGATGGCTTATACTTTTTCTTTCTGGACATGCTACGTGCTTTACAAGGAATACGGACAAGTTGCATCCATGAGATTGCAGTTCCTTGCATCAGCAAAAAGACGCCCAGATCAATTCACAGTAATATTACTCTTATGTATTAAGAAATTGTAGAAATAAAGAGTTATAGCAAATTTCTCTGTGCTACCAAAATCTGAGAGTATATGGGTTTTATACTTTTATGCATCTGTAACTGTGGAAATTGGTCGAAATCAGGTTTTTACTGGACTTTTGTATCTAATAATACAATGAATTAACTTTTTTGTCTTACTAAGGAATCTCAAAAACATTATTAGACAGCTCTCTAATCCTGTCCTCACATTTTGTACTATCTATTTTTCTTGGCTGTGAAATGTAAATTGATCTGTGGTAAATGACTGCTTTGCCAGGTGCTTGTGAGAAATGTGCCCCCGGATGTTGATGAATCGACTAAGGAGAATGTAGAGCACTTTTTCCTGGTCAATCATCCAGATAATTATCTTTCTAATCAGGTATTTCGTCGAGGCAATGTGGATGTCACCGCATTTTGTTGTTATAAAATGTTAGGTCCATTTGGATTGCAAGGCTAATGCTTTATTATTCTGCAACATATGTTCAATAATATTCATTGCTTCCAGAATGATACCAAAATATGCTTAGATGCATTCGATTTTTTATTATGATAGCAGCTTCTTGTTTCACTTGGTGACATCAACGCTTGTATCATTTATTTATGGGAAGTTATAAGTTGTATGTTAACTTTGCAGGTCATTTACAATGCAAATTCACTGGCAAAGTTGGTCAAGGAAAAGGAGAAAAAGAAGAATTGGCTTGATTTCTACCAGATAAAATACTCTAGAAATCCTGAAATTAAACCCACCACAAAGGTATAATTTGTTGTATGCTATTTTTTTTATTATGTGCTTCAAATATCTAATTACTGCTTAGTGCATTATTCTGATAGACGGGCTTTCTCGGCTGCCGTGGAGAAAAAGTTGATGCAATTGAATATTATACAGCAGAAGTGGGAAGATTGACAAAAGAAGTCAGTACCTCTTTTTATTCTCTGCTGATTATACCCTTTCACCTTGTCATCATGTTTTATTATAGGTATCTGGTGTTTTTGATTCATAGATTTGTTGCTGATTAAATTGTTTTCTTCCAGATTGTTGAAGAATACGAGAAGATTAAAAGTGATCCAAAGTCGGTTATGCCAGCTGCTTTTGTATCCTTCAAAACTCGATGGGGTGCTGCTGTTTGTGCACAGACTCAGCAAACTAGAAATCCAACTATTTGGTTGACTGAGTGGGCTCCGGAGCCACGTGACGTATACTGGGAAAACCTAGCAATCCCATACGTTTATCTTACCATTCGGCGGCTAATCATGGGTGTTGCCTTTTTCTTCCTCACTTTCTTTTTCATGATTCCCATCACCATTGTCCAATCTTTGGCTAGTATTGAAGGACTGGAAAAGATTCTTCCATTCTTAAAACCTCTGATTGATGCGTAAGTATACAGTTTATTGCACACTCCTATTTTCTTTCCTTGCAGTTTTAGCTCAAAGTTAATTTTCAGGGGCTTCATCAAATCATTTATCCAAGGTTTCCTACCCGGGCTTGCTCTGAAGCTGTTCCTCATTTTCCTGCCAAGCATTCTGATGATGATGGCCAAGGTTGAAGGCTATATATCTCTGTCGTCTTTAGAAAGGAGATCAGCATCAAGATATTATATCTTTAACTTTGTCAACACATTCCTTGGGAGTATAATCGCTGGAACTGCATTTCAGCAACTAAGTTCTTTCATGAATAAATCAGCTAATCAGTAAGTTGATTTGAGATTCTGTACCTTAAATATCATATTCTACATTCTAATGCTCACTCACTCTATTAATGGTAGAATACCCGTGACAATCGGCATTGGAGTTCCAATCAAAGCAACTTTTTTCATAACTTTCATCATGGTCGATGGATGGGCTGGTGTTGCCGGAGAGGTTTTAAGGCTAAAACCTTTGATAATCTACCACTTAAAGAATTTCTTCTTGGTAAAAACTGAGAAAGACAGAGAAGAGGCAATGGATGCAGGAAGCTTAGGCTTTCCTACAGGAGAACCACAAATTCAGCTCTATATATTACTTGGCCTTGTTTATGCAGCTGTCACTCCACTTATCCTTCCTTTCATTCTCATCTTCTTCGCCTTTGCCTACCTCGTCTACAGACATCAGGTAATAATATCGCTCAGTCCCATTAATAGTGTGTGTCTTTGACATCTCTGATAAACCTTATGCAGATCATAAACGTATACAATCAAGAATACGAGAGTGCAGCGGCATTCTGGCCAGCTGTCCACGGCCGAATCATCAGTGCCTTGGTCATATCACAAGTGATTCTAATCGGATTGATGAGCACGAAAGACTTCGCTCAATCAACTCCGGTTCTTCTCGTACTCCCAATCTTGACAATATCGTTTCATCACTATTGCAAAGGCCGATTCGAGTCTGCGTTCGTTAGATATCCTCTGCAGGTCAGCAATCACTGCCTGCTTGACTGCTTCCATGTAATTTCAGTATGTTAGATGAATTATGTTTTATGTTGGGCAATTGCAGGAAGCAATGAGGAAGGATACGCTAGAACGAGCAAGGGATCCGAAGTTCAACATTAGGGCGTTTCTGGACAAGGCTTACATTCATCCAGTTTTCAAAGAAGAGTTTGAAGACGATGATGGGTCAGGTTCGGAGATGGGAGAGGGTCCGGAAAGTGGTTCGGGATTGCTCCCAACCAAGAGGATGTCGAGGAGGAACACTCCTGCGCCTAGCAAAGTTAGTGGTGGAGAATCTCCGAGCCTGTTTCTCGAGCCATGATTAATAAAGAGGCTTGGATAGAGTACAGATCAGTTTTCTTATCTAGTGTGTAAATTTCTGGGTTTCGTTTTTAGGTGTTTTCCTTTTTTCCTCCTTTGGTTTTCTGCGTGATTAGAGTAAAGTGATAAAGGAAGAGAAAGATTCGGGTACTTTTAATTTTATATTATCCTGTAATGACGTGGCAAAATTTGCACCGTTTAAATGTAAACGTACGATGCACGTGTTGATGGCGTATCTTTCAATAAAGACGGTATTGTCTTCTTTTCTTTTTGAGCTTTTTGCATAAAAACACCCTTTATATGGGCCATATTGAGTTTAAACACCCCTTATATCAATATTTATTTTGTCCCACCCCTTATTTCCCCTCCGTTAACAAAGTCCCACCCCCTCCTCATTTCTGTTTGTTTTTCTGTTAAATACGTGGAAATTACTCTTTTGCCCCTCTCTTTCACTTGAACTGACTTGGAAAAATAGGTGGAGGATACTCTTCGAAAAAACCACCGGTAAGCTTAGAATTGGGGGTGAAAGAGGTTTAGGGTTCATACGATTTTTTCGAAATTTGTATAATCTGGCACAATAGTTCTAGGAATTAGTATAGGGGTTGGTTATATTACACCATTTCGCTTTCAATTGGTGTTCTAATTGAGGTTTTAATCGAATTTGGTGGTTGCTATTGTGTAGGGTTCTTGCGATTTCGAAGTAGAAGAGGTGATCTCTGTGGACATTGAACGCCGGAATCGAAGGTATGTTATTTCTTATGAACCCTAAATCGAATTGGGGGTTGTAATTGTTGGGGGTTGTTATTAGACCATTTCTGTGGATATTTGAGGTTGAAGAATAATATGATTTCAAATCGAAATGCAGGTTATGTCTTACAATTCAGGTTCATCGAATTGTTATCAAAGTGCAATAAAAACCCTTTGCTTCTGTAATCAAGATGCCAGAATGAGTACTGCACACACAAGTGCAAATTATGGAAGAAGGTTTCTAGGGTGTGCAAATTTCAAGTCAAGAAACAGGTGCAATTTTTTTGCTTGGGTTGATGCACCATTCCAGCCTCAAGCATCTAGTGTTATTCAAAGATTGGTGAAGCAAAAAATGGATTTGCAGGAAACTGTGAAAGTACTTGAGGAGTCCTTGAAGGCTAAAGAATTTCAGATGTGCAAAAAAGGCCAAGGAAATAGGCTTGAATTATTTCTAGGATTAGGATTAGGATTTGTTGTGGTTCTCTTGGGTACTTATGTGATCTCCAACATGTAGGGTTTGTTGTGAAATTTTTTGTTGAATTATCTGGTTGTTCTTGGAGTCTTATGACAGTTGATGTAATGGAGTTTAAGTTGGTCAATGAAGAAGTTATATTTTGATCCATTTTGATGGCATTTTCAATTTTCAGTATTTTAATTGTGCAATGTTATCAGGCAGGTAAACCCTCTTGAAGAAAACCTTGCAGCAAGCCTAAATTTATCCCTTCACTGTCATAATAGCAAAAAAACCCCAATTTATTCCACATTTTCTTTGACAGCAAATGAGTTGAGCTATCAAATCCATTCTCCACAGTTCCTTTCCTGTCAAAACAGTTGAGCATCAAGACTAGTAAAATAACAACATGCATATCCAACAAGCTTGACATAAAGTGCAATTAAACTACTTCAAAAGTGCAATAAACCACTCCAGACTTGTTTGCTGTCACAGTGTTTGCTGTCACAGACAGCAACAGCATAGCTTAACATCAAAATAAACTTCAAAAGTGAGACTAAACCACTCCAGACTTGTTTGATTGATTCAACAACAACATAAAGTGCAATTAAACTACTTCAAAAGTGCAATAAAAAAGAGTCTTGGTGGACGAGTTCTTCTTAAACTACTTGTTGAGCTTAGATCTTGTAAACTTCCTTGCTGGCATTGAAGATGATGCTTGAGATTGTGTAGGAGCAGAGTAGGGGATAACCATTGAAGATGCAGTCCTAAATTGTGAAGGATTGCCAGTCACCTGAGAGGCTTGGGTTCCAACTTCATTGTTATCTTCCAGCTCCACCACATGTGCAAGCAAATCTGCATCACTAATTTCATCCAGGCCCTGAGATGCTATGGGCATAGCTGCATCTTGAACTGGAGTTGGCACTTGAGCTCCACTTGGCATGGCCTGGTCTTGATTTGAAGTTGGCAGTTGAGCTCCACTTGGCATAGCTTGAGCATTCTCATTGCATCCCCTAACCTAGTGATACCAAAAAACATGATATTAGTGAATGTGTGCAGTTAGAGGTGCAACATGAATACCAATGGAAAATTGAATCTTACATCCTTCCTGGTATACTTCCTCTTCTTTTGTGTAAACTTCACAGTACTAGTACTTGCTGGCCTCCCTCTCTTTCCTGGAGCTGGCTTTGGAGGTGGAGGTCTTGATGGATTCTTACAAGACTTCATTGTGTGCCCTTCCTCATGACAATTGGAGCATTTATTCTTCCCATGTCTATTCCTCCTTACCTTGTTAGGATCATCTTTCTCTCCTTTGTCCTTCTTCCTTGACTTCCTTGGCCTCCCTGGTTGCACCACAAGCTTTGGTGGCTCAAGAGGAGGGAAAGCAGTCTTCTCCCACTGATCCTCTCCAGGCATGGGGTTGACACTCAATGCATAGACTTTCATGAATGTAGCTGTGTAGTAGTAGGGGTCAACATATGCATTAACATCTAACCTATTCTGCAATAGACAGCTCATGGCATGAACACATGGGATCCCAGTTATAGCCCACATGTTGCAGCCACAAGTCCTTGCTTGAAGATCCACTACATAAGTCTTCCCTCTACAGTCTACCTCATACTGCAGTCCTTCCCCAAGGCAATTGCAACTACCAACACTTGCAATCTTCCTATCATTGACAATGGTTGCAACCAACACTGTCTCTGTCACACACTATTTCTTGCAGCCCTTCGTTCAGTGTGCATTGTTCCTTGCAAAACCAGAGCTCCTTCACTCCTATTATGCTTTTTTCTCCCAAAAAACTAACTAACTCTATCCTTGATAGCTTATCTGGATCAATGTCAGTGACACCGTATTCATGCTTCTTCTTGTAGCAAAGCACATAATTTTCCAAGCAAAATTTCCCACTGAGTTGAAATATTATACTAATCATCTGTCAAAAACATATAAAAAACAGCAAATGACTATTCTTTTCTCACATGTCTATGTCATCAGTTTTGCATACATCCAAAAAACATCATATTAAAGTTGAGATAAATGGAATCCAAAGCACATGAGCATACATAATGCAAGTGTTGAAAGATTCCCTAATTGGCCCCACATCAATCCATCCGACCCATTTTTACACATACAATACACATCTCTTCCCACCTTTGCAATTGAAAACAACAACAACCATCTGCACACCCAATTTATTGCTGCAAATACTTAATTTCATTAACTAAAAAAATCGGATGAAAGAGGGAGCTTCTGTCAGCCCACTGTACACCCAATTTAATCCGAAATCTCCCTTTTACAAACAAAATTAACTTAGTTCATAGAATGCTTACCTTCAGACCTCGGACCTACAACAATGGAAGCTCCAACAATGGCGATTTCTGTGATTTTTTCCTCCTCAGATTTCGACTTCCACTACTGCGAGAATTTAGGGTTTAGGGTTTAAATTGGGGAAAAGGAGAGGGATTGATCGATTATGGGTCAGATGCTTACCAATTTGGAAGATTTCGATCTGGATCATGTTCAATTGCAACAGATTGCCACCCTTGCCCTACCGATTTCTGTTATTCTTGCATTAATTTGGGTGGGGTTGTTTATTTCTGAGCAATTCAACACAACGGCTCTCTAATGACTGGCAATAGCCAGTCATTAGAGACAGTTCAAGTGAAAGAGAGGGGCAAAAGAGTAATTTCCACGTATTTAACAGAAAAACAAACAGAAATGAGGAGGGGGTGGGACTTTGTTAACGGAGGGGAAATAAGGGGTGGGACAAAATAAATATTGATATAAGGGGTGTTTAAACTCAATATGGCCCATATAAAGGGTGTTTTTATGCAAAAAGCTCTTTTTTTTTTTATTTTAGGCAAACTCCTAAATTCGGTCGAGTTGGAGATGACCTTCAAAAGATACAAGACTGATATAGTAACCAGAAAATCTAAATAATAATTAAAACAAAATCTCATATTCATAAATTAGCTATGTCACCTTATATTCTAACACAGCTATTATGCCACATCATATTCTAATACATGTTTAAAAAAAAAATATCAAACATCAATATATAATTGTATATATTTAAAGATTATAATTTTGTTAATATCATTTTTTTATTTGAAAAAATGAATTAAAATATATATACAAAGATCATTATCCTAAATCTATTGATAAATTTGTAAACATACCATTTAAAAAGATTCACAACTTCCTTTTATTTATATAAAATTGATTTAAAAATAAATATTATGACTATGTACTACATATTTTATTTTTATGTATTTATAAATAATACATAAAATTATAAAAATCATTATGAAAATTCCGTGCATGGCGCGGGAATAAAACTAATTAAATCTTAAATTAGTTCAATTTCACGTGCCCCACACTAATTTTATACAGAAAAAAGTTAAATTTAAGTAAAAAAAATAATTTCTCATGCCCCCACACTAGTTTTAAAAATAATTACTTAATTTAAATTATTACCTAAATAACTAAAGTAAAAAGATAATCAGATCTTTAATATATTTTTGAATTAGTATGATAAATTATTTTAATAAAGAGAGGGTTAATCAAACATTTTATAAATAATTAAATAATTATTTAAATTATTTAAAATTTATAAATATGAGATTAAATATTTTTTATATAATTATAACATAACTCTTTGTTTATTAAATCAGATTTTTTTTCAAAAATGGGCATTATTTTGAAAATAATTCTCATTGTAGGCGCGCTTCAAAAATAATTCACGATAACGTAGTAGAGGCTCTGTTTAAAACAAAGTCTCTCCTAAAGCAATTTTTTTAGTTGGAGATGCTGAGTTTGAAACAGAGCCTCTCTAAAACAATTTTTTTTAAAAAAACAACGCCTTTATTATTTACATTTTAAAAAAAATGTAGTGGTGCAGCAACGCCTCACCTTAATTCCTTTATTTGAAAAAAATAAGCTTTGGCTCGGAGAGAGGCAGCGCTTCTCTTTCTTAGCCATTTTCCGAAGCTGGTAAAAGTGCTTATACCGAAAATTATTTTCAAAACGCGCCTACAATGAGAATTATTTCGAAAGTAATGCTCATTTCAGGAAAATAAAAAGTTCATTAAAACACATAAAATATAGTTTATATAAGGTTGAAAGTATAAATAAGCATATTATCTTGTAAAATCTTAATTATTCTAAAAGAAACATATACACATATTTATAATTTTCCTATTATATAATTTTGTTTATCAAAAAGAAAAATGCTTAAAATATGAACATATTACAAAATGAATAAAGAAATGACATATGACGGTTTTAGTGAGGATGTGACATGTGACAAAAATGGAGGTTTACTTTAATATATATATATATATATATAGTAGATTCTTGGTATACTCATCTTTGCACACAGGGCGTTTGCTGTCTTATTCGCTTCTCTAAGCATTGATAAATTTTATAGTTATCAACACATGAGAAATCAAATATAAACACATAATTCATCTACACATGGACACAAATTTAATTTAGCTAAAAACACATGAAAATGATTCTTGTTTTTATACATAAATTTGTAAGACTAATACACATGAACACATGCGTTATTTCATTTGAACACATGTATTTTCACAAAGACACATAACTTAGCCATTTTTTCATTTGAACCTTTGTTTTGCCCGTGTAAACACATATGGTGTCATCGATGAACACATACGTTGTCATTGATGAGCACACAGATCATCCACGTACGAACACACATGTAAATTAGCCAAAAAATGTAAGATTGTTACACGTGTACACATGCATTGTTCCACAAGCACACATGCATTTTTTTCACATGAACACATAGCTTAGCATTCATTTTTTATATGCACACTTATTTGTCCCGTTTGAACATATATATTATTACATGTGAACATAAACGAGATCACTTATGAACACAATTGTTTAAACTCAAGCACACACCCTTTATCTTGAACAAACAATTAAGTACTAAAGTATTATACATACTCAATTGACTCAATAGAAGTTTTCATCACAAAAATTCTTTTACAAACGAATTTAAGCAATCAACTGAGTATTTATATCTTTCCAATGAACAAAACTAGTCAAAACCATCAATTTCGTTACATATGTTCTTAACTAAACATAACAATCATCCATTTCTACTTCTTCCTATCAACTCTTTTACATATGGTCTCTTCTTTGTGCGATTCACTTCTTTGTAAAGGAGTTGTTGATGCTTCATTAGGGTTCTGTACAATAGCATGAAATCTGTTTGGGAACTGATTGTGTTTTCCACACACGCCCCCCTGAAAAACAATTTAACCCTACGAATGAAATTCATCCTAATTCTTAATACTAGAGGGCATCCTCACCAAAACTTAGCCCCAAATAAAACATGTACCCTAAATGCGTAGATAGAAAATCGTGTTTTAAGTTTATCTAATTGGGTTATAATAGAGAGTACTATATTTATTGAAAAAGTTTCATAATGAATATACTATATATAATATGAAACATGAGGAAAGTTCTGATGCAAATAACTCTTAACGTAGGAAAAACGAAAAGATCACGTTCATAGATTACACGTCAATGTTCATATTGTAGATGGTAATATTCATAATTTGGGCCATAATTTTTTTTTGAACGTTTTCATTGAGAGACGCAGTGACATACTTGTAATTAATGTGAACTTTTTTTTTTTTTTTTTATCTCAAAATGACCTCAAAATTTTTTATCGCTCAAATTATGAACAGTAACTTGTTATCTCTGAACACGAAAAACTTTATTTTTCCTACGTTAAGCTTTATTTTCACTGGAACTTTTCTCTATGTGGGATGAAGGATGAACATTTGTTTGTAAATTGGTGAATATATAGTAATTTGAAGAATATTGACAAACAAACTTACAATTACAAGCATCCAAAATTATAGAAGATTCATTTATTACAGAAGATCCATTTATTAAAGAATATTTATTGAAAAATCGAAAATCATTTAAATATATATCATAGTATAAATTAATTATTTTTTTAAAGATTATGCATCAAATTTTAATTAATACTTCAGCACATTTTGATAAATTTGAACGCTCATATTTATTTAGAAAATTCTATCGTGTATTATATTAGGTCATTTTCTCGAGTTTCCTTATACTCACATGATTTAGCAGCAGATTTGTTTCTCCATATTCATATTCATATTCATCCCCGTCTATTTCGTCTCTCTGTCATGCATCACTTCTTCTGCGTTTCCTAATTCCTACCTTCCGCAATCTCATCCGATTTGTTTCTATTAAGCTCTAGCCTCTTTCACGCTCGCTTCATCATCAGAACAACCCGATCTAAGATCATTGTCGTCGAAGCTATACTTGGTGTCCGATTAATGCACCCGGTGAGTGTTCCATTGACAACAGAAAAATCGATTTTTTTTCTTATTCGTTCGATTTCCGTTTTTTGTTCTCTTTTCGGCCATGCCTGTGATACTCGAATCTCTCTAGGACGGAATTATGTTTGGATCTGATAATTGTTGCTGTTGCAATTTGATTTTGAGGTGGATTTGACAGCCTATACACGTTTTACTCATATGTTGTCCATTTCTGAACTTCTGACGATGAATGCGTCTGATTTCGTTGATGATGTGATCGTGGCTTAAATTTACGGGAAACCCTAAAAAATCTTTGGGGGAAAAGGGATATTTTGAGAAGACTTGTGACTTACGAGTCATGAGTATTATTTGTTCCTTTCGATCCCTTTCTGGGTGGATTAATAGAATAGTCCTACTCATGGTCATTTTGATTCTGTGAATTTTTGCTTAGAAACATCTCACTGTCTACTGTTTAGGTGTGACCTTATTTAGTTTGCTTGTAAAATATTCCTTTACTATGTGCCAGTAGATTTGTTTTGCACACAGGTTTGTAACAGAAGGCAAATGGTTCTTGGAACTGCCATAAGCATATATTTGTGCTACAACATTTGAAGAATTCAGATCAGATTGTATAAATTGCCAGATAAGCTAATTACAATTGGTGTTTGTAGAATAAATGATGGCCATGGTAGAGAGAGACAGCCTGCAAGCTGAGAGGCAAGCGCTTCGCTCAAGACAGTCCAGTGTTTCTATGAAGAGAAAGTGTTGTTCAAGGTTTACTGAGGATTTCTACTATGGTGAATTTGAAGTGGAGGACAAGGACTATGAAGATGAAGCTAACATCTCTGAAGAAGACGAAGAATATCAGGCTCCAGTACCAAAAAGGGCTAGAAACAGTAATGCAGTTGTAGCATCCTTTCCCCAAAGAGAGAAGAATCTCTCAGCCACCAAAGTAGTCAAACCTGAAACTTTCTGCCACAAGACAAAGAGCACTCTCAAGAAGAAACAGATATTTGGCCATGATCACTCTTCTGATGACCTGCAGAAGCGCAAAGAAAATTTAGGTCTTGTAAAGAAGTTGCGTTTAAAGGACAACGAGAAGGCTATTACAAAGAAGATAAGATCAGAGACGACAAGAAGACCGAACATATGTTTAGAGAAGAAAAAGGATAATGTGGAGTGCCATAAAGGAAATAGTAGGACAAGTGCTAGTTCTTCCCACAGTTCAGCTTCCTTCATTTCTACATCCTCTCCAGACTCTTGCATCAGTAGCCATCCTTGTAGTGCTGAGAGATCAAAGAAAAACACAACGGTAAGAATGTTTAGATTCTCCAAACTTATTATAGGGGGGATGAACATTTTCTAAGACAACTATTAATTATGGTTTTTGCTACAGGAAAATGGAAGTAGGCGAGTTCTTTGCCACCAGTGCTGTAAAAAGGAGAGGCTTATTGTTGTGCCATGCACCAAATGCAAAGAGAAGTTCTATTGTGTCCACTGCATTAAACTGTGGTAAGTTTCTATTGAGTGTAGTGCAAAGAGCTATTTTGTTTACACTTGTAATCTTGTTTTGACTCCTGGCATCTTTCAAAAAGGTACCCCCAATTCTCAGAAGAAGAAATTGCAGAGGCTTGCCCATTTTGTCGTGGTAATTGTAACTGCAACTTGTGTCTGCATTCAAGTGGAAGAATTAAGGTTGACAATACTCACTCAAGCAACTATGCATATTATCATAAGAGCTCCATGATATTCTTGTTATTTGATAATACAGGTATGAAATGCTAATATAGTGAATTTTTTTTACTTTTAGACATCAAAGAGGAATATTTCTGAGAATGAAAGGATAAAGCATATTTGGCATATAATTAGATCTGTCTACCCATTCTTGAGGCAAATTCATGAGGATCAAACTGAGGAAATATTGGTTCAAGCAAAAATTGAAGGTACATACCTCTTCTATCGGTAGATCCCACTCTTCTTATAAGATTAATTCAGCAATTTCATATTGCTAACAGCATCTTGTATTTTGAAGGGCATGCATTATCTGATGGGGACATACTCACATCGTCTTGCTTTGATGATGAACGCATTTACTGGTAAGTGTTCCTCTTTTCATCTTCAACCTTAATTTTTAAAAACTAGGATTGAAACCATAGTTGATATTTCCTTCGTCCTGATCTCAGCTCTATTTCTTTTCATAATTATGGTACAGCAATCAATGTGCCACATCAATTTTTGATCTGCACAGAAGCTGCCTTAACTGCCCATTCGAGCTTTGCCTACCTTGTTCCCGAGAGATTCGTCAAGGAAATCTTCAAGGAGGACCACAGGAAGTTCCATTTCACTACCTTGACAAAGGCTACAATTACAGTCATGGTGGCAATCCCGAGGCAGATTGTGATTCCCTAGAAGCTCCTAATGATGCTATTAGTCCATTAACAGACTGGAATGCACTCACTGATGGAAGTATCCCTTGCCCTGGTAAAGATAGAGGAGGATGTGGAAATGGAGTTTTGGAATTGAAACGCATTCTCCCTGTCAGTTGGATAAGAAATTTGGTTAACAAAACTGAGGAGCTACTGGAAAGCTGCAGAGTTGATGAAGAAGAAAAAGAAGAAGAAGAAACATCCTGCAAGTGTAACTGCTCTGATGGTGACCCCAAAATGTTATTATCTAAAGCAGCTTCCCGATTGGATTCAACAGACAACTATCTGTTCTGTCCATCAGCAGAAGATGTGATTGGCCAAAAAGCCCTAGTTCATTTCCAGAAACACTGGACCAATGGCGAGCCAATAATTGTTAGGAATGTTCTTAAGCAGACACCTGGATTGAGCTGGGAACCAAAGGTCATGTGGCGTGCTCTCTGTGAAATAATGGACCAGAATCTCAGCTCAAAGATGTTGGAAGTTAAGGCAATTGACTGTCTTCATAACTGTGAGGTTTGTATCACCCTCTAAAAAATACAATTCTTCTGTGCTACCCAGCTTTAATGATTTTGTGTTTTTAGGTGAAGATTAGTACTCGCCAGTTCTTTCAAGGTTATACCAAGGGAAGGCAATACCCTAACTCATGGCCTGAGATGCTCAAGCTCAAGGATTGGCCCCCATCTGATAAATTTGAAGATCTGCTGCCAAGACACTGTGACGAATTCATTTGTGCACTGCCTTATCAGGAGTACACAGATCCCAGATCCGGATTGCTCAATCTTGCAGTAAAGTTGCCATCAAATATTTTGAAGCCAGACTTGGGTCCAAAAACATACATAGCATATGGAGTTCGTGAGGAGCTTTGCCGAGGGGATTCAGTCACTAAACTTCACTGTGACATGGCGGATGCGGTATATACTCTATACAACCCCCTTTTATTTTTTTCAGCTGAAAAGGAGAAATATTTGTAATTTTCCGACTGTTTCTTCTGTTTCTGAGCAGGTTAACATACTTACACATGCTGCTGATGTGGATTTAACCGAGGAACAGTCCTCTGCCATTAAAACTTTAAAAGAGAAGCACAGAGCTCAAGATGACGAGGAGGGCATTGCACATGATGACATCACATGTTCTGCAATGGTCAAAACCAAAGGGATAAAGGGTTGTGCTCTCTGGGATATTTTCAGGAGGGAGGATGTACCAAAATTGGAGGCCTATCTAAGAAAACACGCCAGAGAGTTTAGGCATGCCTTTTGTAATCCAGTTCAGCAGGTAAATATAGAGGACAGTAGTTCTTTGAATTTGCAACTACAATTAGATGCAGTAAATTTAAGAGTCGTTTGAACAGGTGGCACACCCGATCCATGACCAGTGCTTTTATCTGACATTGGAGCACAAGAGGACGCTCAAACAAGATTATGGTACAGAAGAAATTCAATCCCACATCTGATTCTTATTTCTGAATTGCTTTGATTAGTGCTAAACTTTTATACCTTCATAGGAGTTGAGCCATGGACGTTCGAGCAGAGGCTTGGAGAAGCAGTTTTCATACCTGCTGGATGTCCTCATCAAGTTAGGAATCTTAAGGTAATCAAATTGTAGGAACTTAAACTTCGTACTAAAGACTGTATTATAGTTCTTTATCAAATTCATTCTTTATCTCCTCTTTCATAGTCATGCACGAAGGTGGCTGTAGATTTTGTTTCCCCAGAAAATCTCACTGAATGCATTCGGCTGACAGAGGAGTTTCGGAAGCTTCCGAAAAACCACAGAGTCAGAGAAGACAAACTCGAGGTAAGAATAGAGACCTATTCTGTTAGTTTCTGATATTGTCTGGAGGTGACGACTCAGTCTCATTCATTAATTACAATTTGAACAGATAAAGAAGATGATCATCCATGCAGTCAATCAAGGAATTAAGGACCTCGAGCAGTTGACTTCGAGTAGAACAGAAGCACAAGCTTAAATTTTGGTACCAAAAGCTGCGAAAAGAAGCAGAACTTTACCCTAATAGAAATCATGGTTAACCCTTGATGATACTTCATATGCATTTACAGGGAATGATAAGTAGATTAACTAATACAAACTCTGCGGATGAAAAGTTAAACCGCAGATTACATATGTATTCTGCATGCTCTTAAAGCGTGTCTTTGAGCATTAGAAAGCAGCATCTTCTACTAAACATCTCTAAAGAAATTTTCTATTGTATGCACATACATACACATCATCCATCATCATTCTCACCATAGAAAGTATACTCACATGAACCTTTTCCGAAAAAACAATACCCAAAGAAATACCAAGAACTGTTTAACCACAATAATCAACTCAGTGTGACCCCAACAACGTAGGATTTGAAAAAAATGTGCATATTCTTGCCTCTAATTACTTCAAATATAAAGGAAAAGTATAAAAAAAAAAAGCGGGTGCCTCGAGATAGAGGCAACATTTATAAAGTACCATGATACCCCTATGTCCCATTTCTAGGCCGCATGTATATCAAGACACATTTTATATCGTTAATAACTTTAATTTCATATTAGTAAAAATTATATAATCAAAAATGACTATATTTATTCTCATATATTAAAAGAAGTCTATAAGATTCTAACATATTCATATAGTGCCACAAAAAGAATGAGAACATCAATTGCAACGGAGAGAGCAACATTTTATCTTTTAGAATAATTTTGTATCCTTATCATTCAGGAAAGACTAGACTATACTAGAGTAAAGTATTTTCTTAACAATTTTTCTACATTAAAAGGCTAAGGTTAGGCTTACTGAATGATGCAACTAGTTGATAACTCAAAGTTATATAACTAGTTAAAAAGGAGTTGATGTTACTAAGAAAACACTAAAGTACAATTGAAATTGCATTAACTAGTTATTACTACATACAATTCTAGTACTATCTATTAAGTATTAACTAGTTACGTAAATTACTTTTATAAGTAAGGATTTTTCGTCAAATAATAAGTAGTTGTATAAAATTATCATGCCAAAAACCATTTAAATAGATTTCAAACTAGTAAATAAAAAGGCTTTGCAAAGACAAGCCCAAGTTTTGAAGTTTTTTAAACTATTTTCTAGAAGAAAATCATGGTTAATGTAAACAAAAACAAAACAATGTCTCATTATATGTGAAAAAACAAGGACGGGAAGTCGAGACGGATATATCCTTATCCCAAACAATTGAAAAGATATAAATGATGTAACCCAAGTCATAACACCACAAGAAACCTCCTCCATAATTCGAACCTGCAAACATAAATAAGAAAATAAGCGGACACTAAAAATGAAAAGAGCCAAATTGTCTCATGGTTAATGTAGTGGGTGGGTGTTAACCATAGATATGAAGCTAAGCGTTCATATACATTTGATTCTTATAGAAGACAATGAGAAGTAAAGATAACTATGGTTGGGATGAAAAAGGTAAATGCTCCCTCTATCCCATAATATTTTTTATATTTGAACATTTTACACTTCAACACAATTTACTAAATTATTTCTAATTTATGAGAATAAACATAGTCTGCGAGAGATCTTGTTTTATTCGTCTCATCGAATCTTTTAACAATATCAATATTTCACAATTTTTAATAACATGTAATAAGAGATATAAACGATGTAAAACATACATCGGCCCACGTGTCAAGATGAAAAGAACATTATGGAACAAAGGGTGTACTTAGTTAACAAGTAAGCTACACTGCGCCTTGCTAAAGGGTGGGTGGGCAGAGATCAATGGTTCGACTCCCACAACCAACATCTTATATGGGTCTTGGCAGGGCCATGAAGGGTTGGGATGCATGGTCTGCAGGCCTGTTACGGGGTGGGGAGCTAGTGAGCACACAGCCGTAACATAAAAGTGTGTCTCTCTTCAAAAACCCACTTTTATATTATTTTAATAAAAATTATAATTTTTCTCTGCTAATGCACACCCAAGTATGTAGCTGAATCATTGGATATGCTCTAAGGGCTCGTTTGATATCGATATCTAGATATCGGGTATAGGTATCAAGATATGGGTATAAGATATCGGATATTGATATGGGTATGAGTTCTAGGGGCTCGTTTGATATCGATATCTAGATCTCGGGTATAGTTATCAAGATATGAGTATGAGATATCGGATATTGGTATGAGTATGAGTCAGTGTTGAGGGTTATCAAAAACACTCTAAAATCATTTCAATACTCATACCTGATATACGTAGCTCATACCAAACAGCAGATATCAAATTGATATCGATGAACTGATTATACTAAACACATATATGGATACGAGTGATATCTCATACTTATACCTGATACCTCGATATCAATACCAAACGGATCCTAAATAAAACAAACACCATAGCCATTAAAACCCAGCTAGACACAACCAACTAAATAAAACATGAAAAGAAGTCAAATACTAGCATACATTAAACCCAACTGGACACCTTGTCCATTATTAGTATCTTGTTTAATTGCTTTCTCTTAGATCTTCCTAACTTTTTGAGGTTCTTCTCTTATACAAGAAAAGAACTCAAACACTAGCATCTCACATGTCTATAATACTAGCAGTACTACAACAACAATCAACTCAGTATAATCTCTTTCACATCTAATTAATTCATACTTCAAATTCATTCCATCAAAATAGACCCTTTCTCATAAACCACCTATATGACAAATTTTTCCCAATTATAGTCAAAGTTTGGGTGATGCATCAACATAGACATTAGATATAAGAGAGAAGAAACACCTAATTTTAACTAACCTTAAATCAAAGGATGAAATACAACCCCCATCAAAATAACGTTCACATCCCTTATGTGCTTTTGTTCCTTCAGTATTTCACATGCTCCAAACCATATTTGTCTCTCTCCAAACCATGCTCCAAACATGGGCAAAGATTGAAGACATTGAGGAGGTCACATCTATCCTTTTATATGGAACGCAGAGCAAAACCCTAGTTTTTCACTAGTCAATTTTACTAAACTACCCTTTTAATTCCCATAAGTTAAAGATATAAGTATCACTGAGTGGTTGCCTATTAATTACGATGGCTTGAACTCTCCATCGAGATTATCGCCGAAAAATCCGAATGGCAGCCTCCTTCGCTTTATTTACTTACACTAGACACGGGTTTCGCACTACGCGCGAGGAAATTACGTATTTACGTATGAGATTTAATATAGTTACACATTATTTGTTAATATTTTTGTTATTGTTATTAAGTTTGTTAATGCTTGTAATTATAATTTTGTCAGGCGGAAGCTTACTGTATTTTATTTGACAAAATGTTTTTCTAATATTACACTCATTAATTTCAACATGAATTAATGTAGACAATACGTGTGAATAGATTGAAATAGGATAGAATTATGGAATTGAATGAATAGATTGAAATATGGTAGAATTATAGAATTGAATGCAGTACCATTTACATTTACTTTTGGCAATAGACAGCCAACCTTTATATAGATAAGATATTTCCTACATCCCTTAATTATGTTTCCATTTCTCTTCTTTGCACGAGAATTACAGAAAGGAGAGAACAGAGAAGAGAGCAAAGAGGGATAAAAATATAAGAGAGTGTATTGGGACGAGAGAATGATGAGAGATGAGAAATTAAAGGGTTAAGATTGAGTGAGAAAATAATGAGAGAGAGAAAAATTAGAGTGTATTTTGAATTGTTGTGGTTTTGAGGGAAATTAATGAGTTTTGATGAGGGTATATTGATAAAGATTTCTGGTTAAAAATGGAAACGAGAACATCAAATTGAAACACCAAAAATAAAAAATGAAAACATAAAAAAGTGACGGAGGAGTAGGAGTTATCGACCATATTTACTTCTTCTTTTTTTATATTTTTTGTTACGATAATATACTCTTATTTGATTGATGACAAAGTGATCTACTCTTTATAATAATTCTACTGAGTATAAGATAATCATCCAATCCGAGTGACCAAGTTAATAACTCCATTCCTAGATAAGAACTCAGTCAAACACAATCTTTATATAATTACTAAATCAAATCCCCTTACTCCCACCCCAGCTATGTCACGTGACAAAAAGGCTTTTCAGCCACTCCACCTGTCATCTACGTGTCGTCCTGCCATTCGTTGTTTTTGCTTCTTTTTTTCCAGAAAATTTTAGTGCTTCACAGTTGTATGTTCGCATATTTTCGGCAAGTGTACAACACCGTAATTACATTATTTTTGGTAAAATTTTATGGTAATAGACGCGTGATTTTTTTTCCTAATTTATTTCAAAACCAATTAAACTAGCCGGCTTAATGATGAACCAATTTCCCTAAAAGATTTTGAACCAATTTCCCTAAAAGATTTTAAACCAATTGCCTAAAATGAGTATAAAACTAACGCATAACAATCCAATTTAATGATATGAACCACTAGAAAAAATGATATAAACATGTAATGCAAAAAAAATAAACTGAAAAACAAAAAACTGAAGACATTATTACATTTTAACCTAGCTGAGGACCTGATATGAACCTGCATACATTACACAAATATAAAACCCCAAAGCCTAAAAGCTGAAAACATTATTACACTTATTTCTGAATAAAAAACTAAACCCTAAATAAATAAAAATAAGGAAAATCGTACTCTACAAGCTGCACCTTTAAAACTTGCCAACTTTAGAGAATCGACTCAGCATATTCACCATAAGCTGTAAATATCATTCGCCATGCATGAAAAAGGAAGTTAAAAATACATAACAAAAGATAAACTAAATATGGAGGCAAATCATGACTAATAAATATTACTAACCTAAATTACAAATTTGGTTTCATTATAAAAAGTACGTTTGGTTACTCAGTAATCACAAACCTATTTTCAGTTCTACCGATTACAGTCTTGCACAACACTCATGGATGAAAAGGTAGGTATATTATATTTTTACTTTTTATTGTTTCTATATTTCTATATCTAACAATGGAGTTGGAATGTACGATACAGAATGTTCATTCTCTTCACCAACATCACAGAATGATCAAGCTACAAAAATATGGGGGAGGTACACACGCATAGAAAGAGATTGTAAATCAAGAAATCCAATTCTCTTTCGGCTATCAATCCTAGATACAAACACCCTTACACAGGTCACAACCATGACTCTAATACCTCTCTTTTACTTTAATCTACGTTTTAAATGAATCAATTTTAGATTTTTCATTGTATTAACAGTCGTATCTATCTTTATTTCTCAGACCTAGAAAGGGTAGGAAGTTGGTTGTGGACTTCTAAGAAATGAACAGATTTCAATAGATTGGAAGGACATTTTGTTTTCTACAATCCTACAGAAACCACTATTTTCAAGGTATGTATATTATTAATATCAAGATTTTATAGTGGAAAATAAATTTTTAAGTTAAAATTCCTACAACCTTCTATATGAAATGAAAGTCCAAAATTTTATGAAATGAGAGTTGGAAAGACACTGTAAAAATAAGCAATACCTTTAATGACTTCCCAGCCCGCTGCATGCCAAAAACTCATGAGTTTGATCCACTTTGTAAATAGTGTTAAGGTTGTGTATATGTCGAGCACTGGAATACCGAATTTTATCAAGATTATCCAAACCAACATCCTGTAAATGATGTCAAAAAAATATTTTGTAAGAATAAGAAGACAATAAACATTTACTTGCAGTCTTTCAAGTATATTAAAAGAAGAAAATTAATAAAGAAATGCTTAGCTACAGAGTATTTCTTTAAGAAACTTAGGTGAAAAAAACTGAAAACATGACATTAAATAGAACTAAATTTGGTATTTGAGAAGAGATTTGCTCTTACGTTTGATTGTGCTCTATGTGCACATTGGTGAATCATAATCCTTGAGTTAGGCAACATGTACGTTTCCCCTATAAATCAGATATTTAAGAATATGTAAGAATCAAGTTTTATATATCAACAAAAAAAAGTTGCACTACCAACAACATTTGAGTTTTCCAAGTAGTTTACCTTTGGTCTCTGCACTCAGAAGGAAAGCACCCATATATTGCAGAAAAAAATGTCAATCATTCAGTTGATGCAAAAAAAAGACTAGCAAAATACACCAATTCGGTTCAATATATTGTGTTATGGCCAGAAAGAGCACATAACGGGTACGAATATATAAGAGAGCCAAAGTTGTAGGCATGACTCTTATTTAAGGATCATATCATAATAACACAATATATTTGAAAATCATAAAAGGGCAAGAAATAACTAATATTACCAGTTAGCAATTTAATTTCTACGAAAGCACAAGGCGAATCTTATCTATATAAAAGTTGGCTGTCCATTGCCAAAATTGAATGAAATTGGTACCAATTTAATGCATTACTCATTTCTTAATCACCTCCTATTAACTTTTGGGCATGTATTTAAATATTTTTCTTATATCCCTATGTTATATTTATTTATAGTCTACTTGATTAAGTCACAAATTAAATTAATGTGTGAGCTTCTCTTATGACAATGCAAACTTATTCTAATATTATGTTTTAAAACTACTTCAAACATAAATATAAGGAAATAAAAAATACTTATATTTACAAATATTAATAAATTTGATAACAACAACAACATATTAACAAATAATGTATAACTATATTAAATCACATACGAAAATCCGTAATTTTCTCGCGCGGAGCGCGAGACCCGTATCTAGTAGTTCATAAAGATAGTTTAGCATTACTTATATCATACTAATTTTTTAGGCAGCTGCTATTCCCACTCGTGTCAGATGCTGTTTACACGCCATATAGTTCGTCTAACTTAGGCGAAATACTTTAGTTCGCTTAAGTTAGGCGAAAGACCAGTTCCAGAGGTAAAATAGGAAAAATTGTGTAATTCTGGGAAATATTCAAACTTTGTTCGCTTAAGTTAGGCAAGCAACATATTTTAATGAAAAATAAACATTTTCCCGCGACAAATTTCAAATTGTGGGGTCTGGGGTTTACTTAGTTCGCTTAAGTTAGGCGAGCAACATATTTTAATGAAAAAATGAACATTTTCCCGCAAAAAAATTACGAATTGTGGGGTCTGGGGTTTAACTGTTCGCCTACATTAGGCGATAAAAGGTAATACGGCTCGCCTAATGTAGGTGAGCAATATTTACTAAATTAAGAAATCTAGCCGTTTCAAAATATGACCGTTTTGAATACAACGGCCATATTTTCAAACGACCAAAAAATTTCGTCGTTATATATTCAATAGATCCCAAAAAATGGTATTATGCTCTTACAAAATGGATGAAAGTGAGAACTTGTTTGATGAAAGTGGGAACTCGTTAGAGAGCGGAGACGAAAATGTGAAACAAGATGAATTGGACCAAGAAGTTGAAGTCGGGGAAGAAGCCGAATTCTGGAATCCGATCGACGATATCTTCATGGTTAGTGTTGCATCCGGTCTACGATATATTATCTAAATTTTGATATTAGGAATGATAGGGTTTCTTAGGTTGTTTAGAAATTATCTTAGTTGTGTGAATACGAGTAGATATTATCTTAGTTGTGTTATGTTTGACATGCGTAGACGTATATGCTAAATTCCGATTGTTGAAATAATAGGTCATTTGTAGAAAATAAAATAAAGCATTTATATAGGTTATTTGCTCTTGCCCTAATCTTGTATAAATTTCAATATTAGAAATGATAGGTCATTAAATGAAAAAATTCATTTAATTCGCGGTTATTTGAAAAATTTCATTATAATAGGGGAAAAATTATGGAGATAACTTCCGTACCGACCAAGTTTGGGATAGTATGAACGAAATGGTTAAATGGGCGAAAGAGGTAGCAAAAGGTTTGTTGATTGTTTGGTGAAAGCTCACACAA
Organism: Oxyria digyna; assembly: GCA_029168935.1. Taxonomy (NCBI): domain Eukaryota; kingdom Viridiplantae; phylum Streptophyta; class Magnoliopsida; order Caryophyllales; family Polygonaceae; genus Oxyria; species Oxyria digyna. The sequence continues at coordinate 1,696,580 of JAPVLV010000028.1, read as the reverse complement.
GTCCGTACGCAGTCACTTTGACTTGCGATAAATATGGTCCCCCGATACATAGGCTAATGGGTCCACGTCAGCGTGAATGTAAATCAAAGAAGTGCGGTTGTAAGTTTGAGTTGCATGGGTGTCGTAGGAAAGAAGAGTTCAAGAATCTTACTGACAAATGGGTCTTGGATGTCGTACATGGCTCCCACAACCACAAGCTTACTAGCCTTCATGGGAGTGCATTGATACGCTACACTTTGTATGGCGTAACTAGGGGTTATTACATTAGTTTAGGAGTGTTATCACAAGTATTTGGAGCTATTGTTATGTTCTGAGTTGTTTATGAAGAAGTGAAGAAATGAAGACCAGAACCGAAGAAGAAGAGGATCAAAGATTGAAGACACGAAGACTTGAAGACATTCTGCGGAGCAGAGGCGATCGCCACCATAACTATGGCGATCGCCATTCTACAACAGAAGCGTTACATGAGTTCGAGAGACCATGGCGATCGCCATGACTCTACGGCCATCGCCATGGGGCGACAGAGACCACTGCAGAGCTTTACATGAAGACCGCGATCGCCATGCATATATGGCGATCCCCACAACAAGGCCGAAGACATTCCGGACTTTCCTTATTTTGCTTTGTTTTTATTTCTTTTATTTTTTTCTTTTATTTCCGTTTTTCCTTCTAGGGTTGGACCTTTTATACCCTAGCAGCCTTTTCATCTAGGATCATCTTTTCCATCAGACAATTTAGTTTTGCAACCATGAACAAGAACTAATCTCCATTGTTTTGCTTAGCGGTTGAAACCTTCAGTTATTAAGTTGTGAGATTTCTAACTCTTGTTCTTTTCCTATGGGTTTGTATTAATTCTCTTGTTCTTCATCTATTGATTTCTATTAGTTTTGCTAGCTTGATCAGCTAGTTTGATTGATAGTTTTCTATTGCTAGACTAGGAATATACGGTGAAATTCCTTGTCATTATAGCACTCATATCTGCATAATCTGGTAGTTGATTTCTTTTATGAAAGAGAATTGATTGCATGTTAATACTTGACGGTTGTAAGTTATTGCATGCATCCTTATAATTCCTGTGCCCTTTGCTGCTATTTCATCTAATCTTGAGAGGTTTCCCTGATTGCTGAATAGTAAGTATTATCAGGACCGGTTGGCCTGCTGATATATTAAAGATTGGAATAGGAACATTCCCTAGGATTGAATAGAACTTGAGATAAATCTATGATCAACTTGATTGACTGTTGTGTGGATACTTGCTAGGTGAAAGCCCTTCTCATCATATTCTCACCCAAACTTCCTCTGCTTGTTACTGGTTACTTGTGTGTTCTTGCAATCAAACCCCCCCTTTTGGTTACTTGTTACTAGTTGATATTTCACTTGACTGCATTGATTTGGTGTTTTGATTACCTTGGGTTCGACCTCTACTTACTTGCTATACTCTACTTATTGTTTAGGGTTTTCTTTGATTTGACACTACGACTTTAGCCTCATCAAATTTGGCGCCGTTGTTGGGGAATCTAAGTCTATATACTTTTGTTTGTGTGATTGTTTACCTGGTGATCAACAAGACTTTATGTCGAGCCAAGGACATTAACCAAGGCGTTGCTCGGGAGGCAACCCGAGGTATGTAATTTCTTTTCCTTCATCTATAAAAAAAAGAAGAGAAAATTCAAAAAAAAAGAAAAAAGAAAAAAATGAAAAATCCGAAAATCATTCCGAGAAAAAAATAATAATATATCGGATTAAAAAAATAGAGTGCAGAAAAAAAAAATATGAGAGAAAAGAAAGTAAGGAGTTGTATTACATCAAGTTTGGTTTCATTGGTACTATCATTCTAGATCTACATTCGCTGGAGCTTAGCTTGTTGGTGACCATGTTCTTTGCAAGGAGTTGATTTGTTTGGGTCACCTTCTACATTGGAGGTATTCTTTCTTTTGCTTTAGATGAGCTATGCATTATTGGATTACATTTAGTGCTCATCTAGTTTCTCATTCTACCACACTTTGAGTTTTATTGAAGGTCATCCGACCTTGTATGTGAGTCTTCTGTCTCCTTCCCTGGGTTCGTTATTATGTCTTCCATTTCATTGAGGACAATGCAATGTTTAAGTATGGGGGAGGAGAATGTATTCACATGTAATTATTTGGGTGTTGGTTGTATCTGCATGAGCTTATTGAATATATATTGTATGAAAAAGCCACAAAAATTGAAAAAGGCATACAAAATACTTGGATAGCAAGTTCTATGCAATAAGAAGGTGGCTTGGCCGGCACTAGGCTGAGGCAACAATAAGTCTTGAGAGATGTGAGTTGGTGAGCTCGGAACAATTATTGAGTGGTTGGGATGAAAACCCGAAAGGGCGCCCAAGCAAGATGAGTGTATAAAAAAAAAATTGAGAGTTTTAGGATCATTATCAGCTTGGCGTTATGGTGACATAAGAAGGAGGCGTATAGGAGGATTCGGGTAGGCCACTTGGAGGAATAAGGTGTAGTTCTGAGTTTGTGCTTATTGTATCACATTTGTTCTTGATTGTTGTTGTTGCGTTTTGTATGCTTTGGGCTTAGTATGTAATCACTAGGAAATATTCTTGTACTTCCAGAGACTTTGAGCATTTCATTGTAAGGGTAGCTTTTCTGTAAGTTACTCGGGACGAGTAAAAGTCTAAGTATGGGGGTATTTGATATGCTACACTTTGTATGACGTAACTTGGGGTTATTACATTAGTTTAGGAGTGTTATCACAAGTATTTGGAGCTATTGTTATGTTCTGAATTGTTTATGAAGAAGTGAAGAAATGAAGACCAGAACCGAAGAAGAAGAGGATCAAAGATTGAAGACACGAAGACTTGAAGACATTCTGCGGAGCAGAGGCGATCGCCACCATAACTATGGCGATCGCCATTCTACAACAGAAGCGTTACATGAGTTCGAGAGACCATGGCGATCGCCATGACTCTACGGCGATCGCCATGGGGCGACAGAGACCACTGCAGAGCTTTACATGAAGACCGCGATCGCCAGGCATATATGGCGATCGCCACAACAAGGCCGAAGACATTCCAGACTTTCCTTATTTTGCTTTGTTTTTATTTCTTTTATTTATTTCTTTTATTTCCGTTTTTCCTTCTAGGGTTGGACCTTTTATACCCTAGCAGCCTTTTCATCTAGGATCATCTTTTCCATCAGACAATTTAGTTTTGCAAGCATGAACATGAACTAATCTCCATTGTTTTGCTTAGCGGTTGAAACTTTCAGTTATTAAGTTGTGAGATTTCTAACTCTTGTTCTTTTCCTATGGGTTTGTATTAATTCTCTTGTTCTTCATCTATTGATTTCTATTAGTTTTGCTAGCTTGATCAACTAGTTTGATTGATAGTTTTCTATTGCTAGACTAGGAATATACGGTGAAATTCCTTGTCATTGTAGCACTCATATCTGCATGATCTGGTAGTTGATTGCTTTTATGAAAGAGAATTGATTGCATGTTAATACTTGATGGTTGTAAGTTATTGCATGCATCCTTATAATTCCTGTGCCCTTTGCTGCTATTTCATCTAATCTTGAGAGGTTTCCCTGATTGCTGAATAGTAAGTATTATCAGGACCGGTTGGCCTGCTAATATATTAAAGATTGGAATAGGAAAATTCCCTAGGATTGAATAGAACTTGAGATAAATCTATGATCAACTTGATTGACTGTTGTGTGGATACTTGCTAGGTGAAACCCCTTCTCATTATATTCTCACCCAAACTTCCTCTGCTTGTTACTGGTTACTTGTGTGTTCTTGCAATCAACCCCCCCTTTTGGTTACTTGTTACTAGTTGATATTTCACTTGACTGCATTGATTTGGTGTTTTGATTCCCTTGGGTTCGACCTCTACTTACTTGCTATACTCTAGTTAGTGTTTAGGGTTTTCTTTGATTTGGCACTATGACTTTAGCCTCATCATGCATTCATCGGCCGGATGACAGAGGAGGAGGAGAAATGGGCTAGGAATTAGGCTGACGAGTGCAAGACAGCGAAAGTAATTCTTATCGGGATGAAGAAATTGTTCCCTGGAAACATGACGACTATGAGACAAGTGGAAATTTTTTTGCAAAAAATAAATTACGAGGATCGTAGGGAGTTGACGGTTACGCAATGGTCTCTTGTTTTTTTGAAAGACAACGGGTACGTCTATTATCCTCTTCGGAATGTGGATAAAAATAATGAGGCCGAGATATTGTTTTTTGCTCACTGTGACTCCCTAGGGCTGTTGAAGAAGTTTCCGCATGTTGTGATCGTTGATGCCACGTACAAGACAAATAGGTATGTAATTGATTTTAATAATAGTTCGTTGTATTTATTAGCTATACTTTAGGTAGATAAATTCTCTATGTTTCAGATACGTTTATCGATAGGTACAATATGGCTTTGGCGGAGATGGTTGGTTTCACCAGCACTCAGAAGACGTTCAACATTGCATATGCATTCACCCAACACGAGAAGTATTTCAATTACCGGTTCATTATGAAGTGCCTTAGGAATCAGTTTGAGGAGCTAGGAGTTATGCCAACCGCTGTGATGACAGACTGTGATGTTGCTCTTATCAAAGCTATTAAAGATGTTTTTCAAGACGTCCCGTTAAAACATCTCTTATGTTGGGTTCATATAAAAAGAAACATCAAGGCACATGCCGACAAGGTTATAAAAGACAGTGCGCGATCTGATATGTTTGTAAACCAGTGTTGGTCAATATTTTGTTCAACCACAGAGGAAATTTACGAGGAGAGACTCACTGCATTGAGGAGAGGTCGGTTGAAAGGTCTTGTTAGATACGTCGAGAGGCAATGGTTGACTCCTTACAAGGAAAACATAGTAAGAGCGTGGACTGATCGTTCTCTTCACTTCTGCACGAGGACGACAAACAGGTATTATTTTGAGCTTTGTGTTGTTGAATTTATTACGTAATTGTAAATATAAACAAAATGTATCATCGTGATAGGGTTGAGGGGATGCATCGTGTGTTAAAAGATATTATTGCATCCACCAGAGGCGGATTTAACAGGGTGACAGTTAGGATACACCGTTCAATCATCTTTCAAGTGGATCAGATAAGGGTGTCAATGAACAAGTCAATGAATCTAACACCGTCGAGGTTCAATGATACAGGTTTTCCAGAGCTTGCACAAATGGTGTTTTCAAGGCTAATCCGCAGAGTCTCGGCTTGGTGTTTTTCGCTGTTGTTTGCCATGTTCGATCGGATACTGAAGGACGACTATGCCGATTCATGCGACGATCCTTGGGTGAGAGATTGTCTTGGACTGCCTTGTATCCACGATATTGTAGACGCCATCCTTAATAAGACCGCTCTCACACCCGATTCCGTTCATGAATTATGGAAGGTATTGGATTGGGATCTCGATCCAATATCATTTGCACGTTCTGACGACAATGTTCAGATATCAGTTCCAGAGATGAGATTGCGTGAGATGTGGGCTAAAGTGGAAGATCGAACTTTGAACATGGCCACGTTATGGCAAGTGAGTGAACTTTATATTGCCTTGGAGCATCCAGAACATAGTACGTTTATGGAGCCGACAGAGGATTCAGACATAAAAGGTAAGGGAAGACCACCCGGTTCGAGGAACAAGCGAGGTCAGTCTCCGACTAGGGAAAAGAGTCACGGTGAGCACGTAAGAGAGAAATTACTTGAAAACGAGGCAAAAGAAAAAGAGGCAAAGGAGGCAAATGGGGAAAATGAGGCAAAGGGAAAAGGGAAGTCGAAAGGCCCGAACGTCCTAGAAAGCAAGTAACTTTCGATGAGATTGACGATGAAGATATGTTGATGCGACCCTGCCATCGCTGACAGCTGTTGAGGAAGAGGAAGCCATGAGTCTTCGCTCACTTGGACCCGTGACTCAATCCCGAGCCAAGCTAATCAGTCAAGCCCCGCAATCTCTGGTCCTTCGCACCGTGGCCAACTTCAGTTCCTCTCCAGCAGAGCCCTCCTTGAGGTTCCTAACCTCCAGTTCCTTAATGCCTTCGCTCACTAGCATGGATGCCTCTTATTCCAGCTCCAGTTCTCAGTACCAGGCTCCAACTTCAGTTCCTAAAGCCAGTTCCCTTGGTACTAGTTCCTCCGAGCTGTGAAGGCCGACTATCTTCTTAGTTATTATTATTATTTCCTATTTTCAGCATATGTTATTAGGTTTAGGGCGTGTCTACTCTCATGCTTGAGAGGCCGGCCCTACTTTCCCTTTTATTATCTTCCTTATTACTTTCTTTACTTATTTTGCAAGATACTCTTTTATAAAGGCTCGCCTATATATATGGCTTGCCTTCTTCATTAATATCACGTTTAGCTTTTGGATTAATTGATAAAGTCGAGTGCATCTCCTTGTTAATCCCCTAGGAGTCACCAAAACAAAGTCTAACTTATTTATCCCTTCGTCTTACTTCTAATCTCTTCCCCGGTGGATTCTCGACCTTTTCGAGGCCAGGAACGCATCAACTGGTATCAGAGCGCCAGGGATCTTGTAAGTCACGTTCTTCTCTTGTTTGTGATTGACACTCTTCCACTACGTAATCCCCTTCCTCCATCAGTTTGAGAGCTTTAAAAATACTCCATATTCGACCTACATTCACCTAAGAACCCAGAAAGATCAGATCTTGTTCGAAACCCTAGGAGAATTTTTTTTTTCCTTATCTTGCTAGCCGCTTCCCTTATCTTGCAATATCTTGTTAATTTCGATTGCTTGCAATTTAATTGATAAGTATAACGATTATTTGATTTGCATATCTAAGGAAAAAGATAGTATCTAAAAGATTTGCTCGTTCATTGTTTGTTGGCCGAAATATTCTCTCTTGTGCTCAAAAGATCTTGCTTGCACCCTACTCTAATTTCTTTCCTTGTGTAAAAGCTTTGACTTTTCTTTGCATATTAGTTATTCGGGTCCTAACAGAAAAGGGAAATTCGAAATCAAAAAATAATAATAATAATAATAATAATAATAAAAAAAAAACCTAATCGAAAAATCTCATCCAAAGCCAAAATAAGGTAAGTTTGAGATATCACTAGTCAAAGTTTCCATCTTCTTGCCTCTCCATCGTCTAGGTTTGTATACTAGGAAGTTTGAATGTTTTTGCTTCTTCTCCTTGTGTTTGCTTATTCGAATTCTCTCTTGTTGTTCATTGAATTGTTCAACTTGATATTGCTTGATTGCCTTCAGTTCCCCCTGACCGCCCTCACGGCTTTGCTATTCATAGTAACCCGAGAGTGTTGTCACTTGCTTGAGTTGTGCGTGCTTTACTAGATTGTTGTGCCTTTGATATTGCTTGTGCTACTTGATACTCGCAATGGTGAATGATCTTGTTGTAGGTAACGTGACTCCAGAGGACAAAGAGGGAGACCAAAGTCAATCAACAGGAACTAAGACTCAAGTTCCACCATTCCAGCAACCCCCATTGCTTGACGATCCGCCCTTGAATCAAGTCGTGGAGCAACAAGGGCAGACAATACAACATTTGCTCCAAGAATTGACGACACTAAGGGCTAAAGTTGACTCTGCAAGCCAACATAGTCCATCGGGGGCGACCCCGGAAGTGCACGTTGATGATGGTGTCCAGTTCCCAAAGTCAGACACTGGTGCCAAGTTCCCTAGCCGTGACAAAGGCAAGCAAGTTGTGGCCTCAACTTCACAAGTTCAACCACCGCAACGACTTGCCTCTGTAATTGAATGTCATCAAGATGCAGCAAAGCTAAAGGATCGCCGCACCCATGTCGAGCACAAGGACACCGACTCCAGCGACGGTGATGACGACTTCGTCGATGAGTTTCCGAGCCAGTCTTCACATGGCAAGGGAACTCGTCACCACCACAAGCATCACGACCGCCACAAGAAGCAAGACGCAAGTTTTCCCACACCCAGTGACTACAGGAACCGAGATCACAGTTCCCATCCCACAGGTAGGTATCACTCGCGTCGTCACAACACTGTTTCGACAGTTCCCTTCAACATTGACGATCATCTTCACCACCAAAGTCCCAGATCACGACCACCTCATGGTTGTAGCTCAACCCCTGAGTCTAATCGAGATGGTTTTGAAGAATTTGATGATGAGGACTTCGCCCATGCTGGAGTTCCTAATCCTGGTAATCTTCATGCTCCTCTGGGAGTTCCTATTGAATACATGGAGGTCCCTCCAGATTATATTCCGCCGGCTGCTCTTCCAGTCGACCGTTATGAGGGACGTCATAAAACAAGTCAGTATGAAGCCCGCTATGGACGTAGGGAACAACCTCAGTTCCCTGCACAACGCCGAGATCGCAAGCAGTTCCCTGCACCGCGCCATCCAAGGCTATGAGGATGTTGACAATTATGACCATGACAACCGTGGTTTTCATCGTCATGCACCTAGATAAGATGAGCCCTTACCTGACCCTCGCCGCTATGAATCACGTCGTCAAGCCGTGCCCGGTCATACCGCTCGCCGCGATATCAAGGTAAAGGTTGAATTTTTCTATGGCTTATATGATCCCGCTGTTTTACTTGATTGGATGCAGGCTACAGACCATGTCTTGAAGTATTGTCACTATGAGGAAGCCGAAAAAGTTGAGATATCCACTCTCCACTTCAAAGACGCTGCTCAAACTTGGTGGCACCGCTTTACTTCAGACCGCGTTCGTCGCAATCTTGAACCCATTTCTACTTGGGATCAACTAGTCTTTGTGATGACTAGAAAGTATGTTCCTACTGGTTATAGGAACCAGGTTCGAATGGAGATAGCTATGCTCCGCCAAGGCACCATGACACCGATTGACTTCTTCGCCAAGATCGAGGATCTCTACTTCAAGGCTAATGTCAGTGCCGCTCCCACAACCCTACACACCAAGTTTTTTAGTGGTCTCAATGCTCCCATTTGAGATCAACTTGAAATTCTGCCAATCAAAGATCTTAACACTTTGGTGCACACGGCTATGCAACTTCACTACCAGCTTCTTCGCAAGAAGAACACTTGGCCAACTTCGGATCAATCCAGGTACAATTCTAACTCTTCCAGTTCCCTTTCTACTAAAGTGCAAAATTCCTCTTCGCAGGGAAAGACAGGAACTAGTTCCCGCCCGGTTGCAGCACCCCCACAACGCCCCTCAGCGCCTAAGCCCGCAACTCAGCAACCTGGCCACACCAGTGACATAGAATGCTACAAGTGTGGTGGACATGGTCACTTGAAGCGTGATTGTCCAAACACCAAGAGAGTGTTCTTCAACCAAGCCACCGGCTATGAGTCATGCGTAGATGAGGAACCAGAAGAGGAACCAAGTGACGAGTTCCCTAGTTAGGAAGACGTGGATGCTTATGCTTGTGCCCCACATGAGAGCAATGCATATGGCCCACTTAGTCTTGTTACTAGGCGTGTGCTCACTGTTAAGGAGGTAGATTTGGTGGATCAAAGAGAAAATCTATTTCACACCAAATGCAAAGTCCAAACCGCCTCTTTGAGTGTCATAATAGATGGTGGAAGCTGCTGCAACATCATCAATGAAAAGGTGGTCAAACACTTCAACCTTCCAGCGACACCCCATCCACAACCATACGGTCTTCAATGGATTTCAGAATCTGAAGGCGATCCCATCACAAAACAGTGCATTGTATCCTTTTCCATTGGTCATTATAAAGATTTCGTTTTATGTGATGTAACTCCCATGGATGCCACACATCTTCTATTAGGCCGTCCATGGCAGTTTGATCGACGTGTTATCCATGATGGGTATTTGAACACTTATGTGTTTAATTACCATGGGAAACGTGTCACCCTTTTACCTATGACTCCACATGAGATAATGCAGGATCACACAGAAAGGAGTCGCCAAAAGGCTATAGAGAACGCCGCTGCAAAGAAAGGAACTGACCCAGTTCCCAACAACACGGTCGTTCCAAAGAAGGATCCCCAGAAAGACAGGACCCCAGTTCAGCAGAGACGCAATGATCCAACCAGCACCTCTGAGTTCCCATCAACCTCGACAGGAACTAGAAGCACCACTGCTGATAGGGTTCCCATCCAGGGTAAATGTGAAACACAAATACTTTTGGCACGTCACAGGGATATCACTCCAACACTTCAGGGACGTTCTCCTTGTTTTTTATTAGTTCCCAAACTGTGCGTTCTTAATTCTCAGGAACTAGATAATCTACCCCATAGTGTTTCCTCTCTTTTGCAGGAATTTGAAGATGTCATGCCAGATGAGTTACCACCAGGACTTCCACCAATCCGTGGAATTGAGCATCAAATTGACCTTGTTCCAGGAGCATCCTTGCCTAACCGCGCCGCTTATAGAGCCAGTCCGGAAGAAACAAGGGAACTCCAGCGCCAAGTTCAAGAGCTTCTTGACCGAGGCTACGTAAGGGAATCCTTAAGCCCTTGCGCAGTTCCGGTTATCCTTGTGCCAAAGAAAGACGGTTCTTGGAGGATGTGTGTAGATTGTCGCGCCATCAACCAAATCACCGTAAAGTATAGGCACCCCATTCCTCGCCTTGACGACATGCTTGATGAGCTCCATGGTGCCACAATATTTTCGAAGATAGATTTGAAGAGTGGCTACCATCAAATCAGAATGAAAGAAGGCGATGAGTGGAAAACAACGTTCAAGACCAAGTATGACCTCTACGAGTGGCTAGTCATGCCATTTGGTCTCACAAATGCCCCAAGAACATTCATGCGTCTCATGAACCATGTTTTGAGACACTTCTTGGGCAAGTTTGTTGTTGTCTACTTTGATGACATTCTTGTTTACTCTCGGAGCATAGAGGATCACACGAAGCACTTACGCCTTGTTCTTGAGTGCCTTCGCAAAGAGAAATTGTTTGCTAATCTTGAGAAATGCACATTCTGCACCGACTCCACCATCTTCCTTGCCTTTGTCGTTTCCAAAGATGGTTTTCGTGTAGATGAAGAGAAGATTTGAGCAATCAAAGAGTGGACCACTCCTACAACGGCCACAATGGTAAGATCTTTCCTTGGTTTGGCTGGTTTCTATCGCAGATTTGTGAAGGATTTCAGCAGCCTTGCAGCGCCCCTTCATGAGCTAACCAAGAAGGGAATTGTGATCGACTGGGTTCCCTCCCATGAAACAGCTTTTCAAGCACTGAAAGATGCTCTCTGCCATGCTCCTTTGCTCCAGCTGCCTGACTTCTCTAAAACATTTTGAAGTCTAATATGATGCTTCCCTTGACGCTAAGATTCTTGGTTTTTCTATCATTAAAGACTTGTATTTAGTTGATGACTATTTCAAGCCTATTTTCGAGGAATGCTTAGCCAAAGGTGAGAGTGCAACCTTCTTTCTTGATGAGGGTTATTTGTTTAATGCAGGGAAACTGTGTATCCCTAGTTCCTCTCTTAGGAACCTGCTCATTAAGTAGGCCCATGAAGGTCGTGGACACTTTTGGATTAATAAGACCTTAACTGCCTTAAGAGAGTACTTTTTCTGGCCCAAAATGATTCAACATGTTACTCGCTTTTGTAGGAGTTGTGTGACTTGTCATTGAGCCAAGTCTAGATCGAGTTCCCATGGTTTATACACTCCCCTGCCAGTTCCCTTAGTTCCCTGGGATGACCTGTCTATAGATTTTATCACAGGTCTGCCTAACTCAAAGAAGGGAAATGACTCAATTTTTGTGGTTGTTGATAGATTCTCCAAAATGGCCCACTTTATAGCTTGTAAGACCACCAATAATGATATTGATATAGCCAACTTGTTCTTTGATAATGTGGTGAGATTACATGGGATTCCTGGGACCATTGTGAGTGACCGAAATGCCAAGTTCCTTAGTCACTTTTGGAGGACTCTATGGGGGTAAGATAGGAACCAAATTGCTATTTTCCACGAGCTACCACCCCCAAACTGATGGCCAAACTGAGGCCACCAATAGGACATTAGGTCAACTCCTTAGAACCGTCCTTAGGTCAAAGCCACGAAGATGGGAGGACTTACTATCTTTTGTGGAGTTTGCTTATAACAGGTCAAGGCACAACGCTACCAAGCTCACGCCGTTCGAAGTTGTCTATGGTCGCAACCCAGTCACTCCATTGGATTTGACGCCTCGACCGCTGCATGATCAAGAAAGTGTGCCCGCCGCTAAGCGCGCTGAATTTGTACAGGAACTGCACCGCAGAACAAGGGAACAACTGCTGCGCTGTGCTGAGCAATACGCCAAGCAACACAACAAAGGCCGACGCCGCATGATATTTGCCCCAGGTGATCTTGTTTGGCTGCATTTGCGAAAGGAACGGTTCCCTGGACTTCGCAAGACCAAGTTGCATCAACGCGGTGATGGTCCTTTCAAATTTCTTGAAGCATATGGAGAAAACACCTACAAGGTTGACATTCCTGGCGAATACAATGTGAGCTCCACTTTTAATGTCGCTGATCTCTCTCCTTACATTCCCCCTGAGTTTGAAGATTTGGAAGCGGGGACGCTTCTCAGCCAAGAAGGGGAGGGTGATGCGACCTTGCCATCGCTGGCAGCTGTTGAGGAAGAGGAAGCCACGAGTCTTCGCTCACTTGGACCCGTGACTCGATCCCGAGCCAAGCTAATCAGTCAAGCCTCGCAATCTCTGGTCCTTCACACCGTGGCCAACTTCAGTTCCTCTCCAGCAGATCACTCCTTGAGGTTCCTAACCTCCAGTTCCTTAATGCCTTCACTCACTAGCATGGATGCCTCTTATTCTAGCTCCAGTTCTCAGTACCAGGCTCCAACTTCAGTTCCTAAAGCCAGTTCCCTTGGTACTAGTTCCTCCGAGCTGTGAAGGCTGACTATCTTCTTAGTTATTATTATTATTTCCTATTTTCAGCATATGTTATTAGGTTTAGGGCGTGTCTACTCTCATGCTTGAGAGGCCGGCCCTAGTTTCCCTTTTATTATCTTCCTTATTACTTTCTTTACTTATTTTGCAAGATACTCTTTTGTAAAGGCTCGCCTATATATATGGCTTGCCTTCTTCATTAATATCACGTTTAGCTTTTGGATTAATTGATAAAGTCGAGTGCATCTCCTTGTTAATCCCCTAGGCGTCACCAAAACAAAGTCTAACTTCTTTATCTCTTCGTCTTACTTCTAATCTCTTCCCCGGTGGATTTATCTACCAAACCCTACGTAAACCTACACTTTACATCCACTTCATCTCTACAATTCATCCGCTCCAACGTTGTTGCATGCCACCACAAGTAACATCATCACTATCATTCAGTTCCCCACTTACTAACAAGTCTTCCGCCGCCCTCCGAGTTCCCAAACTCGACCAGTTCTTGAGAAGGCCGACTCCCTACGAGATCTAGATCGCTCCAGCAAGTCATTCTCGACCTTTTCGAGGCCAGGAACGCATCATATGTCTTCTCAACCCCAACCAACGCAATCGCAGTCTGAACATGACGTTTGGCCTAGAGAATCAATGATTCATTGCGGGGTGGACTTCGGGGTGAATAATATTGACTACTTCTGGTATGGATACATTAGACAAGCTCAAGATATACGTTCAGACGAACATTGTGGATATCGATCATTGGCTGTACTAAGGGGAATGAACGAGGGTAGCTATCCCTTGATTCAGAGCGAGATGGCAACAGTGTTGCGTGTCAACCGAAAATATTGGGAGCCGATACGAGCACAAACATGAGAAGTGACATGGGATCAAATGATGTTTCAAATTAGCTATGTGAGGTCCCCTTGCAATAAACCTTATTGGCTTGACATGCCATTCATGGGTTTAGTGTTTGCCACCTTGTACAACGTTGTGGTCGTCGTCTTATCTTCCTACCCTATGATGTGTTTACCAATAAGGCCATCTGGACCAGATCTAGCTCTTCCGCCACAAGTTGTTACCATAGCACTCGTAGGGGTTAAGAACCATTGGATCCCGGTAATGTGGCATCTCTCTACGTAATAGTTAAAAGCTACATGTTTATTGTCGTATTCTAACGACCATGTTTGTGTGTGTTTGTAATTTAACAGGCGTCGCTCACTGATGTGGCGCCATTACCACCCATTACAGATGCTTGGAGAAGACATTGTGATTCAAGAATCGCATGGTGGGAACCCCAATTTGCACCGAGATTGCAAGATTTTAAGGAATGTCGCTTACAGTTTGGGGAAAATCCGGATTATTACATCTAGTTTATGGATATGAGTAGGAGTTGAATTGTCATACAATTTGGTTTTTCTGTATGACTAGTTATATCACCATGTTTTATTTTCATTTGTTCTGACTAAATGTTTTCGTACAATTTGTTGTTTTCTGTATGACTAAATGCAATACGCACTTCAAAATGACATATGAGTCAATTTTGAAAAAGTGCCAAAATGTGACCAAAATGATGCCACAATATGGCCAAAATGAGGCAAAAATGTCAAAATTTTACAAAAAACTCAAAACGACCAATAACGGATAAAACACTTCAAAACACTACAAAACGACTCAAAACGGCATTATTCTACTCAAAACAAATAAAAACGACCCAAAATGACTTATGAGCCAATTTTGAAAAAGTTGCCAAAATGATGCCACAATATGGCCAAAATGAGGCAAAAATGTCAAAATTTTACAAAAACTCAAAACGACCAATAACGGATAAAACACTTCAAAACACTACAAAACGACTCAAAACGGCATTATTCTACTCAAAACAAATAAAAACGACCCAAAACGACTCAAAATGGCGCGAGAATCGAGGAAATGATGCTCGAATGACATGAAAATCGAGAAACTGATGCAATAAACAAGATTTATTACTAATGACGCAATAAACAAGATTTAATGTTAATTAACGTCGAATGGCGCGAGAATCGAGGAAATGATGCTCGAATGACGCGAAAATCGAGAAACTGATGCAATAAACAAGATTTATTACTAATGACATAATAAACAAGATTTAATGTTAATTAACGTCAAATGGCGCGAGAATGGAGGAAATGATGCTCGAATGACGCAAAAATCGAGAAAAAACGAGATTGTATTGGTGTGATACTAGAGAAACCAAATCAAATCAACAAGTCAAATTAGAATTCACACGAATAAATGACGATTAACGCATTAACAAACCAAATCAAACCAGATTTCTTAATAACCATAAACAACTAATACATAAAAAGGTTCTTGCAACATAATAAGGTTAAACGGGGTTCCAAGTAGTTCTAAACAAACAACATTCAAACGAACAAGCAAACAAAGAAGTCGATAAATTCTCAAAATAAAGATCTAACAAGGAGGGTTGAGCGGCCTGAAGAGTTTCCTGTATTGAAATGCGGTCCACTATGGTTTGTAAGATGATTCCCCTCTCCCCCTTTTAGGTTCTTGTTGCTCCCGTTCCTTCCGCTGCATCTTCCGCAGTTCCTTGCGCTGCATCTTCCGCAGTTCCTTGCGCTGCATCTTCCGGAGTTCAAGCATATCAAAGTTGTCTGCCACGCTAGACGCCGTACTGATATCAGTTTCTTGATCGGACAACTCGTGGATGTTGTTGGTTGGGAAATCAACAGACATGGCTTCATCATTTTACATCCAAGCCAAGCCAACAAAAAGCCAAAATAAATTCAAATAGAATAAAACCTTTGTAGCACCAAGCAAACAAAATAAACATCTACTTGTAAAAACACAAAATGCAGTAGCACCAAGCAAAAAGCAGTGGTAAAATGATAACAATTATATCGATGACTATATCATATTCTACATATTTGCCAGCAACCATGATCTACATAGAATAAATAGGACAGGCAACACAAATGATATGTACTTTCTCATCCATAATTACTTGTCACCAGAAAACATCACTAAAACAGTACAACTCTTATACTAGGCTTTCATTTTTATAGTGCATGTATCTAATTCATTGCTACCAGAGGTATACATATTACACCAATGCAACTACAAAAGCAAAGACAGCAGGAAAGAGATGCTGAAGGAACCTAGAAGTTGACATAAATTAAATGAGAATGAATGAGCAATGTATCAATGTATCAATTTCATTCCAAGCTTAGGTCATTCAGTAAAATACTAAAATCCATCCTGGTGTTTTACTTCATGTAGTTGGGAGTTAATTTATAACAACAACCAATATACAGAAAATACTAAATATCTCAGTAATCACACCATTCACAATGCAGAATGAATGAGCAATGTATAGTCGAGATATTATATCACATACTAATTTGCCAAGCCGTTTAATGTCATTTTCGGGTGGTGTTTTGGATGTAAAATCAACACAAATTTGCTCGGTTAATGTCATTTTGGATATTTTCACAACAATGAAGATATTTTAACAACCTACATCAGATTCTCCTACTGTAGGTTACAGAAGCTAAAAACCACAACACAACCAAATTATCAATTCAAAGAACAAAATTACAAATTCTGAAAGCTAACTACAAAAACATGGACTGCCAGCTTATCAAATAACTACTGCAATCGTCAAAGAATCAACTAGTACAATTTACTGCATATAAATATTATGAACCTCAGAGATTAATCTCATGTTCTAAAACAAATTGAAGCAATTCCTGAAAAACAAAACAACCACAACTATGTCATTGCAAAAGCAGACACCACTATGATTTTGGTTTAGATTCTGCTACTTAGAAAAAGAAAATGGCTGGCAGGTTCAGTTTCGACGCCCTCTCCTCATAAATCTGATTAATTTCTCTCTTATGGTCAAAACTGGGGCAAAAGCAATGATTCATTTCAAAACTGGAAATAATAAACACACTAATTTACCTTCGACAAGTTCAGTTTTACGAGCATAGAGCAACTGCTCGTAAGAAATTAGGGCACCATTCAATTAGGGCATAAATACCTCAGCTAGCAGTCCAATGGAGAAATTGATGAGGAGAGGGCATCGGTCCGGCTGCGAGGGCGAGAGCTTGGAGGAGGCGACGAGGAGGCGAGAGAGTGGAGGAGGCGACGGCGAGAGCAGAGACCCAGTATCCAATGCTTCAGCTTGTTGGTCGTCTTGTCGACGAACACTGTAGTCCCGAGCAGAATCCATAGGTACAACGATGCGACCAACCCCTCGTCCCTCTCGGGTGCCTTCATCATATCCTCTAAGACCTTCTTAACTGTAGCCAAAGGAGCACCTGATGTCGTTTTCCACTGCTGCACCTGTTTCATGTCCACCCCAAGGACAATAGCTATCAGCTCCATGACCTTCTCCTTTGGCACATCAGGGAGATAGGTACAACTCCGCCCGTCTATGGGCACACCAAGAATCTCAAAGACATCGTGCAGTGTAATAGTCATCTCGCCCCATGGAAAATGAAAGGAGTTGGTCTCGGGGTGCCATCTCTCCACGAACGCAGATATCAAAACTCTATCAATTGCTCCGGTGCCTAGCCTCCTGAGATGTGTAAGACCACTACGGTTCGCTATCTCGAACCATGAGCCTTGCTCGTGTCTCACATATTTCTCGAATTCGTTGGTGAATCCCGTATGCGTGTAAATCTTCAAAACCTTACGCGTCTGCACAATCACAAAATATAATTAATTTAATTACTAAAAAATAACAAATGTTAAAAAGAAACCTAAAAAATATATATTCTAAACGTACCAAATCCAAAGGCACCGCCTGAGGCTCAGAAGCATCTTGTAGGGGCTGATCACCCTTAGCAGCAACAGCAGCAGCGGCCTGAGCAGCAACGGCGGCTTCATCCGCTTCTATCTCAGCCCGAGTCCTTCTTTTTCTGCGTACAGGAAGCTGTGGCAGCACCTCTGGGACTACTACCTCTGGTACATCACGATCGGTGAACCTCCATATAGCTGAGGCAATATGCGTCTCAAAACCATTGAGGAGAAGACCATATCGAGGACCTCCATCGGGAAAAAATAAACTAGGTCCTAAAACAACCGCATCTGCTGGAGCGGGTACGGGAGGAAGAACGGGGCGATCTGAGTGCGATACGGTTGAACAGGGCGGTGTCTGTACTCGGTGTACTCGGTCTCCAATAGGTGGGGATGAATCATGTGTGGCCATACTGTAGTCCATCGAAAAATCCTGTGTCGGTATGACTGGATCATCCTCTGTCGCTATAACCGCATCATCTGTAACCCGAAATATCCCCTCTATAGGAGTCTCATCTACAATCTTCTCATCAATATCGACATCGATATCCATATCATGCTCAGTAGCAACATCCTCCATGCTGACATCCTCTGGCTTATCCAATGATGCCTTAACTTCTGCAGCACGAGTACATGTAGCTTCGGAAATGCCCAATCGAGGCGGTTGCCTGGCCGCTACCGAGGCTCCCGCCGATGTATGTGCTGTAGATGGCTCGGGAAGTGGAGTAGATGGCTCGTGAACTGGTGTTTGTGCACCAGATGGCTCAGACTCTATATCTACCCTTGCAGCTACACCCCTCCTACGATCACTATTTGTGATCACCCTCGGAGGATCTAAATGTCTATCAGCTACAGGTGTCGGACAAACTGGGACTCCCAATGCAGCACGTACACCCTAAATTATTAATTTCTTAACGCTATTATTCACTAATAAATTTACGATCAATTCAAAGGACAACTAAAAGATCCTCCGAGAAAAACATATAAACTCAAAGGACTTGGTCCAAGTACGATAATTAAACAATCATACAGAAACAATTTAAATTCAATTTTGACAACTACGACAATCATGCATACACAATTTAAATTCAACTACGACAATCATGCATAAACAATTTATATTCAATTACGACAATTTCCATTAAACTACGATAATTTGAACAATCATACATAAACAATTTTTAATGGTCATGCAAACACACTTTCGATTTAATTACGATAATCAAATTACGTTAGAAGAATTAAGATTACGTACCTCACGACGATTTCTGGGTGCCGGATTTCTGGGTGCCGGAGTCTTGTAGTCTTGTCAGGTTTCCCGTTTTCTAGCCCCACCGACAATCAGAAATTGCCCCGCGCCAACCTCAGTCCCTCCCTCCGCTCGAATCTCCTTCGTCGATTCCCGCAGTCCCCCGCCCACCTCAGCATCCCCCTCCCTACTAGTGCCCTCCGCCCGAATCACCTCAGCAACCCCCTCCTCACCAGCTCCCTCCGCCCGAATCTCTTCCGTCGATTCCCGCAGTCCCCCGCCGACCTCAGCAACCCCCTCCCCACCAGTGCCCTCCGCCCGAATCACCTCAGCAACCCCCTCCCCACCAGTGCCCTCCGCCCGAATCACCTCAGCAACCCCCTCTCCACCAGCGCCCTCCCCCGTAGATTCCCGCATCTCCCCCGCCTGAATCCCAAACTCCCCACCAACGCCCACCTCTGCAACGCCCTCCCCACCAACTCCCTCCCCCGCTTGAATCCCGACTGCTCCCTCCTCTGCAACGGCCCCATTTTTTTCACCCTCCAAAGCCATAGATGGAATTAAGAAATTGAAGAAGAAGAAGAACTGAAGAAGAAGAATAGATGAAGAAGAGAAGAAAGAAGAAGACCGATCGCCGTTGCTCGCTGCAAATTTTGAAAAAGAGGCGGAGAAGAAGGTGAACAGGGGAAAAGAAAAAGACGACCTAATATAAGCGAACAATCTGTTCTCTTATTTTAGGAGAACAAAGCCTAAGTTGTTCGCTTATTTTAGAAGAACAAAGCCAAAGTTGTTCCCTTACATTAAGAGAACAAAGCCTACGTTGATCGCTTATATAAAATTACAAATCTTAGAATTTCCCTATTTTTCAGTGAAATTTGTTTTTTTTTGTAAAAAACTGTTGTTCGCCTAACTTAACCGAACTAAGTAAACCCCAAGCCCCACAATTTCAAATTTGTTGCGGGAAAATGTGGGTTTTTTCATTAAAATATGCTGCTCGCCTAAATTAAGCGAACTAAAGTATTTCGCCTAAGTTAGGCGAACTATATGGCATGTAAATAGCATTTGAAACGAGTGGTAATAGCAGCATCCTTTTTTTATATGTAAATGAGCAAAAAGGCTCCACAATCAAGTTAAAGTGGCTTTCTAAACAAGCCACCTGTGATGTGAATCATGTGAGTAGCATGAGAAAAATCTCAGAGCTGCACAGACACAGAAGTATATACTAGAAACCTTTTATTAAAGCTCATCAAAAATTAAAAGGAGTACATATTGTTGTATAGATCCATTAAAAATGAAGAAAGAAAACTTGAACGATGTAAAGTATGTTATTCAGATTAAGATTGAGTATCAAAAAAGAATTTCAGTTAACAATTATGTAAGAAACGAGATAAAAAACATTTATTTCTTACAAATGAATGAGCAGAAACAAGAGAAGACACTTTAATTATGAGCTGAAAACAGCTAATTGCAACTAAGCTTTTAAGAATCAGAAAACACACACAGAAGCAAAGAGGAAATCCCTACCTAATTCAAAGCAAGTAGTCAAGTTGGCAAGACCCATAGAAAATAACATATGATATAAATTCATGAAGCACTAACTGGGATAAACCGACAACTTAAAATGTATATAAAACAGCTCCAACTAGAATCTTTAAATAAAGAAAGGAAAGAGAACATATAGTATCCAAATGCAGCAACAGTGTACACATAAATGAGGATATAAGGTCATTTACTTAGTGTTTGTTATGGCTAGTGGAAGATACTTGGGATGCAGGAACAATTCTTGATAAAAGCTTCACCAAATCTCTGACCTTCACAACTATAAATGGATCCCGGGTCTTCATAGTTGTTTACACTGACATAGAACCCTTAACCTAACCAACAAAATGAAAGAATGTCATATAACCATCCTAGAACCCGAGTAAAAGAAAGAGCCAACAAAGTGAAACCTATAGGGATTTAAACAATGAAACTCTTATCCTAGAATGCCCTTTCACAAAAGCAAGAAAGCATAGGTACATTTGTTATTAGTTACTACTTCATTAGTCAATACATGGTGATAAGTATTAAAATGCATTGACACCATTAGGTCTACCAATCTATATCCAAAATTTATTTTATCGAGATAAAATAAATTTATTGCAGCAACTGTGCAGCAATAATACATGAAGTACATCACCACACTTTAAGATATATCCAGGATCCTAATCAATATTAATTATTTTTTCCAATTTCTATTTGCTTTACTAACTAAATTTGCATCTTGTCTTGGAATTTTAAGGTTGGGAGGTTTTTGTTATAAAGAAGTTGAATCTTACAACTGCTTTGGGAATCCTAAGATTTCCATCTTCGGAATCAAAAACTGGTTTGTTCTGAAGATCTACATGAATCTACATCTTCTCCATGGGTTTTCGACAACACTTTTTGAGGCTTGATCAATAGCAACAACAATTTGATGTTAAACTACCACAATCACTGTAAAAAAAATTGAATGAAAATAAACCATTAGAAGCAAAATCATCATATGACATGAATAAGATATACCATATCTTCCCTTTGGTTTATATAATACCATCTTCATTATCGGTTTCAGTATCAAAGTTGTCCTCGCTAAAATCATGCACCTCATGTTTGATGTTGAGCCATTTGTTCATAACTAAAGACGTTCAAATCGCCTATATGAAAAAACGCAGTTAAAAGATGTTTACTAACACTGGAAAAATACTTAGACGAGGAAAAAAAATGTACCGCAGATCATTTTCCTCTTCTGGCTCCCATTGATTAAGGAAAAACAGAGATCAAATCTAGAATTTGTTTATGGATAGCTCTCAGATCTGGACGATGAAACCCTAGAAAAGGAGCAAAGACTGAGATTGGAGATTGGCGATGAAGTTGAAGAGTGGAGGCGCATAGAAGAGAGCAGTAGCGGCACAAAAACAGTGAAGAAGAGAGTGACGGACCTCAAGAAATGGATCTTCAATCGACAGGAGAAAAACTGAGGTAGTGAGCTCAAATCTGGAGGAGGAAACCCGAAGGACACAAAAAGAGCTTGGAACTGAATTTTTTTAGCTCAGATCTGGAATACAGAAATGGAGAAGAGATAGCAAATATGAGTTTGAGTTTCAAATGATAGTCAAAGGTTAAAAGTGAAATGGAGAAATTTGGGACCAAGAAGAAGATAGAGAGTGATTGTGGTGTGGCTAGGGTTTGTACAAATGATAGTGTGGCTGAAATGGAGAAATTTAGTTATGAGATTTTATAATTTAATGATTCGTTTTTTCTATTAAAATGGTGGATCTTATTTTAAAAATAGAATTTAATAACATAATAAAATAATTAATTAAAATAATAACTATTAGAATACAAATTTATATAATATGTAAGTATATAGATAATATTTCAATAAATATTTTTGAATAAAATCATAGAGTCTAATTAGGAAATACAATTAAAAGAGAGAAATTGTGTAATAGATAATAAGTAAATTGGTGAGATATGAAAGAACTATAAGAGGAATATTTGTGCAAGTGTATCTATATCTATATAAAAATTGTTGGGTTTGATGAAGTAATGACAATTGGTACCTAATCAATGTATTGATTTTTTTAAAAGGTTAATGCATTTAGTTAATACATTAAAAAAATATCACATGTAATTAGGCTCCTACAGTAGTCGTCTCACGTCCGTTCGTTTCTGCCAATTATTCTTTCTTTCATTTAATATCCTAATTTGGGTCATTTAGTTATGTTTTGAGTGTATGTTCATTTCTGTATCGTATTTCCCTCATCGATTTTTATAAGTTCACTAGGGAGAAGGTTCCCGCGCTCTGCGCGAGTCTTATTGTTTTGATGTGTATTTGTGTTTTCATTAGCTTTTTATCCATTTTATCAGGTAAAAATATTTTTGCTACGCGTGAGAAAAGATATGTTTTAAAAATAATAATATTAAGACTACGTATCAAAGTGTATAATTATTTTTTGAGTTTTGCATTATAGGTAATAGAGGTGAATATTTATGTCAAATGTGTGAACCTATAAATATATATATTGTTTGTATTGCATTATTTATATTTTTCAATTATATATGATTTTGAATTAATTATTCTTAGTAGAATTTACAAAAGAATTGCTTTTATTTATTTATAAATAATTATATATTTTTTGAAAAGTGATATATATATATAAATGTTGAAGTTATATTATTTTAAACAATGTTTATATAATTAAACTGGAGTTTGAATCGGTTAGGATAAAAGTTCTCCTTTATTTTTATGAAAAAGAAAATAACCATCTTGGAAAATGTAAGTTTTAATTAAATATTCATATATTCAAGTTTTTATTTTATGGATCTTGATCCATCTATCTATAATGTATAAAAACCACCAATAAAAAAGATAACAACATAGAATGAGGAGTGTAAACTAACCAATCAAAATGAAGAATTTAATGTTAGGTCTTTAATTTTCTCTCTCCGGTTGAGGAGGTGGTGACGATTCGTGCGGAGGAGACAAGGCCAGGTATTGCAACAGACGTTTAATGACCCGAGAAAGATGGGGGAGGAAGGCACCGGGAAGTACACACGAACCACTCGCCACATTCCATGATGGATGAATGTTCGTGTATGCTGGAAGAGGATTACTCAAGATATAGACATGGCTATGGCTTTTGTTTTTTCTTAGTTTTTCTTTCTCTGTTTTCATGTATTTTGCTTTGTTTTGATGTAATCTGGCGAACAAGTATGCACTTCCTTTTATTGTACTTATTGTGACACTTAGTTGTTCAGTATCTCACTTCCAACGTCGATCTTCAACTTTAGATTTCTTGATCTTGCACACAAGTGTAGTAAGTAGCAAAAAAGAAAGAAATGAAATGTTGATTTTTTGTTGAGATTTTAGCATAATTCAAATGGAAAATCAACCGTACGAAACTATAATTTGGTTATCATTCTATCAACTATCCAACCCAGTAGGAAAAAAGGTTCCTAAACGGTATGTTAAAAAATTAGGGGTTTCCCAAATTAATTACACTGTATTTAATGTTTTGTTTTAAATTTATCATTTTCTTGTTTTTTTCCCATTTCTTTCCTACGATAACGAATATGTCACTCAAATGATGAATGTAAAACATTGAAAACACTTCAGCATTGAATTTTTTTATGGAGTTTTAATTTTTTGAATCTTTATACACTATACATTTTGATTATAAAATTTAAGTCTTAATTATATAAATCTTCATACACTCAATTTTATTATTGTGTCTTAATTCTTAAATGAGATTATGAGAGTAATAAATTAAGGAGTGACATTAACCAATAAGAATGCAAAAGTATTTATTGTTGCTTTTATTTTCTCTCTCTCCTTTTTTTATAGTACTAGGGTCCGGGCCCCATGCTTCGCACGGGATAAACAATTATGTTTATCGATAAGAGTTTGTATTAGAAATGGAGGTTGTATTTAGGTTTTATTAACAAGAGTATATTATAAACATAACTATGTTATATGAAGTGTCTATTTAAAATGAGGGTGCATTTTAGAACGTTTGATTGCAACTGTCTTCTTTTCGTATACAGAAGAGTGATAAAAAAAACGATTATGTTGTATATCAATCCACCCTTCAGGTTTCTCTCCCTAACTTGATGTAGATTTTGATTAATGGCACTTTTTCCACTTTAAAAGGTACACACTTTTATATGTTGAAAAATGACAAAGGGTCTTGATACTCAAATTGCCACAATATATAATATATGTCTGGTATGAGGAATTAAAGTTGTGATGCATACATTGAAAGAAGACGATGACATACGATAAAATGCAAAAAAGACTAAATAAAACTAAAGATGAAACAATATCAATTACGTTTCTTATATCATGACAATTAGACATTAAAGTCATGCACTTTACAAACTTCTCTCAGAGAAAACCAATAACAAAGTCTACTCCATCTATGAATGTTCCATATATATATATATATAAATTTAATATATACGAGGAAAAAAATAGTCTACTCCAACTATAGTTGTTTAGAACAGATGGAAATCAATATCCCTATAATGAAAAAGGAATTAAATTGTTAGATCTTAAGATGTACTTATGTTGAAGAAGATAAAAGTTGTCAGTTGAGCTGGACTATCATGAATTCCAACACAAGCTAAAGAGATCTTATAATTTGACATTGTCCATGTCTCAGATATGCTAATCATATACAAAGCAATCATCGAAAACTTCATTCTAAGGACACAAGATGAGAAATTTATTACATTAGTTATTAAAGAGAATATATTTAGCAACTTTTAGAGTATAATGAATCTCCTCATTGCTACTGGTTGCTGGAGTGACTGTGCATATATGTTGTACATATACACACCATGGACACAAGAAGCATTAAGAATATGCAACAATAATACTATATGATGTATGCAACATCTTTGAATACACAACAACAACAACATTACCTCAATGCCTTAAAAAGACTCTCGCTTAAACACTAAGGCAAAATAGCTCAAGGAAATGACAACAAAATAGTATTATTCAGTTTAAACCTAATGGGAAAGTGTCGGATAAGAATAACTTTTAAAATGCGAACGTGAAAATGATGCACATTTAGTACTAATTTGATGCACATTTAGTACTAATTTGATGCACATTCGTTGACAAGCTTAAAAACATCCAAATTTGAAAAACATTCATTTTTTAAAGAACATTTATTGAGAAATTGAAGAACATTCAGGTAAAAATTGTATATGTGCATCACTTTTTCAAAGGATGTGCATCAAAAAATTTGATGCACATTTAACCATATTTTGATGCACATTTAAGTATATTTTGATGCCCATTATTCATTTGCACGTTCTTATTTTAAAAATTATTCTCACCGGAACCGCACCCAAACCTAATACCCCGGTCATTCAAATTTTATTGAGGCACTTGGTTATAGATTACTATAATCTAAGAGAACTTAATATCTCTGTTGGATCCATCTAGAATAAATTTAGGAGAGAATAGTACCACAGACACCAAAATACCCAAAATTTTGCAAAAGTGTAACCATCAAATTTTTTAAATGAGCACGGGTTATTCATGTTGCAAATTCAATAGATTTATTCAGTTTATTAATGAAGTGAATCCAACATTAAGACAATCATGAGCCTATACGGGACTCGAACTCACACACAACTGCTTCTATGTATAGCAAACCAATAACAACTAAATTATCCAGTGAATCGTAAAAAATGGGGATCAAGATCAATCCATAGAAACAATTTGTACTTAAGAACAACATTACGAAATGAAGCTATTAAACCCAAGAAAAACGTGAGTAGTGGTTATAGGCCAATACATACAGTTAATTATGCATCAGCCAAAACAAAATTAGGTGATCACCCAAACTATTGAGCTATCTGGGTTGCCACTATTAACAGAACGACATCTCACAAACTTTGCAAGTAATTTATCAAATAAAATGACCTATAAACAAATTTAACAGTCAACCTTAAATCAAAGGAAGCATTGATATACAAAATTTTACACAGCATCCAAACTAATTAGCTAGTCACCAAACTATTACATGATCTGGGTTGCTATTGTGAAAGAAAAGGCATTTCACATCCCCATTCTCATATCCTTGGCAAGTTATAAATCAAACAAAATGGATCGTACACAAAATTAACATGCAATCTTAAATAAAAGAAAAGTATTTTTATAACAAAATTGTATAGAGAAAGAAGACTGCTTGGTTAGTGTCTTCCTCAACAGAAGAAGGGGCTTTGTCCCTGGCAATGTGGATACCATAAAGTGAACAATAAAAAATACAGTTGAACTGGAAAATAAATTTATAAACAATATACATTTATGAAATCCTGGTCAAAAGCAGCCTTAGGCTCAATATATGGAGAACATTTCCAACCAATGGGACTTCACTCAGCACAAAGGGGGAAAGATATTGTTTATGTCTAACAATAATTAGATGTCACTATTCAATGTTCACTAATAGAAGAAACAAAGAAACAGATAAACAACCAGTGAAGGATCTTGAATGATAAAGACAACAGAAAAAACACATGGACATCAACCCAATATAGGTGACCTGTTTACAACAAGATCCACTAACAGAAATTCTGCTGAAACTTGTATGAAGAAGATCACTTCTTCTAGTGCAGATAAAGGTTGCCTGCTGAATTCATATGAACTTACACCAATTCTTCAATAAATTAATTATGGAATATTTTACCAACTTTTTTCACATTAATCATATAGTCATCAATATTCACTCATGTAAAAAAGAGAGCACTCAAGCTGCCTCCATTAGCTATAAAGCAATGCAAAACAATTGTTTCTAAAATTTTGCTTTCAATGAAACTACTTCAGACATAAGAAATTCAACCAGAAGCAAAGTGACAATGCATCTTTTATCCGCAAAAGAAAAAGAGATTAGACTCAAGATAATTCACCAAAACACACTCTCAAATTAGTAGTTTATTCAGCTCTAAGAAGATGATACCATGTAAACGAATCTAAACCTCAATCAAATGCTACACAAAATATAGAAAAAATCAATTTACCTAACACGTCATCAAGAAGTCGTTTATCCTCAAGGGGTAGCGAGTCCTAATTAGCTACACAAGTATAGTGGTGAGGAAAAATTAACAAATGTATTTTTCATTTTCCGTGCTGCGAATCATAATACAATTTTAACTATAAGAGGCATTGAGTTCAGAGGTGTACAGTACCATCCATGGCTTCCCTGAGATTCCCAAGCTCGCTCTTTGAGGTCCCCATTTTAGCAGGAAGAGACCATGATGAGAGAAAGCGACCAGGAAATGTTGGAACCAAGATTACACTTCGTTTCTACTAATTGTTTGGAAAGAATCGTCATATTTTCAAATGCCTTGAAGTGCTGCTAATAAGAAAAATAAAATCAGTGAGCCATCTATTTATTCTACAAGACACCTGGAAGAAAAAATAAAAAAGAGTCGTTCATTTATCTAAGAAACATAAAGGAGTTATTAAATCATTGAACAAATACATAAGATAGAGGAGACCTTGAGTTCATGGTTGGAGGAAATTATGTGGTTTTTGTTTGCACAACGAGTCTGATAGTATAATAGAAATAGTAGAATGTAGAGGAGGGGATGTCAAGGAGAGAAAGATGAAGTTAATAGAATTCACCATCATACGCAATCAATTTGTGAAAAGAACAAACAAAACCAAGTCAACACAAATCTATGAGTGCTTCATAATCCTCAAGATAAAAGTGTAAAGATGTCAACAAATCACATGATCAAATTTTCTTCTAATTTAATATCATTTCAGACATCTCACATCCAATTTCCATAACAACTACAGTAAATTAGGCCCAAGAAATCCAATCATACACGCACAATTCAAGCCAATCTCGATTCATAAGTAAAATGATCAGATTCAATTGTGAAACACCTCAATTATTCTCCCAGATTCAATTTTGTAAAAAAAAATTCAGCATACACATAGCTGAGAAAGATGAGAAGAACCATAAAAAAATTGCAAATTCAAAGAACCAAGAGAAGCTCATCGATAGAAGATCATTAGGTCATAGAAAACGAGAATAAACCGAGATGAGAAAGATGAGAAGAACAAATTTCAGCATACACATAAGCTTAACAGTTCATTATTGTCCACAAAATGGGGGACTCCTTACCAGAGTAGTGGTCGTTGGGAGATAAGTGGAAGAGAGAACGACCGAGATGAACCCTCAACAACCTCCAAATCCACCACTGAACGAACAAACTCTCTCAACAAAGAAGGGTGCACACTGAAAATTTTGTGTACAGTATCAAACCCAAGCAAACACACAATCAAACATTATAGAGTGGTTTGATGTAGTTTACAAGCAATTATATATTTTCGTGAGTTCTAATACAAACTGACAGACAGCTCGAGCCAAATTTTTAATCACTGCAGCAACAAATTTCGAACCCGAATCAAATACTTCAGCTAAAAACAGTACTTTTCCCTATAACTTTGATCAAGCCTAACTGAAACAAAAACATAAACAAAAGAAAGATAGGAAACCAAAGTGCTCACCTGCTCGAGATTATAAGGACGATGTCTCCTCTTCTTCCTAGCCTCTGTGACCTCCTAAAAATTTGAGCAACTACGGCCAACGATCATTGAACTACTGATATCTAGCACAGTTTGGTTTCCTTATATTTAGCACAGTTGTTGGTATATCAACTTCTAACAGATAATTTTAAAGATCCAAACATAAGTGCAATTCTAGATAGAAGAAGAAGAAAATGGAAAATCCTACAGTACTAAAATGAGTCAAGATTCTCAATCATTATTACACACACGAACTACAGCAGCTGGGTGAAAATAAAACTACAACGGCAAAGCTGCTCAAAATCCCCAAACTGGAATTTCTCCAACCACAGTTTTTTTTATACACTTGATCTTTTTAACATGGCAATGATAGCATGCTCAATTTCATCGAGTTTGGATAAATAACACTATTCACAGCTGCAAAGTACTCAAAACCAATGAAAAAAACTGCAAAACAGCATATAGCAGGCATATATTCTCTTGTACTGAGCACATAAATTTAACAAGGGAGCACTTGTGAAGTATAAAAATTAAAGTTTAATTAGGACCACACAATCTAACAATAAGTACCAAAATAATCAATCACTTATTGGCAAACAAACGACAAAATTACCATCATAAGAATTACTTTAAAAGTATGTCTCTTACTCTTCTTGAAAGTGTTTGATCTCATTCAATTAAACAATATATGAAATCTAGCACAGAAGTTCCTTAGCACAAAATTCAGACATGGATTCTTATTGACCACTCCCTTTCTTTATGTCACAATTATGCTCCATAAGTTGAGCAAAATTATTCCAAGAAAGAGAGAAGTTCCTCCTGACCTGGACCAAAGAAGGGAAGGCGGCTATTGCAGACTTGCAGTGGCAGTATAATGGACAGTGCTAAATCAGGAAATTTACATGTACTTTGTGTAGATCGTAATAGAAATTTTAGCAATAAATGAAAAGGAACGATTCAAATTATCCAGAAACTGCAAGTTTGTCAATTACCACCTAGGCGAGATTTATCCTACAGAGACTATTCATCGTAATTCACTAATTTTTCTTCTTCTTAGGCTGTGCCTGTGGAGTTCATGTGATCTTGCATTCTTTTGTTAGCACTAATTTGTGTAAGGACATAAGACACAATAAGCACTCAAGGACATTGCATATTCAGGCACAAGTTGGTGCTTAGGATGATAGCAAAGGTAAAGATATAATAAAACAATATCGGGGAAACAAATGGATGATATATAATGCAAAATGCCACCCAGAAGGCTCATGTGACAACAATTCAAAACTTGGAAACTTGTAAACATTCTCTGAGGGAAAGCAGCCAGTCAATTGAAGTTGGGTGTTCATAATATTCATTTCCTGCTTGTTTGATTGATTTTAACAGCATATCTTATCCTCTTCAATTTATACATGTTTTTACTGCTCCAGCACATATGGCCTAATCTTGATAAAAGAAAAAAAATCTCTACTGGTAATTATTCAGGCT
The DNA here is from genome assembly GCA_029168935.1 of Oxyria digyna. Taxonomy (NCBI): domain Eukaryota; kingdom Viridiplantae; phylum Streptophyta; class Magnoliopsida; order Caryophyllales; family Polygonaceae; genus Oxyria; species Oxyria digyna. Next base: position 1,666,194 of record JAPVLV010000028.1, on the reverse strand, counting down.
TGCAACAAGATTTGATTTTGCTCATCAGCTTATGCCAACGAATGGAGTACATTCTGTGCTATATCTAGCTGCTATATAAAATCATATAGCGGGACTTCATAAACCCTAATATCATCAATCATTGTAGCTACAACAACTGCAAGCTTACCATCATGCATTTCAATTCCCCCCAAACAACAAACCAGACATCAAACCTGACCGGAAAAAAAAAACGAGAAGAATTGAAACCCTAAAACAAACCACGCATGTGTTGAGATGAGGGAAGAAATTGGTGGCGAATTCAAGCGGGGTAATGCCGTAGTGACATCGTCGACCTAGATTGCGACAGTGCGGATGGCGAATCCGTGCTTGGAAGCGAAGGAGGGGAAGGTTGAATCCGACAAGGAGGGAAGAAGTTGGTTTCGGGGGAGAGAGAGAGCGGGAGGGGAGAGAGAGAGAGAGAAAACGCAGAGAGAAAACGCGTTGGGGGAGACAGAGAGGAGAGGAGGCAGACACATTGTGAAAGGACATGAATATCCTTCTCTAAATTTTACAAATCAAAACAATTCGATGGCAGTGGTTGTAATTCCTACGAAAAATGAAGGTATGTTACAAAGCCAAAAATCTGAAACGAAATCTCAACCATCTATCATCATTTTAAGCTTATGTGGCATATTGTAGACCCTTGATAAAAGTATCTATGATACAATTGCATTCATACATTTATTGTAGTTTGGATATTAAGATTTTTGGGCCCGCGTTCACAATAAGGCGTTGCAGAACCGAAGAGTAGAAGATGATGATATGTACCATACAGATTCATAATAGACATGTGTTGATGGGTCAAAATCTTTATTTGAGCCACATATTCGTAATGTAGAAAATAAATGAGAAAATACAAAAAATCAAGAAATTGATAAATTAAAAACAAAACATTAAATGCAGTGTGATTAATTTGCATAACCCCTTCGACACATTCGTATGATTTTGACCCACCAACACATGTCTAGAATGGATTCGTATGAAACATATTATCATATTCTACTCTTCGATTCCGCAACGCCTTAGCGCGGGCCCAAAAATTCTATCATGTGATAATACATGCATATATAATATGGTCAAATATATAATTAACTAATTAATTACTAATTCAATCCATGATACATCAATCTATATATATATATATATATATATAAAACGGTCGCTATTAGACGAAAGTAAATGTAAATCGTACCTAATAAATGTTATCACATCCTATTAATTCATGAATTTATCTCTCTACTAGACTTCTTTTTGGGCCCACGCTACGCGCGGGTTTTACGGCCTACAGAACTTCATAATAAGGCGGTGCGGAATCGAAGAGTAGAAGATGATGATATGTTCCATACAAATCCATTATATATAGACATGTGTTGGTGGGTCAAAATCATCATTTGGGGCCTATTGGGCGACATATTCGCAACCGTAGGAAAGAAATGGGAAAAGAAAATGATAAATTAATCACACTTTTTGGGCCCGCACGTAGCGCGGGTTTACGACCTATAAAACTTCACAACTTGCGGAACCGAAGAGTAGAAGATGGTGATAAGTTTCATACAGATCCACTGTAGACATATGTTTGTGGGTAAAAATCTTCATTTGAGTGACATATTCGTAAACGTAGGAAAAAAATAGGAAAAGAAAAAATAAGAAAAATACATAAATTAGAAACAAAGCATTAAATGCATTGTGATTAATTGGAGGAACCCCTAATTTTATAGTATATTAAGATTAAGATTAGATATTAGATATGTATGTCTTTTGAGATTCTCTTTGGGCATGTTGGTTGTCTTTTGAGATTCTCTTTCAACAGGTTGTTATTATGTAGATAATGATTTAAAATATTACTAATTAATAATTATACCTTTTATATTCCGTTACTAATCAATATGTTAAATTTATATATTTAATTAATTAAAAACATCTATATTTTTATTAAAATTTATTGCATAAATACATATGTGAAAATAATACGAAATTTATAAATACGATAAAAGCAAACGTTTTAGGCCCGCGCGAAGCGCGGGAAATGAATTAGTACCATTTAGAAATCCAAAGCCTAAAAATAGTGGGAATCCACTCAAAAAATTAAAATTGCGGCTTGGAAATTAATGGAGAGGACATATACATGTGCTTAATCATGCATGTAAATCATCCAAGAGTCTATTAGTATATTTTAATTCAACAAATTTAATTGAGATGACTAAATATATATTGAGTTAGTAGTAATATAATATTTATTAATTACAATCTAAACTCCATCAATCTAAAAAAGTTAACTTCACGTTCATATGTTACAATAGGTTAACTTCATATATTACAGTAGAAGCAACCATCATTATGTTTTCTACTTACCACCTAATACATCAATTTAAACTGCCTATAACAACCTCGAAACATCTAAAAGTAGCAGCAAAGAACAATCAAGCTATGTAGTACAAATATCTAAGAAAAACTACATCCTAATTCACATAGCAGAAAAGCTAATTGAGTATGTAAAATACAGAGCGCCTTAATATTTCAAAATCCGTAAAATCAAATTACAAGATGAATTAGAGAGTGAAAAAGGATTAAAATAACATACCTCTTTGCTCAACATCTTGCTTAAAAGAGAGAACTTTTCAGAGCCATCGGGCAAGATGGACTTAGCGGTCCAATCCAAGTGTTGCTTCTTCTCCTTTAATAAAATAAAACACTCAATTGAAACTCAGTAGAGCTAATTCAAAAAAATTCAGAGAAATATGATATATGTATGTGTTACATCTTCGTATCTTTATTCAAGCCTCCACCAGGTGATACAAAAAATAAGGTGCCTGGTTTGAGGAATATACTAACGAATATAGGAGTGGGGCGAATAGAACAGATGGATCATGGAAAGAGCTTTTATCACCGCTCGATTACACATCTCTTTTTAGCTTCTGTTGAACACCTTCCCGACATAAAGTCATGTGTAGTGAAACTCAAACACTCCATATAAATTGAGCACCAGTGATGAACCTAGCACCATGAACCTCAAAATTACAGGTTTTTATAAACAAGTTCACATGAAGAAACCTTAGATACCTTCAACGAAAATTCATAATTTTGTTACCTAAGAACCTGGGGTCTGCAATCTTCAGACGAATTCTCACTTGGGCGTACCCATCGATGGTGTTCGGTGGGGTTACTCAAAACTTGCGCGCCCTCCGCTGTCAGCATCCGAGCGGAGCAACCACCTGTTTCCATTCACTTGAGCCATTGAAAAAAATGATGAAATCGGGAAAGAGAAATAGGAGAACATCATATATACCAATCACCCCTTAAATTACTGACTCAAGAGTCACACTTCATCCCCGAAAATCAATCGGCCCTGAAAACACCTCTATGGCGTAGCAAAGCAAACGAAGGGACGTCATCTACTGAGGGCGGGAATGGGCATTGAAGTGGAAAAGGTCGGATAAATATGAGAAGAAAAATTCTCTCTAATTTTAATGCTAGACGACTCCATCTTCTCACGCGAGGTAGAGGTTTTAAAGCACAAAAAACACTAAATACAACTCTAAAAGCATTACATGCAACTCTAGATAGATTATCTAACTAATAAAAATCAATTCAAATTGTATTTAAAAGTTTAATTTAGAGTAGTAGTTAGACCATCATTGTTATATAAGGTTAAGTGTTGACCCACGATGAAGGTTCAAAGCAGAAGATAGCGATGACAAGTTGCGTTGGATGTGAAGTCAAACCAGGACAAACAAGATAATGAAGAAATTAGAGAAAATGTTGGGATCGTCGATATTAGAGACAAACTACGAGAAACAAAACTGCAGTTTTTCTTTCTTTCTTTTTTTGTTATGGGCCCCGTTTAATGGGTCGAAGTACTGTTGACCAATGAAGTGATTGACCTCTCACAACATCAATCTCTCCATACATGCCTCCAACATGAATCTAACTCGAGATCTCTAGATAAAACACTTAAGGGAATCTAGTATCAAATCACTGGGCTATTTGAATGTTGGTAGACTATAATTTTTCTTTAATTTCATGCTAGACTCCAAAGGAGTTCTTACTGACACCACATCAAATTGATTAAATTTCTTCAATATTTTCTCTACATAATGAGATTGAGACAAAATGAAGCCATTATCATTTCTAGTTACTTTGACCCTAGAATCACATCAACTTCACCTAAGCCTTTCAAATTAAAACGAGAGGATAAATATAGTTTGGTCGAATTTATAGCATTGATATGTGTTCCAAAGAATAGAAGGTCATCAACATGAAGATATATAACCACACAATCCAACACCAAATATTTTTTAGTAAATGCATGCATCAGATCCATTGACCTTAATCCATAACTTAGAATAGTTTTATAAAACTTATCATACCATTTATTTGGTTCTTGCTTGAAACCGTAAAGCAACTTCTTGAGTTTGCACACCTTGTTTTCCTCTCCTTGAACTACGCACCCTAGAGGCTATTCCATATAAATCTCTTCATTAAGATCAACATTTAAAAATGCAATTTTAACATCCATCTAATGTACGAATAACTTGTAGCTAGAAGTTAAAAGAAAGAATGCACGTATGGTTGAAATCTTAGTACATGAGGATAAGTTTCAACGAAATCAATCCTTATTTTTTTTTATTGAAACCTTTAATTACTAGTCTCACTATATATACCTTTCAACTAAGCCATCGGTTTTAGATTTCCTCTTAAAGATCCAGTGGTTTTGTTCCCTTAGGGAAATCAATTAGTTTTCATGTGTGATTAGACATGATAGATTCTATTTCACTTGTAATTGCATCTTTTCAAAAACTAGCACTCAATTATCTCACAACTTCATCATATGTCTTAGGGTCATCCTCGAGCATATATATGCACACTATGAATATATCATTGAATTCATCAAGATCATGGAGTTCAATCAATAAAGCAGTCACAAAATCAGGACCAAAGCTAGTTCTTCTTTTTTGTCTCTTGCTTTTTCTAGGTCCAGTTTCATGAATTGACATGAAAGGTAAAGTCTTATATGAAAATGAAACACTACTAGGCACAAAATCTACTTGCACGTCATTTTTATGTAAAGGAAATATATGCTTACAGAATTATGCATCACGATATTCACACAATGAACGATCACTCAAACTCATGAATCGATAAGATACAATGTTTTTAGTGTAACCAATTAACACAACATCAAAAGTCTTAGATCCAATTTCATCAACTTTAAAAGGCAAGGCAATCTACCTTAGCTAGACACCCCACACTTAAAGAAATTTTATATTAGGGGAATGCCCTTTCCATAATTCATAAGGTGTTTTGTCTAGATTTTTATGAGAAACTCTATTGAGATTATTGTTAGTACTTAGTTTTCAATACAAATTCACCCTTTGTCATGTAAACCGGATTTGATAGTAACACATCCATCATTTCTTCCAAGGTTTTATTTTTCCTTTCTTCTATACCATTTTTTTGTGGGTTATATGAAGATGTAAATTGATGATTCTTCCATTATTCTCACATATTTCCTTACAAGAGTTGGTTATATATTCACCACCTCTATCAGATCTAATCCTTTTGATTTTTCAGTTCAATTGGTTTTCTACTTATGCTTTATAATGTAAAACACATTTTCAGTTTCATCTTTGGATCTCAATAAATATAATTTGGTGCATCTATAGTGGTCATCAGCTAAAGTGATCTAATACTTTTAGCAACTCTACTTTAGTGTTACAAAATTCTTCTAAGTTCGAATGGACTAATTCTAACAACTCAGTCGTCCTTTGATTTACAAAATTAAATGGCTTTCTCCTGTATTTAGCCTCAATGCATATACCACATTTTGCGTTATCATCTTTTGTCAAATTCGTAAAGCCCATTACAAGCAAACGATTAAAAGACTTAAGATTTAGATGTTCAAGTTTGGCTTGCTATAAATCCAAAGTCTCAACGATATAAGCCAAAGAAGCAACATTCTCATTTTCAATCAAAGCCTCAAGCACATACAAGCATCAAGACCTATAAGCCTTTCCTACGAATTAATCATTCTTAGTTGAAACTATTTTACTAGATTCAATCACTTGTTTTATTTCAAAATTTCAAGCAAACTCAAAGAATTCAAGTTCCTACGCTAAGAAGGTACGTCTAAAACTCTTTGCAACAAAAATAGACTTCCCTGAAGTGAGCTTAAGGGATACCTCTCCTTTTCCCGCAACCATTTGAAGCACAAGAAGACGGATCAAACCTTTCTTGAACTCGTCAGCCACATGAAGTTAGAAGAGGCGAATCGTCTCAAAGATAAGTGTATTCCTAAAGTTTCTGATGATTCAGTTACGAGTAATCTTGTAGAGTATTCTGAAAATGCTGACATGTTCAAGAAGAATCTAGGACAAAAAGGTTGATCACAAGAAGAACAAGGTGCGGAGTAAGAAGGCTCCCAACTTCAAGCCGCTACCTTAGAAGTGAATTCCCCCTGATCACCGAAGCATAGTAAGATTAGAGTCTCCCCAAAATTACCATACTGACCTCCTATCGCAGACTATCACCAATGAAGGAATGGAATCAGAAGGTATACTCCGAACAAAAATGAAGTTTAGAGAGGAGCAAATAAGTGCATTTTGTGTGTCTTCTGAAAGCAAACAAAAATCCAATTTAAAGAAATCAAGTTAAATTAGAGCACTAACTCCACCTCCTAAATCACGGGATAATGGATGAAAACCAGAGGCTGATATAACCTGTTTTTGAAAGAGTCAAACAAATTTAAAATTTGAAATAAAACAAAGCGGAAGAATCCGACGCACAATTAATTTACGTTCGGGGACTTCTAATACCAAAATATTAATATGACTCGTAAAAAGTAGGACCCACCAAACCACACCACGCATGTGCCACGAACATTAATTGAATTCGAATCCATAACATACTGACGGCGGCGGTGTGCGCGAGGATAACTCCTTTTTAACTTAAGTAATCCTCAAATTCCCGATGTGGGAAAGGAAGAGTTCCCGGCCCCCACTTTTCTTTTCCATTTTTAAAATTTGTACTCTCACATAACCTAACCCTCTGACTTCAAAATTATATGCAAATAATTAAGTAATACGTTTAACATACACAATCTAAGTCCATAACCACGAAGTCGAAGCCTACCTAAACAATATATTTTATTTTTGAAATGGTGAACGAATTAGGTTGAATTCAAGAATAACATCCTTATAAGAATATGAAGTTCTTAGTGAGTTTTGATGTCTTATATAATGGCCTAGTTTGCCAATAAAATTGGCCAATATGTCAATTTCTGCAAACAAATGAGTGATATGGATTCTTACAGAAGATTGTAACAAAATGAGGACATCTCGAAATCCGAAGGACAAGATATAGAATAGATCCCTTTGAGAATATTTATCATAGTGAAGTTATCACTTTCTAATTCAAGGTCTTTGATTAAAACATTTCATTATCTTTTGCTACAAGTGCCTTAAAGTAATATCAACTGATTTACAGTATTTTCCAGCGTATATTCACATTTTCTTGACTTTTTCACTTCTAAAAATAAAACTAATCGTGGTTTCCCCGTTACCTTTGGAAGATCCATACACATTAATTTTAATTATTGTATCTAGAGTTTTTTTCCATCTCAAAATTCCGATTCCTTTATTTTTAAGGCATTTTTTAGTGTGTGGTGCAACTATAATTGTGCAATATTCGTTTAATGATTTAACCTTTTTCAATACTTTATCTTATTAATTGTATATGTACTTCAGTTTCTATCTATATCTATATAATAATCCATGGTTTGCAAAAGTAATGGTAGATTGTACGGGCTCAGTAATTTAATTTTGGGCCTGTAATTGTTAATGGGCCATATTTGTTCGTCCGTTTGGTCTTCTTCCGAGCTCCTTCTTCCACATTCATCAAAGTGTCAATTTCTGCCGTTAGCTCTTCCTCTCTTGGTGTTTTCGTTCTTCTTCCCGTTTCTGTTCTCACCATTAGCCCGTTGCCCTTTCGTCTTCGCCGACTCCCATTTGCATTGAATTCCCTCCGGATTTCACCCCTTCATTTTTCGCTCTGAGACTAATATCTGTTCGGGTTTGATCTCTTCTTCTCTTCCTCCTCCACATTTGTTTTGGGTATTGGAGTTCGAATTCGGATTTGATTCTCAGTGTCTTGAGGATGTAAACCCTAAAAAGTTACGAAATTGCAGCAAAATCTAGAAATTAAGACGACATGTTCGATGAGGAAAGGGGATCCTTTACTGAATCCTAGTCAGTGCAGTTTCCATATGATCCAGAACATCTATTCGGTGGGAATTTGCCTGTTCGACAACCACCAACGACCACGGCATTTGGCTCATTGAAAGTGACCCAATACTTCACTCTATCTTATACTCCAGCCATCGAATTTCTATTGCTCTTACTTCGAATTTCCATGGCTCTAACTTTCAGACTGACAGGGATTCCCATTTTTACTAATCCGAAGCAGTCTTGCCGGACAATTCAAGGTGTCAAATTTTGCTGCGCTGCGAAACCAAAATTTGAAGCGATGTTTGAGGTGCAATTCGTTTTATATGGATGAAGTTAACTCCCCATCAGCTTGCTCCTTCCATGGTCATGGTACTGGTAAGTGGTAAATTATTTGTTGTTTTTGGTAATGTGAAAAGTGGTGTTCTATGAGATGAAATATGTTAATTAGTCTCAATTTTGTGTTGCCATATTCAAGTTGAATTTCAGATTTTCCATTTGCAACTGACAGTAAAGGGAAGAACCCTAAATTAAAATCAATTAAAGGCTATGGTTGTTAAAGGATAACATACTACTTGGATTTGAGGATAAAGCAATGATAATCTGTTAGAAGACACCCTATTACGGAGTTGCTATATGTTGTCGATTGCTTTCGTCTCTTCTCCGGCTTCCTCCGGCTCTTGCTTTGGGCGATACAAATTCACCATGGATATTTGTTACGGAGTGATGAGGGACATCGAGGCATCGACAAAGGTATGCGAGAGAAGCTCAAAGCAGCGAGACGACGCCGGATGGAGCCATTGTGAATGCCCTTTCCCTCTCTTCGAAGGCCCAGCGGATCAGTGTTATTAAACCCCTCTCACTTCTCCTATCTCTACTCATTTGAGTCTCTCAGGTTAGTTTTCTTATCTCTCATGTCAATTTTATTCATGTTCTAATTTGGGCCTCGACTTGATTATGTTATTGTAATGGAAATACTTTTCTGGGTTTTAGGCTGTTGTTGATGACCCTCTTGGAAGCGACCGATCTCTCAAAAGATCTGTGTTTAAGGTGTCACATTCCAGGTATTTCCATGTGTAGATCTTGCATTCTGCGAAAACTTAATCAATCTTTCGCTATTAAGGAACCCCAATCCAGATTGGCTGGCATATCATACATATCTATTATTTGTATCATACACTCTGTCCGATTGGCTTTTCATATCCTGCATCTTTATTGGAAAATTCTTTGATCTAATTCATCCATGTTACCCAGTTTGTGAGATATATATATCCTCTACGTATCTCTTATTGGAAAATTCATTGATCTTGCATTCTCTTTTTTTCACTATAAAATTGGCGCTCTGTTGACACATAAATTATCTGCACTTACAGCCCACAAAAGACCGATAAAAACCAAAAAACCTAATCCAATAGAACAACGAACAAACAGATACGTCCTCATAGCTTGAGGGTGAAGACACGAAATGGATGTCAGAAGAGAAGGAAGTAATTTGAAAAAAAATACCTTTGGAGTTAAGAGATGAAGCGTAGGGATAGCGGAGAAATTGGGAAATTTTAACCTAAATCGTCAAACATCAAAGCCGATGTCTTTATTTCAGCGCTCTTCGGCGCCGCCTTGCCTCCTCCGCAGCAGCTCTTCGGCGCCGCCTTGCGTCCTCCGCAGCAGCTCTTCGGCGCCGCCTTGCGTCCTCCGCAGCAGCTCTTCGGCGCCGCCTTGCGTCCTCCGCAGCAGCTCTTCGGCGCCGCCTTGCGTCCTCCGCAGCAGCTCTTCGGCGCCGCCTTGCGTCCTCCGCAGCAGCTCTTCGGCGCCGCCTTGCGTCCTCCGCAGCAGCTCTTCGGCGCCGCCTTGCCTCCTCCGCAGCAGCTCTTCGAGGACGCCTTTCCTCCTCCGCAGCAGCTCTTTCGGTGCCCTTCCTTCGTCGCGTTGCTTTCTGCGTTTCAAGCCAGGTATGTACTGACTACTGAAATTTCAAGGCTGATGAATTCCTGATTTACACATGAGCTTTAGTTTTGGTATGGAATTTAATGGTTTTAGTAATGCTGAAATTCCTTAGTTTTGGTATGAATTCCTCAGTTTTGCGGATTACTGAAGTTTGTAGTGGCTTTATTTTGTGAATTACTGAAGTGTGGATTGGCTTTATTTTGTGAATTAGTGAAGTGTGAATTGGCTTTATTTTATGAACTGAATTTGGAATTCAGTTTTGTTGTGGTAGTATAATGGAATTCAGTTTTGCTGGTTTATTTCACAAGAATTATGCCTTGGCTGTAAACGAGAAGGACAAGGAGGAGAAGAGGGAAACAAAGTCTCTGTCCAGGATAATAGAGGGAATGGTATAGGAGAAGATGGCTTTGGAAATGGATGGCCTTTGTGGCTTATTGACAATGTTCCAACAAAGATTCTCTCTTAAAACAAGTGTAATAAACCGACGGACAGGTTACATTTACTTCAGCTTTTCTGAATGTGGTTCTAGCATCTCATGTTACTAAACTCCTGCTAATACAGAAAGTAGTTTCACTGACCTACTGTATCTGTTTGTTACCTTTTCCGTTTTATAACTTCATAGTTCTCAAATGGTGTGTTCCAGGATTAAGATTCAAGGTTTCCATCCTTCGCCAAGAGCTGGTTCCTGTAGTGTCCTATGTGGAACTAAATGGTATATTGTAGGCGGCAGAAGCCACAAAAAACGTATGAACTGCATTATACACTCTACTGTAATTTATTCCAGTGTTTTTATGTACTTAGTCGATCAATTTGCTTATATTGAGCTACCAATATATATATATATATATATATATATATATATATATATATATATATATATATATATCGATATAGGAAGAACAGTGTTTGTTCCTTTCTAATTCCAGGCCACACTGAAACTTTAGTATTTGATGTTCTAAAGCAGGAATGGTCAATTGCCTTCACATCACCACGATATTCTATCACTACTAATAAAGTGAGCTACCTTCCTACAATGTTTTGTTCCTTTTGTCTTGCGTTTGACTTGGAAAGTAATCACATCTGATAGAATATTTCAATTTCAGCCCAGGACTAAGAGTTGTTTTCTTAGCTTGCTTATTTGCATGTTTACAATTGTTTTTCTCTCTCAGGATTCCAAGTGGATATCATTTCAGATCTGGCCAATCGGTGCTGCTATCTGAACTAGAAGAAGCAAATACTGATGGAATCGGAAGGGGAAACTGGGATTGTTAGCCACCCGCCTTTCAAGTTCTCGGCGAGAATACTATCGAACGGGTAAAACAATTTTCACTACCTCAAAATGTAGAATTCACTGCTTAATTTCCATGATTTTCGGTGTTTGTACTTAATCCTGTCAACGTCTACCATTGGAGTTGCCTCACCGAATGATTGATTTGAGGGCAACTCGAGCAAACTCGGCTCTGAGTGGGGGAGTTTAGTAGTTTGGAGGTGATAAAGATTATGGGAAAGGGAAAAGCTTACTGAGATTTTTCTGGCTGACCCTAAATATTTGTCTTTCTATTGTAGCATTATTTTGTGGCCCTCTCTTATGATTAACTTTGTTTATTCACATTACTACTTCAGGATATTAGCTCAATGTCAATCTATTGCGCATTCAAAAGAGAGGAAGTTTAGATACATTGCAGAACTGGAACATAAGGTTCAAACACTTCAGCAAGAAGCCACTACGGTGTCCTATTGATATTGAATTCAAGCTTCTGAAAAGACTAGAATGAGTTTGGTGCGAATTTAAGATGGTTGGAAGGGTAAGGCGCCTTCTTCTTGCACATATGTGTTTTTGGTTCTCTTTTAGTTTTTTTTTGCTTGGCGGAATTTGGTACTGACAGTTGATTGTTGTGGACTGTGGTATTCCTTTTTTATGTGGGATTTTATGATCAACTTACTCTTTCCTTTCCATTGTTGCTTTGAAATTGCAGCTTTAGCCACCACTGTATATATTTTTAGAATATATTATTTTAGATGCAAGGCTTGATAATATTTATTCATCCATATTTTTATAATCTTTGTTCAGAGCCATCAGGGTCGCGGTTTTATAATAAAATCATGCAACTGAGATATCTTTGCCAATGATCCTCCCTATATTTTCCTCATCTAATGTCAAATTAGAAAATGACCCAGCTTTCAGTAGTTCCTCATCTAATTGCATTACCCTATATGCTCATACTCTTATTTCGTATCCATTATACATCTCCTTGATGCAAATATTATCATATTTTGTTTGTGTATGTCTCTTCCTATGTATGTTAGCTGACTATTCTAGCTCCATGCTACTATTTTTTTTTTTTTATCCTGCTGGTGTTTTTTTGCTCTCTGTTTTAGTTTTTTAGCGAGTGTATATCTATTGTCCCCTTTTAGATCTGATGCTTAGGTTGTATAATGTGATGTACTACTGTTCAATATTGAATCCTACTATTGGATGTACGGTCGGGATAGAAAATATTTGTGTTGACTTTATTTAAGCCGCCCATGAAAAATTGAGTGTTCTGAGGAAAGAAAATTACTTGCTTGATTTTTTGTTTGTTTAGCATCTTTGTAGGTAGCTATATGTTTGTTAGCTGATTATTTTATTCTTAGATTTATTGAAGACAGACACGGAGGAGGAGGGCTAAAAAAAGTGATAATGGTAAAATTGTCGCCGCTGCGGTTCGCGGATTCAATGGTGCGAAACTCCTCTTTCCAATTTGTCATTAGAGCTCACTAATTGATGTATTTGGGGAATTAGGGTTTTTCTTATACATACCTACAATTGGATCGGTATCGTTTTTGCTTATGGGCAAACTAGCAGCGGAAAGACGCACACAATGCGGGGTTCTGCTAATGAAGCTGGTGTGATCCCTCTTGCAGTCAGAGAGCTCTTTGATTTTATACAAGAGGTATAACTTCTGTTTTACCATGTGATTGCCAACTCAAAACGGTTTATTTATTGCTATTTTCCGAATTTTTTTTGCGGGAGATTTAAGTGAACACTACTGATATGTTTGAATCACCCATTTAATGCCAACTTGATGCATAATCCCGGTGATCCAAACACACCCTAGGACCCTACATCTCATGGTGTTGCTTAGTTCATCATTGTACTGAAGCAAAGGAAAGGTAATGGCATTTGCATCATAGCTGGTACAAAGTAGTAACTTTCCAAGATGTTTCCATTTTGTATATATGGCAAAAGGAACATGGTTGGAGTATTGACGAGGCTAAAATCGTTGTGCCTATCAAAGAAAACCTAACTAACCAACTAGTATAGCAAGAAAGCAAGGGTCGAATCCCAAGAGAATCAAGTAGTCTATTCTTAAGCAAATAACTATTACCAACGAACACACCAAAAGGGGGGGGGGAGAGTTGTTGTTCAAGAACCTAAGACAAGTAAAAGTAACAAGTAGCAAGAGTTGTGAGAATATGATTGGGAAAGCGTTCCACCTAACAAATATCCACACAATGACATGCACAGTTGATCATAGATATCTCTAACTCATGCAATCCTATTGTTGTTCCTATTCCCGTTCAGACATAAATATCAGCGCAACCCGCCCTGATATAACTTCCTATTAAACAAATCTGAAGACCTTCAAGACTCAATTCAATAGAAGCATTAAGCAAAGGAATATAGCAGGATACATGCAATTCAGACAACCCGTCAGATAAGCATGCAATCAATTCTCATTCACAAGTAAACACTGCGACCCGCTCATGTAAACATGTGTTTGCTACTAGATAAAGAACTCCAACTCGGAATTACCAAATCCTAGCACTATGAACAATACCAATAAACCTAGCTGGCCAAACTAGACAAATCAATAAGATTCAATAAGATAAAAGCATGAGAATCAATACAATCAATAGAAAGCGAAATAGAGTTTAGAATCTCACAACCATACAGTCAAAGGCTTCAACTGTCAGGCGAAACAAAGGGAAATTAGTTCAACATCGACATGGAGGCAAAACTAGGGTTCTTCAGAGAAAACCAAAGGTTCCTAAAACTAAAGTGTTTTTAGGCTTAAATACTCCTAGGAAATAATAAATCCGAACTATGAAATAAAAGGAAATAAAAGAAATAAATAAAATAACAAAACAAGATAAAACTCGGAAACAAATCCGGTGTTCAGCGCAGAATCCGCGGGCGCGGAAATCGGGTCCACCGGCGGCTCACCTGCGGAAATCGTACTTAACCAAATCAGTGTGCTGCAAATCCGCGACCGCGGCTCACCCTCGGAAATATGCATCAGCTTCGTCTTCTCTTCTCTTCAAGTCTTTTGTCGTCTTCTTACTTGGTTTCTTCAGTTCCTTGAAAGACGTCTTCAATCTTCACTAATCTTCATAAATCACTACTTCTTCTCTTCAACTCTGGATCATGCAATTACATATAAAATGGCTCCCAAATGATCCTAACCTAAGCTAATAATCACTAGATAATATGTATGAAATACTCTCTATCAAATTCCCCCATACTTAGACCTTGCTCGTCTCTGAGTAAGCTAAAGAAAACATACTCCTCAATGTAATACACAAAGGTCTCTGGAAGTACAAAGAAACTTGTCTAATGATTACAACTCCAAAAACAACATCCAAATCCTCCAAACAACAACTATAGCAACATCAAAAATACAAGTGATATGACAATAAACACATAGCCTTCTCTACTCCTTATGACTCCCAAGTGGTCCTACCCGAAATCCTCCTTATATCACCTCTTCTTATGTCTTCCAACGCCAAATAAGAATAAGTCCTAAAATCACTCTATTTTTTTTTATAAACTCATCTTGCTTAGGCGCCCTCTCGGGTTTTCATCCTAACCACTCAATAATTGTTCCAGGGTCACCAAATCTCACATCACTCGAAACCTCTTTTTACCCCAGCCTAGTGCTGGTCCAGGTTACCTGCTTGTTGCATAGATCTTGCTATCCCAAGATTTTTCTGCCTTTTTTCATATTTTTGTGGCTTTTTCAAACAATTTACTCAATAAATTCATGCAGATACAACCAACACCCAAATAAAGACATGTGAATACATTCTCCTCCCCCATACTTAAACATTGCATTGTCCTCAATGAAATGGAAGACATAATAACGAACCCAGGAAAGGAGACAGAAGACTCACATACAAGGTCGGATGACCTTCCTCCAATAAAATACAAGGTGTAGTAGAATGAGAAACTAGATGAGCACCCAATGAAATCAACTAATGCACAGCTCATCCAAGACAAAAGAAAGAATACCTCCAATATAGATTGTGACCCAAAATCAACTCCTTGCAAAGAACATGGTCACCAACAAGCTAAGCTCCAACAAATGTAGATCCATAGATGATAGGGGTGATGAAACGATTAAACCAAACTTGATGAAATACAACTCCTTACTTTCTTTTCTCTCATTTTTTTTTCTGCACTCTATTTTTTTTTTAAATCCGATTTATTATTTTTTCTCGGATTGATTTTTTTTTTTTTTTAGAAACGGGAGAGAAGACTTACAGCGAGATTGACTACTGACTGTAGCTGACCCTAAGCTTCGGTGATTTCCTCATGTCCATAGAAAAACTGAAAAAGAAAATTAAACCGAACAAAACAAATAAAAACAATCTCAAACCTCGGGTTGCCTCCCGAGCAGCGCCTTATTTTATGTCGTCGCTCGACATGAAACTCTAGAGATTTTAACTAACTCCATTTGGCTTTGTGAAAACAGTCTCTTGTCTGAATTCTCTCTTGAACCACTCATGGAATGCCTTGAACCTCGTCCCTCTTACCTTGACCACTTTGTCTTTGGAAATGAAAGTGGTTTCATTCACTTTCTCCTCTTTGACCATATCAGGCGGTTGTTTCAGCTCAATGTCAGTGTCCTGCACAAGAGCAGACATAGGCTTTTCACCCTGCAAGATTAGTTCGGTGGGGCTATTGCCCAAAAGCGGAGGGGGTGACATATCACTCTCATCTAGGACCTTCTTGACCTCCTGCAAGTTAATAGCTTGAACACCCTCTATGTAGGGATCCAATACGACATTCTCAATAACACAATTTGATTCTTCCAAGCAAGCAGGATTAATCACATTTATGCAAGACAAAGACGTATCATGAATGGGACTCATATCATAAATATTGTATTCCACTTTGTCCCCATCAAATTCCATACTAAGGGTTCCACTACTAACATCAATCTTTGTTTGAGCAGTTTTCAGAAATGGCCTACCTAACAGAATAGGGGCAGCATGCTTATCATGATTCATGTCCAAAACAAAGAAGTCTGCAGGAAAAAACATATTATCAACTTTCACAAGAACATATTCAACTACCCCTTTCGGGTACACATTAGAACTATCAGTCAATTGAACAATTGTTCCTGTTGCATGCAATGGTCCTAATCCTAGTGACTCATACAAAGAATAAGGTATGACATTAAAACTTAGTTTCACCTATAACACATGGAATACTAAACATGCCAGAGTCACCACACTTCTTAGGTATACGCCTTTGAAACACAGCAGACACATGCTCACTCACCTTAATCTTTTGTTTTTCTTTTAATTTCTGATTTCTTTTGATCATGCATAATTCTTTCAGAAATTTAGCATAGCGAGGAATGCTCTTAACAAGTTTAAGTAAGGGAATATTTACCTCGCATTTGCTGAAGGTCTCGAATAGATCTTTGTCGTTCTCCAGCCTTCTAGTGTCCTTCAATGCCTCAGGGAAAGGTGCTGGTGGTTTCAAAGAGCTGAGGGGAGGTAAGACAGGATGAACATAAGAGTCAGAAAGATCAGCTTCAGATCCGCAGGCGCGGAAATTTCTCTGCAGAAATTTCAGGACCGGATCCGCGGGCATCCACTTCGGGCCGCGGGCGCGGAAAATTCTCTGTATCCGAGCCGCGGGCGCGGAAATTTCTCTGTTGAATGCTCGGCTGTTTCCTCAGTGTCGGATCCGCGGTCGCGGGTCCTTATCCGCGGTCGCGGATTCTGTTCGTCTCCCTCTTCCGTCTCGTCTTTAGCTACGGGTCTAATTTCCAATTGCCTACCACTCCTTAGAGACAATGCACTGACGTTTGCTCTCGGGTTTTCTACCGTTTGAGATGGTGGCTTCCCCGAATCTCTTGCTCTAAACTCATTAAACGCCTAAGCCATCTGTCCAACCTGCACTTCAAGATTTTGAATACTCGACTTTGTATCCTTTTGAAATTGCATGCAGTTCTGCTGTAACTCTACTTGGCATGCAGCGAGTTTCTCAACCATTTGTTGAAGGAATGAGGATGAACCTTGGGCTTGTGGTTGTTGTTGAGGTGGTGGTTGCAAGAGATGGGGGTTTTGCACATTTTGATTGTTCCCCCACCTGAGATTTGGATGATCTCTTGTCCCATTATTGTACGTATTAGCTTGGGGATCATATCTAGGTCTCTGCTTCCACCCTCCTATAGCATTTACCCCAGCGTTTGGATCTTGAAGTTGTGGGCAAGCATCAGTAGGGTGTCCTGTATCAGTACATAATCCACATGAGTTTATTTGTTGTTGAGCACCACTCTTCACCATTAAGCATTTCACCATCTCTTTCAACTCTTTCATCTCATTTTTCAGCCAAGATGTTGATTGAGACTCTATTGCCTTGACACTCTCTCGCCTGCTGAACTGTCTAGAGCCCTTAGATAACTCATGGAAAATCTCTTTAGCTTGGGCTGGGGTTTTATTCAGGATGTTACCCCCACAGCCTAGATGTTTTATTCAGGATGTTCACCATACGACGCTCATCATCAAGCAAACCATTGAAAATATAGAGGATGAGCGTTTCATCTGCATACCCATGGTATGGACAACTCGAACATGACCTCTTGAACCTCTCATAATACTCATAGAAAGTCTCAGTAGCATGTTGCTCGATGGTAGCAATATCTTTCTTCAAAGTGTTCAGCTTAATAGCAGGGAAGTACTTTTCTAGAAATACCTTTTTCATTCCAGCCCATGTAGTGATACTTCCTGGAGCTAGATAGTACAGCCAATCATTCACTGCATCTTTCAAAGAGAACCCAAATGCTCTCAGCGTGATTTGATCATCAGTTATACCCATTGGCTTCATACTGGAGCAAACAACATGAAATTGAGCCAAATGCTTATTCGGATCTTCTCCTGCCAAACCATGGAAGTGTGGCAATTGATGAATCAGGCCAGACTTCAGTTCAAAGTTCATACCTTCTGCCAAGTCGGGAAAGGTGATGGCTAGCGGTTGTTGAGTAAGGTTTGGGGCAGTTAACTGCCTCATAGTCTGTGGTACGACAGTCATCTCACGAGTTCCTCTTCGGTTGCGGCTAATGGTTCTTTCAATCTCTGGATCAAGAGCAACAAGAAGCGAATCAATAGTACGGGTGTGGACCATACAACAGGTCCACACAAAGGTTGGTAACAATTAATCACACAAAAACATAAAATTTGATTCCCCGGCAACGGCGCCAAATTTGACGAGGCTAAAATCGTTGTGCCTATAAAAGAAAACCTAACTAACCAACTAGTATAACAAGAAAGCAAGGGTCGAATCCCAAGAGAATCAAGTAGTCTATTCTTAAGCAAATAACTATTACCAACGAACACACCAAAAGGGGGGGAGAGTTGTTGTTCAAGAACCTAAGACAAGTAAAAGTAACAAGTAGCAAGAGTTGTGAGAATATGATTGGGAAAGCGTTCCACCTAACAAATATCCACACAATGACATGCACAGTTGATCATAGATATCTCTAACTCATGCAATCCTATTGTTGTTCCTATTCTCGTTCAGACATAAATATCATCGCAACCCGCCCTGATATAACTTCGTATTAAACAAATCTGAAGACCTTCAAGACTCAATTCAATAGAAGCATTAAGCAAAGGAATATAGCAGGATACATGCAATTCAGACAACCCGTCAGATAAGCATGCAATCAATTCTCATTCACAAGTAAACACTGCGACCCGCTCATGTAAACATGTGTTTGCTACTAGATAAAGAACTCCAACCCGGAATTACCAAATCCTAGCACTATGAACAATACCAATAAACCTAGCTGGCCAAACTAGACAAATCAATAAGATTCAATAAGATAAAAGCATGAGAATCAATACAATCAATAGAAAGCGAAATAGAGTTTAGAATCTCACAACCATACAGTCAAAGGCTTCAACTGTCAGGCGAAACAAAGAGAAATTAGTTCAACATCGACATGGAGGCAAAACTAGGGTTCTTCAGAGAAAACCAAAGGTTCCTAAAACTAAAGTGATTTTAGGCTTAAATACTCCTAGGAAATAATAAATCCGAACTATGAAATAAAAGGAAATAAAAGAAATAAATAAAATAACAAAACAAGATAAAACTCGAAAACAAATTCGGTGTTCAGCGCAGAATCCGCGGGCGCGGAAATCGGGTCCACCCGCGGCTCACCTGCGGAAATCGTACTTAACCAAATCAGTGTGCTGCAAATCCGCGACCGCGGCTCACCCGCGGAAATCTGCATCAGCTTCGTCTTCTCTTCTCTTCAAGTCTTTTGTCGTCTTCTTACTTGGTTTCTTCAGTTCCTTGAAAGACGTCTTCAATCTTCACTAATCTTCATAAATCACTACTTATTCTCTTCAACTCCGGATCATGCAAATACATATAAAATGGCTCCCAAATGATCCTAACCTAAGCTAATAATCACTAGATAATATGTATGAAATACTCTCTATCAAGTATTATACATACATAATATAGTTTCCTCTCTATAGCTTAATCATTATGCAACCAATTTTCTTGCACTTTTTCTTCTTTGCCCTTATGATATGGATTTTTGTTTTGTTTTTCAATTTGAAGGATACAAATAGGGAATTCCTTTTGAGGATGTCTTATATGGAGATTTATAAGCAGCTACAACATTTTCCTTTCGGTAATTTCATACTGTTTGTTTTCATACCATGATTTACATTCTATTCGGCCTAATTCATTTTACAATTCTTCTCTTAAAGTTGTTCTGTATTACACGGCAGCAAAACCCAGCTGCTGCATCTAATGATTTTGAGGAGATACAAGACTTATCAAGGTAATGAAATGAGTGCATATATTCCTATATCTATTGTTGTCAAGTATCATAGGTCAATAAGATTACTAAAACTTGGTTCATGTGCAGCTTGAGTGTATCCTTTACTCCTTTAGCCATGTACGCTCTCAATTTAACTGGAAAATTGACTAGCGAGCAACAAGAACATGTTGAAGTTGATGGACCAAAAGATTACGTACATGAATTAAATAGATTCACAGGATTATTCATACTACTGACTCTATGATAGCTTGGTATGTTGATTCAATAGAGCTTCATAAATTTTAAATCGATTTGAGTCTGCAACAACTTTGATGAATGTTTTTTTTATGACAATATTGTCTTTGACTTCTCTGTGCATTGAATATAAGTTTCAATTCCACACTTAGCAAAAAGAACAGTGTTGTCTAAGTATGATTACTTGATTCAGATTTATACCTAGTACAATATCTTTGGATTTGCATCAATTTTGCTTCTATATTTGCAGTATTTGTTAACCAGTATAACAACCAACATTAGCTTCTGTTTTGCATCAAATTTTCTTCTACTTTGCATCATTAGTTAACCAGTATAGCAGACAACATTAACTTTTATAATTTACTTCTGTTTTGCATCATCTTTGCTTCTGTTTGACAAGGACTTCTATTTTAAATTCTGATTTGCAGCAAATTCTGTTTATGCTTCTAATTTACCGCAACCAAATTCTTCTTATGACATATTAGATCCTTGATTGGCTTCAACTGTAATCTTTCGATTAGGAACTTTATAGGCATTGAAAGGTGAAAATTACTAAATTCCATATTAGTCTTTGAGTAGCTTTGAAATGTTTGCAGCTTCTGGTTTTGTTTCCCAATAAAATATTTAATCTTTCACTGGTGCACCTCAATTAAAAAAATTCATTTTTCAGCTTCTTTTTTCAGTTTTTCTTCATTGTTGCCCACCTTTGGAGGTATGGAGGTCTAATAGTCGAAAATGAAAGCACAAATCTTTTTCCAACCATTAATCACAGGTGAGAAGCTTTTTCTTATAGTTGATCTGTTTCATTTTTACATCTGTGCATTGGTTGAAACAAAATTACTCTGTAATTATTTATTAATGTTGGAGGGTTCGCATTAGATCTTAGAAATTTGCAAAGAGAATTTCATTTACTTAGAGTTAGAACACATTTAGTACTTAAGAGTGGATAGATGCAACATATTTAAAATTATCTTATGCGCATCAATAAGAGGGCTTACGTTTTGTTGTAAGAGAAGAAATGAAACAATTACAAGAATCTATGCTATTTTTTCTAATCGGGACTGAAGTTCTCATTTTTCTGATTCTATAGTGTGTGAAATGTGGGCATTGTGCATGCCTGGATTCAACCAGTTGCAAAAGAGAGTTAATTCTAAAATCAGTTTCTATTCTAAATTTGATTGGGGTATATTCAATACTACTCAACTTTCGATAATTCGTTTCATCATTGATAACCATTTTGTATCTAACCTTTAAGCTAACATATGTGGTTGAGAAGGTATGCTATTTATCACTTTCCAAGACCGCCACTCTCCGAGACCTTTTCAACCTTTTCAATTGCAATATAACACCATGACCCTGACAACGCCCCGACTCCGCACCGGAGAATTCTTGCTTGCCTCAGTGTCGACATCATCGGGCCTCCAATACTACAAGGTACATTTCCAACCATCATCTGCATTCCAACTCTACGTTCAATTACGGTTTTGGTGTCGAGTGCGTTTCTTTTTCTCCTTAGGTTTTCAATTTTTCATCTGTGTGTTCAACCTAAAAATTGATTCATCCAAGGTTTAAAATTCAAAAAGTGTGCACTTCCTTTCCCATCTATATGCTTGCTGATTGTTGGTTCTTTTGATGCTAAAATCTCTCCTTTTTCTCAATTTATAAAGCTTACTCGACGCAATTGAACTTTAGGAGTTGAACTGGAGTGTGGCACCATTACGATTTGTTGTGTTGTAGATTATCAGTTGAACACAGGCGTATGAATGTCACTCCCTTTCTTCAAAAATAATTGTCAATAAAAAAAAGTTCAAACTGTTTCAAGTTCAACGTAATGATTTTATTCCTTAGCTTTTTTATAGTGCCTCACTTCCATATGTTGCATCTACCTTGATCTACCCTGTTTGAATAGATTAGATACTAGGTTTTCTAAGTTAGAAATTCGCAGAGAACTCCCACTTTCACATGTATTACATTATTTAAACGAATTATAGTTGTTGAAGTTAATTAGGCTACAACTATTTTGATCAAACATGTGTGTATTCTGATGGTACCAGAAAGATTATGAGGATATTATAAGCTCAATTTCTTTATCCCCTTTTGTTTGAGGTTAGAGAACATGTTCGATTTGCTTCTTTACGATTTACCCTATGTGATGTTTACCTTTATGTTAACTGTTAGATTTGAGAAGAAGAGCAAAACGACCGCATCAAGCAAAGCCGAAAGCGAGTTTCGTCTCCCTACAGTCCCCTGAATTACAAATGGTTCACAAGCGCTACCCACGCTAACTAAGAAATCAAAACACCCGTCTACAAGATCTTGCTTATGGAATTGAGAAGATGAGCAATTTGGTGTTTGAATTGAGAAGAGAAGCAATTTGGTGGTAATATATAAACAAAATGAATTCTGGAAAGACCAAATCATGATGAAGCTTTCTTGGTAGTTGATACACAATTTATGTTTCTTGGTAGTTGATACACAATTTCTTGGTACATATCTCTATAATATATATGATAATATATTTTATACATATGTCTTTTGTTCTGCTCCTAATTAATAGCAAAAGTTCAACTTCCTTTAGACTTCTATTAATTAGCTTCATACAAGAGTTGATATACATTTAATAATCTTAAACTATTAGAATCGGACATCCGCGTTACGCGCGGGGTAATTACGGTTTTTCATCTCAAAATTGGATTGAACTAATTATATATTTATAATTTTTTTCAGGGCATAATTTTATGCAATTCAAGCCAAAGTAAATTTAACCTGCACATCAAGACATCAACACAAAAATAGACGAACAATAGAAGTGATAAAAATAGCAAATTGATTTGTTCAATTACAAATTGACAATAACCATGAGTAACGGCGAATACAATATCCAGTAGAGTAACAACGACTTGATGGGAAATTCAATAAGAAATCTCAGTTGGAAGATCAAAAGTTGAAATCAGAAGAGGAATTCAAGAGGCCACAAAGTAATGACGACTTAATGACAATTTTCTAGGTCATTGCCCGCGCTTTGCGCGAGCCAAATACATTTTGTTTTTGTCTATATTCATATACTTAATATATATTTTCATATATGTATTTTCTAGTAAATTATAATAAAATGAATTGAATATCTCTTATATATGTACCAAATCACATAGTCGTTTCCTTTGCTCGGAATGTTCTTCATCGTCGTACGGATTAGAGGTGAAGAGCGAAGAAAAAAAAGATTAAAATGATGGAAATACTATCCAATTAAGCACATAATTATGGTTTTATTAGACATTTAATAAATCTCAATTATTATTGGATAATAGGAGATAAAAAGAAAAAGGTAAAATTAAATTTAAACATTAATTAGTCTCAATTGTCATTACTTTCTCAAACCCATCAATTTTTATATATAGATAGATTGTTCTTCATTTTAGTTAATCACATAATTGAAACCTCTGCGTTAGTTTTTTATCACATATTCGCCTAATATTTCAGTATTGCATTTTTCCCATGAATTTTTACATTTCACAAAAGTCAAATGGCTAAAAATATCATTCAATAAGATGTGAATCCATAGATAATGATTCAAAACTCATCAACACATAAATTAAAAGCCCTCCACAAACGCGAGTTTTCGGGTCTAGTATCTATATAATAATCCATGAGCGTCGAAGAAGTAATGACAAAGGGTATCGGCTCAAAAATTGAATTACGGGCGTAATAGTGTTAATGGGTTCACGAATTTGATTGTTCTTCGCAGCTCTTCTTCTTCGCATTCATTTAGGTTTGACAATGACGATGCATTTTGCGCCCTCTTCAAGCTCCCCCACCGCCTCTCACCATTATTTCAGCCGTTACTTGGCTTCTCAGCTCCTTGCTCTTGCGTTTATCCTTTCAATTCCCCCACTTATTTATCTCTTGTCGTTACCCTTCCACCAACGCCGCCTTCTCGCTCCGGATCCGGATCCAAATCGTCGCTATGGGAGAGATTAAGCTTCGCGGAGGGGGAGAAGAAGTGGTGGTCGAGGCCGTTTAGGGCTCTGAAGAAGATTCGCGAGTGGTCCGAGATCGTCGCTGGACCGAAATGGAAAACGTTCATACGGAGGTTCAATAGGCATGGAGGAGCGCATAGGCATGGGAATGGGAATGGGAACTTTCAGTATGATCCGTTGAGTTATAAGCTTAATTTCGATGAAGGTGTGCCGCAGATGGAGGAGTTTTATCCGGATTTTACTTCCAGGTATGTTTCCGGGATGAATTCGGTGAGGAATTCGGTGGATTTGGGGAGAGGTGTGCCTGCTGCTGGTTGATTTTGGTTAGGTTTTGGGGTTTGGTTGAATATTAGGGTTTTGATATTTGTAAAGGTGTTCATAGATTCAGAATGAGGTATGAACAACAAGCTGTTGATTTATGTCCAGGTGTTGTCATATGATCTACTTATACAAGAGCTGGATTTCCCAAATGCACATGAACTTGAAGACCTCCTTATAAATGAGTGTATGTATGCGGTGTGTTATTTGTTGGGTTTAGTATGTGGTTCTCATTTGCTACTTTGTACTTACACATATATATTCATAATGTTTGATTTCCCATATAATATTATGTCAATGGTTTTACATCGATTTATTCATAAGATATTGAATTAACTCTCGGTTTGGTGTTGCAGGGCATTGTTAGAGGAAAATTGGATCAATTGGGTCGATGCTTCGAGGTTTGTATACAAAGTCTTCTCTTGCCTTCTCATCTTATATCTGTATCCTCATGGCATGTCATATAGATCCCTGTGAAATCTTTGTTTCTTAGAATTGTCTTTTGATGCATATGCAGGTTCAGTTTGCAGTTGAAAGGGATTTGAGACCTGGGCAACTTGGCAATATGATACAGACACTATCTAAATGGTACGTATTGCGGTTTATTATGGTATATTATTTATCTGTGAGTTTCTATAATTGAGTGTTCATTATATATGATCCTTAGTGGCATGTTTTCTTCCCAATCATTTTTATATGGATGATTACTATAGAAAATATCGAGGTATACAACTATACATTTAGATTGAGTCAGTTACAACCAGTAAAAAAAACAATTTCCTGTAGCTGCAGTTAGACAAGACACATTAAAGGAAGTGCTGTAAAATTTTCCTTACCATTTATAATCTTTGGTTTTTAAGTGACTTATAGTTGATGATGTTTTTGAAATTTTAAAGGTCGGAAACTCTGATAATTTGCTACTTTCTATCCAAGAGAAGATAAAATGGGTTGATTCTATTAGTTAGGGTTGGCTCCCGGTCCGGTCCGGTTCCGGATTCCGGAACCGGAACCGGGAAAAACCGGTTCCGCCGGTTACGTTCCCGGTTCCGGTCCGGTCCGGTTCAATCCGGTTCTGGACCGGTTCCGGTTTCGAACCGGAACCGGCCGGTTCAGTCCGGTTCGGGCTGAACCGGACGGTTTTTTATTTAAAAACAAAAAACAAAACCGCCGGTTAATCGGTTCTAACCGGTTAACCAGCGGTTTTGTTTTTAAAAAAAAAATTTATAAATTTATAAAACTGAAAAAAAACCTAAAAAAATGTAAACATAATTTTTAAACTTAAAAAAAGTGATTATAAAAAAACGCTATTAAAAAATAATGTTTTGTAATTTTTTTTAAGTTTAAAAAACTTAAAAAAAATGATTATAAAAAAACGCTATTAAAAAAGAATGTTTTGTCATTTTTTTTAAGTTTAAAAATTATGTTTAAAAAACTTAAAAAAAATGATTATAAAAAAACGCTATTAAAAATAATGTTTTCATTTTTTTTTAGTTTTTTAAATTTAATATGAAGGAACAAAAAAATTAAAAAAATTGGGCTTGCACTTAACAATGACTTACTTGTTAAGTTGCCTACGTATCCTCTCGGGTTAGAGGAATCAAAGCTCACGTAGTTCTTTACCTTTTTTCAAAACCCGTTACCTAAGTCGAATCTTCGGCGGATGAATCGGTGCGTATCGTAGTAGAATCTCCAATCCACTCGTCTTCCGATGACTCGATAATGTTACATTGTTGCCTAATTGCGGCTATCTTCCAATCGCAAACACAACATTGCGCCTCCAATGACTCTGGTGCCAAATTTGATCTCTTCCTCGTTAAAGTGTTGTCTCCTGCACTAAAAGTTTGTTCCACCGCCACGGTTGAAGCGGGGACGACAAGAACTTGAGCCGCAATCTTCGCAAGCGTTGGAAACATGCTCCTATGATCCTCCCACCACTTTAAAACATCTAAAGTTTCACAACTAACAAACTCAAAGTTGGTGTTAAGATAGTTATCAATTTCCGCATTCGTATTTGTAACTCTTGGTCTTTTACTAAAATACTTAGCTCCAAAGGCCCCCAAGCTAGTAGAGCCCGAAGAAGCCGGAGGTAATTGTGAAGTAGTCGGAGAATCAGAAAAATGAGTAAATAAAGTTTCAATGTTTGTTCTAGTTCTAGAAACCATACCTAAAATATCCTTTAATTCACCGTCGGCTAAAATATATCCATAATAGTCATTTAAAAGAGCGTGTAAAACGGATAATTTAAGTCTAGGATCTAAAACACAAGCAACAAGAAAACAATCGGGAATATATCTATAGTAGAGCAACCACTTACTCGTCATGCTTGCAACGGATTCCTCAATGCCGGGAATTTTAGCTCCCTCACTTAAACCACACATAACATTACAAGCTTCCAAGACAAAAACATTACTACTTGGTGTATAAACATGACTAAATCTCTTTGTTGCATCACTAAAACATTTTAAAAACGTTGCAATACTTGACATATATCCCAACCTGATTCGCTAAAATAGAAAGTAGAGCCAAAAAGGTTTTGAGAAACAAAAGACGTTAAAACTTGTTTATATTCTATACATTCACATAGTAATATGTAAGTAGAGTTTCATCGAGTACCCACATCTTTTGAAAAACGTTTTGGGTGCACCCCGTTAGTTTTACAAAAGGTCATTCAATCTCTTGTAACTTTAGGATGCCCCCAAATATACTTAATAACGTTCTTAATTGGCTCAAAATGAAAACTCATAACACGTAAACCATCTTGAACACATAAGTTTAAAATATGACAAACACATCTAATAGATGCGGTGTTAGCAGATGCATTGTCGAATCCAATTGAAAAAACTCTATTAATCTATATTCTTCTAAAATTGCACGAATCATCATAGCAATATTTTGTGCGGTATGTGAATCATCAAAGACTCTAAATGCCAATAAACGTTTTTGCATTGTAAAATGATGATCTACAAAATGACATGTAACACCCATGTAAGAATGGGTTTGAGTATTATCACTCCATATATCACTACAAATAGAAACATGCATATCATTTTGCGAAAAATAAGAAACTAATTCGGCCTTGCGTCTTTTATAAGCCTTAATTACGTTTTTCTTAATCACTTTCCTAGATACGGATTTAAAAGTGGGTTGTGTATGATCTTTAATATACTCATTAAATCCTACATTTTCACTAAATCGAAATGCTAAATGATCAACACAAATAGCTTCGGCTAATGCTACACTATTAGCTTCATGATCAAAACGAAATAAAGGGTTACCGCTAGTAGAAGATGCAAATCCACCGGAAATTTGTGTTTGTCCCCCTAGCATTCCCATCTCGGCGACGTGTTTGTGCTCCATGTGTCGTTGAAGGGTTCCATATCCTCCACTTTTATTCCATTGGAATGTCGCCTCGCAAAAGTTACAAGAAACAATAATTAGATCGGGATCATAATCCTCGGCCTCGAGTTCCTCGAGACCGGGTTCTAATTTAGTAAACCACTTTACAAAAATAGGAGATGTTAGTTTCCGGGATTGGTTCCCGGAGGACCCGGACCTCCCCCCCTAGGGGCCCTAGCCGGCGTCGAACCGCTAGCTTGCCCTTGAGGCCTAGCGGTCCTACCCCTACCGGACCTAACTTGGGAGGTGGGAGTGGGAGTGGGAGAAGTGACATTATCACTCTCTTGGGTGTCAAAATGTTCCGCCATATGATTAAGAACAATTAAATAATATGATTAAAAACAATTAAAACAATTAAAACAATAAAACAATAAAACAATAAAACTTAGAACAATATAATAATGTGATTAAAAATGTAAAAACAATAAAATATTGAAAGACAAAAGCTAATTAAAAGGAAGAGATTAAGAGAGATTGTTGATGAAATTTGAGAGATTATAAGATTGAGATTTGAGAAAGAGAAGAGAGATTGTTGTTGTTGGATGTGTGATTTGAAGATTGTATGGTATGGTATTTATAGGGGTTTGATATGAGTTATTTTAATATTAAAATTTTTTTTTTTTTTTTTTAATTTCCTAACGGCTAATTGTATAAAAAGCCGTTGGAACCGGCGGTTAACCGGACCGCCGGTTTAGTTTTTTTATTTTTTTTAAAAAAACCGGCGGTTCCGGTTAACCGCCGGTTAAAAAACGTTTTTCGTGAACCTGAACCGGACCGTGACCAAACTGGTTCCGGTTCGAACCGGCGGTCCCGGTCCGGTCCGGCCATCACTACTATTAGTGAATTGGATAAGAAACACAAGAAAGAAGTTGAAGAGAAGGTAGATGAAGTTAAGAAGTCGTTATCCATGAAGGCCAGTTGAACTCTTTTGTTTCTTTTTTCGTCCTATATTTAACAGGTTTTTTCCTTTTGTTTCTGTTTCATTGGATAAATACCCATCTCTTAGTAGTTGTTTGTTTGAGAAACGGTAATACAGTACACCGAAGAGATGCATTGTAGATGCTAGAGTCTTCTGAAGTCTTTATTCTTACTATTGCAAAATTTTCCCATTTCTGTTTCTTCATGTTTCTAACCAAATAATTTATTCCCTTGCTTTAGTCTGATTCTGGACATGTTGCTGCAGTCACAAAGACGAGTTTGTGGTAGTAACGTTGATGGTAGGTTATCGGTAAGATCCGGGTTTAATGAAGAGAAAGAAATTGGAACATGGTTCATAATAGGTGGATAAACCACATTAGACCACCAAAGAGAGAATGTTGCACTAGATAATGCCACAAAAATCAGGTGATGTATTTACAGTAAGGTGGAAATTATGCTATCCATATTCTTTTCTTTAAAAAAAAGAAAATAAAAAAACGTGCCTTTGGGGAAACTGCAACATAACAACGCGTGAATGTGGGATGGAAAAAACGTACGGAAGCACCTAAATTTACAACTCAATTACAACATCAATGCCACAACAAAAAGTCGATGTGTGTGTTGCTTCGTGAAGATCTTTAGCTTTTTATGAGTAGAAACTATACGAAATTTTGATAATTTTGAAGTAGTTATTCACGCAAATCAAACAACCCTACATGACATATGTTCCGATATACTGGTAGCCATTTCACAAAAACCAATGAATTGTCTCTTCCACTATGTTATGCACCAAACAACATTACAGACGGTAGGTCTGTAATAATCAAATTTAAGGTCGGAATATATACATAGTACATATATACTGAAAGAGTGTATCAATCAAATAAATGAAATCATATAATAGAGTCCATGACCTTTGACATTACATTACCTCAAACAAAACCGTATATGAAAATGCCGCACGAGGGAAAACATCATTTAGTAACAGGGGGAAAAGCAAAGAAGGGAAAAAACAAACCAAGCAAAACGTTGAAATGCAACAACAGCATAACCGAAACATAAGTCTTAAAACGTGAGTGGTCGTTAGGGATATTAAATGAAAGATAAACATAGGTTAACCGTTCCATATCCGCGCGAAGCGCGGGTTTCCGCGTCTAGTTTATCATATATATCTGATTGTTGATGATTATTGAAGTAGTACCAGATTTAAAACCAATGGCTATGATTAACATGTACAAATTATCATCATAGTACTAAATCGGAATGAATTACAACCATTAGATTAGATCCAAACAGATGGTTATGATTAAACTTTCACGAAAAGC
Source organism: Oxyria digyna (assembly GCA_029168935.1). Classification (NCBI taxonomy): domain Eukaryota; kingdom Viridiplantae; phylum Streptophyta; class Magnoliopsida; order Caryophyllales; family Polygonaceae; genus Oxyria; species Oxyria digyna. The sequence continues at coordinate 1,635,769 of JAPVLV010000028.1, read as the reverse complement.
CATGTGTCATGACGTGAATTTTAATGACCTTATAAGCACCACCACCAACTGTCAAACCTCCACCGTTGTGTGTAGTAAATTCTACTAAAAGTGCATGTCTTTGAGTGTACATACATGTCTTTGAACTTTTTTAAGTTCGTGATTATGTGTTTTGAGTGCATTCAAAGTCAACTGACAGTGCATGCGAGTTCAACAGAGAGTGCATGTAAATTCTATTGTAAGTGCATGCCTTTGAGTATGCATTATGTCTTTTGAATGCACGTGAAACCAAGTACATGCTTTATGTGTTGTGAGTGCATGCGAGTTCAATTGAGGGTGCGTGTGAATTTTACTAAGAATTCATGCCTTTTAGCATGCATTAATATCTTTTGACTTTTGCGTGCATATGAAATCAAGTGCATTATTTATGTGTTATGAATGCATGTGAGTCAAACTGAGACTGAATTTAATTTTGCATGCACTTTAAAAGTCAAAAGTTAAGCACACTCCAAGACTTGCACTTCTATTAGAGGTCACATGCACACAAAGGTTGTCTGAAGACCAGTGTCAATCGTTCGACAACAATGATGGTGGTGGTCCGGTGGTCGACGACGACGGTGGTCGGTGGTTCAACAACCGACATCAGTGGTCAGAGGTTCGGTGGTGGTGGACAGTGAAACACCTTTTATTATAAGCACCACCACCAACTGTTGGACCTCCACCGTTGTGTGTAGTAAATTCTACTAAAAGTGCATGTCTTTGAGTGTACATACATGTCTTTGAACTTTTTTAAGTTCGTGTTTATGTGTTTTGAGTGCATTCAAAGTCAACTGACAATGCATGCGAGTTCAACAGAGAGTGCATGTAAATTCTATTGTAAGTGCATGCCTTTGAGTATGCATTATGTCTTTGAATGCACGTGAAACCAAGTACATGCTTTATGTGTTGTGAGTGCATGCGAGTTCAATTGAGGGTGCATGTGAATTTTACTAAGAGTTCATGCCTTTAAGCATGCATTAATATCTTTTGACTTTTGCGTGCATATGAAATTAAGTGCATTATTTATGTGTTATGAATGCATGTGAGTCAAACTGGGACTGAATTTAATTTTGCATGCACTTTAAAAGTCAAAAGTTAAGCACACTGAAAGACTTGCACTTCTATTAGAGGTCACATGCACACAAAGGTTGTCTGAAGACCAGTGTCAATCGTTCGACAACAATGATGGTGGTGGTCCGGTGGTCGACGACGACGGTGGTGGTCCTTTGGCCTTCCCTACAACCTCCTTGAAGCTTGCAAGGTGGCGCCAATTCCGATCAAAAACAAATTCCTCCCTCTACTCTTAACCAGAATCTCGCAAATCATCCTCCGACTGTTCACATCTCTATTGGAATCTTCAATTCCTCCACCAAGAAGATTTGAATGGGAATGGAATAGGTAGCCATGAATCTGGAAAATTCCAAAGGAACATCGGCGGACACCTACCTGCACTTGTGCCAGAACCACGAAAAAACCTAACCGAGTGCGACGACGACGGAGGATGAAGAATAACGAGCTTCATCGAAGTGCTCCATAACTAGAGACGTAAATCTGAAAACAAGGTGGAGGTGGAAGAAGAAAGGAAGAACTAAATTATGGTTTAATAGAAAGTTAGTTTATTCAACTCAAACACTATAGAAACCACCCTATGACCAATATTTTCCCTTGCCAAAGTATCCCATATCCTTCTTCTAAAGTTGTAGCCGAACTCTGGGGTCTGAAAGTTCCACCGAAAGTATCCCATATTCCTCTCTTTTGGGATGGGCTAGGAATTGGTCCTTCTCCTCGTTCTCAGAATGTCTACTTTCTCTAAAGGATATCCAGGGAGTTGCAATTGTCAAAGAATTCTCAGTTCACTGTTGGTTCCCTGGATTTAGTGAAACACCTGTCTATTTGATTATGGTTTTACAAATGGAGAAGTCCTTTGTAATGGTCTGCTGAAGTTTGCATCCGATTTTGATAGATTGTCTCACCAAGGGAATGTGGTGAATCATCATTCGGCTATGACTATTTTTTGGCATGCTCTTCCGCCGAGCATATTGAAAATGAAATTTGATGCAACAATTGGCGACAACAACCTGGGTCTGGGAAGTGTCTGTCGAAATTCCGATGGGAAGATTATCTTTATTGTTGGAAATTGTGTTGTAGGATCTGGGGATTCCCTAATGGTAGCGTGTCGATGGAGTTTGCAAGAGGCTATTCGTCTAGGGCATAAGAACTTGGTTTTTGAGTGGGGAGTGATTTAGACACCCATGAGTATTTTCCCTTTGTTTCTTATTGGTTAATTAATATTTTATTATAAAATCTTACCCCAAGATAAAAAAGTAAACCCTTAATTGTTAACATAGCCAATCAAAAATCATATAGCTAGAGGGTATATACCCATGGTATTTGAATCATTTTCCTTCTTGAGTTTGGATTCACAAATCCCAACCGGCCCATATGTCCTAAAGCAGCCCAATAAACCTTTCATTTCTCAATTTTAAAGTTTCTTTTCTCTGTTGACCGAGTCATGGATAAAACATTATCCTGCTTTCTCCCTCAACATTTCCCTCGCGCTCTATCGCCAAATTCTCAGCCCCATGGATACACACTTGAAGCTGCCATTTGAATTCCAAATTTTACACCATTCTCCATTGAAATGCTCAGCAGTTCTTCTTCCTGCAAATAATTACTGGTCCCAGATCACTAGCCGTTACAGGAGTGTTCAGTCGGGAAAAGCTTCGAGTTTTCTACCGTTGGGGTTCGGAATCAATGGTCGTCGTCGGAGAAGCAGATTAAGAGCCGAGTTAGGTGTCGTGGAGGATGCAAAAGAGGGTGGTGATACCGGAGGGCAACACAGGAGAGTTAGGGCTTACCCTTTCCACCAAATCGAGCCTAAATGGCAGCAATTTTGGGAGGAGAATCGAACTTTTCGAACTCCGGATGATGTTGATACTTCGAAACCTAAGTTTTACGTTCTCGATATGTTTCCTTATCCCAGGTTATCTCATCTCTCAATCCTAATTTCTGTGTTTTACCCTTGTACTGTCAAGAATATCCTGTTCTGGATGCCTAAAAAAGTGATATACAGAAGGAGGTTATGTGGATTTCTTCTCTTATCTTTCTATTTTTTGGTTGCAGGGAATAATCAATGTAGTGGTATATTGTTCAATGCGTTTTGTTCCATTTAAATTCTGACTTTACGTTAGTTTGATTAGTAGTATATTGAGTTATTTTTGTTGTTTAGTGAATAATTTCATCTGAGGATTTCATCCCTGGGCATAAATACTATATGGAGTACTCTCTTAGATAAGATTTCTTTGGGTGTATCACGTAATCATAAGTTGAATCATCACTGAATTTGAAAATGTACATTTGCAGTGGAGCCGGTTTACATGTTGGCCATCCACTTGGGTACACAGCTACTGATATTCTAGCTAGATTTAAACGCATGCAGGGCTTCAATGTTTTGCACCCAATGGGTTGGGATGCATTTGGATTGCCTGCAGAGCAATATGCAATTGATGTATGTTTCGAGATCACTCTAGTGAAGCACTTGAATCCTTACTGTAGTTATTAATATCGGGTAGTACATTTGTGACAGACAGGTACTCATCCTAAAATCACTACTATGAGAAACATAGATCGATTTCGGACACAGGTGATTAACTTTCTTATGTTCAAATGTCGGTTTAGTTTCTCATTTTTACACAGATATGGACCACTTGATGAACTTGATCCAGTTTCTCATTTTCTATAAGATGTTGCAAAGATGACTTTGTAGTTCGTTTGTTACTGCATTATTGATGTCTTGGTCAAAATTGAAACTGTGTTCCTTTTATATTTACTTTATGCTTTGCCTTTAACAATAAAGAAATTGCATTAAATTTTTTTAAACCATCCAACTGTTTGTTCATTTTAATTCCTTTCAGCTTAAATCACTGGGGTTTTCTTACGATTGGGATCGAGAAATCTCTACAACAGAACCCGAATATTATAGATGGACCCAGTGGATATTTCTTCAACTTTTGAAACGGGGATTGGCTTATCAGGTCAGAATTCAGGTTGCCTATAGAATGTCGTATATCAAAAAGTTATAATTGTGCAATGCCCCTATAATGTATCCACGTGCACATGTAGGCCGAAGTTCCTGTGAACTGGTGCCCAGCTCTTGGGACTGTGTTGGCAAATGAGGAGGTTATAGATGGTCTTAGTGAGCGTGGTGGTCATCCTGTTATAAGAAAGGTTCTTTAAATCTGCTTATGTTCTGTTTTGTTGTTTGTGCTATGATGCTTTTCTTATGTTTATTCATTTCTCAATGGTTTTATAATTTCAGTATCATTGTTTATTACAAGCAGCCAATGCGGCAGTGGGTGCTGAAAATCACTGCATATGCTGATCGCCTTCTTGAAGATCTGGATGAACTTGACTGGCCTGAAAGTGTGAAGGAAATGCAGAGAAATTGGATAGGCAAGTCAGAAGGTGCTGAATTGGAATTCCCTGTGCTAGATTCAAATGGAAAAGAAACAGGCACTAAGATCACTGTCTATACAACAAGGCCTGATACCATATTTGGAGCAACGTATGTATTTTGTTACAACATACTCCTCTTTCTAAGCATCTCTGATCCTGTATAGCTTATATCTTATAAATTAGTTTATTTGTGCAGCTACCTTGTCCTGGCACCTGAGCATCTGTTGTTGGCATCCTTGGTGTCTGTTGAACAGAGAAAATATGTATGTTTTCTCTTCATGTCCAAATCTTAAACAGTAAGATATGATGAATATGTATGCCTATATGACTATTCGTTTTGAGCTTAGGTTGAGGATTACAAAGAGACGGCCTTGAGAAAAAGTGATCTTGAGCGGACTGAGCTTCAGAAAGAAAAAACTGGGGTTTTAAGTGGTGGCTATGCAAAGAATCCGGCAAATGGAGAGTCCATTCCTATATGGGTTGCAGATTATGTTTTAGTAAGGTAATCCCCGGCATTTTTATATTGCTATGGTATTGGTGTCCATCAGTGAATGTAAGTCTACGCTATTTTTTTTAAGATACTCCTACAATCATTGGTGGTATCTTTATCGTCATAAATCATTAAACTCAGCGTTGAACTGAGAGTTTTATCTTCATGTTTAACATATCATATTATTTGTGCTTGTGTGTCAATGTGTGCTATTTCATGCTAATCATTTCTGTACTATGTTGCAATATTGCAGCTACGGTACAGGTGCAATAATGGCTGTACCTGCACACGATGCACGAGATCATGAGTTCGCCATGAAATATAAAATTCCTGTAATATCTGTAGTAAAGCCAGATGACGAATGTAGCAGCAATTACCAAGAAGCTTATCCTGGTAATGGTTTTATGATAAACTCATCAAGTTTGACAATTGGCCTTGACATCAATGGCTTATCCACCAAAGAATCTGCTTCAAAGGTCATTGAGTGGGCTGAGAGAACAGGAAGTGGTAGGAAGAAGGTACTCCATGATACTTTTTTGGGGGGGAAACAGTAAATGTCTCTAATGACTCTGCTGCATGAACTTTATAGTTTCAAAGCAGAGCATATCATAAAGCGTCCTTATGATTTTGTTCTTTCTTTTTATCTTGTTCATTTTGTCTTTTTTTTTGCTTGGAGGGTAGTGGGGGTTGTCAAGGACTCTTAGGCCATTTATTTAACAATATCATGCTTCTTCTATGTATGTTAATTAAAATTTAGGTCAACTACAAGTTGCGTGACTGGTTGTTTGCTCGGCAACGTTACTGGGGGGAGCCTATCCCTGTCATATTTCTGGACGGCAGTGGGGAGAGTGTTGCTCTTCCTGAGAGTGAATTACCTCTTACTCTCCCTAGTTTGGATGATTTCACTCCCACTGGAACAGGAGACCCGCCATTATCTAAAGCTGTATCTTGGGTGAGTACTTTTGTGTCTACTTATCTTATATATCAATTGTTGACAATAAAACATCATAGTAGTGAGATTATATTTCATAAGCATTTCACAGTTAGCTGATGCTGGTTTTCTGCATAAATTCTCTTACTCTAAATTTGTGATCCATGTGGATCCTTATGGAAATGTTCTTCGAACATTGATGTCTTGTCCTTGTGGTTGACTTCCAGGTGCATACCAAAGATCCTATATCTGGAAGACCTGCCAAACGAGAAACAAGCACCATGCCTCAATGGGCTGGTTCGTGCTGGTAATATTTTCTGTATGTTAATTCAATGTTTTAGTGTAAGTGATACTCCAAATAAGTATTACTTACCAGAATTTCATGAGCAGTTTGGAGCCTCTTCTTCAGAGTATTATTGCTTTTCTTAGACTTCATGGACAACCACTTTCAAGCAGTTTTCCTTCTCTCTCCCATTCTGCACAACTCTCACTTCTTCAGCCGACATCGTGTCTTTGTTCCTGAAGCCCAACTGTTTTATCCTTGCACTAGATTAAAGCTATTGTCAGGAAATAAAAAGGCTGTGGACCACTAAATTTGATAACGATTCATGCTGTGTGGCTTCAGATCATATGACACAATTGAAGTAATTAATGTTGTGGCTGAAACATTATCATTAAATCAGTTGTAAACTTGTTGGCCATAAAAGATTATCAGGTCATATGGTTCGTTTGAGATATGAAGATTCACTAGGGTAGTATCATGAAATATAACATTTACTAATTTTGTATATTTGTGTATCTGGACTTATCTGCTGACTCCTTTGAGAGATTTTTTAGGTTTTTATGATTTTGCACTATTGCATTGGAACTTTGCAGTTTTTGATGGTTGTGCAAACATATTATTTTTCAGGTATTACCTGAGATTCATGGATCCTAAGAATTTGAAGGAACTAGTGGACAAAGCAAAAGAAAGGTCTGAGTATCTGCTTTTAGCTACATTTGCTTATTCGTGATTTGAAAGGCTAGAGTTCTTTAATATAATACATGGAATGGTATTAATATCTTACCGTGTCCGCTAATTTTCAGATACTGGGGTCCAGTTGATGTGTATGTAGGTGGTGCTGAGCATGCAGTTCTTCACTTGCTCTATTCTAGGTTTTGGCACAAGGTCTGTCAGTTTGTGTAATCTTGTTGTATGCTAACACGGTTCAAAGTTATCGCAATTTGAGTGAATGGTTTCTAAGAACATATTTTTTTACTGCTAAGAAATGCAGACTGTTCTTTTTAACTAAATTGGACTTGAGTACTGAAGAACAATAGTTGGGTCTTTTTATTAAGCATCTCCTGCTTGACCACATACAATGGATTTAATAAAAAGAATTGCACCTGTTAAACTTTTCAGAAGAAAAGAAAATGTTTGTACTCAGAAGTTGCTAAGCTAATAAGTTATATGATTAGATGATTGACTTACATTGTTCTTTTATATTTTCTGAAGAGAACAACAACTGCACAAGATTTGGAGCAATTCCTTAATCTTATCCTTTTATTCAAGTGTGATGCTAAAATGGCTATTTGAATATCTTCCAGGTTTTGTATGATATTGGTGTTGTGTCTACCAAGGAGCCATTTAAATGTGTGATAAACCAGGGGATCATACTGGGTGAAGTGAGCAAATTTCCTTGGTTATGTTAATGTTTCATCATTGCAGGTTCCTGATACTTTTTTTTTGGCAGGTGCAATACACTGTATTGAGAGATGAAAATGGCGATTTCGTATCTGCTGATTCAAGTAGCATTCCAAGTGATCTTCATCAAGAGAAAATTGAAGACAACAAAGTACATTTTTGTTCTTATTTTTTGGGAAGAAGTATTTTGCTAATTGTTGTACCTTGGGAAAATTTCATACTTACTAAAAGCTTATGTGGTTTGTAGGTCATGAAATTAGGGGATTCTTTTGTACTGAAAGAGAATAATAATATACGAGTGACAGCAAGGGCTCATAAAATGAGCAAAAGCAGGGGAAATGTGGTCAATCCAGATGATGTAGTGTCTGAATATGGAGCTGACTCCCTTCGGCTGTATGAGATGTTCATGGGACCATTAAGGTGCCAATTTTTCCTAATTTCTCACTATATTATTTACATTTAAGATTGTAGTATTTTCCTTAATTCGTTTTTTTATTATTGTAATCTCAGAGATTTAAAACCATGGAATACGAGTGGGATAGAAGGAGTCTACCGGTTTCTGGGTAGAGTTTGGAGGCTTTCTATTGGCTCGCCTTTACCTGATGGTACTTACAGAGATGGAACTGTAGCAGTTGAGGATGAACCTACAATCGAACAACTTCGTGCTCTCCATAAATGTATAGAAAAGGTGACAGAGGAAATTGAAGCAACGAGATTCAACACGGGTATCTCTGCAATGATGGAGTTCATTAATGCAGCTTACAAGGTTTTTCTTGCCCTCTTTCTAATTCTGTTCGTGTCTTTTTTGTATTAGCATTTCCTAACTACATATAACCCGATTTTGGATTTAGTGGGATAAACTTCCAAGGTCAATACTCGAGCCTTTCGTTCTTCTGTTAGCACCATATTCTCCTCACATGGCCGAGGAACTCTGGTCTCGAATTGGACATTCTACTTCTCTTGGACATGAACCTTTCCCAAAGGTAACAACTTGTCATTTATTTGATCTGACTATTTTGCAAGTTCAAAAATTCTGATTTTCAAGTTTTTTTTTTTCTCAGGCTAATCCCGCGTATTTGAAAGACTCCAGTATAGTCCTACCAGTCCAGATCAACGGGAAAACGAGAGGAACAATTCAGGTTGAAGAGAATTGTACCGAGGAAGAAGCATTTAAATTAGCTTCATTAGATGAAAAACTGTCTAAGTACATAAATGAGAGTACCATCAAGAAGAAAATCTTCGTCCCCGGTAAGATCTTGAATGTGATCTTGGCTCCTCAAAAAGCAAAGGTTGCTCCATCATAATACCCGGTTTAGATTTATTTATACTAGTACAGGAACCTACATTTGTTTGATTGTATCCTTCATGTTGTATCCTTCATCAGTTGCAGCCTCTCTTGTATTACATGACTGAATAAACACGACAGCGCGATTTGACATCATTTATGTATACTTGTTCAAGCTATTGTAGTTTCTTTCCTTGCGATCTTTGCAGGAGTTTTTCTCTATTTGTTCACATTTTTTGTGACGAGTGAAAAAATTGCACAGGAACAAAATTCTTACGTCTATGTACAAGTAGTTTGATAAATTTTCGGATTGGAAGCATGAATTAAGTTATTGATATGAAATTATCTACCATAACGCTAAAGAGATTCAATAATGCAGTATGATCATAAGTTAATGACACTTAAATTATTGGCTATGGAGAAGTCTCATTGTGATCTGTCCATCCTTTTTGACGAGCCCTCATCTCCCACATGGCGTTAAGCTTCCTCTGCAACTCGAGCGCCATTTCTGCCTTCTCCTTCGCCTCCTCACAAGTCTCCATTCCAGAAGTGCACTTATCCGCATCCTTCTGAAATTGTGACGTCAGCTTCTTGGCTTCTAGAAGCGCGGTTTCAGCCTTGTGTTGGTTTTCTAGAGCCTCGCCTTCCTTCATCCTCAACTTTTCTATTAGGACGCTTGCTTTGCTCCTTTGCGTCTCCTCTCCTTGCTCGTCCTCATCAGGCTTCATGCAATCTGGATAAGATTGCAAAAACGACACAGAAGTCAGAGCCCGTTTGATATTGATATCAAGATATTTTGTATGCTAATATAATACCAATGATATCTATACGAGTATGTCAAAATATCACTTGTACTGATATCTATACCAATACCGTAACTTGGTATCTCATAGTATTTCTTTATGAAAGTTTTCATGTAGTACTTGAATGTGCATAAGCAAGGAGAAACCTGTGAATGTGGAATTCAACAAGCCTGCAATGAAAAAAAGGAACCAAATGTAAACAACAACAACAAAATGTAAGGAGATCAATCTAATGACATGTTTGGATTTGTAAGATATAACCTTGGGGAAGAGAGAAGAGAGGAAAAGACGAGCAATCGCAGGCGCACGGAGGACAAGAAAAGCGGTTAACGTCTGCGAAAAGCTCAAGGAGATGCCAATACAATGGAGAGCCTGCAATGTAGCAAATCATGCACACACCCATCACTGTAGTTGCCATCTTCGCTGCTTTTGGGCTACACACTCTTCCCATATCTCTCATTTGATGTCCCATTTCTCTTCTTGTTCTTGTTGTAGATTTAATCTTGAGTATGTGATTTGCTTAGTGTGATTTTTCTAAACCTTCTCTAAAACAATTAGGGATCTTTGTCTAGGTAGTTTTAAGGCATTGATCATTACAGTTCCTTTTATTTCGTGATGGTGGAATAATGTCTGGTTGATCTGCATACAAAGTAAACAAATTGATTAGAGGAAGATTCAATTACCTCTAAAAATGCGTAAGAAAGAGATTTTCATGGAGTAAAGAAAGCATGGCAAAAGCACGTTTTCAAAATCTTTTTTTAAATATAATAATAAATCATTCTTACGCATTTTTTCAATTTTATGTTATTACTACAATTTAAATTCCATATATTAAATTTTTAAAACGACTATTTATATTTAGTTTATTATATGAATAAAATTTTATTATTTGCAAATATATTTTTTAATTTTATCAAAAATATTTGTAAATAAGAGGTGGTCTAATTTTCATCGGCCTATATAATTATATATTAATTGGTCCATTAACATGAAAAAGCAAGAATTACATTTAAATGCGGAGAAAGGCAGATGAATAAAGAGAAGAGAATATTAAATGGATCATTTTTTTACACTTCTAAAATTATACTTCCTCCATTCATTTATAATTGTCATTCTAAGATTTTTAAGACAAATTAAAAATCTAACTTTTTTCCCCAAATCACCCTTACTTAATTTCTTTAATTAGTAATGACTAATCTAGTAATAAACATAGGGGCAAATTTGACAAAATTTTGTCAAAATAGCTACAAACGAAAATTAATTAGAAACAACAAAAACAGTCTAAATGACAATTAAAAAGGAATGGAGAGTATTAGATTTAAATTAAATTGGTTTCATTAAGCAAAAGTTTAACAATAATTTATTATATTCAGTTGACTAATTTTATTTATATGTAATTTCAGGGTTGATGTTCGTTCTCATGCTAGATTACCATGTGGTTCAAACTTTCCCAATAAATTTCAGCATCAAAATAGATTCATATATAATTGATCAATACTTATGAGCTCGACCTCTTATAGTGGTTTCACATGAGCTTGACCTCAGGAAATAATAACTTCTATGATATGTGGAGTTCACACACACACTTGTCTGTTACGAGCCTAGCTCAGTAACTAGTCTGCAATGAACAAGAAATAAGGAAGGGAAGAACTAGAGATAGAGAAGAGATAGAGATTGAGAGGGAACCATTTTTGGTTGTGTATTTCATGGATGATCAACAATTACATTGAGAGCAACTTTAATAGGGAAGCTGACTCTTAACAATGATTCTGTTATTTATAACAGAAAGTAACAACTAATAACAGAATGAATCCATTTGGCTCTAAGGCCGTTACAATACACCCCTCCATAAGAACCTTGTCCCAAGGTTCTAAGCCAAAAAATCTGGAAACTGTTGGCGTAAGTGTGCAGATGACTCCCAGGTTGCTTCCTCTTCAGGCAAATTGCTCCATTGTACAAGCCACTCGGTTATTGGAGTTCCTGCAGCTGTGTGTGTTACTCTGGTGTCGAGACACTTCACGGGTTTAACAATCCATTCTCCTTTAGAAGAGACCAATGGTAAGGTAGCAGCTGGTGTAATATCCATCCCAATCTTAGCCTTTAATTGAGATACATGGAAGACAGGGTGCACCTTTGATGATACTGGCAAATCCAATCTGTAAGCTACTTGGCCTACTCGGGCTAAGACTTGGAAGGGACCATAAAATCTAGAGCTGAGCTTCAAATTCTTTCTCAAGGTGATGGAAGATTGTCTATAGGGCTGCAACTTCAGATAAACCCAGTCACCAACCTTAAAGTGTCTTTCACTCCTACTCTTATCAGCTAACTGCTTCATCCTGGATTGAGCAGCTACCAAGTGGTCCTTCAATTGCTGTAACATGTGAGCCCTTTCTTCCAACCAATCAGACACAACACCAGTAGTTACTCTGTGAGTATGAATGCCCAACTGAGGGGGAGAGTATCCATATAAGGCCTGAAATGGAGACATCCTCAGGGTTGAATGAAAAGTGGTGTTATACCACCATTCAGCCAGGGTAAGCCAATTTGCCCATTTGGAAGGAGTGGAAGATGTCATACATCTCAAGTAAGTCTCTAAACACTGATTAACTCTCTCTGTCTGACCATCAGTCTGGGGATGATAGGCTGTTGTGAGATTCAAAGCAATGCCTAAAGCATTAAACAACTCTTGCCAGAAGTGACTCACAAAATTTTTATCTCTGTCAGACACAATAGATTCAGGCAAGCCATGGAGTTTGTGCACATGATACATAAATTCTTGAGCCACCACGACCGCTGTAAATGGGTGAGATAGAGGAATAAAGTGGGCATATTTGGTCAATCTATCCACTACCACCATGATTGCATTTCTGCCCTGTGACTTTGGCAATCCTTCCACAAAATCCATGGAAATATGGCTCCAGGCTTGTGAAGGAACTGGGAGTGGTTGCAATAATCCTGGGTAAGCCACCAATTCATGCTTATTTCTTTGACAAACATCACATTCTTTCACAAATATCTTCACTGAATTCTTCATATCTGGCCAGAAAAACACAGACTTCAGTCTTTGGTAAGTGGCAGTGACTCCTGAATGTCCTCCCAGTGGCTCTGTGTGCATTGCTATCAATATCTTCTTGTGCAATCCCATTCCAGTGCCAATATACAATCTACCTTTGTATCTGACAATGCCTTTCTGAATGGTATAATGTGTAGGTGGTGCCAATAGGCACTTTGCTATCAAGTCAGCCACTGTAGTATCACCTTCATAACTACCTAACACTTGATTGACCCAGGTAGGCTCCAAGACTGTAATAGCATGACTACTAGCATTCTCAAATCTCCTGGATAAAGCATCAGCCATTGTGTTCTCTTTTCCCTTCTTGTAAGCAATAGAGTAGGACAAACCTAGCAATTTTCTGACTGCCTTTTTCTGGAGGTGAGTGGTGAGGTGTTGTTCAAGAAAGTGTTTGAGTGGTTGGTGGTCTGTTCTAATGTAGAAATGGGAGGGCTCTAGATAATGTCTCCATTTATCTACTGCTAATAGGATTGCCAAGAGTTCCTTCTCATAGGTAGATAGAAGGAGGTTAGTGCTAGAGAGAGCTTTACTAATGTATGCTAAGGGCTTACCCTATTGCATAAGGACTGCACCTAACCCTGAATCACAAACATCTGTTTCCAATTCAAAAGGAAGTGAGAAATCTGGTAAAGCTAGAACTGGGGAAGAGGATAGTAATTCCTTTAATCTGTTAAAAGCAATATCACACTCCTGGCTCCAACTGAAAGCATCTTTCTTAAGCAAGTCAGTCAAAGGTTTGCTTATACCACCATAACCTTTGATAAACCTTCTATAATATCCTGTCAAACCTAGGAATCCCCTCAACTCCTTTACATTCCTTGGTCTTGACCACTCCTGCATTGCAGCAATCTTTGAGGGATCTGTGGCTACTCCTTGTTTGGAAATGATGTGGCCTAAATAATCCACCTGTGACTGAGCAAAAGCACACTTTGATCTCTTGGCAAACAACTGATGTTTTCTCAAGACCTCCATAACAGTTGCTAAATGCTTGGCATGTTGATCTAGAGTTTTGCTGTATACCAGAATATCATCAAAAAATACCAGAACAAAATGCCTCAAGAAATCCTTGAATACCCCATTCATCAATGCTTGGAAAGTTGTAGGAGCATTGGTGAGCCCAAATGGCATCACCTTAAATTCATACAGCCCTTGATGAGTTCTAAAGCCAGTCTTTGGAATGTCCTCCTTATGCATCAATACCTGGTGATAACCTACCCTCAAATCTAGCTTAGAAAATATAGAAGCACCATGTAACTCATCTAAAAGTTCTTCAATGTGAGGAATAGGAAATTTATCTTTCACTGTGATGTCATTTAACTGCCTGTAATCTACACAGAATCTCCATGTGCCATCCTTCTTCTTGACTAATAAGGTAGGTGAGGCAAAGGGGCTATGGCTTGGCTGTATAGTGGAGCTCTTCAACATTTCTATCACTTGCTTCTCAATTTCATTTTTCTGTGCATAAGGGTATATATAGGCTTTAGCACTCACAGGTTGTGCACCAGGTTTGAGGTTGACATGATGAGTATGTCCTCTATCCGGGGGAAGGCTAGTTGTTTCTTTGAATACATCAGTGTACTTATCCAACACACCTTGGATCTGCAGTGGCACTTCTTGTTGTTTCTCTATGGAAAAATACTGAGCAACCTGAGTTAAGAAGAAGGGAACCTTTTTATTAAGCATCTTTTGTAGCTTCGTGCCACTCATCATTCTTAGATTAGCCACATCATGTACTCCTTGTAATTCCACCTTGTTACCCTCCTTGACAAAAGTCAACTTGAGTTGTTTGAAATCAAAAGTAAGAGGACTGAATTCTCTTAGCCAATCTACTCCCAAAACCATATCACAACCACCTAGTTTTAGGATTCTGATATTAAAAGAAAATTTTAGGCCTTGCATTAGCCACTCAAAGCCCACACAACTTTGATGACTAATCATTCTGTTGCCATTTGCTACAGCTACTGCCATTACTTCAGATTCTTGCAGATCAAATTTGGCCTCTCTGGCTATTCGAGGATCAAGGAAGCTATGGGTACTACCGCTATCAACAAGGATTGTAATAGCTTTGTTTCTCACCATACCTTTTATCTTGATTGTGTTCAATGGGCTGCTTCCTGTCAAGGCATGGACATATACCTCTGGTTGCTCTACTAACTCACCCTCCTCCAACTGAGCAGTTTCTGTTTCAATCTCACCACAAGTGCCCTGATCAATATCTTCTATCTCAGTACCCACCATACAATGAACAAACTGGAGCTTACACTTGTGTCCCACATAGTACTTATCACCACATTTATAACATAAACCTTGAGCCCTTCTTTGTTCAAATAATTGGTTGCTAGCTGAACTGCTTACAGATTTCGAGCTGCTAGTTGAGGTGGAGGCTGGTGTGGATTTCTGTTGGTTAAAGAACATGGTATTTATGGTAGTGGCTGAAGTTTGCAAGTTGGATTGGGGTTTCCAAGAACCTTTGGATAGTTTGACTATGGCTTGGACTGCTCCTTGATGAAGTCTCGCTTGCTCAATGGCTGATGCCAGAGAACTAGGATAACTAAGCTTGACTAAAGATTTAATCTCCTCTTTCAACCCACTGATGTAACTAGAGATGAACTAGGTTTCTGGTAAGGTTGGATTGGCAGTCATCATGTAGGATCTCAATTCTTCAAATCTTTCAGTGTAATCATCAACATCACCAGACTGACTCAACTTGTTGAACTCTTCAACAATTTTTTGGCCCTGTTTCTCCCCAAATCTAGCACAAGCTGCCTCACAGAACTCATTCCAAGAAGCTGAAGGTTTAAGCATAACAAACCCTTGCGCCCAAATATCGGCTCTATCATTCATGTACATCAAGGCTATCTCAATCCACTGTTGGACTTCGATATTGAAAACCTTGAAATACTTTTCACATTTACGCACCCAACTCCTAGGTTTCTTGCCATCAAATTGGGGAAAATCTAGCTTAGGAAAACGAGAATTACCTCCATAATTCACTGATCTTTCAGCAAAATTATTCCGATGCTCTCCATGATTTGATCTTGCATCTAAAGGTGGAACCGGTTGTCTCGGAATTTGACTTATGTCTGGTGGAGTTGACTGCTGTCCACGTCTTTCTTGATCAAGATTTGCCTCGACGTTGTTCGCCTGATGGCCCCCGATGCTTCTACTCGATTCTTCCTGGTATTTCCCCAAATTCCTGATCATACTAGCCAAATTCTCCAATCGGTGTTCAGTGTTCTTCTGGAAATTCTCTAATTTCTTATCGCCGATCTTGTGTAAATCCTCCATTCTTGATTTGTTGTTCTCCAATTGACTCCGCAATTCTTCCGCCTGGTTCTTGCTTTCAACAAATTGTTGCTGGATTTCCTTGAAGTTTTCTCCCGATGATTCCATCCACTGTTGCATCGTCACCGAGTGCTGATGAACAATCGACTCCATTTTCTTCAAGTTCTCCTCCATCGTCTTCATTCGCGTGCCTTCTGCCATGGCCGTTGATCGTTGCTGCTCTGATACCAAATTGTTACGAGCCTAGCTCAGTAACTAGTCTGCAATGAACAAGAAATAAGGAAGGGAAGAACTAGAGATAGAGAAGAGATAGAGATTGAGAGGGAACCATTTTTGGTTGTGTATTTCATGGATGATCAGCAATTACATTGAGAGCAGCTTTAATAGGGAAGCTGACTCTTAACAATGATTCTGTTATTTATAACAGAAAGTAACTACTAATAACAGAATGAATCCATTTGGCTCTAAGGCCGTTACATTGTCATTTAACACTAAGAAGATGTGGCAATCTCTTAATCAAACATTTTTTCCCACCTTCTTCGCGTACATATCTGTCACTTTTTTTTATAAGCTATAAGTATTGATCAATGCTCTATAAATAAAAGCATTGATCTTTGATTTAGAGCTCTATTTAGCTATACATGCTCTCCTTGTCTCTCTTTGTTGTTCTCTAGGTCATCTTTATTGTTACAATGAATTCATTTTGTGCTTTAACTAATTGGCAGTCTTCTCGGTGCTCCAATATTTGTTCTCCATACTTTGAGAGTCAAAGATTTGATCGTAGAAAAACCATCAAATTAACAAATCATGAGTTAATTCTATACTACCACAGTAAGAAACATATTTGTACTTTACATCCAAATAAACAACGACGGTGCAAATCACTAAGGGTTATGGTCGGAGCAGGCGAGTAAGGCGGATTCGGACTTGGAGACCAATTGGAGCATGCTGATTCTGATTATGGTCAGTTCAACGGGCTTTTCTTTAAAGCCCATTTATCATTGTCCGTTGCGTCCGTCAGCGTAGACAACAATGTACTCAGTATCTGCTGCAAAATTCTTCTTCTGCTAATCTTTTTTTATTTGTTTGAATTCAAATTTGAGAGGCCTAATTTGGATTGGGATGATTATAAAAAATTCCTCGTTCTGAATGCCATTGTGCATGACAGACACCTATACACACCCATAGAATATGAGCATTTCCCTCTCTCTTTTACTCGGTTCTTATACTCTTTCACTCGTTCTTTTTCAAGTTTTTGCTCTTCAACTTAATTCTCGTTACACATTACTAGACTTTGACGAAGCCCGATACCGCAACGTATTAAAAAGTAATATATATATGTAATATTTTTGTCTTTTTGGAGTTTTATATTATAATCTTATCTATATAAAAGTTGGCTGTCCATTGTCAAAATTGAATGAAATTAGTACCAATTTAATGCATTACTCATTTCTTAATCACCTCCTATTGGACTTTTGAACATGTATTTAAATATCTTTCTTATATCCCTATGTTATATTTATTTATAGTCTACTTGATTAAGTCACAAATTAAATTAATGTGTGAGCTTCTCTTATGACAATGCAAACTTATTCTAATATTATGTTTTAAAACTACTTCAAACATAAATATAAGGAAATAAAAAATACTTATATTTACAAATATTAATAAATTTGATAACAACAACAACATATTAACAAATAATGTATAACTATATTAAATCACATACGAAAATCCGTAATTTTTCCGCGCGGAGCGCGAGGCCCGTATCTAGTATCTATAGACATTAATTGGTTTAACCTTAATTAGGTACCAATTACATTTACTTTCATCCAAGGTCAACCATTTACTCTCACAATAGGGCGTTGAGGAATCGAAGTTAGAAGATAATGATATGTTTTAGATCCACTATAGGCATGTGTTGTAGGGCGAAAAATCTTACTTTGGACAAACATAGAAAAAAATAAAAAATAAAAAATAAAAAACAAAGCATTGAATGCAGGCTAAGGTGTCAATCGGGTGAGTCAAGTCGAGTTCGTTCATTTCGGGTTTGGGTTGAGAACGGGTTCGGTTAATTCAGATAACAAGTCGATCAACTCGAGTTGGGTCATTACAGGTTAGCGGGCGGTTCGGGTTAACCAACGGGTTCTTAACATCATTTTGAAATATTATATTTATTATAAAATTATTAAAAGTAAATTAAAAAATACATTAAAAACTAAAATAACTTATTAAAATAATATTACATTTAATTATTTTAATGCAATTGGTAGTATTACACTAAAATAATATTTTTATAATATTTTTTTGGTAGCTTCGATCAGGTTCGGTGAATCAATTTTCCGGGTACCTTCAGGTTCGGTTAATTCAGGTTTTTGGTCCGGTCGGGTCGGGTTTAAATGCAGGTCGGTCGGGTCGGTTTTTCGGGTTCAGTCATTTTTTGACATCTCTAAATGCAGGCGATTAATTTGGGGAAACCCCTAGCTTTATACTATACTAGACTTTTTGGGCCCGTGCGTAGCGCGGTTTTACGGCCTATAAAACTTCATTATAAGGCGTTACGGAATCGAAGAGTAGAAGATGATATGTTCCATACGGATCCATTATAGACATGTGTTGGTGGGTCAAAATCAATATTTGGGCGACATTCGTAATCGTAGGAAAGAATTGGGAAAAGAAAAAAAAAATCAAGAAAATGATAAATTAAAAACAAAGCATTAGATGCAATGTGATTAATTTGGGGAACCCCTAATTTTATAGTATAAAAAAATCAAGAAAATACATAAATTAGAAACAAAGCATTAAATGCATTGTGATTAATTGGAGGAACCCCTAATTTTATAGTATACTAGACTTTTTGGTCCCGCGCTATACGCGCGGGTTTTACGATCTTTAAAACTTCACAATAAGGCGTTGCAAAATCGAAGAGTAGAAGATGATGATATGTTCCTACGGATCCATTATAGACATGTATTGGTGGGTCAAAATCATCATTTGGGCGACATATTCGTAAACGTAGGAAAGAAACGGGAAAAGAAAAAATCAAGAAAACGATAAATTAAAAAAAAAGCATTAAATGCAGTATGATTAATTTGGGAACCCCTAACTTTATAGTATACTAGCATTTTGGGGCCCGTGCTACGCGCGGGTCTATATTATTTTATATACGCATTGTTTATTTGTAAGAAAAAGTCATCAGCACTACGGATATTTTATTTCATTTATTGTGTAAAATTTATTTTCTATGAAAATATTCTAGATGTTGTATAATATAAAAAGTTATAATCCTTTGATTGATTGTCTTCTTGATTGCTCTTTGTTGGATTACTCGTCCTGTTAGTGTTTCTCTAGAAATATAATTTGGATATCTGATTCATGCTGAAAAAACATAGGTTAATATTATATACGCATTATTTGTAATTTTTACCAACTTCTGGAGTAATCTCCAAAGAAAAAATTTGTTTAGATGAAAATAATGATCTCATCCACATACTCATTGAAGAAACAATGCTTAATTCATTAGTACATTTATATCCAACAAAACTATTTACATAAAATCATTCGCTCACATAATTCAAGAAAAAGATAGGAAAAAAGCGAATTTGAGATTTATCATCAAATTAGTCCATTTTGAAAATCAAAACTAAAATAGAGTACGAAATTTGAGAAGAATAGGATTTTGTGTCTTTTGTTTAGTCCAAAGTAATGGCCCGTTTTTTGGTTGGGTAACTCCATAAAAACGTATAAGACTTGTAAAAATGGGTCGCATTGTACATATGTTTTTAACAAACCGTTCAAATAATAAGAGAGAATAAAAGTTCATATATGTCATGGCCAATCAAAACACTTCAACATTGACTATAAAACATTCATTTGCAAAAATTGCAATTTATATATTAGATTAGATTGAAAATAATAATAATTATCTTTTAAAAATATAAGTTTTAATTATATAAATCTCCACACATTGAAACTTTTATGGAGTTTGATCCAATTATTATAATGTATAAAACCCACCAATTAGAAAATATAAGTATTAAATTGAGGAGAGTTATTAATCAATAGAAATGTGGAGGTATTTAATGCGGTCTTTAGTTTTCTCTCTCCACTATTTTTATATTATATAGAATTTTTAGGCCCGCTATACGGTCTGTAATACTTCATAACCGGGTGTTGAGGAGTCAATCGATGAGAAGAATGCGATATATTTCATATGGATCATAACACTAATTCATCCCCTATATACTTAATTACTTTCCTCGAAGTAAGTCAACGCTCACCACTATACACTAATTTATTATATTTGTCTTTCTTTTTATATTGAGTTATTTCCTTTGAGGTTCCTCTTCAAATTATTCATTAGAATCAAAGGATTATTTTCTTGTAAGTTCAACATAAGAATACATATAACTAATTAGATTGATTAATGCTACCAATGTGGATTTACCCAAAATTGCCTCAAACTATCAGAGTGAGTAAACTTGATACGATAATATTTCAAAAGTAGTTCAATAGATTGAGCTCAAGAAAAGCTATGTTAATACACAAAATAAGTCCATCATAGCATAAATTGATGATACGAAATTTAAGCAGCAGGAAAAACCATGTACATCAGATTTCTCCTCTATATCCCCAGATCCAAAATAATTTGTCTTGAGCTCCCAAATTGCACCGACTTTTCATGATCATATTTAGTCGAGGAAAAGGATGTGGCCTCCCTTACAGATTGTACCGGCCTGCTGGGGGTAGGTCTTAGAAGCTCCGACATCGGCCTTTGACTCGAAGTGGTGCTCCTCGTCCGACATAATTATCGTTCTGTATACCACAGTCTCAGTTGTACAACATAATTTTTTTTTACATGATCAGGCTATAAAAAAGAAGGAGCATATCATCAACTATAAAATCCAGACAAGTTGTAGGAAAGAAATAAATGCTCAGTCTCATCTGTTTTTTGATCACAATCTTGCTCTCTTTCTTCCTTCTCCTTCACCGTAGCAACACACAGATCAATGCTCAGTCTCATCTGTTCTTTCCTTTCTTCCATTACACAATTCTCCGATCGATTCTAAGTTGTAACATGGTATCAGAGCCTCGAAATTGATTTGAAGCTGCGAGATCAAACATGGATCAAGAAAACCATAGATTAGGTCGTGAGGATGCTCGCGGTCTGATAAAAGAGCTTACATTGCACAATTCGGATCATCCGAACTATGTTTTGTCCACAAATCTTCTCAATGAACGCAATTACAGTCATTGCAGAAGATCTGTTGAAGTTTCACTGGGAGCGAAGAACAAATTGGGGATGGTGACTGGAAAGTGCATCAGACCACCACCTGGATCACCTGAAGCGGAACAATGGGAGATCGTAAACAATATGGTAATCTCTTGGTTGTTTCATTCAGTTGAGAAAGATATAGCTGAGTCAGTGATTTACTGCAAGACTGCAAGTCAAATATGGAAAGAATTTGAGATTAGGTTCAATAAATCTAATCGAACTAGAGTTTATCAAGTTCAAAGAGACCTTAGTGCTTTATCTCAAGGTTCTTTGTCTGTTACATCATATTTTACTCAATTGAAAAGGTTGTGGGATGAATACCTGATGGTTCTTAAGGATTCTGTGTGTACCTGTGGATATACTGTTGTGTTGCAAAAGGTCATGACAGACCAGCAGGTTATCCAATTCCTCATGGGATTGAATGACAGTTTTAGTACTGTCCGAGGAAACATTCTCATGATTAGTCCTCCTCCTAGTGTGAATGAAGTGTATCAATTAGTTCTTCAAGAAGAACAACAAAGAATGCTTAACACTGGTAACAAGAATGATTCAGAGGTTGTGGCTGCTCAAAGAGGTAGCTCCTATGGCAAGGAAGAAGGGAGAAGTTCTTCCAAATACTGTGATCATTGGAAGAAAGGAGGACATTCTGTGGATAAATGTTGGAAGCTAGTTGGTTTTCCTACCAAAGCAGGAGCTGATCAACAAGGAACTCCATTCTGTGATCATTGTAAAATTCCTGGTCATGCTACTAAGAAGTGCTGGAAAGTTCATGGCAAGAACTCAAGCTCTCAGACAGGGATCAAATTTTATTGTGAGCATTGCAAGGTACCAGGGCACACTATTGAAAGATGCTGGAAGATCCATGGCTATCCACAAGGAAAGGGACCAAAAGTGGCAGCCAATGTGAGTTCAGATCACAGCACTAATGACAATGTGTCATTGACTCAACAACAATATTCACAACTTATGGATCTCTTGCACAAGCAATCTGGAGGTGATGGACTTTCTCATGCTGCTTTCATGGCA
This sequence comes from Oxyria digyna, assembly GCA_029168935.1. Taxonomy (NCBI): domain Eukaryota; kingdom Viridiplantae; phylum Streptophyta; class Magnoliopsida; order Caryophyllales; family Polygonaceae; genus Oxyria; species Oxyria digyna. The sequence goes on along the minus strand of JAPVLV010000028.1, from coordinate 1,613,444 downwards.
GGTACACCTTTCTCTCTATTTTCCTCTAGCAATAAATCTGTTTGGATTCTTGACAGTGGAGCCTCAGACCATATAACACCACATTTATACATGTTTCAATCTTACAAACCTATCCCTAAACCCACATATATTACTTTGCCTAATGGCAAGAAAGTCACAATACAAAACACTGGTATAGTACATATTTCTCCCCATATTATCCTTCATAATGTACTCCATGTACCAGAATTTCATTTCAACCTATTATCTGTACACAAATTAACCAAAGACTTGTCCACTAATGTCATTTTTACCTCTGGTTTATGCTTAATTCAGCCCCCTTCGATGAGAAAGCCTCTAGTGATTGGCCATGAAGCTAATGGACTATATGTCATAGAAGAATCATCTTCCTTAAATAAAGCTGCTATAGATTCTGTTTCTTTTTCTAGCATCAATCATTCACATGATACTACTTCAAGTTGTAATGCATTTGTTGCACAAATTTCTGCTGAAATTTTACATTGTAGAATGGGACACTTACCTTTTAATCAATTGCAATACATAAAGAAATTTAGTATATCTCCTAAGTGCAATGTCATATGCACTATATGTCCTAAAGCTAAACAAGCTAAGCCCTCTTTTCCCAATAGCCTAACCAGAGCACCTAAACCTTTTGTCCTGATTCATATTGACACCTGGGGACCCTACTAACATGTCACACACAATGGCTTTAGATATTTCCTAACCATTGCTGATGACCACACTAAGTGTACTTGGACCTACCTTATGACTCATAAGAGTAATGCTTTCTCTATACTCCAGAGTTTCTACATCATGATATTAACTCAATTTCAGACTAAAATTCAAACCATAAGGTCTGACAATGCACCTGAATTCTGTGGTCCCATGGCTCAAAATTTCTATTCCTCTAAAGGCATTATACATCACACTTCTTGTGTTGACACACCTCAACAAAATGGTGTTGTTGAGAGAAAGCATATGCATCTTTTAGAAGTTGTCAGAGCCTTCAAATTTCAATCAAATCTTCCTAATGCTTTCTGGGGTGAATGCCTTCTTACATCCACTTTTCTCATTAACCGCAGTCCTTTACCTTCCCTACAAAACATTTCCCCATATGAACTTCTTTTCCAAAAACCACCAGACTATTCCTTCTTAAAATCCTTTGGTTGTTTATGCTATGTCAACACTCTAAAGAGAGAAAGAGATAAATTCTCTCCAAGAGCTACACCTTCTGTCTTTGTTGGATATGCCTTTGGCAAGAAAGGTTACAAGACCTTAAATCTGCACACTAAGCAGATAATCATATCTAGAGATGTCTCTTTTCATGAGACACATTTTCCCTTTCATTCCAACACCTTTGATATCACTCCCTCAGTTACCTTACCAACTTTAAATAAGGACATATCTTCCTATTCTCATCCTATTTTCATACCTGATACTACTAATTTTTCTAGTAATGCAATTGACAACTCTTTTGTGTTTCCTACTACTGATTCCACTTCTTCTTCATCTCATCACTCCATCCACAACACAAAGTATACAAAACACTGAAACACAACCACAAGATTTGAGAAGATCGAACGGAATATCTAGACAACCATCTCATTTACATGACTATATTTGTTCCTATAGCTTTGTTGAGCCTACCACTGGTCTTGTGACTCAAGGTGATCTTCCTTCTCAACACTTTGCTTTCCTTTCTCACATTTTATCCTATTCTGAACCTACTTCTTACCTTCAAGCTGCTAAGGATCCAAATTGGACTAATGCTATGAATTTAGAGATTAAGGCTTTACAGGGCAATAGCACTTGGGAATTGCTTTCTTTGCCTGCAGGTAAAAGACCAATTGGTTGCAAATGGGTATTTCGTGTCAAGTTGAAAGCAGATGGCACTCTTGAGAGGTACAAAGCAAGGCTGGTTGCTAAGGGATTCACTCAACAAGAAGGAATTGACTTCCATGAAACTTTTTCTCCTGTTGTGAAAATGACAACTATAAGAGCCATTATCTCAGTTGCTTCTGCAAGACAATGGCCTCTCTACCAGCTAGATGTCAACAATGCATTCTTGCATGGAGACCTCAAAGAGGAAGTTTATATGACTGTACCTGAAGGCATTCCTAATCCAGATAATCTTGTTTGCAAATTAAAGAAGTCTCTGTATGGTCTTAGACAGGCTTCTAGGCAGTGGTTTCACAAGCTCACCAGTGCACTCCTTCTCCTTGGGTTTGAACAATCCAAGAATGATTACAGCCTTTTTCCCTGGAAGACTACAAATCATATTACAATTGTGGCAGTTTATGTGGATGATCTTTTGATCACTGGATCTGACATTGAATGCATCAAGAACCTCAAATCTTACTTAGACAAGACCTTCAGCATAAAAGACCTTGGCATTCTTCACTATTTCCTTGGTCTTGAAGTGAGCTATCTACCTACTGGTGTCTCCCTTACTCAACATAAATTCACAAAGGAACTTTTACATGAAGCTGGTTTCTCTGATTCTTCTCCTGTTTGCACTCCTTTGCCCCTCAATCTCAAATTTAGTCTTACTGAAGGCACTTTACTACCTGATGCCAAGATCTACAGACAAATTGTGGGCAAGCTCAACTTCTTAACACATACCAGACCAGACTTAAGCTATGCAGTCCAGACTCTAATTCAGTTCATGCAAGCTCCTAGATCCACACACCTCTCAGCTCTCCACCACACCTTGAGATATGTGGCAGGCACTCCAGCTCAAGGAATCCTCCTCAATGGCTTTGATCAACCAACTCTTACAGCATATTCAGATTCTGATTGGGCTGGTTGTGCCATAACAAGAAGATCAGTCAGTGGTTACCCTATTCTTCTTGGTAAATCCCCTATAAGTTGGAAATCCAAGAAACAGACTACTGTAAACAGGAGTTCCTCTGAGGCAGAATATAGAGCTCTTGCACACGCAGCTGCTGAGATTACTTGGCTTGTCCGTTTACTTCAGGATCTTCAAGTTACAACTATTAAGCCTGTATCCCTCTGTTGTGACAACCGTTCTGCGATCCAGATTGCCACAAATCCTGTGTTCCATGAACGAACCAAGCACATTGAAATTGATGTGCATTTCACTCGAGACAAGGTTATTGATGGTCTCTTACAACTTCAATTTGTTCCCTCCTCTGACCAGCTAGCAGATGTTTTAACAAAGAGTCTTCCTTCACATCAACAGAACAAGCTTCTTTCCAAGCTGGGGCTGATTTCTTCCCATCCTCCAACTTGCGGGGGGCTGTTAGAATGTGATGACGTAGTGCACAAGTCCACACCAGAAAAGGACAAAATAGGTCCTCTTAATTTTGTTACAGGTTGTTGAGTAGTGGGTTTGTTATCCCATCTGTAATCCAGTTGTAATACCATATATAAGGCCTTGTTTGCCTCATTAATACAATCAAGCATTCGATCACAATCTTGCTCTCTTTCTTCCTTCTCCTTCACCGTCGCAACACACAAATCAATGCTCAGTCTCATCTGTTCTTTCCTTTCTTCCATTACACAATTCTCCGATCGATTCTAAGTTGTAACAGATAATAAATAACTTTGCCATCAGATAATAAAAGGAAAACCTTGTTAGGCACAAGATTAATTCTGGAAAGGCATCACAAGATATAACCTCATTCAAAGAACACACAATAACCACTTACTCAAATTAATCGTTGGAGAAACCACAAATAGATGTCTATGATGCCAAAAAAACTCCAAAAGTGACAACATATGCATTGATGTCCACTGCACAGGTCAACCAGGGATAATAAACAAAAAACTAACCGAATGTAAAAGAATATCTTGTCATCAAGGCTTTGTTGACCATAACGATCCCCACAGAAGTGACGATATTAAACGCCCACGCTGCATTATCCATAACTGCTTTCTTGCCACCCTTATTTTCTAGACATATATCTTCACCACTGTCTTCCAAATCACATCACCTTAAATTCAATAAGCAAATGCACTTCTGTTCTCTGAAGAACCAGTCTACAGCATATAAATGTACAAAGTTGCTCCTCACAACACTTCCTGGCTTCCTGCAAAATACATTACTGCTATTAATTCATATTGTATTTCCTAATCAAAATGTTAATACTTCAAAATTATAGTAAGTATTTACCTTACAAAGTCAAGAACTAAATGGGGGATATTATCATTGCAAATGTATGTGACCAAGCAAACCTAGAAGAAAAATGAAAGTGAGTCACTTGTTAATAATTTATATAAGGAGCTTAGTCAAAAACAACTTACATTGATGAGCTTAAAAGAGATCTTGAACACAAGAAAGATGTTAAATCATACCTCCCTAGAAAACAACAGAGAGATGAAAATAAGGAGAGAGACGCTTAACCTTTATACGAAATAGGGGAAAAGATATATCTGGATGTCAGAGAGCAGGAAATCGCTGCTCATGTAGTTGTCGTTGAAACTTGCAATCCATTTGCGACAAACCATAACCTTAATCGTAAGCTTCATACCTTGAGACAATTCAGATAGGGGGGCGACAATCTCTGGAACACCTCTCGAAGACGGGGATGCAATGGCCTTCTTCCTGAGCCTCTTAAAACGGGATGGAGCACTGGAGGACGCAGCGGAAGCCATTGGATGCAGGGTTAGTTGTTGGAGTTCAGCCGGCTAATTTTCGAGAGAGTAAACTATATGTAACATTCCAATGCAGGAGTTTCGGTGAATTAAAGAGAGGGCAATCCCTGTAACGCCGCTCCCCCTCCATCAATGTGTGTTTGAATTGCATATTCGAGATCAACCGTTACGAAATCGGGAATTGAAGACGCGCAGTGAGGAGAAAATCAGTGGAATTGAAGACGGTGAGGATTAAATCGCGAATTGAAGAGGGTGAGGAGAAGAAGGGCTGACCAATTTCATTTATGTAGACGTGAAACAATTGGAGATGCCCTAGCATACGGAAACTTATTGGGCCTAATTAGTTATTTTGGATATGGAATTGGTCACCCACTTCTAATGAAGTGGAGTGAAATAAAATCAGAAAAACAAAAAATTAAATGAAAGGGAATTAAATGTTGTGTTTAATTTGAAGCACACCGCTAATTTTATAATAGATTAATTAAGATAAGATTAAGATTAAGATTAGATAAGTCTTGATGAATGCTCTATAAATAGAAGCATTGATCTTTGGTTTAGAGGTCTATTTAGCTATACATGCTCTCCTTCTCTCTCTTTTTTCTCTAGGTCATCTTAATTGTTACAGTGAATTTATTTTGTTCTTTAACTTGGCAGTCTTCTCGTTGCTCCAATATTTTTTCTCCATACTTGAGAGTCGAAGATTTGATCGTAGAAAAACCATCAAATTAACAAATCATGAGTTTATTCTATACTACCACATTAAGAAACATATTTGTACTTTACATCCAAATACACAACGGTGCAAATCACTAAAGATTTTATATAAAAGCTAAAAAATTCGAGAATCTAAAAAAATAAAAGCTCGAGAAATTGAAAATTGAGTTGATGCAGCGATTTCACATAAAATTTAATTGATGGTTTCCCCCCTTTTTTCCCCTTTTAGTTGAAAGCAAATCTCCTCTTCAAAAGTTAATCTCAATTAGGGATCACAATTTCACCCGCATCTCGACCCGAAAAAATGGATGAAAACCCGAAAAACATGGATGAAAATTGGATGACGGGTGAATGGATCGGATGTGGATGACCACTCTCACCCACCGGATCCGACCCGATCACCCGAATCACCCCACCCGATCCTCATCCACCCGCTCACACGCTATGTTTAAAACCCTACATGATTGCTTCTTTAACTAAATTTCCTTGTATTTAAATTTCCTTCATGAACTAAACTAGATCTTTGATGTATTTAAACAATGTTTATTGTCTTGTTATACTTGAAATTTTGATTATATTTCTTTTTATTTTCTTTTAAGATAATTATATCTATTTTTGCTTCAATATTTTTTTAAATAATTTCCATCCGAAATCACTCAATCACCCGCGGATGATTGGATGGATTGGAGCGGATGATGTCCCATAACGGATGTGGATGGATGGGATGAGTTATCCAACTCATGGATCGGATGACGGAGGTGGTTCATCCATCTTTACCCCCGATGCATTTCCTTATCTCAATCGGCCAACCTCATCAATTTTGATTTCCCTCTTTTCATGAATTTAATTCATTTGGAGTGCCACTTCCACCAATTTTGATTTGTTAGCAAAATCAAATTACAAGAATGTTCACCAACTGAATGTTCACATTATACTTAAAAGTTCACCAACTGAATGTTCACCTAAATGTTCATCATCTCATACTTCAATGTTCACAAGAATTTAATAAAATGTTCATTAGCCAAAGTTCATTACAATCGACTTAAATGTTCATCACGTTGTTCATAAATGTTCATCAAAATGTTGATAAATGTCCATCATCTCTTACTTAAATGTTCATCAAACATCACTTTAATATAATTTCGAGTAGAAAAACACTTGATCTTCATCAAAAATTACCTAATGTTCATCATCTCATACTTAAATGTTCATCAAACATCCTTAAATGTTCACAAGCATTTAATAAAATGTTCATTACTCAAAATTTCATTACAATTAGCTTAAATGTTCATCAAAATGTTTATAAACGTTCATTTTGATATACTCTACTGAATGTTCATCACATTTTAGTTACATGTTCACCAACAGAATGTTCATCACATTATATTTAAATGTTCACCAATTTGAATTAGACTTAAATTTTCATTTATTTTTATACTTTAACTTTTTCATTTAATATTGGACCACCGCCGGACCTCCACTGGACCAACGCCGGACCGCCTCCGGACCTCCGCCGGACCGCCGTCGGACCTCTACCGGACAACCACCGGGTGGTCGCCGGGAAGTCGTCGGGTGGTCGCCGGAAGGCCGCCGGACCACCACAACTACCCCCACTACAAGTGGGGGTAAGTTGTTTAATCTAAGCCATTGGATACCTATCTCTAAGAGAGGGTTTATTATGGGATTCTCACCCTTATAATATATATATATATATATATATATATATATATATATATATATATACTCCGTCTGTCCCTATTTGTTTGTCCATTTTTGACTTTTTACGTTTGCCGAGACGAGTTTTGCATCGTTAATATCTCTAACTACATATTACAAAAAATTGTAAAATTTTGATGTTGTTAAAGTGCTCATTGAGACGAATCAAACAAGATCACTGATGACTATGTTTCTTCTTATAGATTCAGAATAATCGAGTAAATTGTATCGACTTGTGTATAGTGTAAGTTGATCAAAGTGGACAAACAAATAGGGACGGAGGGAGTATGATATTTATGTTTGATTTTATTTTCATTAAGCGAATGTCAATCTGACCACATATATTTAATAATTAAAATAATGTAACGATCAAAGTTGGCACGTTAGTAGGTAATTAAATAGTGTCATTGAAGTTGTTACATGTATTTGTTTCGTTTGATATTTGTTTATTTTGGTTTGATATGTTTTTCGGTGATTTTTATGCATTGTAAGTTGGGTTTGGATTGAATCAATTTAGATTATTGGTCAAGACAGATTGGGTCTAATACGTGTTAGTTTACAGTTGTCAATTTATAAATTAAATATATTATATAGTTCTTTTTTTTTAATTAATGATATCATATTTAGATTTATTATGTTTGAATTAGGTTTCAATTCGCGATCATGTTCGGGCAGTTAGGTATTAACTACAAACATTATCATTTACGGAGATTAAAATTAGCAAAAGTAGTTAAAAGTTATATTAATTTTTTCGCATCACATTTAATCTGTATACCTGTTTGAGATGAGGCATAAGGCATGGATGATATTGTCGTATTTTATTAAATTAGGATAAGATTAGAAAAAAATGATAAGATATAATTAATTGATAAAAATTATAATAATTGAATGGATCTAGAATTTATTAGGTTTTAAAAATATTAGGGTTTAACATTCATTAGGTACTACTCTCTCTGTTCCTTTTTGATAGTCTCATTGTGTACTATGCACATTAATTAAGGCAAAATCTGAATGAGTAAGAAGTGATGATTACATTTGTAAATGTGTCAAACCCCATTTTTAAACCAATGAGAAGCATCCTTACATTTTTAAGAGCCAATCAGAAGCCTTTATTCCTAACATACGGATTGCCAAACAATTGCAAATTCCGGGGACTAAAATACCCCTAAAGAAAACCAGATACAATTTTCAGTCTATAAATAACCTCAACCCACAATTTAATGAAGCATTTACTGCTAAACTGAACAGACTTAAAAACAAAACAAGGGAACAGAGCATCACTGTCTGAGGGGAATGGCTTCAACATTCAATTTGAATGATCTTCCACCTCTTGATGATGACGGCTTAAATACTGAGGAGCTAGGGGACATAGGAGAGGAACCTGGATTTTCTTTTGATCTGAACCAGACGCCACCATCATCAGAAGCAGAAGATCATGGAGAGGCATCACAGCATCATGAACCAACTCCCAGACTCAGCAATTCGAAGAAGTTGCATATTCTCAGTCATCTTCTAACCAAACTGGACAAGGGGAGACTTCCATATGGAGCAGTGAAGGAAGCTGCAGAGCTGTTCAAGGTAACAAGAAAAACAATTAGTAGAATCTAGCGAGCAACCAAGCAACAACAACAAGAAAATCAAAGCTACAATGTCAGCACAAGATATCGTAATGCTGGTAGGAAGAGAACTCAAGTCGATCAAGCAGCAATAACATCACTTAGCATGGGGGACAGAACATGCCTGAGAGACTTAGCAAACAAGCTCAACATTCCCAAGTCAGTATGTCATAGAATGATCAAGCAAAAGATAATAAAGCCACACTCAAATGCATTACATCCGGGATTGAGTGAAGCACACAAGATCAAAAGGATGGACTGGATTCTCAATCTAATATCAGGGGACACAGTGCTGGAAAAGACAAGTTATCATCCAATGTATGATTTTGTGCATATTGATGAAAAATGGTTCTTCCTTACAAAGAAGACACAAAGAGTATATTTAGCACAAAATGAAAGAGGCATGTACAGGGCTGCTAGTTCAAGTAAGTTCATTCCTAAGGTTATGTTTATGGAAGCAGTTGCAAGGCCAAGGTTCAATTCAGATGCAGAATGTACTTTTGATGGAAAGATTGGTATCTTTCCATTCACATATCAAGAAGCAGCTAAAAGAAAATCAGTAAAGAGACCAAAGGGGACAATGGTAACAAAGCTTGTTGAGTCAATTAACAAGCAAGTTACACGCAAAATGCTTATTGATCAACTAATACCAGCAATCAAAGCTAAATGGCCAGAAGGAGCACAAAGAGTCATATACATCCAACAAGACAATGCAAGACCTCACATCAATCAACAAGATCCAGAATGGCAAGAGGTACACAAACAAGATGGTTTCACATTTATTCTAATTCAGCAACCAGCTAATAGTCCTGATTTAAACATCTTAGACCTAGGATTTTTTAGGAGCATACAGTCACTGATGCACAAAAACATGCCAAAGAATGCCAAACTGGTTTTTGGGTTTATCCAAGACTATATGACAAGTGTAAGCATGCATAGACTAGCTGTTTTTTGTAAGCATGCTTACACTAGTCATATTTTTGTAACAAAAAAGATTATGTGATGATGAATATTGGTGGTTAAGGCAACGTACATAAGATCCAACTACAAATTTATTAAGGCAGCATAATGGTCTCAGGTGTCCCCATGGTCATCATTGATTTTTTTCTAAGTTAATCCTATAACTTAAACATTCCAGATAAGCATCAATCAGTAAAAACATCTAGTGTTCCTATGGCACATCTAGGTAGTGATACTTTAAGGGCTTGCATCTTAGCATAGACATTTTCATCATTAATTACTTATAACAGATGTCCCCATTCCCTCATTGATGTCAAGCCATAAACACTAACCTAAACATTCCAGATAGGCATCAATCTAGACATTATATAATGTGTTCCTATGGCACATAAAAGATATAGAATTAAACTTAATCTCAGACCATGAAAAACAAATTTCATCATTGACACTTTCAGAGATAAGGCAACTAGGATCAATATGCACAATGCTTAACTCAACAAAGAGCCAATATGCATCAACACATAATACAGGGTCACATTTCATCATCAACAGAAGGTAGTCCCAATGTGCATCAACACATAATCAAGGTCAGAGTTCATCATCAACAGATGAACCAAGCAAACAGTCTGTCAAAGTTCAACATCAACAGTTGAACCAATCTAGAGCGAAGCAAATATACAGATACCATAATATAGCAAAATATACATCCAACAAAATATACAGATTCCATAATCTGTTAAAATCCATCAGCAAAAAACAGATTCTATAATCTGTCAACATCCATCAGCAAAAAACCAAGTACCAAGTTCAAGTCCATAACAGTTCAAGTCCATAACAGTTGATTAATTAAAACAGAGAGAGTAAAAAAACAGAGCCGCCCAGGGGACTTAGCTAGATTTCATCAGAGAGGGAATTGGAGTCACAGACAGAGGACTCGTCGGGGATGATGATCAACTCCGGGGAGAGAGGAGCAGCTATCTCCGGTGTCGGCATATCTACAGCGTCGGACGTCTCCGGGGTCTGCATCTCCAAATCCATCGTCGGGGTGTCCGGGATAACAATTATCTCTCTGGGACGGGACAAGGCTTCATTCTCCGAAAGCTCAGGGGACCAGGCCATCTCCACCGATTCCTTCTTCTGCCCCGACGACCACTTCATGTTCTCCAAGGTCTCCTCCGGCGGGACAAAACTCCAAGTGTGCTCGCCTTTGCAGTCCGGCCCCCAGTTACAAGGCGGGGACAACGAGCACCCCTCCCTAGGGGTTACAGTGGCCGACGGATCGGAATATTTGAAGAATTCATCAAGATCGGCATCGGAATCTCCATGTTCGGAGATAAGTGGGGAACTGAGATTCGGGGAACTCGGATCGGAGACAGTAATCGACCTCCGACCACTAGCCATGGAAGGGGTGCCGCTCTTAGTGAAGCTTTGCGAGGGTCGGGTGTTGGTGGAGCTGTCCATCGGAGGAGGCAGTTGAGGTTAGGGTTAGGGTTAGGGTTTCGGGAGAGAGAGGAGACAGTTAGGGTTTGTGAGTGGAAATGAGAGATTTGTGAGGAAGTTGAGTATTTAGGGGTGTGGAATTGGGCTTCATTTTGGGCTCTGTTTTGGGATAAAATTAGTTGGGTTTTTGGATTAATTAGGTGTCGTTGGGTTTAATTAGGTTTAATTAAACTAGATTATAGAGATAAAAATGGGTTTATTACAAATTTTAGAGGCTAATGAGAAAATGGATTATGTAATAATGGAAGAAATTTAATGGAGTTTTGGGTGGTTGATGAAGTTAATGGTGAAATATTATATGGAGAAGATGATGTAGATGGTTGATTTGATTGATAAAGTGATATTAGAATATGAATAAAATAAATTGAATAAGGGTATAATGAGAAGAAATTTATGGATATAAATGGAAATGAGACTAACAAAAGGGGACGCCCAAAACGGAAACGGGACTATCATTTAGGGACGGAGGGAGTATTTACATTTATTTTTGTCAAACAATAACCAATTTTTTTATATATATATAGATAGATGTATAAAGTATGATTAATAAAGTTGAATGAAATACTTCAAATTCATAGGTAGAACATTTTCAATTGAAAAACACTGAATTCATTAGCAAGATATAAAACTCCTATTTTAAAGCACAATTGGTTGCTTGAATAATCACAGTGAATAATCAATCAAAAAGCAGGTTGATTCCCTAACATCTATATCTATATAAACATCTATCTATCTATCTATATATAAAAATTGATGGGTCTTGACAAAGTAATGGTAATCGCTACCGATTTAATGCACCGAGTTAATGATGTTTGATGTATTCATATTCCCTATTTACATAGTGTCTTTTTCTTTTGTTGAAAAAATCATTTATCATTTTCTTGATTGATTCTATTTACAAGTTTAACTTTGTTGAGGTTAAATTGTTGCATTGAAAGTAACCCTCAATTCAATTTCCGACGTCTATTTAACAACGTTAAGCCGCATATAAAACTATTAGCCATTGAGAAAGTTATGACAACCGATACCTATTCAATGCATGAATTAATTCCTTTTCATCAATTCCTTCTCATCTTATTCATGAATTTTAATAAAAAACCTTTATCTTCTCTTAGTTGCAACCAATACAATTAATATCTACATTTCTTCATATTCTTAAGCTTCATAATATCAAATTTAGTTAATGAATGCATTAAATTAATAAATTTTTAACACTAAAAAATTGTTAGTATTTATTAATAAAAATTAGTGTAACAAAATATATCTATATCGAATTGGTGAGAATGTTAGGTGAGAAGTTTTAATTTAGCCATATACATAATTGTTGTTTCGTATACGTGCCATATTTTTATTAAAATAAATGAAACGAAAAAAACTAAAGAAAAAAGATAGCTCATCGTCACCCTCCTTCGTGTGAAGATCTCCATCTTCTCTTCATATCCACTGTCGTCCGCCGCCTATCTATACCTTAAATCGTCTATTTGCAACATTATACCATATACGGAAATTCCTAATTGACCCGCGCGTAGCGCGGGGGTCCGAATCTAGTATATATATAAAAATTGATGGGTCTTGACAAAGTAATGATAATCGGTACCGAGTTAATGCACCGAGTTAATGATGTTTGATGTATTCATATCCCCTATTTAAATAGTGTCTTTTTCTTTTGTTGAAAAAATCATTTATCATTTTCTTGATTGATTCTATTTACAAGTTTAACTTTGTTGAGGTTAAATTGCTGCATTGAAAGTAAGCCTCAATTCAATTTTCGACGTCTATTTAACAACGTTAAGCCGCATATAAAATTATTAGCCCTTGAGAAAGTTATGGCAACCGATACTTATTCAATGTATGAACTAATTCTTTCTCATCTTATTCATGAATTTTAATCAAAAACCTTTATCTTCTCTTAGTTGCAACCAATACAATTAATATCTACATTTCTTCATATTCTTCAACTTCATAATATCAAATTTAGTTAATGAATGCACTAAATTAATAATTTTTTAACACTAAAAAATTGTTAGTAATTATTAATAAAAATTAGTGTAACAAAATATATCTATATCGAATTGGTGAGAATGTCAGGTGAGAAGTTTTAATTTAGCCATATACATAATTGTTGTTTCGTATACGTGCCATACTTTTATTAAAATAAATGAAACGAAAAAAAAATAAAGAAAAAAGATAGCTCATCGTCACCCCCCTTCGTGTGAAGATCTTCATCTTCTCTTCATATCCACTGCCGTCCGCCGCCTATGTATACCTTAAATCGTCTATTTACAACATTATATCATATACAAAAATTCCCGCGGGGGTCCGAATCTAGTATCTATATAAAAATTGATGGATTTGACAAAGTAATGTCAATCCGTACAGGACCACCGTAATTAATTCATCAGGTATAATTGGGTTATTGAATTAAAATTTCATTTATAGATTAGGCTTTATTCTTTGTTGATATTCAACCTTTCTTCTTCTCTTTAGTTTTCATGGGAAGATTTGATTATTGAATCGAAGGATGATTTTACTTAGGGTTTTTTTAGTATAAATATGTCTTGCATATTGCAGCATCCAAATGCCTTTTTGAGCTTTTCATTCTTGATTTCGGTTGTAATCACCGTTGCGGTTGTAATCACCGTTGCAATAGTTGTATTTGCATTTTACGAGTTTGTAGAATTGTATTATATCATCGTTCACTCATTTTAAATTTAAGGCCTATTTAATGACTAATCGCAAATGGAAAACCGTGATCTTCCCGCGGGGTTCCGGATCTGGTCAATTTGTACAATCGCAGTCAATAATCATGGACAATTGCTCAACCAAAACCCAAATACAAGAATATAGATGCAGTTTCTTCAGAATCCCGAGGATTAAGCTCACTAGCTTAGTTACCTTCTTTCTTCGGGTACTCCCTAGCCCCAAATATGGTGGATCCAACTCTTACAATCGTACTACCCATCTCAATCTACAAATCAAAATTTCGAGGAAATGTTTAGACTTCAAAAACGAAAACAAAACGGAACGACAAATAAATAGGTCTAGCTCAACTCACAGCTTGCTCAAAATCAGCTGACATTCCCATTGACAACTCACATTGTTCCTCTTCTATTTCTAGTGCCTTGCAAATTTCAGTTCTGCAGCTTGCTAATGTCTGCATGAACAAAAAAACTCAGGATCAGAAAATCCTGAAAGACAGAATCAACATATGATCAAAACTGAAGTTTCAACCTTGAAATTTTCAGGAGTTGATGTGTAGTCAAGCATCCCAATTGTCATTAAACCAGAAAACACAAGATTTGGACAGCTTGTTTTGACGTGTCTAGCGAGTTCGACACAAGCTGAAGGCTCGACACCAAATTTGGCTATGTCAGCATAAGATAATTAAGTATCAGAAAAAATTCAACAAATCATTTGATCACTTAAAACAAGGAAGCAATTGCAAAACAGTAAACAGGAACAAATTCTAAAAATTTGGGAGTTTTAAAATCTAGAATGTGTGACATAATTACGTGTTACTCACAGATTTCCCCGCTGGTGTTCACCTGAACTAATACTTTTAAGGGTTTCCTCCCAATGCTTCCAACAACACGGTCTAGTTTATTGGCTATCTGCAATACAAAGGCCAGACAACGTAAATTACTGGAAATCTTCCGAATAATATAAAACTCGCACTGTTCACCAGTTCAATATCAATATATCTATTTTTAACATTAGCTAATCAAGTTAGAGGAGGGACTGTAAGGTTTACCTTCTCATCATCCACACTCTCCACCATGTCAAGGCTCGGTACACCAGCTGCATAAAATGAATTTGGGTTAGCTCCAAATGTTTTTTTAAAGTCAGTAAATATGAATGCAAAGAAAAGTAAGGTAAGGAGACATGGTGCATACTTAGAAGAGGTTTTACTTTATTGCTCTGCAAATTTCCAATAAAATGCCATTCTATATCATCTGGGAGCTGCAAGAAAACCACAACATAAAAAAAAAAATCAGAAATGGCAAAGTAATGCCACCAAGCACACATAACTGATTTTGATAATTTGCAGTAGCAATTCTGAAAATTTGATCTGTTTAACTAGTAATTGATAAAGATTCCCAATACAATCAGAATCTCAAGCTGCAGACAATTTCTCCTTTCAATTGAATCCAATAACAAAAATTGGGCTTTGATCCTCCTAATTCATACACTCCTTGTACCTATCTTGCCTAAATTTCGTTCCTGAGAACATTTTTTCCCGACTACAAATGTCGAACAAGATCAACAGCAACTCGAATTAGATTAGGGATAAGAATATGAATGAAAAGAGAGTACCTCGGGAGCTTTCTCTAGAAGCTCCTGAACGTAGTTCTCTCCGAAAATGCGGTGGCCGGCGTCGTAGACTTGGCGGATAACTGAAACGGATTTGGTTTTGCTGACGGCGATGACCTTGACCTGATCAGGGCGGCGGCCGGAGCGCTCGGTGGCTTGAGCGGCTCGTTGGAGGACGGAGCGGAGGGCGGCGGCGGCTTCGATTGCAGCCATCGTGCTTCTACAGAGAGAGGCCTTGTGTTGTGGGGAGGGAGTCCATTCTTAGGATTTGTCCTCTATTTCTTGAGAATTTTCGTAAATATAAGTGCTTTTATTTTTAATAGTAAAACTAGTGTTTGTCCATGATACAACTTATGATTTGTGTCTCTAACGTAATTCGATATTAAAAAAAAGAATTTCTAAAAATTTATGAACAAAAGAGTTAGGTATTTTCAATTGGAAAAAATGAGGATAGATTAGTAAATTGATTATGTAACTAGTATATTCCCGCGCGAGAGGCTTTAACAATTATATTATTTTATAAAGACAACATAAAATTGAATTATACCTATGATTATTATAGTAAATTGTAATCTATTATCATAGTAAAGTGTAATCCCCTTCGGTCTATGTGATCCAAATGTTTTTTAAGTGTAATCATAAAAAAGTCTCAACATAATGGCTAAAAATCTTACATTAACCTCTTACTTTTCAAAACACATCAATAAGAGTCTCCATGTTAATAAGGCTCATTTCATCTTGGAACGGGTCAAGGAGTTCATTTTGGCGGATCAAGTGATCAATATAAGATGATATTGAAAAGAAGCAAGGCTTTACGGCTGGAGAAAAGTTAAATAGAGAGGAGTTTGAATTAATATAGAGAAGAAAGAGAGGAGGACAACGGTTGTGGAGATCGTGGTGTTAGAAGTTACAGAGATCGTGGGCGAGGAAGAGAAGGCTTTAGAGAAGTTGGGAGCGAAAAAGACGGGAGAGAAGTTGAGAGCCAAGAAGACTATTAGCTCAATTGGGAAAAAGGCTATGAGGAGATATAAATTATGAGGAGATATGAGGAGATATTAGTTTCAGTTGAGAGCGAAATAGGCTATGAAAATCTGCTATAAATTTGCATTAGTGTTTTAAGAAAAAGTACAATTTATTAACATTAGGGGCTTACTATCAAATTGACACTGTTAGAACCCATCAATAAAATTGCAAAAAACAGGGGGAAATAAGACTAATATAGAAGAAAAATTAGTAATCAGCATACCCTATCAAATGACTCTAAAATTGATTTTGATTTGAACAAAGAGATCATAAAGTTGCCCTACTGTAGTCCAAAATTCTGCTTGTAAAGATTAAATCGTAGGATTACCAATAATCCCAGCTGAGGCAAGTACCTTCCTTGAAATGGTGGAATCGGGCACGGTCTCTAACTACGATCCCACTTTCATAAACTCCTGGAATCAGTTTCATAATAGGATGGCAATCCTCACATTGGCGTTGGGACTTCATAATCTTGATTATCGATCGAGAGTTTGTCTTTATCAAACCAAAAGCAACTTCAAGCTTGTCTCTGTGATCGAGCAATAATTGCCTTGTCCTCCTCATCAATCTCAAGCAGGACTTCTGAGAGTTGATAGTTGAGGCTCATAGCCTTCTTCTCTCAACCGCCCCTCTACCTCATCTAGCTTATGGAAAACTCTTCCGGATGACTCGAATCCTTGCTTGCTACAAACTCATGCACAACTCTCCTTCCACTTCAATATTACTTGTCACTCGTGGATTCATCAATCTTCATCCCCCAAATTAAAGAAAATCAACCTCCAATGCAACCAAGGAGCACATTAATGAGGGAATTAATACACAACCAACTAATCCGACTATTCACTTCGACGACAACATTGGATTGCTTAACAAAAATTAATCATTGGACAAACAGTTCACTCAGACTATTCATTATAATCATCAAACCTTAGAATTTCTATAAGGAATCACCTTCACAAGAAGCGTACATCTTCTGTATACTAAACACCACCAACAATGGGACACTGACAACCCTTTCCCCAATATGTACCCTATAAGATGAATAATCAACTCTACAAACTTATAACACCAATTGGTTATGAAAAAATTAATGCAATGCCTGCAATTCACAGAATATAATACGGTCGTAAGTTTTGTCACATCATATGTGCAATTCTATCATTTAACAGAACACTATACGACCGTATGTTTTGTCACACCCTATGTGCAATTCTTTCATTTAAAAGATAACTATACGTCTATATCTTTTTGTGTACCTTGCAATTCTTTAATTGTTTAGTAGATTAGAACTCTAACATCAAGATTTCAATTGCATATATAACCAATATTCTTGAATCAAAATTTAATCTGTTTATAATGCACAACGAAACTGGAAAAAGAGATCTTCAAACAAATCAGTAAAAAAAGAAAAAGAGAAAGAAGCTTAAGCCTAAGATATCCTTTCCAGAAGACTATTATACTAATGTTCCTATGTAAATGATTCTTTCTAGAAAGAAGCATCAAGAGGAACCCATCAACACTACAAGTTTAATAGATTGAACAAAAGCAATAATACATCTAAAACTAACAAATTGAATAGAAATTGCAAGTAAGAAATAGTAATCAATAATGGGTTTTAGTCAATCAACCGCAACTAATAACCTCAAAAATCAAAAGATTAGCAGCCTCCATGTTCTATGTGCTCTCCACCTCACCACTAAAACAATCAAGAATGTAATGTACTTATATAGCACATCAGCAAAGGGAAAAGAAACACAACACTAAGCTTATGACTTCAGATGACTTAAGATTTAGAGCAAACCTTTGGCATAGAATCAGTACAGTCCAACAACTACTATGACTTCGGATTTGAGATCAAACCTTGGCCAAAATTTAGCAAGTGCAAATCTTAAGCTATCCAAACTGGTTATCTTCTCCACTATATAAGAGGAAACTGACTGCCTGACTGAGTTGTTGCAGTGAGGAAAACTCATTAAACGAATATTGTTTCTCATCCAAGCGGTCTCTTGAACAAATGCCCGCGCGCTCTTTGGAAAAACATTTTATATAACTAAGAAAGGAATACAACAATATGTGCTCTGAAATATCATCCAAAACATGGAAACTGGGAGAATCTTCTTTCACAACCCCTAAAGAAACAATCCGAAAAAATTGTACCAACCTCAAATTAGAAAGCATTTTATATAACTAAGAAAGGAATACAACAAACAGGAAGAAACATGTGCTAATTCTTTCTATGACATCATGTCCTAGTTAGCAGTTAGCCACATTGGAATTGAACAATCCACAACACATGCTAATAAGATAATCCTAAAAAATTCTCATAGGTGGTCTAATAGAAGATGAAAAAAACATTAGCAAATGGCTGTAAACCATGATCATAACAAATTGGGTGCATATAAGAAAAAGAACTACACAAAATATAAGCAAATATACTTTCTCTTTTGTTCATTCTTACAATCAGGGTGGGTGCAGATAGAGTGGTTCCATATAGGGAAATGAAACAATAAAGATGGCATGATACATAAAACTTAAAACATAGAGCAATTGATGGTATTAACATATAACATACATAAATTTTGAGATAAACTACATTTGACTTAATTAGGTGGGCACATTTTTCCCATATCACTAAAGCGAATATCAACAATATTATTGACGTGGGAAGTCTTAACTGACCAGTCCTAAAGTCCTAAAGTTTCCTGTACATTTTGAGATTTATACTCAGATTATCTGTTATTAATAAACTTTGATAGAATGAAAATAAGTCTCACACAACGAACTGAGAAAGAAAACAATCGAATCAAGCTCAAACATAAAAACAGAGCACAAGTATTTTATATATCTAGTTTACAAACTCAATGTTAGTAAGCTTGGACTATTGCTTACTTTGACTGTGTAGAAATTAATGCAAATTTTCATCTACTTTTCTATTTCAATAATTCTAAGCATGAGTTCTTAATTTTTTTTTGTTACAGAAAATTATTTAGGACACTTAGGTTCCACTGTTTCAGACAGGCAGGTAATACATAAAACAAAGATAGCACTTCTAGTCAAATTGGCAATTAAAGTAGTGGTCGAGAAAAAATCAGATGAGACTCCCACCACGATATGAACAATTAAAATTGCTAAAGTTCATACAGCAACTCCACAAGCAAGCCTTGTAGTCACACTCAGATCATAATCTTTTGCACATACCAAGTTGATTTACAGATACCTGGTGTGATGTAACCGTAAGAGCCAACAATGGCGGACATGCATTCTGATGCGCCTAAATCTTGCAAGGCCAAAATCAGCAACATGAGCCTCAAGATTGGAATCAGCAACATGAGACTTAACATCCATGTGAACAATCAATGGGGAGCAGTCATGGTGAAGATAACAAAGTCCCTTAGCAGCTTCCACAGTCCGTACCATTTATAACAAAAATTTCAAAATCTAGTAGAGCCAAAAAACACAAAAAATCTCCATTAAATGTAATATCAGGATATCATTAAGATTAACCCAGCACATAGACGTAAGAAAAGTTCCAGGACTCTTTAAGCAAGGTCCTCAAATGTAAAAATCACTACAATGTTGTACTTAAATGTAGATTATGTAGTGAAAAGAGACACTAAATTAATTCACACAGAATTTACACATCAACATGCCCTTTTCAAGCTTCCCTACAATACATAAACGAAAATTCAAAAATTAAAACTGATAAACCCAAGTGAACAAGATCCGATCGATCTTAAGGTCTCAGATTTCGCAATTGATCAACTAAAGGAAATCAAAGAACACAAGACCACCAGAAATTGTTTACGCGGTTCGGTAGACCCTAATCCGCGGAATCTCAGGACGGGAGACTCACCCCAGTTGCACTATATGATCAAAGTAATCAAAGCAAACTACACAAGAGTTCAATCGGCAAAAGAACAACGCAAGAAGACAATCAACACAAAGAAACAGCCAATGAACTCAGATAGAGCAAAGTAAGACGAAAGCAGCAAGGATTGGTCTTCGAGGAATCGCCAGAAACTTCAATGGAAGCTGACAAGGAAGAACCAGGAACACGCCACTGAGATGGTGGAAACGCGCCGATGAAGATCTTCTTCTTCTCCTTCACTCTCTCTCTTTCTCTCTTCTCTGTAAAACCCTAGGCGGCGGAAATCTGTGAAAGCTTCTTACCAGCTAAGAAGAAGAAAAGAGCTTTATATAGCTCTTCGCAACAAAGCAGCCAAATACACCAAACCAGATGGGCCGAGCCCAATGGACCAACAAGCACAGAAGCCCATAAGTGTTTCAGCCAAGCCATCCAACTAAGATATAATTATATCTTAGGGTTGCTATTTAGGCATAAACACTCATAAAACTTAGCTTGTAACATAATGTGCCTTAGTCTAATTACATTGACTTCTACCAAGATATAAACTCAAGTGTTACAACTTTGGGCAAAACTTTAGCTTGGATTATACAAAAGGCATAACAAAAACGCTAATCGTATGATAGATGATTCAACGAAATTGTATGCAGTAGATGATTCAACGAAATTCACCATAGATAAATGATAATAACACTTTCATTTGAAGAAGAAGCAACAAAAAAAACTACAAAACGACCAAAATGGGGAAAGGAATGATGGAGAATCAGGGAGAAACCTGAAATCAACGATGCAGAATGAGCCCTTGCGGTGAAGTTGGTGAAGGAAGTGGTGTTGTGGTGGGTTATACTCACTATGCTGTGAAATTTTATACGACCGTATAACTTGCTGGATTTTCCATGTCATTCTATTAATCTTTGTACTTGAAATTACAACATAAAATTTCTTACAAAAACAATATTATGTATCAGTTATATTATACAATCACAAAGGCACTAATCACAAAGACACTCATTTTATTAAATTCCCTAGATGTGTCCATCACATCTAAATTATAACCCACCGCAACAACACTTCAGAATTGATAAAAAACAAAGAGAAAGGTTACACAAGCGTCAAAGATAAACAACAAATAACAATCAGATATATGAAGTGCAGAGCAAATACCAGCACAACAACACCAAAAAGCATCATGTTTTACTTGAAGGAAATCTACAGGAACGAAAGCCTGCAGAAACATCAACACGCAACACTCGATGAAGAAACACGCAGAACATAGAAAACACAATCAAACTTGACGTGAATTCAACTATGAATCCTAAATCAGAGCTGAATAACGATAATCATATGAAATAGAATTAATGAACATCAATCAAACACGTAGCTTAATAGAGAGAGAACTCCGAGAACCTAACGATGATGAATCGTTCAACGGAGCAACCGATCAACTATATATGGATTACTAAGATGAAAATAATATAAAAAATAGACAAAATTCGCCATAATCTAAAGATTATTCAAATCATTATCATTCTGAGATCAAAAGAAACACACATTGTTCTAGTATTATAATATCAAACACAAACTTAGAAATCTCACTCAACTTCTATCAAGTCTCCTATTAACCCATAACCTCCCTTGAAACCGATTAATCTACTTATTAACCCATAAACTCACTTCAAACAATTTATCCTTGTTAAAGCAACAATTTAGACAACCTTATTCAGATCACGAACTTTGAAAACTAACTATTCAGCCTAAAATACTGTTAAGAAGGAAATCGTAATTGCAATTTTTACAATAAGAATAAAGATAGACATATATGGAGGACGACATGATAAAGTAAAAATCTATATCAAAAGAACCACAATTCCACTGATAAAGCCACATACAGGCGAAACAAAAAATAGAAAAACGGGGGAAGAGTAGGAGAAACTAACCTCTGTAAAAATTATCTATATGTTTTTAAGTCACATACATGCCATCATTATCCCCGGAATTCAGGAACTGAAACGATCTTTCTGTTCCAAAAAGTGACATATGATTGAGGGCCTCAAGTAAACCTATGTGCACTCGCTCAAAATTCATGCTCAAATTCTTCCTCGGGTTTTCCAATTTGACCACCTTCGAGTCTTCAACAATCCTTCAAAGTCATCTACCTCGTTAACTATTACCCAAAAAATTAATGTAATAAGTTTCTCTAAGGGTAGTTTAGTATCAATGGGAAAAAATATTACAGAATAATCTTAAACAAAGATGAAGCAGCTCACCTGCATACTTCTACAACACGGGAAGAAAATGTAAACTGAACTATTCTCTTGATTGAAAAATGCAGACCTGATCCTACAATAGATAATCTCAATGGACACGAATAAGGTAGATTATGGGTTTGAGAGGGACATAGAAACATTAAAAGCTAGCTATAGAAAATCATGAAGCAAACTCCATTAGGCCATTTTAATTCTTAATATCCAACAACTCAGTCTGGAAAGGCAATTTCTCAAGAAGTTGCATTAAGCTCAAACCAAATGGCACCAATTAGTATCTAACTCCTTCTTATCAACCGCATACATTATCCTAATTTAACAAACATATTGGTAAGTACCAAGAGCAGCAAACTAAACTGTAGCAATATGACAAACAAAGAATGTACAAATGCCAGTCAATTCAGCGATGAAATTCCCTACTGTATCAATTTATTTAGAAAATATACATACTGACTCTATTTTCATTTTCAATTGCAGAATCTATAATTACGCGTCACACTCCATCTTGATGTACAACTAATGTCAACTATGCAATCAAGCAATCAAGCAATCAAGCAATCAAACAGTAATTTGCTTGTTCAAGTGCTGGATGTACAATTGCGATTCAGACATGTAAAATTCAGTGGAACTACAAATAAATTTAACAAAATTAGAAGGAAATTTAGAAATAATGTTGCCTAAAGTTGAGCTAAACATAACTAACTTAAAGATCAAAAAAATTAAATCACACTTTGTTCTCTTGACATCTTATACAAACGATGTGTAGTCATCTGACTTTCTCATATCTAATTGCTAAAAGCACATCCACTCATGCTCGAGGAATAATCTAGGCAGACAAACTAAAAAGACCAATAAATGATCAAATAGAACTTATCAAACTAAAACTACCAATAAATAACATCACTAACCCAAGTCAATAAGTCATCCATCAAGAACCACTTGTAAAATTCCTCTTAATTCTGTAGAATAAGAAAAAAAAAAATCAATGAATACAAAGATGAATTGTAACCAATTGCTGAGAAAAGATTTCAGGCCTCAAAATTCTAGATTACATACTTGGTTTTGCAATCAGCACACTCCTTGTGTTCTGGCAATTTGGGAAGGCCCTCATATATCAAGATACAACACAAAAAACAGATGTAAAATATACAAAGAACACAATATACCTGACGAGGCGAATTGTCGTATGCCAAGTCAAAGTAATCCTAACAAGTTCACTAACAAGTATAGTAGGCAAGCAAGGGTCGAAATCCCAAGGGAGTCAGGTTATCAATTCTATAAGTAATGAAGATGATTAACTAGTGAAACTAACCAAAGGTTTTTTTTATAATGTTTCA
Source organism: Oxyria digyna (assembly GCA_029168935.1). Lineage (NCBI taxonomy): Eukaryota > Viridiplantae > Streptophyta > Magnoliopsida > Caryophyllales > Polygonaceae > Oxyria > Oxyria digyna. Next base: position 1,589,521 of record JAPVLV010000028.1, on the reverse strand, counting down.
CGAACACAGTAACGAAGGTTGATTTGGGTTGTAATTTATCAAAGGAAGACGTTTCACTTGACAAATATCCACTAACAGGTTGACAAGTTGATCATTAACTCCTTTTAGTCCTATGTCGAATTATTCATATGATCGGCCTAATCTCTGTTCTAATGTAGTTATTAGTCCAACTAGTCCTAATAACCCTTACTGAACTATAACCCTGAAACTATCAAGATTCAATAATAAAACAGATTTAAGTTTAGGAATAGATAGATACATGCAATACCGTAGACAACTAGTCAGATACTCGACATGCACTCAATTCTCTTCACAATTGACATTCACAACTAGTTCATGCAAATTGTGTGTGCTACAATCAAGTAAGATATTTCAACTAGAAATAAACAAACTCTAGCAATATGAATAAGATGATTCTACTTAGATGGCCAATCTAAATGAGCAAATCTGATTCAATGATAATACGCACAAGAGAATAAAGACAATCAAATGAATAGAATAAAGGAAAGAAGTCTCACAACTTAATCAATATGAAAGCTTCAAATGTCAAGCAAAACAATGGAGGTTTAGCAACTCATGGGTTCTTGAGAGAAAAACTAAGAAACTTGGAATATGGAAAATAGAAGATGGAAGATCCCAAAACCCCTAACAACTAAACCTATAAGTCTCTGCCCAATAAAACTGATGCAATTACTAACAAAAACGTTATAAAAACGTTACAAAACATAAAGAAGTTTCTAAATCGGCAAATGGAAGAAAGTCTTCGCTGGCGGAATCAGCGATCGCGGTTTGGGACCCGCGGTCGCGGATTTTGTGCTGTAAAGCTAGCTGGTCCAGTGGAATTTCCGCGATCGCGGTTTGGGACCCGCGGTCGCAGAAATGGCTTATGTGGCTTCGTCTTCAGCTGCCTCCAATGCTACCTGAGTTCTTCTTCCTGTGGTCTTCATGCAGCTTCGACTCTTCTTCTTATGCTTCAATGCTCCGTATCATCCTCTGTAATCTCATATGTAGTTCAACTCTCCAAAACTTCGTAATTACATAATACATCATAACATCTAGCATAATCCTATACAAAATGAGCTAATAATCTTAGTAACGCTATGTAAAATACCGCTTATGAATACCATACCCTGTTTTAACCAAAAATCCGCTTCGTTCCTATGCTAATACTTGGGAAAACCAAAACTTGAAGAACTTGCCTCTTTAAAAAAAATAAGCCAGATGTTGGTCTAGATAAGGAACCAAATCGAAACAATGAAATTTGTAACAGAAAACCATGAAAAGGGATTAAAAGTAAGAGACCCAAATGTCGAAACCCTAATTTGTGGCGTTAGATTCTTCATACACATATTCGAAGGTCAGATCTCCTAAGAGCGAGGGGTAATAGCGACGTCCAAGAATCCCGATGATAATTGCAACATCGAGACTGAGGAGGAAACCATCGCTCAGATGAAGAAGCGTGCTCGCAGAATCAGCTTAAGAAGCGTTGTTCACTTCTTTGACCTTAAGAAGCTAGAGGACGACTGGCTGCGGAGGATTGAAAGTGATGAGATTCGAGAGGTTCTCATGGCTAATGGTGTCTCTGCTAAGGAGGTTGAGGAACGATCCCGAGGTGCTTGTTACTGCTAGGAAAGCGTTCTACAGGCCAATTAATTCGCCAGAAGCTTGGATTTATCAATCACAAATGGAAGAGAAGGAGCGGATTAAGTCGACGATAATTAATTTAGGCCCTTGCTAAATACAGCCCGGGCGTTTTCTAAATAACGCCCGGGCCCTCGCGTTCTGCGAGGAAGCGCATCCTCGCAGAACGCGAGAGTGCGTCCCCTCGCAGAACGCGAGGGTGCGTCACCTCGCAGAACGCGAGGGTGTTTTTTCCCTATAAAAAGGGAAAAACCCTACTCGGCCCATTTTTACAGCCACCATAAAAAAATTCCGCCGCTCTCTTCTCATTTTACCATCTCTCTCAATTTCAACCTACTTCTTCTTCCTCTTTTCAATTCAAATCTCCATATAAGGTATGTTTCTAATACTCTTATGCTTTTTAATGTTGTTTTTAGATGAATATATGTTGTTAGTATAGAAAATTGCATATTATATGATGTTTTGATATTGAATGTTGATTTAGAAATGGTTGTATAATGGATGAAAGATGATGATTTTGAATTATGGTGGATGAGTGGATGTTGTTTTATGTTGAAATTCATTAGGGTTAGGGTTTTTGATTAGGGTTGTTGATTTTATTTAGGGTTTTGATGTTTATTTGGTAATTTACTTAAATTGATAGGTATTTTAGCTAAAATATTGAATTTTCGTCGGAAAATCTCGCCGGAAACTGTTGCCGGAAACTCATGATAGTGCAAATTGACGCAGAACGCGAGGGGTGTAGTATACTCGCAGAACGCGAGGGTCATGGTACTCGCAGAACGCGAGTGTCATGATACTCGCAGAACGCGAGGAATTGACATAAGAGGAAATTCTTTCCTCTTCTGCAGATACATATTTATATACTGATTTTACTTTATATACTGTTATATTTATATACTGATTCTACTTTACATTTTTTTAGGTAATGGATCGTCCTGGACGTTCAACCCGTCGAAGAAATAGGAACGCTGTGAGAGAAAATCCACCGGTTGAAAATGCAAAAGGGAAAAGGAAAGCAAAGAATACAACACCGGTAGAGCTCTTCCCCGAGGGGCTCCCCGACGTTGATTATCGCGCCATAGAGCGGTACAGTGGTGTCCATAGTTATGCCGGGGAAGACTGTTCTGTGCCTAGTGGGATAGAACGAGCAGATACATATCAAGGGTATCGAAATGATGATTGGGACCTTTATTCTCAAGAGTCAGTTTCATGTGCACAACCGTCAACTCAATGGGCACCACAATCAACTCCATATGAACAATCGGGTAGCTGGGACAATTTCATTCCTCAGTATGCTGTAGTGGAAGTTGGACAAGGGTGGGGTGGACAAAGTTGGGTCGGTGGACAATGTTGGGGAGGTGGATTTGGTGAGGGAAGTGTTCCTGAAGACATGGGTCAAGGAAGTGGACAAGCTTGTTCTTCTTCTTACAATCCTCAACCAGAACCGATGGAACAAGAGTACCAGGATGAAGGTGTTGGGGAAGAACACGAAGAAGAAGGTGATGATGATGATGATGATGATGATGATGATGATGAAGAAGAAGAAGAAGAAGAAGAATTGGTCCAGAAACCAAAAAGAAAGAGGAAGTCCAAGAAGAATGAGCCAAAGTATGATCCTGAGCTCACTCATGCCACACCTGGCGGTCCAGAAGATCCCGAGTTGCTTAAGGGATTTGAAGCACATGTGGCGTTCCACATCCAGAAAGGGAAGGTAATTTACTAATTTATTGATTTTCTGCATTTTTAATACATTAACAGAAATTCTGCAGAATTATCAGAAAATGCAATTTCTGTGCATTTTCTCGCAGAACGCGAGGAGTGGCATACTCGCAGAACGCAAGGGTGTTACTCTTCGCAGAACGCGAGAAAATGCTTGGTTTCTGCAAAAGCTGATAATTCTGCAGAAACTGTATTTTTTGTAAATTTGGCCTGCAGTGTGTAATTTTGTATTTTTCTGCAGTTGAAAGGTCCGATGAAGCCACAACAACGGACAAAGCAAAGCAGTGATTGGCCATTGGACAACGATGACTGGTCAGAGATTCCCGGTGCTGTTGGATTGTCAGATCTACCTGACATGATGTACGAAGCAATCGACTATCCGTTGATTGAAGCGTTCATCGAACGATGGCAACCGGAGACTAACTCATTCCACCTCCCTTGTGGTGAGATCACTATTGGCCTTCTGGATGTACATATGATTTTAGGCCTACCTATAGAAGGGAAAGCAATGACTACTTGTAAGAAACTGGGTGCCAAGTTTAGTCATGATGAGATTATAAAATACTATGGTAGGAAGGGGGCGGAAATTTTTGGAGTAGATCCGCACACTTTAGATTCTGGGAGGGTGAAAGCTGATTGGTTTAGAAGGCATTGTGAAAACCTAGGTCCAGAGCGAAAGGGTTTAGGATGGGTGTTGTATACTGCTTCCTCGCTCTTATTTCCGGACAAGTCACAGAACTTGATTCGGCTTAGATATGGGCCTTATTTGGAAACCTATGCCCATGCTACGGGCATATCGTGGGGTTCAGCTGCTTTGGCCCATCTGTATAGGCAGCTGGGGGTATGCACACGACAGGGTTGTGCCCAGATGTCTTTCTGTTACACCTTGTTGCAGGTATTATACTTTCTAAGCGTTTAATTTACATACTTATATATATTTTCATATTTAACGTACTTTGTATTTCTTAGGCATGGATCTACAACTACTTCCCACACTTCCGACCTACTGAACGTCCTCGGTGGATAGCGGAGCAACCATGGGCATACCGGTGGATGCCTAAGAATGTAAAGCTGAAGAAGGGGCAAGTCGGAAGGGACTATAGGGGAGCGCTCGATATTCTTATGCCGGAGATGGTAAGTTTCTGCATTTTCTGGGATTTCTGCATTTTTTTAGTACGCAGCAGTAATTTGTTTGATTATGCAACATTTTCTCGCAGAACGCGAGTTTGTGGCTCCTCGCAGAACGCGAGGATGCACACACTCGCAGAACGCGAGAAAATGCAAGTTTCTGCATTTTGTCCTAGTTTCTGCAGTTTCTGGTGTTTTACAGACTTCACCAGGCATTTTTCTGTCATTTTGTTAGGTATGTTGGAACCCGTATGGAGCACAAGACTTCACCGATCCTGAGCTTGCTCCCGCTCTATTTCACGGGGTGCTATCTTGCTGTGACATCACCGAACCACACATGCCTGATAGGTGTCCCAGACAATTTGGGAGAGTGCAGCGTATTCCTAGGCCAGTCATCGAACCGCTCAAAGCTCATAGGTTGAAAAACATTAGGTGTTATAGTGTTTTTTATGACGCCAACCAATGGCTTTGGGAGTCAAGAGATGTTCACTCTTTGTCTCTCGATGATATGGGGCCAGTTGCCTATGCACCACATGAATGCTCCCATGATTACATGGATTGGTACATCAAGAGGACCCATAGGTATATCCGTCCTGCAATCCCTGGGATGATGACTGAGAGACAGGTAATATTAATTGTTTTGGTTTATCTTGCGTTTCTAGTCTTTGTTTGTCTCGAATATTAACATAGAATGAATGTTTACTTGCGTATAGGTGATTGGCCGGGTGTACAATGACATGGACCGGTATCGGTTTGCCACTCCAGAGGATTTTGATTCATATCACGCCCAAATGCTACTAAGTATGTCAAATCTCGCTCCCTTCCGACCACGAGAAGACGAGTAGCCTTTCGTTTTGTGTTTTGGATTGTGTTTTGGATTGCTTTCTTAGGTGTTTTGTTGATTGGATAATTTTGTTGGATTATGTTTAGGGATATGTTGGTGTTGCTTCAATTCTGTTCGTTTTTTGCATAACCTCGCAGAACGCGAGGTGTACACCACTCGCAGAACGCGAGTCTGCCCTATAGGAAACAGGGTGCTCTCAGTTGATATGCACGGTCTGTGGCACGGTTGGTGTCACTCGCGTTCTGCGAGTGACACCTATCTCGCAGAACGCGAGGAATGACATTTTCTGAAAAATGTCATTCCTCGCGTTTAAGAATTTCCATTTATTCATCTTCCCCAATGCATGCCAGTCAAATTTCATGGCAATTCATTAAGAATGGAGTAAAAGGGGAAATAAAAGTAAGTCATCCCAGCCGACCAGTGTACGGTCATCTCAGCTTGTCAAATTGTCATTTATTCAGCGAATAAAACATAACTTCAACATTACATTTCAAAGGCGGCACATCGATGTGACACAAGATCGTGCAAAGAAAAAGCATCTCTTTCAGCGTTTCGCCACCAAGGAGTAAACACATGAGGTAATGAGCAGTTTTCTTCAAGACGCAACTACAAGAAAACAACAATGTTAGGAAGTTGCATATTAGATAGTAATTCATAAGTAGATCCAAAAACTTACCGGAACAAAATGTCTCTCACTCTGAATATAGAATAAGCAGAACGTCGGAAGTGTGTCACCATCTTCTAACCAAGTAGGACGTTGTAGAGGAAGGTAAGTGTAGTTAGCATTTTTTCCCACCGTTACGAACACTATGTTGAATGTGGATGCCACAAGGCATCCCATTTCCGGGGTAGCTAGCCAGTGATCTTCTGGAGCCCTTCCTATTCCTTCCCATGTAAGTTGGTGTAAAGCGCTCTCCAAAGTTGGTTGTTGTGGAGGTCCAATCCAAGTTCCTTGAACTAGGTGCCAAATCTCTTTGACCTTAGCTATCATCAAATCTCTTACTTCCCTCCATAAGTGTTGGTTGTCATGCAATTCATGAGCTATTGCTCTAAATCCACAATTTCCATCTCCATTTACCTCAAACCAACCATTCACATGGGTGCGCATTGACGCGGGTATGTGAGACTTGTACTTGCCAATCACCTTAATCTTTGGTTTCTTGAATGTTTCAGAATTAGAAGCATTTTTTTGCTTCTTTGGGGGTGTTTCTTCCAAATCTCTAGCATCCATCTCAACATTAGTGTGCTCCCATGCAGACGGCCTTCTTTGCGTTGACCTAGGTTGTTTGTTAGGAGCTCCGACTGGACGACCTCCGGTGTGCTTTGAAATAGCCGGCTCTTTTAGAGGAGTATTTACTTTCCCAATGTCTAAAACAGTTTGTGCACACTTTTCTTGATCATGGGGGCACAATTTCGGAAACGTTTCCTCATAGAAAGTCTGAAAAAGACGCCTTGCCACCTTACTCTTAACTTCCAGTATGCCGGGAACATCAACTTCTTCCAAACTCAAAGTACTCCAGAAAGGGTGCAACTCTGATACTCTTAGTGGTCTTTGCTCCTTCCAATGTCTTACAATCTGATGAACACACATCAACCCATCTCTAATCTTGATCCCGCAGCTACAAAACATATTAAAGTGCGCACCTAATCTCTCCCCCTTCGTGTATTCCTTAAGCAAAAATTCTATGCATTTGTAAGAGACTTTGAACTTCAAGACTTTAAACAAGTCGGCCCCTTCAACAACTGTGAAGCTCTTATTCAAACTCTCGGTGAAAGACACAGTAATCTCCTTAAGTTGGTTCTCCGCCATTGTTTTGTATTCTTTGAACATTGTGTCTAGCCTAGCATTTCCACTTGACAAGTATGACTTAAGACATGAATGTGCTCCTTCAACTCTAAAATGTTCGAAAAACAATAAAATGCAAATACAAATCAGAACCTGTGGATCCTTCTGTAATGTGTAACTCCTCGCGTTCTGCGAGGTGTGTACACCTCGCGTTCTGCGAGTTCATACATTGTTCCAGGATCTTTGCATTCGAAAATGCATCAACACTGAATCAAGGAATTTACTCGCGTTCTGCGAGATGGTATGCCCTCGCGTTCTGCGAGGTGTGCATTACAGAAGCTCTTTTTATCATATGTAGAAGGTAGACATAAATAACAGAACATACCTGTTTGTCGTGTTATTCCCGAGAGTGAAGACATTATCCGTCCATGCTGAAACAAGTCTTTCTTTGTAACGGTTTAGCCAATTCGTTCTCACGTACTTCAATACGGTTGGATAAGCTCGCCATTCGTCCTCAAGTTTCTTCAAAGTACTCTTGTAATCTTCTTCAGTGGTTTGTTCGAACACGTTATAATAATCATTTGAAATATGAACCCCCAATGCTTGTGTGCCCATAGCTATCTTCGCTCTCGCCTCTATGTTCTTCCTTACATGTCGCCTACATAAGAGAAACTTTGCATTTGGCCATAACTTGTCTGTTGCATTCATAAGAGCCATCTCACGGTCAGTGACGAAGCAAGTAGGCGATGCTCCTATTCTCAAATACATCGTCTGCAGCTGCTGCAACGCCCATAAATAACTATCCTCGCTCTCAGCCTCTAACCATACCCCGCACACAACAAAATTCTTCCATGTAGAAGTCAAACCGACTATCTCCAGGAAGGGAACATTGTACCTGGAACCAAAATACAGTAAGATAAATACAACATAAAAACAGAATGATAAATACTTACCTGTTCGTGCTATAAGTCGAGTCCATCAAAAGGACATATGGAAACGCCTTTAAGAGTTTCATTGATTCGGGGCTAGCAAAGAACAAGTCGCCTATTATCGAAGGGTTCGTTGCACTTGGCCTATACTCCATGAAGTAGTTGCTCTCTTTGCATTGGTGAAAGAATTCTTGAACCACGGTTCTACCTTCCATTTCCTCTTCCCTTATATGTCTTACCAAATTGTACACTTGGTTCTTCTTTGTGCAACTTCCGGGATCCTTGTTTATCTCAGTGTAAATCTGATTTGGAGAACAATGTGAAAGTACCATCTCACGAACCTTTTTCTTTTGATCCGGGGTTGGCCTCCCGGCAAATGCATTCCCGACCAAACTATCTCCAATAGGATGGTTGTGCAAACCACAAACAACCACTAATCTCCAATTCTCTTCAACCCGGTTCTCCATGAGCTTCAACTGAAATTTACACCCCGTTTTCTTGCTCTTTGTGTTTGATCTAACACCGACACCTTTAGGCCTATGGCTTCCCCCTTTCTCACAAATGATTTGAATCTTACCACTTTGCCCCGGTTTAGATGGTACACTCCTTCCAATAGAGATCATAAACTTGTGTTGCTTTGCAACATTCAAAGCCCACAAATGAGCGATCTCCTTAGAGGCAAACACTTGCTCCGTAGTGAAATATTCCGAATAATCCCTAGAAACAACCTCTTCCTCACATACGGGACTATCAAACTTTGGTGCAGTGCGTAAAGAGGGAAGAAAACACATCTCCTCTCCTACGTTTGTTGGTGGGTTAGCAAATTGTGAATCAAACGCATCATAGCTTGATGGCACCTCATATGTACATGGCATGGAATAAGTAGATGGCACGGGCAACTCATAAGTAGATGGCACATGCAATTCATATGTAGATGGCACATGTTGTTCATATAAAGATGGTTGATGATAATATCCAAAGTCGTCAATCCCTAAATCAAATGACGGTGGCGAAACGGGCACCGTATTCCGCGAGGGGTAGGTGTAGTCATTCAACTGGATTGCATTCAATCCAGTGAACAAAGAAAAATTCACCTATAACAATGCTTCTGTTAATACTCTGTAATGTGCAACTTCTCGCGTTCTGCGAGGGACGCACTTCTCGCGTTCTGCGAGGGAGGCACTTCTCGCGTGACGCGAGGGGCTTCCTCTCGCAGAACGCGAGAAGTTGCTATTTCCTAAAACTAGTCCTTCAACGGGATATTTTAACATAACATGAGTTTCTACATTAAAAACCATAAAAACCCTAAAAACATGAACACATCTAAGTTTTTGACATTATATGCAAAAGTCATCTCTTCAACACTTACTACTACTACTAGATTTAACATGAAATACAACATAATAAGTTCATTTTAGCTCTTAATGGTGCAAAAAAAATTAAAATTCAAAAATTAAGTAAGAACATTACCTCATTTGAATGGTAACTTGATGAACCATCATCTCCATTCCCTCCTTTGTTGAATTCCTCTTCATCTTCCATTATTTTAGGTGTTTTTAGAGTGTTTTGAAGTTTTAAGGTTTTGAAAATGGGTTTTAATGGAGGGTGAAAGAGGTGAAAGATGATAAAAAGAGGTGTTAGGGTAGGGTTAATAGGTGTTACGGAATACTTAAAATAAGGAGGTAGTTATTATAGTTAGGTGGGGACAAGACATGTAGTAATGACGCACAACAACGTCCATCTGACATGCTAATCTCGCGTTCTGCGAGGGCCGCGTCACTCGCGTTCTGCGAGGACACGTACACTCGCGTTCTGCGAGATTAGCATGCATGTAATTAACCTAATTTTTTGCTAATCTCGCAGAACGCGAGTGTACGTGTCCTCGCAGAACGCGAGTGACGCGGCGTTGTTTGAATAAAGCACCGGGCTGTATATAAGAACCGTGTTAATTTAGAGAAGATGGGAGTGAGGCACCGCATGAACAAAAGCGAAATAAGTGCAGCCGAAAGCAGTTTAAACCTAGAATTCGAACAAAGAAAGAGAATACGCGGTTTTGAAAACGTGGCGGTATTGAGAACAAACGTGGGGTGTAGACTAAAACAAAAAGAATTAATTGAGAGTGGTTTGAAGGAGGAGTTGAGGAGTGGAAGCAGTGGGGAGAGGTTTATAGGAGAGGGAGAGAAGTTGAGAAAGGCTGAGCGAAGAAGACGGGAGAGAAGTTGAGAAAGGTTGAGGGCGAAGAAGACGACAACTCACGTGTTAAATATTGAGTAATGGCTGCAAATTTGTGCTAAATTAAATAGGTTTTAATTTTTTTTTGGCCCTGTAAGAAGCTGTCACGTGGCTGCAAGATAGAGCCCCTTGAAGGGGCTTGCTTTAATCTTTTAGTAGATTGATAATGTAATTTCAATTGAATCCGGATCAGGTAAGAATTTTATTGTACGAACATGTCAGCGACATGCACTTTCTTCGGTAATGACACAAATGCGCAAAGAGGACGCCCTCTTAGAGAGAGAATAAGGATCTAGTTCATCCGAAGGATGGAGTAAGATCCAAGGGCCAGCAACTAAAGGAGGATTGTGGTGGGGCCCATTGATACACATTATATAAAGCTTGAAAGGGGTGTCATTCTCTCTTTCTCGCTAAAAAAAACTGTTCGTCTTCTCCAAAAACCTCCCCGTTTTCTCTCTCGCTCGCAACTCTCGCACTTGATTTCTCTCTCAATCGACGATGATCTCTCGTTCTTTCACTCTCGCTCGACCACCTCCACTTCAATCTCGCTTCCTCTTTCGAGTTCTCTGCCCGATTTCGCTCACAAACCCTAGAATGAAGAAGAAGTCATTTCAGCGCGATTCCAAGCAATTTGACGGAGATTTCAGCGACGACAACACAAATCAACAACAACAACAAACAAAACAGCCACAATGAGGTCAATAATAGCATCTGGAACCTCAGGTATAAACTCGACTTAAGAACTTTGGTTGTAAACTCCATTTGTTAATCACTTCATCATATGTTTATGAATTTTATACAGTATGCATGAATAGATCTAGAATAAATGTGTATAGATCCTTGAAATTGCATGTGTTGTCACTTGATATAATATTTTTGCATTTTCTTTAACATATATGAGGTGTTGGTGCATCGAATGTGTTGTGGAAACATATAATTGGTTTTGGTGCATCATCCACTGTGTTTTGGTGCATCATCCAATGTGTTTTGGTGCATCATCTGAGCCTTGTGCATGGATTATCGGGCGCTCAACAAGAGAACCTAACCATCACGACTAAGAGAAAGCACTCCAATGGCTGGCAATCAGTAGTAAGATAGGGATCGGATTGAATCCTTTCTCTTATTTTAGATAGAAGGATGGAAGACTTCTCCATTCTTATTCGCCGAAAAACAGTAGGTTTTGGTGCATCATCCACTGTGTTTTGGTGCATCATCCATTGTGTTTTGGTGCATCATCCACTGTGTTTTGGTGCATCATCCACTGTGTTTTGGTGCATCATCCACATTGTTTTGGTGCATCATCCACTTTCTTTTGGTGCATCATCCACTTTGTTTTGGTACATCATCCACTGTGTTTTGGTGCATCGAATGTATTTTGTGCATGTTATGTGATGTACTGAATCAAATAGTTGTGCTAGTGCATTATTTAGTGTGTGTTGGAGCATCACACAAGAATATTTTTTATGTATAAAATGTAGGAAAGAAACAGGAGCTAAGATATGGAACACTAATCATTAGTTATCCACCACATGTAAACACTTGTACGTTTGTAGAAACGCATGTATAATTATTGTAAAATGCATGAGTGGTTGTTTATTGGTGCATGGGCTGATGTCTATTGGTACATTGATGCATATGTATTGGCTGCTATTTATTAATGATATATGTCTATGGTTTAACAGTGGCAGAAGAAGAGGAAATATCATCAACTTCATCAGAATATCATGGAGAAACAACTCCACTTGATGGTAAACACTAATTATTTTGCCATTTTTTTAATAATCTGTGAGTTGGTGCATCACCCAGTGGGTGTTGGTGCATCACCCAGTGGGTGTTGGTGCATCACCCAGTGGGTGTTGGTGCATCACCCAGTGCGTGTTGGTGCATCACCCAGTGGGTGTTGGTGCATCACCCAGTGGGTGTTGGTGCATCACCCAGTGGGTGTTGGTGCATCACCCAATATTTGTTGGTGCATCACCTAGTAAGAGTTGGTGCATCAATGATATATCTATTGTCTGCCATTTTATTAATTATCTATGCGTTCTTTTTAATGATAACAGAAAGTGGAGAAGAAGTTGACACATCCCAACAAGGGACGGAGACGTGGACGTGCAAAGTAAAGAGTAGAAAGATGTAGGGATGAAATAGGAAGATGTGAACAATTTGGATGTTTGTAAATAGTTTGGTTTGTAGTAAGACATATTTGGTTTTAGAAAACAAGTTTGGTTTTTAGGTTGTAAGACAAGTTTGATTTTTAGGTATTTGTGGTTTGCACATGAAAATGGTTTGTGGTTGCTGATGACTCACAATGCCAGAAAATGCATGAGTAGTTGTTTGTTGGTGCATCACATGATGAAAATGGTGCATCACATAATCGAAATTGATTCATCACTGGATATATAGTTTGTGCATCACTTAGTGATATTTGGTGCATCACTTAGTAATATTTGGTGCATCACTTTGTGATATTTGGTGTATCACTTTGTGATATTTGGTGCATCACTCAATGATAATCGGTGGATGAATAAGCTACAGAAAATGAATGGATAAAAAATTGAAAAATAAAATCAAGACTAATTCAGTCAAGCAAACAAGGTGCTATGCATTGTTAATAAAAATTGGTGCATCACTGAGATGCAATTGGTGCATCACTTAGTAATATTTGGTGCATCAGTCATAAGTCATAACTAATAGGTGTATTACCAAAATATCTGGTTAATAAGTAATAGGTGCATCAATTTGTGGTTTGCACATGAAAATGGTTTGTGGTTGCTGATGACTCACAATGGCAGAAAATGCATGAGTTGTTGGTGCATCAAATGATGAAAATGGTGCATCACAGAATCGAAATTGATTCATCACCGGATATATAGTTTGTGCATCGCTTGATGAAATGTGGTGCATCACTTAATTGAAAATGGTGCATCACTTAGTGATATTTGGTGCATCACTTAGTAATATTTGGTTCATCAATCATAACTAATAGGTGCATTACCAAAATATCTGGTTAGTAACTAGTTACAATGAAAGCTCAGAGAAACTAATGGACATATTGAGGACAAGTAGTGATGTTGTGTCCCGACCTCTTACAAATTTTACAAACCCTTTTCTTCTTCTTGGAATTTTCAATTCCAACTTCTTGGCCACCTTTAATACACCTCTTCTTGAACTTGTTCTTTGCCATTTCAGGAGGATGGATATTTACTTGATCAGGTAATGGGCCAACAAATTTCTCAAACTTGTAGTTTCTAGCTGGTGTTAAAGAAGAAGGATCAACTACTTCATATCTTGTGAATGCAGCCTTTTGATCCTTTAAAATAGCTAAAAACTCTTTCAATCTATCCATGTCATCACCAACAATGTCAACACAAGAATACATTTCTGTCATCACTTCGGCCAACAAACACTTTCTTTCATCAATCTCAACACTAGAATCATACACTGCACTGTCTACTTCAAAAATTGGTTGTAGAATAGCTTGCTTGGTCAATCTTATAATTAGGTGCATCACATCCTGAAATAAGGTGCATCAGTCAAAGCTAAAAGGTGAATCAACCAGTGAACATTAATGCACTATGCACAAAAATCATCAATGTTTTCAACTGGTGCATCATAACATATTATATGGGGTATCAATCAAAGTTAAAAGGTGCATCATCCAATGAACATTAATTCATTATGCACACGAATCATTAAAATTCTCAACTGGTGCATCGTAGTCTATTAAAAGGTGCATCACTCAATTGTAAAAAGGTGCATCACTCAACCAAATCACGTACAAAAATGCAGAAATCTGAGACATTATATTGATACTGTAATGAAATGCAATATATATACAGAAACAACAATCAAATCAAACACATGGTACAGATCTAAACCTAAATTAGGAGAAGCATTATCCATATCACGAAGGACACTAGATTTGGCCGGACAAACGCAAAAAGAGAAAACACAGTGGCGCGAGCACTGTCGAACACATTCTCGCCTAACGAACACCAGGAACAGCCGAAGAACAACAATGGCGGCGAGTAAACGAGCAGAAGAAGGATTCGAGAGCGGCTGAATTTTATCATTGAAACAGAAAGGAAAGGGAAAGAGAAAGGAAAAAACGGACGAACGAGATTAAAACGTGACAGACGGTGGAGATTGATCCTCACTCCTTCTTTGTAAAGGCATCCTCACCGGATCTTTTTCTGTGAAAGAGTGGGATAGTGGGTGTTTATATATGTGAACAAAAAAGTTTGTTTAATTTATTTTGAATGGAGAAATAACAAAAAGAAAGTACACGTGTCTTCACTCTAATTTCGCCAATTGGTGCAATTTTTTGTGAATACATGACTTCAACTTTAATATTGTATATATTAGATATATTAGATGGTTGATGGGCCTGAATTTGCAGAGATAAAATGCCCATTGTTTAAAGTTGGGGACGCAACTTCTTCCGTGAAGAAGAAAGAGATGGATGGATTCTGTAAAAAGTACCTGAATCTCTTCCGTTAAGGTCTCAAACACGAATTCGAACTCGAAGCCGAGGGAATCGCTTGATGGCGCAGCGCTGTTTTCATTGCCGAGGAAGAGCGAAGAGCGACCTGTGAAAAGGTTGGGGAAGCTCAAGGAATCTAATTAACGTGGACGGAGTGATGGTGGACGTGTGGTGGGGAATAGTGGAGTCGAAGGGAGCTCGGGAGTACGATTGGGGTGCGTATAGAAGCTTATTCCAGCATGTTCAAGACTGCGGCTTCAAGCAGCTTCAAGCTGTTATGTCGTTCCATCAGTGTGGAGGGAATGTCGGTGATGGCGTCTTCATTCCCTTGCCTCAGTGGATTGTTTCGGTTGGAGATTCCAATACCGAGATCTCCTACACAGATCAAAGGGGCAATAGGAACAAAGAGTACCTCACTCTTGGTGTTGATAATCAGTCTCTCTTTCAAGGACGAACTCCGGTTCAGGTAACCAAGTAATTCTAATATTCATGCTATGTTAATGTACCTTTAGCAGCAGAGCAAGTGATATGAGGATTGTGTGTGTAGATCTATAGTGATTACATGAGCAGCTTCAGAGAACACATGGCTGATTTTCTGGAGTCAGGGCTTATAGTACATGTGGAAGTGAGGCTTGGTCCTGCAGGAGAGCTTAGATACCCTTCCTATCCCCAAAGTCAAGCATGGTCCTACCTTGGAATTGGAGAATTTCAGGTCAGTTTATACATGGATAGATTCTTCATGAGTTAGTTTACTACTGTATATGTAATATGCATTCTTCATTTGTTCTGACATTGGACTATCCAAAAGAGAGCATCAACAATGTTCTGATAAACCTTCTTTCTCTGGAGTTTCACAGGGTGATGAAGTTTCCATAGATGAAAATGGTACGTAAATAGTGTAAACCTTTTTTATGAGTTTGATGATCCCTCCCTTATAATACGTAGTCCGCAAGGTTTTCTCTCTTTCTCATTTAATTTGGTCAATGACATAACCATTTTTGCAATTGATTTTTTATTGTCATAAATTTTCCATTCAAACCATCCTATTGATGAGCCATTCAATTCCTCCTTTATGCTGACATTGATTTCCTATTGATGAACACATGGCTGAGTTTGATTTCCTATTTGGTTTGTTCCATTTTTATATGTCAATCTCATTCTTTCATTTTCCATTCCACATGTATAGGCTAATCTCCTCAGTTTTCTGGGAAACTCACCTCTCCAATCTCCGTCAAAGGTTTGTGTTGCCAAAAAAAATGGATTTTTTTAATATGGAAATTAGTAGTTAGTCTTCAGTTTCCCACATAACTATTATAAATCCCTGATTTATATTCTCTTTCAGGCTCTTTCCAAAAAGGTTGGGGTTTTCCACTGCAACACTGCGCGGTTTAGTTAGATATCAATAGAGACGAAGAAGAATACGGGCTGGTTAGGGTCGTTCGTTGTCACTGACGTCCGGTATTCCTCCTCTTCTTGCATAGCCGAACAAGTAAGTATCCATTATTGATTGCTCCTTAAATTCCTATTTGGTCATTTTTCTTCACATTCTGATCCTATAAATTCTTTGTCGTCCAGCTTCCAATTTCCATATCTACACTGAAGGATGCGTTGGAAGGTAATCTTATACTGTATAGGGGAAATTGTTTGGTTTACTAATCTTTCCAGATTTGATTGTGTGCACTTGGTAAATTGTTTGGTTTACGAATTGTGCAAGTTGTCTTACTTTTAAATAGAGATGACAATGATCTTAATGATTCATAGTCGGCTGCAACAAAGGGAGTACAGGAGATTGTGTCTCGCCAAGTATCACATAGTATCATTTGACGTCTATTTGTATTTGTCAAGAAGCAGAGATTCCTACTTGGGTATTATGGCTATGATTTAGCTTGAGAATAATTCTCTGACTATTGATGAAAACACCATGCCTTTCTCTCATCATTTACTAAATTTTTATTTTAAATAGTTTATGTAGTGCTCTAATCCTGAATTAACAGTCTATCTGCTAATCTTTTTGCTGTCCATGTTTGGATGCTTAATTAGATCTGTTTGCACCCCAAAGCCGAAGATGGCAGACTACCTAAAAAATGAGCGCATATGTGGAAGGCCATTACGACTGCGGTTTCACAAAAAAACAGGTGATTTATACATTGCAGATGCATACCTTGGGGTCATGAAGGTGGGCCCAGAGGGCGGTTTAGCAACACCACTTGCATCAGAAGCAGAAGGGGTGCCTCTCAGATTTACAAATGATCTGGATGTTGATGAAGATGGAAACATATATTTTACTGATAGCAGCACTGTATACCAAAGAAGGTAATAATGCACTACTTACACATTCTGGTTTTGCAAAAATATAGTGTCAGAAATGAGGATGCAGTCATTAGAGATTTTTTAGGTTTGTTGTAGTTTCTTGCATTTATTTTTACCAAACTGTTGACAAATTAAGATACAGAATGCTGCTTCTGAATTATGCTATCACTTGTAATAAAATGAACATTTGATTTTGCCTGGGACTGTCAAATTGCCTGGTTCTAAATCGTTGCACAATATAATTCTTCTTCTTGCTGCTCTTGCTGAGGTATTGGAAGTTTGATTTTGATTCTCTTTCAGCTGTTTTGGTCTTGGAAATTTATGTGCATCTTAGAGTTTTGCTTGCATTTGGATGGATTGCTGCTAGAAATGTTTGTTCAGTACTTAGAATTGAGACACTTGGTTGTAGTAGCTCAATTTTGACATGTAATCTGCTTGATTTTGTTGGATTTTGACATTTTGTTATATATTGGACTAGTTATCAACTGTTGCAAAATGCACTCATTGATCTGATTGGCTCTCATGTGTGTTTCAAAGTGAATCCAGGCCCTGATTTAAGGCATGAAATCCTTCTCCTGGATTCATTTTCCAATCTGTTTATTTCACTTATTTCTTATCCATTATATTAAGCCTGAATTTTTTGTTAATTCCATTTTTCCTTTCTTTCAGTCATAAGAAGTTCGAGCACACATTTTTTGAAATGGTTCCTAACTGTGACACTTCAGCTGTCAAGTGATCTAATTCCTGACTGAACCACAAATGGAATTGACTGGAAAAGGATCCATCAAAGATTCATAAAAAAAGGTAGTGTGCTTTATTTATTACAAAAGAGAAAGTTGAATAGATTATGTACTTATATCAGAAGAAGTCAAGTGAAGTAAAAACATAACCTACGGCTACTAAAGTTTTGTTTTTGTTTTTTGTTTTGTTTTGACATAGATCTTGCATAGAACATCTTTGTATCACATTGTGTTATCAGCTTGACCTTGCTGCATATGTTGCATATTGGTCCAAAGAGTGCACTCTTCTGATATTCAAAGAGTGCACTCTTTCTGATTTAGGTGGGTTTCAGATATTTGTTACCTCTTTTTTACTTAGTTTTGTTGGCTAAGAAAACATACTTTTCCAGCTTCATTTATGAATTATGACTGCAGAAAAATTTAATGGTTTTGTAAACATGCAGATGAAGGATGAAGTGAACTCTATCGACAAGGAGATAAGGGACAAAAAGTCAAGGTGTAGACCAAAACATGCTTAAAGTGTTTGAGCCTGAGGCTCGGCATCTGGATAGCTCAGAGAAGCAAAAGAAACTTTAAAGGTATTAATAATTTACATTCTAATGGGGAAGAACTGAAGAATTGCAATATGATGTTTTTTTGAGATCTTGGCATTGTGAATTGATGAAATTCCCTGTAAGTATGCATATATTTTCTATGGGGGTTGTTGACTGAGGTTGTAGAAGGCAGAGATACAAATTCTGTAAATTTTACACATGCAATTTTCAGTTGAAATGCTGAAGTATGCCCTTCTCCAAATTTACCCTTGGCCCTACATCCTTTTCCCTGTTTGCTATGAAATAGTCGCTTTTGCTCTTTGATAATGCTGGTGTATTCAATTTTGTACCAGGTTACAAGATTGGTTTGCATCTACAAATTCCATAGATATCCTAATATGTTCCGTTCTGTTTGTAATTCCTCTCTGCTAATCTCTCTTTCCGCTACTTATTTTGTTGGATTAGATTGAGTAATTTGGAATTGATTTACTGTTCAAGTAACTGAAAAGGTGCATGTTTGGGCTTGTACATTGTTTGTATTGGGAGAACCTGTCAAGTTAATTCACTTTCAGTTTTCTATATGATTATGATTTCTCCTCTATTTTATTTTCAAATTTTTCCATCTTCATTTTTGCAATGGCATGTTGGATGTTGCCTAATTTTTTTTCTCTGTTTAGCCAGTCTCTTAGATAGTGAGGAAAGAGGAAAGAGGTCGTTCATCTTCAACTATATACATTTATATAAAATCAAGTAAAAGGGTCAGTATGTTGTGACATTTTATTATTCTAAAAGCTCTTTACTTTGTCATGTCAATATGCATCCTTTTTTTGCTGTAGTAGATGTAAATATGAAATATTTTTATTAGTTTTATACATTTCTTATTGCACTATTCATTAAAAATTCATCATACTAGAACCATCATTCATCTACAACTGTAGCGACAACACTAGCCTAAGCTTTAATATGAAATTAGTCTATTACAAGATTCAATGATAAATAAATTGTGTATGAATCAACTTATGAATTAATTAATTTTCTTATTAATTTTATTGTTTCCTCATACAGATTGCATTTGGATATAATAAAAAGTTGTAAGACTCTTCTTCAAAGTTCTTTGAGCATGTTTTATTGAATGATTTTATCCAGATATTAAGGACCGTTGCTTTTTAGTTTAATCCACCTTTCCGAATTGAAATTAACTTCTATTTTTGTCTTGCCCATTGTCATAAGCAGATGAATGATGAATGATATCGATTTAGCTATGGCCAAGAAAATCAAGGATGCTGTCAAATAGAATTTACGAAATCTTGGCCAAGAAAATCAATCCCTTGATCAGGTTATGTAATCTTTATATACTTCAAATTATTGTACAGTCTAGTATATAATCTTTCTAAGATGTGTAACATGATCTTAATTTGGGCGTTCGAGATGGAGTGAATTTGAACTTGCTGCAACTTAGTGTGTAGTGAAGAGACAAAGACAGGACATTAAAGATGGGTCTGAGGAGGGAGTGGAGCAATTGGAAGGCGCTGCAAGTACTGGTAAATCGAAATGAAATCGAATTGTAAACAAAGATTGATAGATTGATATATTGGTCTTAGGAACCTTCCAATTGATAGATTGATATTCTCTGTGTAGCTAGACTTAACATCTAAAATTTACCAAAAGTATTGGTTTACATCTTTGATTCTATATATCAAATCTGAGTTCCTGGTGTTCATTTGTTCAGTTTTGCTACGTTATCTTCTCCCTCATTCTTGATTTTCATATTGTTAGTGTCCCTCAGCTCTATAATTCCCTGACTAATGTTAAATTTGCGTAATGGTTTTGCTGTTTTGAGGTTTCAAATCCCCAGATTGTTGCTTTTGGATGAGAGATATGCAGCAGAACTAACCGATGAGCTTCTTGATGCTGTCAAGATAATATACTTCGGGCAATTCCTATTGTATTGTTTTCTTTTTCCTTTGAAGTTTATAGTTTAGCTTGGATTAAGTTAATCTGTATTATTTGTCTTGCTTTTTTTTGCAGTTTTCTACAATGATGTAAGGCCAGATGTTTTCTTACTTTCGTTCAAATTTTGCGAGTTATTCGGTGGTTGAGAGAATGGAAGGAATATCCCATGTAAGATTCATTCTGTTAAATGATTTTTCATCACAACGTTGTGAATTATTAGAGCCTAAACTGTTTGTTGTGTGTTTCGTAGCTTCAACATATGATGGAACACTAATTCTGTGATTTCAGCAGTAGAGAAGGTACCCAATATGAATGTTAAAAATTAGCCAAAAATCCACATTACATAGTCTTGATTACTCATAATAAAATGCACAATCATGAGGCAAAACATTACATGAAGTTAATATATTGGCAAAGATCCAAGAACTTGTATGCAGTTTCAAACATTTCAACTTGAGATCACTTTGATTGTGAAACATTTCTTAAGACAATCTAGAAATGTA
This sequence comes from Oxyria digyna, assembly GCA_029168935.1. Lineage (NCBI taxonomy): Eukaryota > Viridiplantae > Streptophyta > Magnoliopsida > Caryophyllales > Polygonaceae > Oxyria > Oxyria digyna. The sequence goes on along the minus strand of JAPVLV010000028.1, from coordinate 1,568,717 downwards.
CAGAAATATAGAGATAGTCAATCAATGCAGACGACTCTTATGCAATTTAGATTTTTTACCTCTTTTCATCATTGAGTATCCTTTGTGCAGGAGAAGACAATTTTTCTTTGTCCTTTCTTTTCAACATACATTTATTATATATATTCTATACTTTATGTTTTTTCATGTGATCTTAAATTTAATTAATGAAAATGACTTTATAGATGATTTTATTATATATTCTATATTCTATATATGGACAGCCACGAGTGGAGTTCACAAACTTCATAGTAGTACTAAGAACAACTAATGCAATAAAAATGTTTGGTGTAAATGTGCATTCCTCATTTGATATTGGAGTTGCTTCAATTCTCCTGGTGGGTTTCTAACAGACAACTTTTCTAACAGCTGAATATGTGGGGAAAAAAAACCAAGTCAGTTGGTTAAGTATTGTAACATAAAATTTATCATGAACAAATAAATGCATACCAAGCAATTTACACCGGTATCTGGGCGGAGATCAGTAGCTGCTGCCACAAAATCTTTTCCATATCTTATTGAAGTAACATTGCGAGATTCCTGTGGAAGTCGATACCCCAGGCGGTAAAGGAAAGCGAGCCAGAAGTTGTGTAGATTACGTCTATTGTTGGTGTTATTTATACCGAATTCGTTGGTGTTTATGAAGCAATTCGGTGTTTCGATTGGAGTGCAAAAGTACAAGCTAAGTTCTCTTCTTGAGATGGTGTGAAAACTGAAATTAATCTGTCATTAAAAACTTTCCTACTCAGAAACATCACAGTTTCAAGGAAATAACTTTTGTCTTCCAGGGGTCCCTCATTTTAGTCAAATATTTTACAAGTCCAAGTGTTGTACCAGAAGTATTTAGTCACACTATGTCTTTCCGAGCTTCACCTTTGAGCGTTGCTATGCATCCCAATTTGGCTCAGAATCACGGCTTCAGGCGGTGCTACCGAGCTTTTCTGCTTGAATTCCGGTTTTCGTCACATCAAGGTAATTATTTCAGACTTTTCGCTCAAATTCTGTGTAATTATTTCAGACTTGAATTTATAGGTACAACTTGTGCTACTGTTCTTACTCGGTAATATTCACGGAAGGTTGCAAGTCAGTTGCTGCAGGAATGAACGCAATGGATCTCAGAAGAGGTATAAGTATGGCAGTAGAAAGTGTACCTACTGAGACAGGAGGGTCTAATTGATCTGACCATGTTTGATATCCATTTGTCTAGGCAGCATTACAACTGCAGCTGTTCTTGGAGTCTTATTTAGTCTTACTAGCTCCTTTCAGTCACTTGAGGATGATGATATTTTCCAATATGGTATCGATATAAGTTTCGTGATTCCATACATTTTCTTACTTATTGTCTGATTGGTTAGAAGATCCAAATTGATCCATTCCAGATTTCTTTCACTGAATCTCTTTAAATTACTGGTAGGCCTAGATAAAAGAGTTCTAATCACTGCTTTCGTTTCATCTTTAATGAAGACAGAATTTATATACGTGGTGTTGTTCTATCTACTGTATATTTTGGTAATCTTTTCCATTTACTCAGATCTGAGGGAACCATTTAATCTTCAGAAAGGGTGGCTCTTCTGGGCGGGAATTGGGCTTATGGGAGCAATTGGTGCTATTGCTTTAACAGGGATTGCATTGTCATATTTTGGCGAGACTCCTAAAAGATAGATGACAATTTTGTGCAATTCACTTTGCTTCTCTCTCTGACTAGAGTGTTGCAGGTTATTTAGTAGAATGATGATGCGACTTGCAACCTACCTTTGCTCATGATATTGAGGTTGTCAATGTTGTTGTTACACAAGTGAATACTTACTGGTTTTTCTTGATGCTTCTTATGGTTTTTCTTGATGCTTCTTATGTGTCTCTGGTTGATATTATCATTATCCTTCTTTTTGTACCAACAAATTAATATCGTGCGGTAAAAATATTAGAATATTTGTAAGGATGGATGTAATTTAATATCGGACTTGATTATAGGGATGAATGTAATTTATTAGAATATTTGTAACTTCAATCACCTTTTCGTGCGGTAAAAATAATATCGTTTTTAATAATGTAAAGAATAGAAAATATTTTAAATTTCAAATTTTATTTACTATCGTGATTGTTATGGATTGATAGATATCCAAATTAGAGAAATAGCTTCAGAAGTAACTTAAAACTTTGCCATAAGGGCATATGTTAGAAAACAAAATATCAATTTTAAATAGATTAGATAGTTTTGTTTCGTATAACATGTCATAAAAATACGACTTAAATACCAACAATAAAAAAACGCATTAGCCCTGCGCGAAGCGCGGGGTCTCGGTTCTAGTATTTAAACATAATTTATCCGTACTTGATTTTGTGGAGATCTTAACACTGCCCAAAATTAACTCTCATGAAATTTCGGCAGATCTACAATCTGACCAAAATTTAATATTGAAACAATTCCAGCGGTATTAAGAACTTTTTCAGTGAGGGACGCCGTGGCGTAATTGTAATTACTTTGCACCATAGTGCCCACCGAATTGTCGAATTGTTCGAATTCATGATGAAACGTTTTCCCTTATCTCATTGGGTATTTCAATCGGGGATTTGTTCTCATGATTTATCTATCTATATATAAAAGTTGATGGGTTTGAAGAAGTAAAAGCAACATGTACTTAATAAATGTTACTCCAATATTTTAAATCTTTATTCTAATTACCTATTATATTAAATGTTAATTTCATCATCAACTAAGAACGCACCATCTTCGTCTCTTTTCTCTACCACAATCTCCAAAATCATTCGCATCTCTATCCCGTTCATCAATTCCTTCGTTTTATTGCGACGCCCCCTCCTTGCCCCGATTAAAAAACAATCTGGATTAATTAGATAGTTTTATCTATATATTGACAACACCTAAGATTGATTCATATGCGCCAAAACATGTAACACGCCAAACAACATTGGCCTGAGTAAAACATGAACATCATATAAATACTTTATGTTGCAGATTTCGGTTGTAAGAAACTGTTGCAATAGTCGTATTTGCATTTTACGAGTTTGTAGAATTGTATTATATCATCGTTCACTCATTTTGAATTTATGGCCTATTTAATGACTAGCCGCAACCGAAAAACCGTGATTTCTCCGCGCGAAGCGCGGGATTTCGGATCTAGTTGATTCAATAATTTTGGCTAGCTCTAGGCTGTAATTCTTAGTTATTTGTTTCGTTCCATGACATTTTAGCAAGAAATGAGTAAGATCTCCATATGTGTTTGTGCATTTGGTTCATTCTATAGTTATGACTTATGAGTATATGTCTTTCTCTTAGTTTGACTTTTGTTGGTAGTCCAACCTTTGAGATTTTATTTGAAAAAGGTAAATACTCCTTCCGTCCCAAACATTAAGGAATGACACAATATTTAAGAAAAGTGAGATGAATGGAGAGAAGAAGAAAAATGAAGTTGAGTAGATGGTTGATTTGATTGATAAAGTGTTTTTAGATAAAAAAAAGAAGAATAAAATATTGAATAAAGGTAGTAATGGTGGAAATTAGATAGAAAATATGATATAGATGGTTGATTTGATTGATAAAGTGTTGTTAGAATATGAATAAAATAAATAAAGTAAGGGTATTATGGGGAAAAATTAATGGATAGAAAATGAATGTTGCAAACATTTTGGGACGTCCGAAAAGGAAATGTTGGAAACATTAAGGGACGAAGGGAGTATGTATTAATATAGGTTGTACAAGTTTAGATACAACCATACAATTCCCACAAGGCAGATCAAAGAACCAAGACTTCAACAAACTCCTAAAAGACAAAAAGGGATCAAAATGGAACAAAAACCCCAACAAGACTCTACATGGCCAAAATTAAGTGTTGTTGTCCAACCTAGATTTCTTCAAAAGGAGTCTTGTGGTGATCTCACGAGTCAAATGATCGAAGCAATCAGCAACCGACGTCGTGGTTCCCTAGAACACAACACCATTTTGAACCGACCAAACTTTGTGCATAAAAGTTGAGAGTGCCATGCTTCTTGTTATGAACTGAGTCTTTGTTTGCCCGATAATGATGGAAAGTTGTACAAAACAATCAAGGGCGTTGCTGAAATGATCTTTTATGTTAAATATAATTTTCAAATCCATTCATTGTAAGATAGTATGGGACTCTGTGTCCTCTTGAGGAATTCAACACTTCGGGTAAGTGATCTATCTCCTCTTTTCATCTTTATTATATTTATTATTATTAATTAATTAATTAAATAAAAGATATTATTCATTTACTTGTTTTTTTAATCTCCATTACTTACTTGAGAGGAGGGAAAGAAGATTCAACCTGTGGTTCAGTTCATCATTCATAAAAAAAAATAGTTTCATAGCCTTCAAATAATCAATTATAATGAATTGGATCAATAAATTTTGTGTCTTTACTATAGCTCTTTATCCTTAATATTTTAGTGTCTTGGTATTAATAATTATCATCAACATCATGAATTATTCTTGTACAAATTTATATTATCATACCCGAATATTTTTAATGGGGATGAGATATGATGTAAGGGCATAACTAATGGTGTCCTTTAGCAAGAGTCTCTTATGTGATTTTTGTTGTTAAGGGACCCTAGGTAAAAGGAGGTATTTTATTGGGGTCCCTTGATAAGGATAACTTAAAATGCTTAATTATATTCATAGTCTTTCTTATATATTAAATTATTTTAAATATCATTTACTATACATATGCAAAGTGGGTGTCTATAGACAGATAAAAATGTAACTAGAATTATAATATATTTTTTAATTTCTTTTAATGTGTATATTTTGAGATAATTAGAATTTAAAAAAGCAATTATCAAATATAAATTAAGAACGTCCAATACTTGACAAGTGACGTGCATCCAGAAGCTATGAATTGGCCATACAATTGTCGACACATGGCTCTATCCATTTCAGCCCAAAAGGAGGGCTTGTTTGGCCATAAAATATAAACAATGTAATTTTTGTGCTTTTTAAGCCCAACGAAGTTCTTTAACCAAACACTCCTTACCAATAAAAAACAAAAAATTGTCTCTAGTTTGGCCTTAAAGTAGGGACCAATTGGTCATCCATGTAATATTCGGTTTATTATGTAGATTTTCTTGCTAAGTAGGCTATATAAAATTAGTTTCTATTAGTTTAAGGTGTACTTAAGTAGCATGTTATTGGTCATAGTATATTATGAGTCGTAATATATTTTAGGTTCTATTAGTTTAAGCTATACTTGAGAGGGAGGTTATTAATCGTAGTATATTATGAGTGTAAATGAGTTAATTTAATTAATTTATTTATTTAGTCTAGCTATTGGAGTAAGGGTTTTAACAAATCCCAACCTAAAAACCTATTAGGACTTCCATTATATGATCAGCAACCGCTCCATTCCATTTCTTCAGCATTCACCTCTTCCCCCGTTCGTCATAGTCCATTCCATTTATTAACTAATCCACAATCTTGGTCTCTCGTGTCGTACTAGTCCTTCGTCATAGATTTCATGCCTTTGATCTGTACTATAGTGGGTAAGCCTTCAAATTTCCATATCCCCTATCGTTACTGATGTTGAAATGCCCTAGGGTGTGAATTGATCTGGTGTTGTATTTTATGAAGGATCAAGTTTGGGTTAAGCATAATTGAGGTGTTGATCTGATTCTTTTACTCAAATCATCTACTTTGTTCTTGTCACAATAGGTAAGAACTAACCCTAAATTTATTATTTATTTGATTGTGAATTCATAGTTAATCTAGGGTTAGTAGCATGTGGTCAGATTAATTATCGTTGCCTAATCCATCTCTAGACTACCATGTATGGATCTAGTAAAATATCTATATGCATATGGTTACAGTATTATGCTTAATTAGGTTTGATATTGCATTAGAAGGGAAAACCACTATCTTAATTTATTTAACTATATAATTCTACTGCTAGTTCGTAATGAAGAGTTGGGTATGTGAAAGTTCAATTGTAGTATGTGTATCTATATGACTTGTGAATATATTCATATGTATACGATTAGATGTAGGTGTGAATTTGGGTATGACTTGTGAATATATTCATATGTATACGATTAGATGTAGGTGTGAGTTTAGGTGGTTAGAATTATGTAAGCTTAATTTGGTGATCTTTCACCCATTAATTCTTATTACGTATTGGTATATTTTTAGGCATCTGATACCTTTCAATTCTAGTCTACTCGTGCTTGTGTCGAGAGTTCAACATTTTAGGTAAGTCTTCTGGACTTACTTAACTTTCGATTCTTATATGCGCTAAGCTTGTAGGTGAAGTGTGTAGGACCGTATTTTGGGACTTAGTACTCCCTAGCTAATATCGTTTGAAATGTTTTAGCTATTGTGTGCATTGGTTTCCACCGGTATGGTTATGGATGCGGGGTAAGTCGTTGAGGAAGTGACCCCCGGGTATAACCATGCGGCGAGGAGGGACCCCTTCTAAAAGTATTAGTGTTTTGGCGAGTGCTCTAGTGGAGGCTCAGCCGGGGTAAGAAGGTGATGCGGATAATGAACAACGTGTAGAGCTGTATGCTGATCGTTGTGATCCATGAGTTGAGGCCGGAGGGTGCCATGTGGGTGTTTGAGCTTATGAGTTATGTTGATAAATGACTGTTGTTGTTGGTGATTGTATGGGAATTGCGTTAGATGATTATTACGTAAATAATTAGTATTATCATGATTATATAATGTGGTGAGCATATATGCATATTGACATTACTTTAAGTATATTGTGTTTGTGGTTTTGTTCTATCATGTTTCTCTACTTGTTTGGTTCATACGAGAATTGTTAGCTAATGTGATAATTGTTGTGGTTTTTAGGTAATGATTCTGGTGCAATTGGTGCACCAGAGGGACTCCTTTCAGATGACGGTGGCCAACCTCGACATGATGTGCCTTAGGAATGGGTTTCTTATTAATTCGGTTTTGTTATGTTTATTTGGTTATTTAGGAACCTTGTTATTGGTCCTAGGAATTTTTGATGGATTACCTAAGTTTAAGTCTTCCGCACTGCGTTCTTAGTTACTGTAGTTTATGCATTCCTAATAGCTTATAGACTTTTCTTTAATAAAAACGAGTTGGATTGTTTTCATTGTTTTCTCGTCGTGCCTTTGTTGGAAGGTCCAATCTAGTGAATTTGTTGTCAGACTAGTTCTGGTGGACCCAAGTGTGGTCCACTGCTATGTAAGACCCCGGGTTACAGGACGGGGTGTTACAATCCAAGTATTTCCCAAATTTTGGAATACACCAAGATTATTGGCTTTTTCCTATCCCTACCACCTATGGCCAATTGATTTGATTATATTATTCCATTGTATTATTGGTAGGCGAGGAAATTTTTATTTATTTATCTAGTGTTTTGTGGGTTCTATTTGATAACATGAAGTTTTGCATAAGATAGGTTGGTTGTGTTAATGCGACTTAGTGTTAATTTTAGAAAAAGAGTGATCAAGTGATGATAAATTCAAAGTTAGAAGCGAGAATGGACATTGGTTTATTAATTAAAAAAATAATTGGTGTGGATCTCATCTCTTTAAAAAGTCAAGTCATATCTAGTAAACTTCGGACTCCGAAGAGCATCTAATCATTTTTCCTCGCAAACTTTCGTTTTCGAGTCAAAATTATATATGCACATATTCTACACAAAATTCACAAGATGTATTAGAGGTGCATGTTTGTTAAACAAATAAATTTCGAGCTTGTTTTTCCGATCGGTCAACAATTGGTCAAATGTGCTTATTGGATGCCCACCCCATGGAAGGGGAGTCATCCAATAGATGAATATTTATTCTCATTTCTCTAAAGGACCTTTCCCTCTAGATGAGTCCCACATTTTAGAAAATACTCTTCAATCGTAATCATACAAATATGGTTATCAAATTTTCTATTTATCCGTATGAGGAAGACGATCTATGATTCTATTTAGAATCTTATTGATAATATAATTTTAATTTAGCAAAATAAAATAAGTGTTGCAGGTTCTTTAATAACATGAGCGTATAAAACAAGGGAAATTTTATCGAGGAATAATACCCTAGATTTTGTCCAGGTTATATGGAAACACTCAAAATAGTTGATGTTATTTGTAGTAGTAAATAGACCTATAAATAAAACACAATTTACACAACTTGACTCTACACCAATTGTATAAACCTATATATGTTAGACAACTAGAGTCGGAAACCCGCGCTTCGCGCGGGTATGAAACATGTTTTTTTAACCTTGTCATACCTTTTGTGTTGTGGAGTAGTAACAGGATTTTAATTTTTTTCGTTGTTGTGTTTTGAATCATTACCTTAAAATCGCATCTTATTGAAAGAGCTATTTAGACATTTGACTTTTGTGAAATGTAAAAATCCATGTAGAAAATGCAATGCTGAAATATTAGGTGAATATATGATAAAATCCTAACACAGAGGTTTCAATTATGTGATTAACTGAAATGAAAAACAATTAAGGCTCAAATTGCATTAGTTTGTGCTGATGTCAAATTGCATTAGGCTCAATATTAATTGTATATATACTTATGGTATGATATTACTTTTGTGGTTTTTAATATAACCATCTACGAAATTAAGTTTGTTGTATAGTTTATTTTATATTGAGTACTATTGATATTATTATCATATCACTTTGTATCTTGCCTTCTAGGATATGCGATGACATTTAGTAAAGATTTTACATAATCTGGAGGAGTGTAAATTTCCTAATAGGCAAAGAGATGAACTAATTTACCATATTAACTCTTTACCTTTTTAGCAACACCCCATAGCTCTAATAAACTGATGTAGTTCTTCAAGTCTCTGGCCATTTCCATCAGCTTTTTCTTCACTCTTCTTCGTCATTTCTTTCCTCTGAAATTGGTGTTCTTCAAATTAGGGTTCCTCGTCCAAGTAAGAAATCGAATGTTGGTGTTTAGTTTTGTGGCTGCGCTTGTATTGTGTTCTTCTAATTTTGCTGCTTTGTTGTTGTTTGCATGTTGATTTGGACCGTAGGCGTTCCTTTTGGAATCTCTAATTTGAAGCAGTTACTCTCTTTCCTCATTTGGTTATGTATTTTTTATATCGTTTTCGTAGCTTTTGATATTCAGTTTTATGCTAATGGGTGTTTTGATTTCGTTGTCTCTAACTGTTAATGGTGTTTTACGAAATTTTGGTGTAAGGATTTTCCTTTCAATGTATTTTATATCACGATTCATCTGTTGGTTGGTGTATTGTTCATTCAGTATCTTATAATGGCTTAGGCATAACATTTGTTTTTGGATATATGATTAATGCTATGTTATAAATATGTTTTGAGATTCTTCAGATCATTTCTCCCTTTTTTTTTGTTCATTTGTGAACGAATAATGATGTCGTTGCGATCTATGTGTTGTAGTTGTCCATTTGGTTTGTGGTTACTTCATACCCCTTCTTTAGTTTGGTTAGAGATTTTGATTTACGTTTACTTTGCTCTTCAGATGTACAATATAAAACAACTAAGAATAATAATTTGTAATACATGTCATACAACGCCATAACTTTGAAATAATAGCCTACACTAATACAGCTACATCAACACCAACAATGATAATCCCCTTAATAGCAAATCCTATGAGCCAACTGAAGCAAAAAATGCGGGAGTTTGCGTCTTCTAAATGGCGTCAATGCAACAAATCAGAGCCTCTCACCGTCGCCTGTTAAGATGACATCCACAGTGTAACCAAATAAGTTTTAATCTGCAACTTAAAGAAACAGGAAAATAAATGAAAAAGAATATCTCATTACACATTTATATACAACAAAACATTGTATTAGTATATTATTCACACGCAGAAAAAAGTAGGTTTGAATTTTTGCACCATATAATATGAGAGTTGAAGGAGTCGTGTAATATTAAAGGTGAAAACAAAGTCTTTTTTGTATGTAACCAATAATAACATTGCTAGTTGCTCATTAATGTGAAGGAGAAAATCTGGGTAAAGCTGTGGAGAAAAAGAGCAACCTGATATTCAATGGAATATGAGAAAGACTTGTTCCTCGATATGAGTGATTGACAGTATCGGAGATGATGCATGTGTGGTTCACTTGTCTCGTCAAATAACTAAAAGGAAGAATGTGTAAAATTTAATCACCTTCCATATTTATGAAAATGCATTACATGGGTCAATGGTAAAATCATTTTCACAGGTAATATAAAAACATACAAATGGAGAACCGAAAAGGATTACCTTAAGAAAATTGAAGGAAATACACCACGGTTATGGAATAATCAGCAAAACTTAAGAGGATGTACCTGATAAGAACTGCATATCAGTACTCAACGTTTACTGAAAATTGAGTAACTTTTTTTTAATCAAATTTAGCAGTTCAATCAAGAGGCAATCACTTAATTTTCCAAAATACCAAAGAAAGCTTTAATCTGTTAGACCCTTAATTAAATTATATCATATGAAGTTCAAAGACTCAAGAGGTAAGAAATGCAGAAATGCAGCTAAAACCAGTCAAACTGGGCTTAAGCGATTAAGAAGCAAAAACATTTCTGAAAACAAATAAAAGTCCTAGTTTTAATGAAAACACAAACGTTTTCAACTTCAAATTGAATAATAAAATCAAAACTAATATAGACTGTTGGTTTCATTCTGTAATGATCATTTCGCAGTTGCAAGGGTTTTTTTTATCGAATTTCATTTTAAGTAGCAATTTTAACAAATTAAAATTAGTGTTGAAAGGAAGGTACTAAACAAAGGCAGTGCAATTGGGGAAGAAAGGTAGTGGGAAAAAACAAAGCAATCGTTCACTTTTTAATCATGGTTATAAAAAGGGCAAACCAGTGAATACAGAACTGCTAGCTACTATTGGAATTACTCAGTTGGTAAACCCATTTCAAGGAATCAGCAAATCAAAACATAGCACCAGGAACCGATAAAACAGGAAAACAAAAAACAAAGGCCAAACATGTACATCTCTTTCAAACCAGTGACAAACAGGAAAATCATAAGAAAAACATCTACATTTTCAAGTGTTTTCTAGCAGATACTCCACATAATCCCACATTTTCAAGTGTTTTCTAGCAGATACTCCACATACAAATGACAAACATAACAGTGTTTGTGGTATAAAAAAAAGAGATTGAATAAATCAATTACTAAACTTATTGGTTATTAGTTGCACAAAACTTTTATTTTGTAGCTACACTTATTAGAATTGAAAGAAGAAGAAGAAACAAAGAGACATACAAAGATCCTTTGTTGTAGATATTGATCACAATGGAGATGTGTTCCTGTTGATCAATCGAAACAAACAGAAAATGATTTGAGAGGCTAAGGGTGAAGAGAATAAGAACAATGAAGATATAAAAATCCACAAAAATTTCAGTCCACTCCCAAATTTATGGATTCTGACAGAGTTTAAACTTTTAATTGTAGGAGAAAAACTACCTGTTGGGCCTGTGTAGTATGCAATTTGCTACAAATGCAAATTAGGGGAATCAAAAGATGAGAGATAGTAATATTAACTCAATCAGAAATGCATATTCAAAGAATGAAATGTTGGCTTACTATGTTAGAAATTCGATGCGTTCAGCAAGAGGAGTCAGTGCAATCAAACTCGAAGAAAAAACCCATGGCTGCCAATATAAGCAATGTTCAGTAAAATAATGATTAGAAGAGCATTGCAGTGAAACTTGAATTCATACACATATAAGCAATATAATTGGATTCAAAGGCGACGAGAACACACCTTCTTTCTCAGAGACGATGACATGTTGTGCGGCGTTCGCTCCAGCTCCATGCTCGACCGCTTCAGTCGATATATTAATAGAAAGATAGACAATCCAAAGATTAGAAGAATAAGTGACTTACTGAATCAAAGTCTCAAACTCCTTTTTAGAAAGCTAGATCAACCTGTCTCATTATGTGGGCTATCTATGTGGAAAAAGATCAAACACAGATCCATCCTGTACTCCCTCCTGATCCACTGTTGTTCACGTCAGATGTTACAGATGGAGCTCGTGATCATCTGAATGGCCAAATGGTGGGCTGATAACTTCATTTTGCATAAATATGCTTAAGACAAATCTTCTTTGATGTTAATGATAGGAATGTATGTAGAAAAAACATAAATGACAGTTTCAAACCCTTTTCGTGTGTCTGAACGGGCTTCTAGTATCTTGAGCATAATCTGGGAGCTGCTGCACTTTCAGCCTGATTCATAAATAATACATCAAGGAAATATGAGACCCACCAAATGAGTCAAACAATCTAATTATTGATGAAAATGTACTTTCAAATTTCAAGTTTCAAGGTTGCATGAGTAGAGCATTGCAGAAAGTAACAAAAAACAGCATGTACTGATGACTTGTTTTCTAAGAAAGCATATAGCACCAAAACTCACCTTTGAGCCATTTCGTTTGCTTGGCATTGCATCTGAGATGTATCTCTCCATAATCTGACATAGACGAAGTTCATTAAGAACCCCCAACATAACTTGAGTTGATTTAGTCATCGTATTGGACTCGGTAAATATATGTTGCTCAACCTGCAGATGAGGTAGAGATTCCATCAGAAACTAAGAAGGGAAAAAACTTGCCATAAGATACATGGAACATCACATAGTCAATCTGCATCCTTCCATTTCAAAAACATATACAAACAAAAATCATATGAAACAGACATCTGATTTAATTGGATGCCTAATAGAACCTAAAAAGGTGAAAGGATTAGAGCATATGTTGAAGTTATCTGTGAATGCAACATTAAGGACATAAAAACCTGCAAAGAGATTATTTTGCAAAGACCAACATCTAGATTCTTTCTTCCTGCAAGATCGACCATGACATTTGGAAGCAAAAGTTTAGCTATTTCCGCTTTTGACATAACAATATCCTGGCATAACCTAAAAAGGAACTTTTTTGTTGGACTAATTTATGGTGTCTTGTAATTAGTAATTTGGAAATATTTACTTGTGAATGGTTTCAACGACAGGATAGCACACGATGGAGCCATCTCTTTCCCTTGCCACAATGACAGCGAGTTCCTATTTTTTATAGAATAAAGTAGTCATTACCCATTAAACAAAAAGTGTATAATATCATTTTAAAGATCAAAAGGTTCTAACCTTTACAAATGGTGCCCATTTCTCAACATACAAATCTTGCTCATATCCTCCAAGAGGTGAATGGTTATGAATAAAGTGCAAATAAGATGATTGGAACTTAATGTCATGTATGCATTATGATGATTATAACATTAACAAATAAAAAAAAGACTTCACTTGTCACTGCTAATGGAAGCTCTTCTTCAGTTCTAGCTGCAGCATTTCCACGTCCATCATAACCAAGCCTTTTTATTTTGATCATTAATGGATAACCAAAGAGGTTTCCTACTTTCTTTGCACTCTCAAGGTCATTTATCTGCCTTCACGATAAAAACCTAGAAGTCAAATTACAAATAAAACACCCTGCTACACATAATTTCATCTACTACAAACAAAGTATTCCAATCAAAACGTCCCAAAAAAGCAAGCATATAAAGCTAAAATTTATAAGCAACACAATCAGGGACTTGTCTTTACTTTACGAATGAAGGTCTAAAATACAGAACGATCAATCACACAACTAAACAGCTAAGAGCTTCCCTGTAAGAGGTAGAGGTCAATATAGCACCTAGATTAAATCTCAGGCTTGCCTACGCAGTAACGCAACGACATAAAAAGTGACTAATCTTAGTTATCATGTTTCATTATCAGAGTTAAAAGTCCCTCGTTCATCAAGTTCAAACAAAGCCTAACATGAACACACTTTTCAGATGAAGCACACAAACTGTATTTAGCCTATATAGAGGCATTTATGATTATAAATTATAATTATCATCTTAGCATCAAAATCTCTAATCTACATGCCCTCACCTTCAATTGCACAATTATAAGTTACGAAAAACCAAGAAATCTTCTAATAAGGTGTAACCCATATCAAAATAATAATTAAGGGTTCATTTATGTAGCTACCAATTCCAAAACCTCTCCCACAACATAATTCATTTCAAAACTTGAGAAATTTATAATCAGCAAAAGTCATTGTCCAGGTTAGTTCCTAAAGCATTACTATTATTATTGTTATTCATTTTATTAAAAAAACTGAGAGTTTTTATTCATACAATACACTCACTACATATTGAACACACTACTGTACTTGTAAAACCAAATACATTATATTAATGCAAGTAGAAACACCAAAACTATAGTGATTTCACTTGTAAATTCTCCTACCCAATTAGTATATAGGCGTGTAATGTGGGATGCATAGAAAATGCTCTCTTTTGAAGGCTAATTACACAAACATTGTATCCTCCCAAGTTTCCTACTTTCTCTATACAACAGTATGAGATACAGAACACTATGAATAATTAATGCAGGTATAAACAACACAAATTGAATAACTATGCAAATTCACATGGATACCAAGCTATGAGTTTATGAAATTTACCTCAGAATGACATCTTCACAATAAGAAATAAGGGAGTAAACAACATGGCAGATCCAGATATCAAAAACTTTTTCATTTGTTCTCCACAATGCAGAGTCCTCCAAAGAGCTTTTTTCAACTGATAAATACATTAGCTTAATTATGTTCAAGTTCAGCAAAAATTCTCACAAGAAGAAAAATTATTCAAATATTCTAGAAAGGAAGCATTTCACTACATGCAAACAAAATAAAACATAATGAAACTTGTGAGATAAATTAGGTAATAATATGTGTATATTGACCAGATAGAAAGCAATGACATTGTTAAACTAATCAGGACAACCTATTCCTTTGGTTTAATGTGGATGTCTGAGCAGGATGTATGATAAAGGTTATGATATGAATATACATTATATACATGAATATACACATAAATAAGCACAAAACGTGCAGACTTATTCCATCAATCTATGCAATAAAGAAAACATCCAATCCCACCAGGAAAATGAAAAACTGAATAACACATTACTCACCAAAAGTGCCTACATTACTGGATGTCTTGCTTATGAATAACGGGAGAATCTTCGAGGTCAATAAAGGTTGTCATTGTTTCCCTAGCAGAATTTGAGCTCCACCAAACTATCAAATCGAACCACGATCTCTCTATTTTATTTTTGCCCACTCTCTGCTTTCTTTTTGTCCAAACCCGAAGAAGATTGTAGTTGGAGGGATTTGCAATTCGGATCGTTCTTGTGATTGATTTGCTGCTTACTGGTACCTTCTGTGTGACTTCCTTCTCCTCCATCTATTATTTCTATTTCCCAATAACCTCCTTCACTTCACCCTTAATTTGCATTCTTCTCCGGATCACCCATCGGTACCAAACGACAAATCAGTACTAACAATGAAAATTAGTAACACTTCCTCTTAAAAAATTACTTGAATTATTAATTGATCATGTACCTTGATTGAAAGCAATAACCTCCTTGTTACTAAGCAACTCGAGGGTCATTCTATCTATTGATCTTACGTCGCACCCGATCAGCAATGGTGCCTGTATGCATTGCACAGAGAAGACAAATTTATTTTTATATTGAATCTAGCTTGCACGTTATTTTTTAATTTAAATGTCAACGACGTACACAGCGTTCTGATACCTAAATTTATAGTGCAGTTTGAGAATAGTAGTATGTAAGACTTTAGAGTTATAAGTAGCATATACTTTTGCTAGTGATCATATACTGAAGTGAGAGCAATACTCCTCTGTTGTCATCCCTCCATTACCGACCTCTAATCTTAGAACAGAGAAAAGGAGAAGAAGAAAAGGGGCAAACCTAAAATTGATGGATCCCTAAATCAACCACCCTAGTTCAAGTTCCATCTGTGACTATTGATTCTATGAAGAATACATGAAGATGACAACGAAGAAGTTCCCCTCCAAATGTATAATCATACAGGAAATGGATGTCCCAAACACAAATTATACATAAAATTAGAGTGAATTTCAAGAAGAAGACCATATCAGCTCAACAACAATCTATTTAATGGATGAAACATGTTTTTCCTACCTAATATTAAAAAAACCAACCACCTTATTTTGCGTTTGAGACAAACATAATAATTAGGGCTAAAGCAAACACGCATGAGCAGAGAAAAGAAGACGACATGAAAGAGTTAGAATCCTAGAAACAGAATGATAGTTGAAACATGGTATACAATCGTTGTTCAATAGGTCAAATATGGAAGGTTACCTGTGAGGATTGAGAAAACACCCTAAACGTCGATGAAAGATGGCTTCGTAGCGGCGTGTTGAATATTCCGCGCAATTAACACCATCTCACACCGGCCTGCCGCTGACGTGGCTCAACCTCCTTGTCAGAGGCGCAATTGTCGGCTAACTTCTTCGACAATCAGAAGCAAATACGAACGACACAGCGGGATGCAAGATCTCTATGCATAGACCTAATCACAAATCTCACCGTCGCGATGGAGGAGACGTCTGCGACTCCTGCGAGGATCAACGAAATGAGGATCATACGAATGACATTCTTTAACAGTGCGCATACATCAACTTAGTCATTGAAGAGCAACTTCCTCAAATTCATCTAGGGACCGAAGAAATGTGAAAGAGAAATTCATATCCAAACCATGATTAGGGTAAAATTCCCATGACTAAATTGTCATTCAAACCTAATATTTGGAATTTAGCCATATATTGGAATTTGGAATTAGAGCCAAAACATACCTAAATGCAGCAAGACAGTCGCCTTCTTCACATCCAACCACCACCATCGTTGTCGCCTCCACCACGGCAACAACCGCCATCGTTGACGCCTCCGCTAGTGACGTGAAAGACTACTTTTTGGTGTCGTCGTCACGTGTCGCGCTACACATCACGATAGAGCGCTGGGAAGTAGAAGAGACAAAGAGACGAATGGATTGATGAGAGGTTGGGGGGCTACGGTAGAGACGAAGAGCGAGTTGGGGCTACGGTAGAGTAAGAAGAGACAGATGGATTGATGAGAGGAGACGGTGAATGGGAAACTGCAAGTGAAAAGACCCTAAAATCTAATGCAAATCAAGTTCGTCAAGCCCGTTGGCCCGCCATTAACATTAACGGATGCCCGGTGTTTAATTACGAAGCCCGGTACAATTTACCATTACTTCTTCAAACTCATGAATTATTATATAGATATAGATTAGGAATAACCATTATTCCTTGTACATCAGAAGTATATATTTTAGGAAAATAGAGTAACACAAGTGTTCACGGCTTGAGCCTAGTAGGGTTTGAACATTTACTTGTATTGTTAATTTCAGTTATTACAAGTACGCAAATATTTAAGCTCGTCTAAGTATCTAGATTTCTTATTTGTAAATCCTAGCTAAACAATACAAAAGATATTCACAATCCTAAGCTAACACTTGCAAATATTTAAGCTCGTCATTTTAATGTCGCGTTCTTAAATATGCTCAAGCTTCTTTAGTCTCGTCGACAAGACTTTTTCACTTTTCTGAATGACCCATGCAATATATATGTAGTGTAGCAATGTAAATTCTAGAGAATCACTTACCTACTTGTCCAAGTAATGGTATAAGGTTATCCTATACAACTAAAATACAATTATTCTCTTACAATAATCACTAAAATATTACTCTCTCCATCTCAATATATAGATCTCAGTACTTTTTTACACTAGCTATTTATAATTCGAGAGAACTTTGTAGATTTCTTCGAATATATAAGGAAAATATAGTTATGTGAGGTCTTGTTTGATTCGTATTGATGAGTACTTTAACAATATCAAAATTTTATACTTTCCACTAACATGTAATGAGAGATATTAACGATAGAAAGCGTAGATCGATATGTAGGGATGAAATAAGATTTGTAATTTGGGACAAAGGGAGGGAGTACAAAAAGTATTAAGATGATATATCTTCTACTCCTTTCACTTATTTATCTTCGTTTGTTTCTCTCAAATCTATTTATTAGTGATAAGAATACTCTAAAAACACAACATATAAAATATTTAAATACAATGAAATTTATTATTATAAAGTTGAGACACACGAGTATGATCATGTGTCTTTTCTAGCTTGTGTTCATATTCTCACATTCTGATAAAGTCCGATGGACCGATAAACACGGGGATCGTGTATACTAGCGCATATGCGCATTGGACCGACAATGCAAGCCCATGGGGTTCCATCCTAAAACCATGGTATTATATAGTGGGTTATTATTATCTCAATTTGATGTGGGAAACCTATTCTCACACGCCCCCTCAAGTAGTAATTGGCCTGACCCAATTGCCACTTGACAAACGGGTCAGCCCATATTGCGCCATCATGGCGGGCTAAACCCAAACTATGTCTTCAGGCCGACAAGCCAAAGGAGTCGTCCACAACAAGCCATCATGGCGGGCTAAGCTCAGATAAACCAGGAAACGAACCCAGACCCGAAACCCGCTCTGATACCATGATAAAGTCCGATGGGCCGATAAACACGGGGGTCGTGTATACTAGCGCATATGTGCATTGGGCCGACAATACAAACCTATGAAATTTCATCATAAAACCAATTGGCAATATGATGAGTAATACATGATATTATATAGTGGGTTATTATTATCTCAACTTCCGATAAACCTATTCTCACACATTCCCATATAAACGATTACTACATAAAGAAATCGTCACATCTAGTCATCTATTATATACATTATTGTGAATTTATTCAAACCAGACCCAGCCTTGTAGAGGTGATCAAATGTTAAGCTGTCACGTATAAAATTACGTCCAGAAATGTCTGCTCTCTAAAAAATAAATGGCTTTTGCCAAACTGCCAGGAAATTTTGAAACAAGAAGAAACCAAGCAGCCATAAAATTGTTGAAATAGAACAAACAGTATTCAAAATCTATGAATTCCGAACACTAGTATATTATTTTGGTTGACCTTTACAGCATTTAACGAAAAATCCAGGCATCCCGAAACCAAACAAAAGGCATTCAACGTACGTAAATCCGCTAGAGAAGCACTTCGCATATTATTCGGATATGATTACTAGAGATTGTCAACTTATAGCTCCATGAGAACTATGTAAGTTAGAATAAAGTTTCAATTTTTAATCAAGGTTGACCATGAAACAGACAATTTGGCCTAATATTATAGACTTAAAAGTACTTGACAATTTTACAACACGTGACTACAATGTAAAACAAAATATATTATAAACTTACCTCTACTAAGTGTTTTCCTTTTCTTTTCTTTTTTTCACTCTAGTTCAGCGGTTAGGAAACTCCCCTACTACTCTTACATCTAGAGTTTGAGTTGCGTAGATGGCTCTTCCAACAAACAATTCCCTGAGGTTAACTACTTACAATTTATAATGCCGTTTCTGCATTTCAAAAAAAATTCTAACAATTCGATGAGGTTAATTTCTGACCGTTTTGAAAAACTGAACGTTGTAACCTCAATCCGAACGTACGAAAGTAAAATATAAATGAATAATAATTACCCCGTATTAGATTAGAGTTGTTGTAAGGGGATGAGTCATGGAGACTATACATACGTTTTACCAATTTTTGGAAAATATTATATGTACAATATCGAACATGGATGCAATTTTTAAAAAAAAATTCTAGCTAGCTAATGTAGGGTTCTCAATCTGTATATATATAAAACTAATTAACCATTACAATACTTATCATAAATTCATGTTATACTTGCAACATTAAGGGAATGACATAATATTTAAGAAAATTTAGATGAGTGGAGAGAAGAAGAAAAATGAAGTTGAGTAAATGGTTGATTTGATTGATAAAGTGTTTTTAGACAAAAAAAAAAAAAAAGAATAAAATATTGAGTAAAGGTAGTAATGGTGGAAATTAGATAGAAAAGATGATATAGATGGTTGATTTGATTGATAAAGTGTTGTTAGAATATGAATAAAATAAATAAAGTAAGGGTATTATGGAGAAAAATTAATGGATAGAAAAAGAATGTTGCAAATATTTTGGGACGCCCGAAAAGGAAATGTCGCAAACATTAAGGGACGGATGGAGTATATGGTACGGAGTATGACTTAATGTTAAAAAGTACTCTACATATTAATTCTTTTTATGCTAAATCTACTTCTCAGTGATTTACAAAGGAGGTTGTATCTGATAAATGGTAAAGGTTATATACTAATAATTTAATTTGAACAAGTTTACATTCAACTAGTGTATAGACCCGTGCCATGCACGGGTAATCGAGACTACTTATTATTTTATAATTACTTTAGTAAACTATTAAAATAAGAATTGATATTTTCATGATAACTTATTAAACTACTAATAACTTTATAAAATAACCTAAAGAAAAAAAATTATATATCAAATGATATAAAATCTCTTCTTTAAAAGAAATACATGAATCAAATCGAGAAAACAAAGCTCATAGTAAATACTAATAAATAATAAATTCTAATGCAACTTCAAAAAACTTATATCCAAAGAAATATTGGTTTAGAAGTTAGTTAGAACAAATTTTATCAGTGATTCCTCATATAGTTTTTGTTGAAATGTTCTCATACGTTAAGTTTATTATTTGTTGGAAAACTCGGTTAATAAAACACAACATAAAATATTAAAAAATCATCTTAGAGACTTAAAAATCGATAATAAATCAAGAAGTCAAGTTGTATTTGTTAAACATTTAGAAAATGTTAAAAATATATTGGTTTAATAACAAAATGAGTACTTGGCACATAGAATTGATGAAGCTATTAAATACATTTTCTTTAATATTTTTTAAGCACCCTTTGCTTTAATATACATGTAGAGATATTAGATAGATATATAAAATAGATTAAGATTATTTTTTAAATTGATATATCTATTTACTAAACAATAACTTAAGTAAAGAATAATTATTAAATCAATTTATAATCATTCAGTTTACGATTTGTCAGAAGGCTAAAATTGGTGAGGACTTTAAAAAAAGTGAAAATATGTGTATATTATAAGATATGACACATTAATGTAACAAATGTTTAAGCAGTATTTTATTTTAGTAGTATAGTTTGTAGTCAAATTTGTTAGAAGTGATGTTTATATATATATTTACCTACAAAAGTGATTAGAAAATAATGTTTTATTTTAAATCAAATAAAAATATAAAAACAATTAAAAGAGAACCAATAACAAATTGCCACATGGATGTGGTGGGGCCAGAATCAAGGAGAAGCCTTGAAAAGTCTCAGCTTTAATAGATTATATAGATATAGATTAATTAGTACGGTAGTACCCATAGTACGTACTTGTAAACCTAGTTTTCCCACTCTAGTTTTGATTTCTTGAAGAAGAAAAATCATCTAGCCTATTTTGACCATTATTTTCCAATTTCATCGTATTAATAATTTTAAACAGTTGATATGTAGACGAATCAATAAAGATATATTTTATGTAGCTTTAAAACTTTGTTAAGTACTACTTCTATGTCTCATGATATAAGTTTCATTTAGTATTTTTTTTTTTGAAAAATTTCGGTAGATTAATATGAATCAGATCAGGATATACAGCGCAAGCTCATGAAGGAGTAGAACAGAGAGACCAAAGCTAACAAAAATCCTACCCCATTTACCCAAAAAGTTACAAAAGAATGCTCTATAAACAAAATGAGCATAACAAACCAGAGATGTTAACTTGCAGCATAAGTTCTCCAAGGGGCAGAGTGACGATCAGCCTGCTTCCTATTGATGTGTGTTGAGGGCCCTTCAGGTTATGGTAACAAATATTATTTTCCTTAAAAATAGATCTTGTTTGTTGGAGGGTTGGACGTGATATTGGTGGTTAGACAAGACCAACTCAAATAAGGAAGGAAATAATATCTTTTTCTTTAAAGATATTATTTTCCTTAAAGATATTATTCTTGTGTTTTTAACCTAGGTTATCTTAGTATTTAAGCAAGGCTTAGACTAAGAATAAAGTTGACGTTTTTGGTAGAGAGATTCTTATGTTAAGAGAGATTTAGAGAAGAAGAAGAGTCATCAAGGCTTAGAGGTTGAGTTCGGGCTCGAGTGAGAGGAGTGATTCGTGATCGTAATCCGAGTTCTCTTTTGTAACGAACAAGAAATCAATAAGATAAGTAAACTCTTCTAAATCCTTCAAGTGAGAAGCTTGAAGGTAGTGGTTTTACTCAACTCTTAGAAGTTGAAGTTTCCACTCTAAATCTCTTGTCAATTATATTCTTCTTGCATTATATTTCCGTTGCTACACTTCCTGAGGAACGATTCCTATTGTTCCCTGGGAAGTAATTGTGTTAACCGACCCAACAATTGGTATCAGAGTCTGGTCTCTAGATTGTTTGTGTTAGCTTTGCAGGAAGAATGGCTACAAATACGTCCATCAATGATTCCTTCTGGAAACCCCCGGTGCTTAAGTTCGGAGAATTCTCCTATTGGGTGGAACAGATCGAGTCGCATATTTGTTCGCTTCATGGACAGATGTGGAAAGTGGTAGAGTTTGGTGATATCAAAATTCTTGATCCTACTGATCCCACTGGAGTCAAATTAAAGTCGAGGGCTGATTATCAAGACGCTGATTACAAAATCTTGGAAACCAACATGCGTGCCAAGAAAGTTCTACTCATGGCTCTTGGTCCTTCTGATCAGAGAAAGGTCCTTCGCTACAAGACTACTCATGAGATCTTTAATGCTCTCAAGAGGATGTATGAAGGGAATGATGATATCAAGAAGAACCGGATTCTTGCTCTCACTAAGGAATACGATAGTGCAGTACAGGGAAAGAATGAGTCTCTCGATGTATTTCACTCTCGTTTCCAGGGGTATGTCGGTCAATTAGAATTCCTTGGGGAAACGATCCCTGAGTGGAAGATCACACATCAATTCCTTCAAGGGTTGTCATCAAAGTGGGATGCTTTCTCCTTAGCTCTTCAGGCCCAAAATGACATCAAGAATACAACCCTTGAAGAGTTGGTTGCTCGACTTCAAAGCAATGCAGGCATTCAACAAAGCAAGGTCTCTAGACGAGAAAGTGAAAAATCTGAGAAGGCCCAAAGCATCGCTTTAAAGGTTGAAAGGGCATTCGATCTTGCTCAAGAGGATGAGGAAGATGAAGATGGCGATGAGGAAGTTGCTCTCATCACCCTAGCATTTCGCAAGGTATGGAAAGGAAGTCGAGACATACAACGTTCCTCTGATGGGAACAAAGATGTAGTTTGCTATCACTGCCAACGGAAAGGCCACTTAGCGCGAAATTGCTTCAAGAAGAAAGTTGGTGAAGCACCTGTCCCGGCTAGGGAAAAGAAGGAAGCCATGTTTGCTGCATGGGGAGCTTCCGACTCGGACGATGACAGTGCATATGCCTTAAAGGACACATGTCTCATGGCCGCTGGAGGTACACCCACGGATGAGGTAACTGAATCTGAACTTGACTCTATCTTGCAAAGTAAAACTAAGTCTCAGATAATTAAGGCTATAAAGTCTCTAGGGGAAGAGAATGGCAACCTTAATTTACTTCTTGAAGAAAAGAATGAAACTATCTCCAACCTGGTTGATGAAAACAATCTTTGGGCTTCGAAAGTCTCCAAACTTGAGAAAGCTTCGTCCTTTTCCTCGGATAATTGCAATACTTGTCATGCATTTCAATCTACCATCACTTCCTTAGAACGTAAAGTTACTGAACTTGAATCGAATATTCTTATGTTAAAACTGAGTAACTCTAAGCTAGCAAAAGATGCAGAAGATTTGAAAGGAAGTGAAGAAGAGAGAAAGAAGGTATGGCTGGATGAGTATGTTGCTTCCAAGATTGAAAAGGAGAAGGTTGACTTCTCCACGCGGTTTGTACCCCGTACTGGACTCGGCTACGGTAAGACCTTAAGTTTCCAAACTGGTAACATTCCCTCCGGATCACAAAGTCCTTCTCCTTCCAAGGAACATTGTGGTGGATCCAGCTCTGGCTGCTCCCACAGTGGATCCAAGGGGGAAGAAAGGTTCAAGGTCCGTGAGGAGAAGGTCTGGTTCGATGGACAAAAGGCTTACCACATGTGGCTTAAACAGGTTCAGAACATCAAGCCGATACAAATCGACTTTCAATCAAGGATTGACAACAAACCCATCTGACCGGGTCAAAGTAAGTATGTGAACTTATGGCATTATAGAGTGTGTTGGCACTGCGGTAAAGCAGGTCACTACAAACAAAATTGTCATCTTAGAAAGAAATTTGAGAAAAGATCACATACTTATAGACAACATTCCCAAGTTAGGAACACTCCTAGAGTCAAAGATGTCTTAAATGAACCGAGGAATAGAAGGGTCTTTTCTAATCCAGATAAGCCTAAGCTTGCCTGGGTTCGTAAAAACAAATCTCTTACATGCAGGATGGAGGAAAGAAACGTTCTTGGTATATAGACAGTGCATGCTCAAGTCATGTGACAGGGAAGAAAGAATGGTTCATCTCTCTCCATCCACACACCAAAGGTTCCATAACCTTTGGGAACAACAGTAAGGGTGAAGTAGTAGGCTTAGGAAAGGTAAGAATTTCTGATCGACTCTTTGTGTATAACGTTACTCTAGTAGATAACCTTACCTTTGATATGTTGAGTGTACGTCAATTGTGCCAGGACGGTCAAAATAGGGTTATCTTTACTACTGATGAGTGTGTGGTTGAGAATGTTAGTACAGGTAAAGTTCTTCTAAGAGGTGCAACAGAAAACCACTTGGACAAAGTGGATCCCTTTTTCATCCCTGAAGAGGAACTGTGCCTTGCTATCCAAGATGAGGTATCAAATTTATGGCACAAAAGGTTTGCACATGCAAGCCTCAGACTTCTATCCAAGCTTCACAACAAATACCTAGTGGTAGGTCTACCCAAGATAGATTGTCACGCTGAGGAGGTTTGTATCGCATGCACAAGGGGAAAACAAGTAAGATCATCCTTCAAATCAAAGAACCAGGTCCAAAGGAATAAATCACAACTTCTCAGCTTCAAGAACCCCGCAGCAAAATGGAGTGGTTGAAAGAAAGAATAGGACCCTGAAAGACATGACGAGAACAATGTTAATTGCAAGTGGTCTTCCAAGGAACTTTTGGGCTGAGGCACTAAATGATGCTTGCTATGTGCTCAACCGTGCCATACTAAGGCCCATGATAGATAAGACTTCTTATGAGCTGCTGAGGGGAAGAAAGCCTAATGTCTCACATCTCAGAGTTTTTGGTTGCAAGTGCTTTGTACACAACAATGGGAAGGAAAATCTGGGAAAATTTGATCCAAGGAGTAACGAAGGAACCTTCGTTGGGTACTCCTCACAGAGCAGAGCATACAAAGTGTACAACAGGAGGACCAAGAAGGTTGAAGAGAGTATACACGTAATCTTTGATGAGAATATTATGGCTGGCAACTTTGTGCAAGACTCAAATGATCTTCCCCTGACGGAAAGAGACAAGGAATGCTTTCAACTCTTGGAAGACGACGTACAGGTACCTCTGGAGGGAGAAAACCAAGTGGAAGGAGTACATCTTGTAAACTCCTCAATTCCTCACCCTCCAGAGACCTCTGAAGCTAACTATGTCCAAGCTCAGACAGAAGGTGAACAGGAAGAAGTATCTGGATCTCAGGGGGAACAAATCCCTACCCAGGAACAAACAGGTGCTGAAAGTCTACAAGAAGAAGGCGGAACTTGCCACAGCACTCGCATTCATGGACCTCCCTCGAGACTCATGGATTACGTGTGCAACTGTGCTTCAACCTCGGAAACACCACCTGATTCTCAATCCTCGAAGGACTGTTCCGTTCTAACCTTAGATCCTATATTTCATGCTTTTTGTGATTTTGTTTCTGTAGTTGAACCAAAGACAGTTGGAGAAGCTCTCAAAGATCCAGAGTGGGTAAATGCTATGCAAGAAGAGCTTCATCAGTTTAAGAGGAACAATGTGAGGAGACTGGTTCCAAGACCTAAGGATAGATCCGTCATCTGTACCAAATGGGTATTCAGGAACAAGATGGATGACAAGGGACAAGTCACGAGGAACAAAGCCAGACTGGTTGTAAAGGGTTATAACCAGCAAGAAGGAATAGACTATGATGAGACTTTCGCTCCGGTTGCAAGGAGGAGGCACTTTATGGTCTCAAGCAGGCTCCACGTGCCTGGTATGAAAGGCTATCTCAATTCCTCCTGTCCCATGGTTACGTCAGAGGGGAAGTTGACAGGACCTTGTTCCTACTGAAGAAAGGAAAGCACACTCTGGTTGTGCAAGTGTACGTTGATGATATCATCTTTGGCTCCACCAACGAGCAACTGGTTACCAAGTTCACTAAACTGATGGAAAGTGAATTTGAGTTGAGCATGGTGGGAGAACTCAAGTACTTCTTAGGACTACAAGTGATTCAAGCTGAAGAAGGAACAAAGGGGCATCAACAAAAGTACCTCAGGGAATGCATCAAAAAGTTTGGGATGGCAGATGCGAAGGATTACTCCACTCCTATGTCCCCGAATGACACAATATGGATTGATGCAGACAAGAAGGAAGCTGATCAAAAAGTCTACTGTGGAATGATAGGTTCATTGCTTTATCTAACCGCCAGTAGGCCTGATATTATGCAAAGTGTATGTTCTTGTGCTAGGTTTCAAGCAAGTCCTAGAGAAACACATGTCACTGTAGTGAAGAGGATTTTGAGGTACTTAAGGGGAACAGATGATCTTTGCTTGTGGTATCCAAGAGGAGGTAGTCTTGAGCTGCTATGATATACAGATGCAGGCTTCGACGGGTTCAAACCGGACAGGAAATCCACCTCTGGGATGGCTCAATTTCTTGGTCCATGTCTTATGTCATGGGCTTCCAAGAAACAAACCACAGTTGCTCTCTCCACTGCTGAAGCTGAGTATGTAGCTGCATCTGCTTGTTGCTCTCAACTCATATGGCTCAAACAACAGCTAAGCAATTTTGGTATTATTCTAGGTAACGTTCCTATTTTGTGTGATAACACAAGTGCTATTGATATTTCTAAAAATCCTGTGCAGCACTCAAGGACCAAACACATTGATATAAGACACCACTTTCTACGTGATTGTGTGAAAAAGGGGATGGTCTTTATGGAGCACTGTCGGTCTGAGGATCAAATCGCGGACATATTCACAAAGCCACTAAATAAGGCTCCCTTCGAGAAGTTACGAATGGAGTTAGGTATGATTTCCCTTGAATGATCTCGTTCTTCTATAAAACCCTCAATGATTGATGAGAAATTGCGAATTTATTCTTTATGAACTTGATCTTTGAAGTCTGGTCCCACTTGCATTTCTATAATATGGATTTGTATCTTCTGTGCCACATGCTAGTATCATACGTGCTTAGGAAAGTTACCATTCATTACATTCACTTGATGTCATGTTATTGTATGCAAAGGTCTTATTTCTAGCCCAAAAGATCCCTCTTGATGTACTGAACCCACAATATAAGCCCAAAGGATAGAGGGAATCTACAGCCACCCTTAGCCTTCATGGATGATAGTCCTAAGAGCCTTGTTTTCCATTCACAACTAGACTCACTCGCAATGGATGATAGTACTGAACCCACAATATAAGCCCAAACATTCTCTTCTTTATGTGTTAAAGAAGAGAATGTTTGTCACCATCAAAAAGGGGGAATTTGTTGAGGTCCCTTCAGGTTTTGAATGGTAACAAACATTCTGCTAATGAACTGTCTCAGTGTTTTCAGGATAGTTACTCTGAAAGGAACGTTACGCCTCTGTGATCTATATAAGGAAAGCTCGATCGGAGAGAGAGCTTGATGGGTCCAATCGAAGATTATGTGTTGTTATCTATATAAGGGTCGAAGATATTATTTTCCTTAAAGATAGATCTTGTTCGTTGGAGGGTTGGACGTGATATTGGTGGTTAGACAAGACCAACTCAAATAAGGAAGGAAATAATATCTTTTTCCTTAAAGATATTATTTTCCTTAAAGATATTATTCTTGTGTTTTTAACCTAGGTTATCTTAGTATTTAAGCAAGGCTTAGACTAGGAATAAGGTTGACGTTTTTGGTAGAGAGATTTAGAGAAGAAGAAGAGTCATCAAGGCTTAGAGGTTGAGTTCGGGCTCGAGTGAGAGGAGTGATTCGTGATCGTAATCCGAGCTCTCTTTTGTAACGAACAAGAAATCAATAAGATAAGTAAACTCTTCTAAATCCTTCAAGTGAGAAGCTTGAACGTAGTGGTTTTACTCAACTCTTAGCGGTTGAGGTTTCCACTCTAAATCTCTTGTCAATTATATTCTTCTTGCATTATATTTCCGCTGCTACACTTCCTGAGGAACGATTCCTATTGTTCCCTGGGAAGTAACTGTGCTAACCGATCCAACAATGTGGAAGTGTTCAATCATGCAGTGCCGAATTTGACGAACGCAGTCAGCCGGGGTAGTGCGAGTATTGATAAATGAGCAAGTTACGAGCTTTCCAAACAAAGTACACAAAAGTAGTGAGGGCTGCACACTTGAATTTGTGGCCCGGGGAGTTCGAGTGTGGAGCATCGGCCAGCCAAAGAGCCCATTCCTTAGGGTCAGAGAAGTTACCACGAATGTTCAGCCAACTATTGATGGAGTCAAAGACCTCCCGAGTGAAACTGCAGTGCTGCCAAAGGTGGGCGTGGTCTTCCGGGGCAGAGTTGCAAAGTTGGCAGAGAGGGTCTTGGATGATGCCCCATTGATGAAGCTTGGCGAGAGTAGAGAGACGACTATACATGGCAGTCCATCTATGATTTGTTAAAAGCCTGCGGTTTTAACAAATCTTAGATGGACTTGGTGCAGAATTTACCATTCGGGAGCGTCATAATGTCATTTAGTTTTTTATACTATTTACAAGTCGAGAGAATCTTGTAAATTTATTCCGACATATAAAAACATATTCGTGTGAGATCGAGTTTGATTCGTCTAGATAAATACTTTGACAATATTAAAAAATTATAATTTTTTGTTAACTTATAATAAGAGATATAAACAATACAAAATACACACATGTCAAAATGAAATGAGACTTACTCCCTCTGTCCCTATAAGTGAGTCACATATTGTACTTTGCACAAATATTAAGAAGAAGTATGCCACTTAATAAAGAGAAATTTGCATAAGGAAGAGTGTCCAAACCCATTTTTCAGTCAATCAAAATAAAGCTTAAAAAATTAACAGCCAATCACAAACACACATTTCATTCACACGGATTACCACTTTTACATGACCTAAATACCCTTACAGTTTCTGTTTACAAGTGCACAGCTGCACTAAGGCATTAACACACTATAAAACCCATAACTGAGCAAGAAAAAGCATTTATTGCTGCTAAACACAAAACAGAGAAAAAAACAGAGAGCAAAAAAAACAGAGCATTTATGTACAATGACGCTCAAGATCCTGATGATGACGACATTAATAATGAGGAAATGGGGGACTTAGGAGCAGAACTTGTTTTTCCTTTTGATCTGAACCAAGAGCCAGCAACATCAGAATCTGAGGATCATTGAGAGGCAACCCAACATCATCAGCCCCGAACTCCCAGACTCAACAGTTGCACAAAGATGCACATTCTCAATTATCTTCTCACCAAATTTTTAGAGGACAGACTTCCAGATGGAGCCATCAATGAAGCTGTAGAACTGTTCAAAGTGCACAGAAGAACTATTAGTAGGATCTGGATAGCAGCAATGAGACAAAAGAAGGCAAATCAATGCTACAATGCCACCACAAGGTATCACAATGGTGGAAGGAAGCGAACTCAAGTTGATGAAGCAGCAATAACAGCACTAAGCATGGGGGACAAAACATGCATCAGAGATTTAGCAAGCAAACTAGACATTCTCAAATCAGTTTGTCACAGAATGGTGAAGATGAAATTAATAAAGGCACACACAAATGCACTACACCCTAGTTTGAGTGAAGCTCACAAGAAAACCAGGATGGAATGGATTCTCAATCTACTCACAGGGGGGACAATGGAAGAAAAAACAGAATATCATCCAATGTATGATTTCATTCATATTGATGAAAAATGTTTTTTTCTTACAAAGAAGACACAAAGATGTTATCTAGCAAAGCATGAAAGAGGCATGTACAGGGCTGCTAGTTCAAGTAAGTTTATTCCTAAGGCTATGTTCATGGCAGCAGTTGCAAGGCCAAGGTTCAATTCAGAGGGAGCATGCACATTTGATGGAAAGATTGATATCTTTCCATTCACATACCAGGAAGCAGCAAAAAGGAAATCAGTGAAGAGGCCAAAGGGGACAATTGTTACATAACTTGTAGAGTCAATTAACAAGCATGTTACCAGAAGAATGTTAATTGATCAGATCATACCAGCAATCAAGGCTAAATGGCCACAAGATGGACAGAAAGTCATATACATCCAACAAGACATGCAAGGCCTCATATCAATCAACAAGATCCAGAATGGCAAGAGGTACACAAACAAGATGGATTTACTTTTATTCTAATTCAACAGCCAGCAAATAGTCCTGATTTAAATATCTTAGACCTAGGATTTTTTAGGAGCATACAATCACTGATGCACAAAAAGATTCCTAGAGATGTTGATGAAATGCTACAAGCAGTTTATAATGCATTTTATGAGTTGGATGCCACTACTCTAAGAGATGTATGGATTTCTCTTCAAAATGTTATGAATCAAGTGTTACAAAGTCAAAGGAGGAAATGATTATGATCTGCCTCATGTCAACAAAAAGAAATTAAGAGCACAAGGTCTTCTACCAGAAATAATCAAAGCAACTACTTGGGCTGTTATAGAAGCATGGGAGATTGTTCATGGGGCTTCAGACAATGAAGACAATCAAGACAACCAAGCAAATGATGCAACAGAAGACATTCCATATGAAGACAATGAAGACAACCAAGCAAATGATGCAACAGAAGACATTCCATATGATTTAGGAGACATCGAAGCTAATGGTTTAGGGGACAACCAAGAAGATTTAGACAACTTCATAATTATGTAAGCATTTCATCATAATTATCTAGGATTATATGACTATTGTAAGCATGCATAAACTATCAGGTTTTGTAAGCAAGCTTACACTAGTCATATTTTTGTAAGCAAAGAAAATCATATTAATATCAATAAGTCATGCAATAGAATGGTAAGTGATTAAGGCAACCAATTTGTCTCAGGTGTCCCCATGACTATCATGATTAACATTTAATTCAAAGACTTAACATTCCAGATAGGCATCAGTCAGTAATAAATTTAGGTTAGTGTTTAGGGGCTTGTATCAAGCCCCTAAACACTAACCTAAACATACCAGATAGGCGCAACAAGACACTAATTACTGTGTTCTTATGGTACATAAAAGAATTGGAAATTAAAGGCAATCTCAGATCATGATAAACAGATTTCATCATAGACATTTCTCAGGGAACACAGATTATTCATATGCATGATATCTCTGATTATTTATCAGATTTCCAATGCCTACATCAGTTAGTCTCACATCAGTTCATCAGATGAACAACAACAACATTTCATTCACACAAAATCACCAAATGAACCGCAGTTCATCAGATGAACAAAAACAACAACAGCAACACAAAATCACCAAATGAACCTCAGTTCATCAAATGATCAACCACATTAGCAATTTAATCACAGTTCAAGCACAATAAAAGAGCAAACCACAAATAGATAACCCCATAAATACATAGTCCAGTTTACATACGCAAAATATACAGTCCACATCAGGACTTCCACATAGGCAAAAATCAGTCCACACGAGGACTTCCAAATACGCAAAAAATTACCATTGCAATACTAGTGTTCATAATCAAGTCAGATAACAGAAAATATAAACAAAGCCCCAAGAAGACTTAGCTAGATTTCTTCGGAGTTGGAGGCACAGTGGGAGTGAGAGACAGACGGCGAGTCCGGAATGAAAACGATCTCAAGGGACAGTGGAGGAGCAATCTCCGGCGTCGGGGTGTCAGGAATGATAATGATCTACCGGGGACGAGAGAGACCTTCATTTTCCGACAGCTCTGGCATCTCCGGCGACCGCTGCATCTCCGTCGATTCTTTCTTCTGCTTCGGCGTCCACAGCATGTCGATATCAATATCCTCCGACGGGTGGTTGCTCCAAGTGTGATCTCCAACGCAGTCGGGACCCCAGTTGCAGGGGGGGACAATGAACACCTTGATCGACCGGAGTCAGTGGTCGAGTGATCAGGATCTGGAGAGTTGTCTTTGAAAAATAGATTCAAAGCCACCTCCGAGTCGTTGTTCATGGAGGAGAATGATGGAGAAGATGGGTTAGAGACAGTGAGAGATTGATGGCCAGTGGAGGGGTGCCACTGTGGGTAAAGCTTTGGGACAGCCTGTTGTTGGTTGAGGAGTCCATCGGAGAAGAAGAGAGAAGCAGTTGTAATAGGACGCAGAGAAGAGATCGAGAGAGAAGAGTGGAGGCGGTTAGGGTTTGCAGAGAAGAGAAATGAGGGGATGATTTAGGGTTAGGAGTGTATATATATGGGGTGATTTGTGGGCTGGTAATTGGGCTACGTTTTTGGGCTGGGTAATGGCTTAATTATGGGTTAAATGGGTTTAATTTTGTTAAGTAGAGGACACTAATCCAAGTGCTTAATTTAATCCGGGATTATTTGTGTTTTTAAGTTAATTTGTGTTAAGTTAGCTTAGTAAAAATGGAAGAAATTTAATGGAGTTTTAGGTGGTTGATGAGTTAATGGAGAAATATTAGATGAAGAAGATAATGTAGATGGTTGATGTGATTGATAAAGTAATGTTAGGATATGAATAAAATAAATTGAATAAGGGTATTATGGGAAGAAATTAATTGATAGAAATGAAAATGTGACTCACTTTAGGGGACGCCCGAAAAAGAAACGTAACAAACTTAAAGGAACGGATGGAGTATATTATAGGGCGGAGGGAGTCCATAAACATATAAGTTTGTTTGCATTTTTACAAGCATAAAATTCACGGATCCGTGGCTCTCTAAATTTAGAAAGCTAGGAGAACCAAATGAATACGTTATATGCCCTAATTTCTTCCCTCTTTATCTTAAACTACAGTATTAGGCGATGTTAAGAAAGTCTCGGATGACGTTGATTACACGAGAATCATATAGTGGGCGTTGAACATTGGGAACGAAAGGGATGATTGAACTATTCGGCTATTAGGAATTTCGACTGTCCGATTTTAATTATCAACTTCGATCTTGTTAAACAAAATTCGATCAACATAAAATAACGTTACTCATATTATTCGATAATAATGAAATGAAAAAAATGATGTTATTTATCAAAAAGTTCAAAATGACAAATAAATGCACTGGACATATAGAGTATGCATGCTACGGAATAGGACAGACAAAGATCAACCATGTTTTCTTAGGGGAAAAAGGCATAACGATTCTCCTCATATGAGTGTATATCGATCGATAAAAAGTTTATAAGGTAGGTACCTAGCTAGCTAGTAAATTGATTGGATTCGATCTATATCCGACTAGATTAGCTAGATTTGATAATTGATATGCACATTAACTAAAAAAATAGAGAGTCAAATGAGTAGCAATGCAGTATACACACACAACACAAAAAGCTTTGACTTATTAACAAACTTTATAAAATCAAAAATAGTTAGGACCGAGTTTGACTAGATTAAAATAGTACATAGTTAGACTCTTGTAGCTACGAAACCATCTACGTATAGTCGTATACTACATTTTTCTTCATTATAATTCAAATTTCGTACTTAGAACAGTTTTATTTCTACCTCAAAGGCCTAACTTAGGCTTATTAACAAGAAAAGGGATACATGGAGACGTGTTGAATATTAGAATTAGACAGCTTCATCTCCACTCGCCCTAATTCTTTAACATTTACGTACACTTGCAAGTTGCATGGATACACACATGTATATATAGCACCCTTCCCTCCCTAATCTCATATCCATACATTCAAACTTCATACACTCTCTTCATTACATTCATATTCTACATTCAACATGAAAAGCCTAAGCAATATCATCTTCTTATTCGCCCTCTTCATCATCTCACACATTGGCAACGGTTTCTCGAGTCCTAAACCACACGATCAGCAAATCAATCATCATTTCGACGACAAAGAAGGCATGTCATCGAGTTGGTTCATGAACAACTACAAGCAGAAAGGGCATGAGAAGGACGGTGAGGTGTTCAACCGATACAGGCCGAATGCAGGGAGACTGACGTGCGACAGGTATCCACGTGTGTGTCACGTGAGGGGAAGTGCGGGACCCGACTGTTGTAAGAAGAAGTGTGTGAATGTGAAAAGCGATAGGCTAAACTGCGGGATGTGCGGGAACAAGTGCAAGTATCCGGAGGTGTGTTGTAAAGGAAGGTGTGTTAATCCGTTGCACGATAGGAAAAACTGTGGGCAATGCGGAAATAAGTGTCGAAGAGGAAGCTTCTGTGACTATGGAATGTGTAGCTATGCTTGATTAAGTGCAACTTATGTTGATCAATTGTGTTCAATTGATTCTTTTTCTTGATACACATATACTCATTGTAATGATTCGTAAATTACCAGCTGCTTTAATTTGTATTTTGTTCATTTATGATACATATTTTGATATTTGAGTAATTTCATGATGTATGATCTAATAAAAATAAAGCCACTTTGATCAATGTATTGAATAAGTTATATATGCTTGTTTTTTAGTAATTTCTAGTGTTTTTTCAATATAATTTGGTGGTATGGACTATACACCCTTTATTTTAGAATTGTATAGACGTTTTTTAGCTGACCTTGTGTATTCAATATTCTATCACCAAAGACAGATGGATTAGTATTCAAGTTATGTTTGACCAAATTAAAAAAAAGTATTCCAGTTTATGCATGAGTTAAACCGGGTGGAAAACAAAAACATCCTAATTTATGTCATGAATAGATATGACTTGCAAAAATATTTCTAATGTTTTCCTACTTGTAGCTGTTTAACTATATAGGACTCGAATGAAAAACCTCATTTATAATTACACAATATAAGTGCATAAAAACGTGCCTATAGATCAAACATTAAAATTTTCCGACCATTCCACCACCATTAGTGACTTTGAAACTTGAATGATATGATGGAATTTGGAGCATTTTGGAAATTAGCTAGCAAGACGAATTCCCATCAATTATGCAACACAAAAGGGTTAAGAAATTCCGCCAACGCCAACTAAGAGGTTGCTCCATGCTGATCTTATAGTGCTTTTTAGTAGTTTTATAGTGTTTGTTTCTATATAAAGGTGTGAATCTTATAATAACCCTTTAGAGATAAATAAGAATGAATCTAAGTCATTGGATGTCAAAAAATGAATCCAAGTCATTGGGTGCTTTGGCATCCAATGACTTAAATTAAACTAGCTACCTCCACTTGTAGTGGGGTAGCTGTGGTGGTCCGGCGGCCACCCGACGACTTCCCGGCGACCACCCGGTGGTTGTCCGGTAGAGGTCCGGCGGAGGCCCGGTGACGGTCCGGCGGAGGTCCGGCGACAGTAATTAAAGCATTGTTTTCTCTCACAATTTCATGTAGTTTTGTTTCTACCAAGACCAGTTTTTGCTCATGACCATATGTTGACAAAATAGGTAGACCACAAAGTACAACCTTGAACGTCTTATATAAAAAGTGTTTTCAAAATATTTTATAAATATTAAAAAAACTTACATATGTGATTATTTAAATAATTATTATTTTATTCAAAATTAATTAAGTAATTAATTCAATAAATATTTGAGAAAAAAATAAAAGAAAATTGTTTTTCTAATAAATAATGAGGTTGATTCAAGTTCGATCATCACTTGTAGTATTAATATTACATATATGTCAATAAGATACACCTTATTATTTAAATAATTATTTTTTAGAAATTATTAAAATAATTAATAGTCTATAGATATAGATATTTGAGACCAAGATTAAAAAAACTGTTATTGTAATAAAATAATGAGGTGAACCCAAATTCGATTGTAACTTGTAGTATTAATATTACAAATATATCAATATGATTCATTAGCCTAGTGGTTTCACTTCATTACATGTCCATGAGGTCTCAAGTTCGACTCCACCCTCCTCTCTTTCCATTATTTTTTACCCAAAAATAAAAAAGGTGAGATGTTAGTGTTGAGATTCGAACTCAAAACCTCTGAGCAATATATGCAGCTCTTTACCACTAGAGCAAAGAGGCAGAAGTGAAATTTAACCTATTATTGTTATTATATACTAACGTAATTTATTAATTTTTTTAAAAAAATCGTAATAAAAAGAATTTTCGAAAAAAAAATGTTGTACGCACATTTCCAGCGTACGAAATTTTTAAATTTTTTAAAATTTTTTTTAAATTTATTTGGGGAAAAGATTATCATTACGGTACGTTCGAAATAGGCGTACGCCCGTTTCTAGCGTACAAGATGTATTTTGTATTTTTTACAAAATTGTATACGTATAAGTTCTTATACATATATCAAATTTTTTTGTCTGTCCGCCCGAAACGAGCGTACGCCCATTATGGGCGTATGAAAATGTAGTGTGAAAATAGAGAAAATGTAGTGCGTATAGATTTTACCTTTTTTTATACTCACTTTGTCCCACTATATAAGCTTCATTTCATGCATGCGTGCATGCTGATGTGCGTTTTGTTTTGGCAATATCTCTACTTCACATATTAGTAAAAAATTATACTATATTGTTCAAAATCACCCGTATGTTTCAATATTACCGGAAACCACCCCTATGAACCACTCCGTCGATCACTCAACGACCATCCCTCTCTAACTTCCGTTAAATATTAATACCACGTGTCAAATTATATTAATATTTTATTTAAAATTACTAAAACCACCCCTTTCAAATCATATCATGACATTATCCATGTTTTAAAATTTTTAGATTGTTTATGTAATTTATGAAAAAGTAATCAAACCTCAAAAATCTTCGTCTTCCCCAAATCTATACGAAGAATAGTAAATTCAAAAACTCAACCCAAATTACCCTAAATTTTTTTAGGCTGGTCTCGTGGAAGAACGGATCTATATTAATGGTGTCGAATCGTTGATCCTGGAAGAAAGCATTGGCCTCGAATTGGTCAGAGTAGATCCCCATCCGACGGTTAGGGTTTCGGATTGTGACTACTGGAGTAGTTGAATCCAGCGAGGGAAGCGTCAGAGGCGTAAAATTTGGGCTCGTGAGGGAGAACGATTAGCTAGACGGCGAGGACGATGAGTTCGATTACGATGATTTTGAAGACGCAGTCGAAGAGGCAGCGAGCACAGCATGCACGGCCACCGCGGCTTGGACGGTGGGATTGCGGCTTGGGAATTGCAGGTCGTAGTAGGCGCCGTTCAATTAGGCGCCGTTCTTTAAGTTGATCTTGATAATAAAAGAGTAAAAACGAAGTGGATTTCTTGAAAGGTCAGATCCGTTCTTCCACGACACCAACAACTGCCTAAAAAAATTTGGGATTGAGTTTTTGAACTTAAGGATTCTTTATTTAGATTTGGGGGAGACGAAGAGTTCTAGGGTTTTTATTATTTTTTTGAGAAATTATATAACAGCCTAAAAATTTGAAAGCATCGATAAAATGTCATTATATGATTTGAAAGGGATGGTTTGAGTAATTTTAAATAAAATATTAATATAATTTGACACGTGACATAAATATTTAACGGAAGTTAGAGAGGAGGTGGTCTTTGAGTGACAAAGTGGTTTATAAAGGTGGTTTCCGATAATATTGAAACATACGAGTGATTTTGAGCAAAATATAAGGTATCGTACACATGGTTTCCGTTAAAAAGTATCCATGTTTTATTGGATTAATTTGTATGATACACACGGTTAGTTAGAAATTCAGTTCAGTTCGATTAAATCATATATTTTTTATGAAATAATTAATATTTATAGAAGATTTAAAAGTCATTTGTAGATGTGACATTTCGATTCATTTTTTAATTAAATACACATTTCGATTTATTCAGTTTTACCGAACCCATTAAAACTGCGAAACGCCTATATACACGCGACTTTTCCACTATATGCACGCCAATCTGTGCGCAGTTCTTAAGCGCATAAGTCTATGCGCAGTTGTTCAGCGCACAAGGGTATTTTGGGGATAAAAATGAAATTGTTGGCGTCGTCGGACAAATTGATGCGTTGATGACACGCGTACTGCAACACCTGTGCGCAACACATCTGCGCACAACGTTTTGAATTCTAAAATCCTATGCTCAGACGTTCTGCGCATAGGACATGTGCGACGTTAAGTTGCGCAGATATATTGCGCACAAATTTTTAACGTTAAAATGTGTGCGCATTGGATCTGCGCACATGGATTTAACGGTAACTTATTGTGCGCTATACAACAGCGCACAATAAGTTATAGATTGATAAAGTTACAGAATAGGTGCGCATAACCTTGACGCATGGATGAAATCCGGTTTGAAGTAGTTGAGATATGAAGGGTCTAGTACATGGATGTTGATTATGTTTCAAAAACTTATACAATTATGTGTTATTAGGCATATAAAGAGTGTACAAGGTCTCCCCTTCACAAAAAGTTGATCAAAAATACTCAAAAACACAAAAACGCCTTATCGGTCCTAATGGCCTGTTAAGGTCGAGAATAGGCGGTTCGATGCCCAAACGACGTCGGAATGCAATGAAACTTGTTTTCAATGCATATTATAACTATTTAACCTTGTCGGTAAGTTCGAGTCGAAAACTCGAACTCTTCGAGTAACACCTCCTTTGTAAACCTTCACTAGTCTTTCATTCTTCGAAATAGTCGAAGTAGTTGAGATATGAATGGTCTAGTACATGGGTGTTGATTATGTTTCAAAAACTTATACAATGATGTGTTATTAGGCATATAAAGAGTGTATAAGGTCTCCCCTTCACAAAAAGTTGATCGAAAATACTCAAAAACGCAAAAACGCCTTATCGGTCTTGATGGCCTGTTAAGGTCGAGAATAGGCGGTTCGATGCCCAAACGACGTCGGAATGCAATGGAACTT
Source organism: Oxyria digyna (assembly GCA_029168935.1). Classification (NCBI taxonomy): domain Eukaryota; kingdom Viridiplantae; phylum Streptophyta; class Magnoliopsida; order Caryophyllales; family Polygonaceae; genus Oxyria; species Oxyria digyna. The sequence goes on along the minus strand of JAPVLV010000028.1, from coordinate 1,529,709 downwards.
GTTTTCAATGCATATTATAGCTATTTAACCTTGTCGGTAACTTCGAATCGAAAACTCGAACTCTTCGAGTAACACCTCCTTTGTAAATCTTCACTAGTCTTTCATTCTTCGAAATAGTCGAAGTAGTTGAGATATGAAGGGTCTAGTACATGGATGTTGATTATGTTTCAAAAACTTATACAATTATGTGTTATTAGGCATATAAAGAGTGTATAAGGTCTCCCCTTCACAAAAAGTGATCGAAAATACTCAAAAATGCAAAAACGCCTTATCGGTCCTCATGGCCTGTTAAGGTCAAGAATAGGCGGTTCGATGCCCAAACGACGTCGGAATGCAATGAAACTTGTTTTAAATGCATATTATAGCTATTTAACCTTGTCGGTAAGTTCGAGTCGAAAACTCTAACTCTTCGAGTAACACCTCCTTTGTAAACCTTCACTAGTCTTTCATTCTTCGAAATAGTCGAAGTAGTTGAGATATGAAGGGTCTAGTACATGGGTGTTGATTATGTTTCAAAAACCTATACAATTATGTGTTAGTAGGCATATAAAGAGTGTATAAGGTCTCCCCTTCAGAAAAAATTGATCGAAAATACTCAAAAACGCAAAAACGCCTTATCGGTCCTGATGGCCTATTAAGGTCGAGAATAGGCGGTTCGATGCCCAAACGACGTCGGAATGCAATGAAACTTGTTTTCAATGCATATAATAGCTATTTAACATTTTCGGTAAGTTCAAGTCGAAAACTCGAACTCTTCGCGTGTGCGCAGAACCTAAGCGCACAAATTCACATGTAACGGCTACTTTTTTCAAAAATTTCAACGGCTACTATGTTTGAACAGTGCGCAGAAACACGACGTACAGATTTTCAACCTGTGCGCAGTATTTAGGTGCACAAGTTGTTACAGACTGAAAATTTACGAAAAATACCCGTAATACCCCGTAAAACACGTATGCGCATAAGAACTGCACACAGATGCGTGCTCATAAGTTGCGCGCACAGAATCTCGTGCATATTTTTTTGGATCTTTCGATTTATGAAATTTTAAAAACTGCTTTTCGCACTTCGGTTTGATTTTGAACCGACCGAACAACCCTAATACTAATACACACGCGTTTAGAACACAAATATTTACGTACCACTGAGTAAAGACACAAATATGAACAGACCATTGAATTCATTTACATTCTAACAAAGACATGTGGATTAACATTCAAATTTATCGATGACAAAAAAAAACATTCAAGTTTATCGGTTTATGTAACCTTCTTTACATAAATTGAATGAACAAAGAGAAAACATAAATATTCCAGTATGAATTAGATTTACAAAACTGCAATTAAGAAGTCTAATGAATGAAAGAAACCCCCTCCTTTCAAATTTCTTTTACACAATAAAAGTTCATAAATGTTAGACATACAAAAAAAAAACGTGCACTAGTCAAACAATTTAATCCTACTAGCATTCTTCTACCCATTATTTAATTCTACTACTTGTATAAATAAATTAAGCTTCACAATTCTAATGAAGTTTGTACTCTCATCAACTCATCTCCAAACAAAATGACCTTCTCAATCCTTACAAACTTTCTCACGCTTGCAATGTTATCTACACTAGTCCATTCTCGTATCCACTATATTGACTACGAACTAGCTCCTCAACCCCAAATCCCTACAACCAAATCCATGAATTCCATAGATGATTGTTGGAGATCCGACCCGAATTGGGGATCCAACCGCTTTGCTTTAGCGGACTGCGCCAAGGGCTTCGGAGGTGACACCCTAGGCGGCAAAAAAGGCGTCCTTTACACGGTCACCGACCCCACAGATGACCCGACCCACCCGAAGCCCGGTACCCTACGATATGGGGCAGTCCAAGAAGGCCCGGTATGGATCACATTCAAAAAGGACATGGTGATTACTCTAAAGACTGAGCTTATTGTGACAAGTCATAAGACAATTGATGGGAGAGGAGCTATAGTGGAGATTGCCAATGGACCATGCATAAGGCTTGTTGATGTGCAACATGTTATCATTCATGGAATTGAAATTCATGGATGCAAGGGCTTAAAGTCGAGGAAGCTCGAGGACGAGGACGAGGGAGAGGAGCAAGATGGGGATGCAATCACGATCGAAAACTCGAGTCACATTTGGATTGATCATTGCTACTTGGCTAATGCTGATGATGGGCTTGTTGATATAACCCATGCTTCTACCAATGTCACGGTTTCGAATAACTATTTTACCCAACACGACAAGGTACGTTTTCTGGAGGTCTTGCAGTAAGGTTTCATCATAAAATCAATTGAAAATATGCATTCTTTTACCTTGTTTTAGGTGATGCTATTAGGGCATAGTGACAAAAACTCAGGAGACAAGATCATGAAGGTTACAATAGTGTATAACCACTTTGGGCCAGGCCTAATCCAAAGGATGCCAAGGTACAACACTAAACTTTCACCAAAAGAAAACCCTAATATATTACATTGATACTTTCATATGTAATGCATTAATCTTTTTTCAGGGTAAGGTTTGGATATGCACATGTAGCAAACAACAAGTACGATGGATGGGGAATATACGCGATAGGAGGAAGCTCGGATCCTACCATACTAAGCGAAGGTAACTACTTTGTGGCACCAAAGGAGAAGAAGCAAGTGACATGGAGGGAACCCAAGGACCATCCTACACAATGGCAAGATTGGGAATGGAAAAGCTTTAAGGATGTGTTTGTTAACAAAGCTTATTTTGTGACGTCTGGGGCCGAAAGTATACAAAAACCTAGTTACTCAAAGTCGCAATCTTTTGGAGTAGTGAATGGATCATTCACTCCTCTTTTAACCGAAGATGCAGGACCCTTGAAATGCTTGATCAATGAGCCTTGTTAGTTTATGCAAATGCATTAGCTAGGCAATGCTAAATTAAGTCCATTTTCACTAATTAGAAGTTATGTTACTTGCTATCTAGCTAACAAGCTAAGTGCACTAGCTAGATTCTTTCTCAAGTAAGTTGTTTTTGATCCATATGATATGGATATTTCTCAAATATATCAAAAGTTTTGTCAAATTAATTTCCCTTCGCTACAAAAAAAGTGAATAAAATTATTTAAATTGACCGATTAAAACCGTGGATATGATACGAATACATATTCACATACATACAAATTCGTATTCGCTAACACACAAACATAAATACAATACACATGCATGCTAAAAACCATTCACCGTATAAGTTCTTTAAGTTGATCTTGATCCATATGCGGATATTCTCAAATATCTCTCAAGGTTTTGTCAAGATATATGATATGGTTCACGTGAAGAAACACAAGTACAAGTACAATAATAGGGCAAAATCTTATGAATACATAGCATATGGAGTATAATTTTTTAAAGAGTGGAGTGTAGAAGAAGAAAAGAATGGCAAAAAGATGAAGCTTGTTATAAACTAATCTGGAACACTATGAGCTGAAGTAAAGAATAAACACATAACTAATCCTTTTTAGAAAAGGCGATTCTCATTGCTTTGAACACCACAAGTAACAGGAGTTGTGGCTTTCATCTTCCTCAAGTACCATACTCCACCTCCCACTCCAACCACCCCTGCAACTGACACTAAACTCACTGTCCCTGCAACTCAAAATCAATTTCAAATTACATAAATTCAAGCTCTTCATTCAATAAAAAAAATGAAATCTTGATGTATAAAATTACCCGCTATTGCTCCAGCATGTCCACCACCAGTCTTTTGAGTCTGATGATCTGCACAATTTACTCATCAAATTATAATTATTAAAATATTAACAGAAAACAACAACTCCAACAATTAACTCACTGTGATCTTATTGTAGTGGGGTTTGAGAGAGGGAAAATCAATACTCCGTACTAAATAAACAGAAAAAGTATAAAGGCAACAAAGAAAGACAATAAGGTAGAAAAACACTAAACTAGTCTCTCTTCTGATCTTCTATGATTTCACAACCTTAATTTTATTTTATCAAAGCTTTTTATTTTATTAGAAAATTAATCCCTTAGAAACTGGAAAATCCAAGAAATTAGTTTTTACTAACAAAAACTATTTGAAATTAATTTTCTTGATTAAGAACGTTTAACGAGTCAATGAGACCAAAATTCTCAACTTTTTCCGTACTGAGTCATGTCCTATATCAAACTCAGATGTGTACGTGATGTCTTTCCTTATGATCTCCTTCCGTTTTTTTAACAGAGGACCTCTACTTCTCCGCAACATGCAGAAATCTAGCATTTCGCATCTGCAAACCGTTGCGTCCACGACTCATGTATCAATCAACAAAGTCTTATTTCCCCAATTTAACACTAAAATATTAAAATTCAGAACATACCTTTACAGAAAGTAGTAACATTTCCTTGTTCGCACAAGCACTGAAACTCCAAAGACTTCGTATCGAACCCACACATCCCGCCTCCTTTCCTCCTCTCCTCGCAATCCAAACACCTTCCCGTCACCGGAATATCGAAATCCACCCTCACCCCATATTCCGGCGCCGACGCCACCTCATCTCCGGCGCCGGAGCTCTTCCAGTAGACGCTCGTGTAAGCCGAGCAATGCCTCAGCATCAAACGAAGCGACTCGGCCGCCTTGGGATAATACGAGCAGCACGCCAGGCCCACCTTCGAGAGGGCGGTGACGCACTCCGGGAGGTGGCGGCAGAGGTAGCTGGCAGAGTCGCAGGATGAGGCGCAACGCTCCGGCGACTGCTCGCATAGGAGCGACCGAGGACCGACTATGACGGAATCCTCGCTGCAGTTGAAGAAGAGGAAGTCATTTTGTCGGGAAAGCGTTAGGTGGGTGCTGCTGTCGAGGCTGAACGGAGTCCGAGGTCGTCGGTAGTCGACTCCGTCCCCGCAGTCCCACATCGAGGGGTCGGTTACCACCAGATGTGGGTATGGCGCGTACGTGATCTGTTTGATTGCGTACCTGAAATTAAGATAGGTTAGTGTCAAACCACTAGACCAACTGAGTATTGGTGTTGTTATAAATAAGTCAGATTACCTGCCGGAAGGAGTGCGGAGCTGGAGGGTGTCGCCACCTGTATCGACGTCGAACGAGCAGACGAGGAGGTGACGGTAGTAAAGGCTGCCACAACCGTCGCCAAGGCCGAAAGGGTAGTTGACTTGAATGCCGCCGCATGAGGTTCTACATAGGCTTGATTGAGCTAAAGTGTGATGAGGGTGAGTGCAATATAAGAACGTGATTAAGAGGAGTATTAGTTGAAAAGAAGTGAGAGGAGTGATTGGAGAATTGGGTTTCGGATTTGATTTGGAGGAGTTGAGTAGATCCATGTTGTGATGGGTGACCGTGATAGCAAGCAATCGAGCAAGTTAAGTGGATTTTGTGGAGGAATAAATGCTAATGACATGAAAAAAGCTTTGATGGTGGAAGCTTTGGGCTTTTTTTTTCTTTTTGGATGAAGAAGATTGTTGGAAAAAAATAGTTTTTTTTTTTTTCCTCTTAGACAAGTGAGAACACGAAATTTTATGTCAGAATTCATCATAAACACTAGAGAAACGAGAATAAGTTTAATAATTTTATGAGCCAAACCGTTTGTCTCTTAAAAAATGTGTCTAATGTGAGGGTTAGGGAAGGGATTTGAGAATTGGCTTTGTATTTGATTACCTTTTCTTATAGAGCTAAACGATTACATATAAGGATTTGGATGCCGGTTTATAGGTGAATCCGGTTCTTAGAAATATAATACTAACCCGGGACAAACCGAATATATACTATATTGTTGAGATGTAATGGGTTTTGATTAAATGACAAACATTCACTAATGATCTACTTGAGTGCACATGTATGTTTACTAGTGGTTGCAGGAACAAGAAGTTTTGCTGGATTTCATGAGACGTAAAGTTACGTCGAATGGAAGTCAGTTGTGCAGTGTAGGTCCATTCGAGGAAAAATATCGGTCGAGATATTATGGAGAATGACCTTGGAGAAATAAGGAAGAATTGACTGACAAATAAGGAAGAATTGATTATGACGATGCTGACTACAAAGTCTTGGAAAAGAACGTCAGGCCAAGAAAATTCTTCACATGACACTGATTTCGAGTGATCTCAGAAAGGTACTAAAGTACAAAACCACGAAGGGAATATAGGATGCACTCAGTAGAACCTATTCAGGAAGTAGCGTCGTGAAGAAAAATCGTCTGCTGGCAGTACAAAAGGATTATAAAAAGGCTCTTCAAGAAAAGAGCGAATCTTTACAAGCCCCATTTACTTTTTCAGCACTATTTACAATTCGAGAGAATCTTCTCGATTTCTTTCTGTATATAACGAAAAATATGGTCATATGGGATCTTGTTTGATTCGTCTCAGTGATTACTTTAACAATATCAAATTTTTATACTTTTTACTAATAAACAATTAGAGATATTAACGAAACAAAACGCGCATCGACATCCGCACCGAGGTGAAATGGGGCTTATATAGTGGGACGGAGGGATTATAAACTTACCTCTACTTGACAATTTATAATGCCGTTTTTTATACAAATTTCTAACAATTCGATGAGGTTAATTACTGATTTATTTATTTATGCAATCAATGACGTCCGTTTTGAAAAAATGAACCTTGTACGTAACCTCAATCCGAACGTAACATATAAATGAAAAATTAATTACGCCGTATTAGATTAGAGTCGTTGTAAGAGGATGAGTCATGGAGACTATACATACGTTGAATCAATATTTGGACAATATTATATGTACAATATATCGAACATGATTATATGAATGCAATTTAAAAAAAATTCTAGCTAGCTAATGTAGGGTTCTCGATCTGTATATATATAAAACTAAGCATTACAATATATACTTGTCATACATTCATGTTATATGTAGTATGACTTATTGTTAAAATGTACTCTACACATTAATAGTGTAACCTTGGAAAACGGTTGATATGTAGACGAATATGTAGACGGTTAGTATTAATAATTTTAAACGGTTGATATGTAGACGAATCAATAAAGATAATTTATTTAGTTTTATTACTTCGTTATGTACTAGTACTATATACTTCTGCTTGCATTATTACAAGCATAAAATTCACGGATCCGTGGGTCTAAATTTAGAAAAGAGAACCAAATGTATACGTTACTAGTGTAATAACTCGTACCATGCACGAGAAATTCCATATTATTCGTACGAAAATTGTTTATCCTTTTAATCGAGTTCGTCAAAAAATTAAGATTTAACTTTTTTCTTGTAAAGACTATTTATAAAAATATATTTTATTTAATGAAGGTTATGTACGTAGCTTGACTTAATTTTTATTATAAAAAATAATCCTAATTTTATTGTAAGAATATATATTAGAAAACGGATCTGGTGAGAATATATTATATGGTGAGAATTGAGAATACACATGGGCCGTTCAAAAAATCAATTCAGCTGGACTACACGGTCCATCAAGGTAGAAGCCCAGCAAGAGAGGTTTGGAAACACGCGCTTGATTTTACTATTTTACTGCGTTGCATACACGCGCTCAATAATGAAGCTTCATACTTCCAAAACTATTCCGTTGCAGAAACCGTAATATCAGTCTCTTCCCAAATCTTCTTTCAAAATTCAGAGAATCCTCCGGTAGAATTCCAACAAACACGAACACGAACCCTAGGTTTTACACGAACACAAAACCTAGATTACAGCCAAAATCCATCAAGTTATCAAGGTAACACTCCAAAATCAAACAAGTTTCCAGAGAAAAGATGGAGAATCCAACAGGAAATCCACTGGAATCACAAGGTAACTCTCCAAATTTTTGAGAATATTCCTCATAAATATGCTCGTCGTTCTCAGTTTAATGTGTATCAGTTAAGGTGATGAGGCTAATTTTGTGATCAATTTGATTGATTAGAGTGTGTGTCTTTTGGTTTTCACAATGAATTTGATAAAAAATTGACACAAACTGCGTCTAGACATATGAATGTGTTCTTGTTGATTTTAACTCTTGAGCATGCATATCTACTAGATCTAAAATTGACAAAAATTGACACACTGAGTCTACACATATACGTGCTTGATTATGAGAGAGGATGGTCATCTAGGATGTGTGCTTGAATCTGAGTGATTATGTGCATGTGGATATGTTAAATGTGATGTTAATATGACTGAAAGTGCATGTAGTTGAAGGTGTATTTACTTGATTTTGGAAGAAGAGGTGCCAACTAGGATGTGTGCTTGAATCTGAGTGATTATGTGCATGTGAATATGTTAAATGTGCATGTTAATATGACTGAAAGTGCATGTAGTTGAAGGTGTATTTACTTGATTTTGGAAGAAGAGGTGCCAACTAGGATGTGTGCTTGAATCTGAGTGATTATGTGCATGTGGATATGTTAAATGTGCATGTTAATATGACTGAAAGTGCATGTAGTTGAAGGTGTATTTACTTGATTTTGGAAGAAGAGGTGCCAATTAGGATGTGTGCTTGAATCTGAGTGATTATGTGCATGTGGATATGTTAAATGTGCATGTTAATGTGACTGAAAGTGCATGTAGTTGATGGTGTATATGTTAAGCATACTTACTTAAAAACTTTCCTATATTGATAGCTAAATGTAAAGCAAAAAATAATAAAGTAGCAGCTTCAAAAAAACAGAAAAAAGATCAAGAAAAGGATAGCACACCTAGAGTAATACATTTCTGGGACGCTACCATGACTATTGGGGAAACAACTTTGCATAGAGGTCCAACTTTGATAATTTAGTACTTAATCTATGTCTTCCTATGAAATATTGTACTACGTTCATTACTAATCTTATATTGTTTTTGTTCAAGTAGCAAATCGAGAAGGCAGGACAAAGAATGTACAAGACACCAATGTCACTGATACTGTCATGGGTGTTGTATCAGACTTGGAAAAAAAAATAAGTGAAGTTCCAAACACAAGTGAACAACCAAAAGATCCAAATCCAATCACAACAAATGAAGCGCAAGGTAAAGTAGATTTCATATAAATGTACTCTATATTGTTGTGCATGAAATTTATGTTGGGAGAGCATCAAATTTTGCTTGTGTGTGAATATGATTGATAAAGGAAAAGGTTAATTACTAGTCCATGTATTTTCTCTGGTAATGATAATGTGTGTGCATGTAAATATGCATATTGTGCATGTGTATTCACATATGGTGCACGTGAATTCCCATATTAAGACATGCACAGAAAATTGCAATTTTACAGGATGTGCATGTGTATTTACAAACTGTGCATGTGAATTTCATATATGTGCATGTAATTCTCTGATTTGTGCATGTATTTCTATGTGTTTGGGAAGTTGTAACAGCTGACTAATTGTTGATTTATTTCTGAATTTTACAGTTGTAAAGGTAAAGAAAGTAAAGCAAACAGCAATGAAGAACAAAAAACCAACATCAAGACCATTGGTTATAAGAGAAAGAACTAGGACGAGTCCTAGATTAGCAAAAGCTTCGATTACTTCAACAGGAAAAGGTAAGGAACCAATGGTTCATAAGGACAAGGATCCTGTGGAAAAAATTATGAAAAAGTTTCAAAGGCAAGAAGGTTCATCAAGACAGGATGTGGGGAATCCCAAAAAAACAAGAGTTGGAATTAGAGAGCTGAAATCTGGATACGAAACCATCAAGACAAGAAGTTCACCACTATTGTTGGTTGAAACAATTAATAATCTTGAACCAGTACAAAAGCAAGCCATTAAGGATATGGGTTTCGGGTGCATGTTGGAATGGAATATTGGGAAAATTCCTTGGAGAATGTCATATTGGATATTAAGCCAATTCAACCATGTTGCTTCTTCAATAAAGATTGGAGATGAAGGAAGTATTATCCGGATAGAAGAGGATGATGTTCAGACGTACTTAGGCTTTCCTCACGGTGATACTAAAATTAACATTCCTTCTGCTGTAACTGATACAGAGTTGCTTAATGGTTTTATAGAGCAGTTTGACCCTATTGAAGATCCCAAGAGTGGAGAGAAGAAATTAAGGGATGTAAAGAGTCTTACACCAACCGATCTCAGCTGTGTTCTGCTTAAAAACAAAACGGCGGATGTTTGGTTTAGAAGGAACATCATCACCCTTATGTACACACTGGTTGTAGAGTGTAACCTATCCGGAAAACTGAACACAAGAATCCTAGATGCCCTGAAGGACACTAGCAAGATAGGTGAGTACAATTGGTGTGAGCTTGTGATGAGAAACTTAATTAATCACACTGAGGTATGGGTGAAAACTATGGAGGGAGGTTTCCGAGGTCCAGTTCTATTACCACTGGTAAGTGACTAAAATTATAATTATGTATGTGTTTGCCTCAGTTTTGCATGTTATTGTACAATAATTGCATGTCTTTGATCACAGTGTGCATGTGATTGTACTTGTTGTTTTCCTTAAAAATATGCATCTAATTTTCTTCTTCTTATTTTATACAGATGATGTATGTTGACAGAATGTTGATTAAGAATCAGAAACCAAAGAGGGAGTTGCCTATAATTAAAAACTGGGACACAAAATCTTTGAGAAAAAGAGAAACGGATGAGATTATGATTGGAGGATTTGGCTTGGGATATGTTCGAGAAAGCCCGCAAAAAGAAGATAAAAAACAAGAAAATCCTGAAGAACAAAAAGGCAAGGATAAGCCTACAGAACAACCAAGAACTGAATCAAAGGAAGATTTACTGGTAAGATATTCACATGCACATATTTGCTATTCACATGCATATGATCACTATTCACATGCACATATTCATATATTACATTAATGTGCATGTATATACATCAAATGTGCATGTCAATTACATTAATGTGCATTTCAATTTCATGAATGTGCTTGTCAATTTTAATGTGGACAGGGATTTCTTCGTAGCGTAATAGAAGAAGGCGAGGAGCTTGCAAAGTTCATAAGCAGGTACCTAGAGAGAATTAAGGCAGCCCCTGCACAATTAGCCAACAACACTTTGTTTGTTAAGGTTTATGAAGCTCTAGAGAAGATGTTAAATTTGAAATTGAGTCCACTTGGCACTCAAAAGCAACCAGAGGAGGTTGTAGAGACATCAACGGAGCAAGAATTCTGGGAGGAGGCTGAAAAGTGCATTGAGGAAATTGAAAGGACAATAAAGCTTAAAGAGTCTTATGCTGGACCATTGTTTACCTTGGGTATTCCTGGTGTATGTCCAAGCGGTTTCCCGGATCCAACACCATACACTGAAACATTTTGGGATGCACAAACAGCTCACTAGTGGAAAAAACACCTGTTGAGGCGGTCAAAAACCCCCCTGTTGAGGCGGTCAGGGGTCGCTGCAACAGGGGGGGCTGCAACAGGTCATGAGCTGTTGAGGCGGTCGGGAGGGTGACCGCCTCAACAGAGGGGGTCTGTTGAGGCGGGCAGAAGGGTGACCGCCTCAACAGACCCCCTCTGTTGAGGCGGTCACCCTCCCGACCGCCTCAACAGACGAAGAAGATGGTCTCTACTGAAGCTCAATATGCAAATGCTAGAATTGAACAGATACGGATCTGAGAGAGACAATTTCAATGGCAAAGCAAATTTTACATGTATTATATTTGAACAATATGTAATGATAAGTTACAAAATTGAACAGAACTTCAGATCTGAGAATGAGAAACAACAGGTTCGAACAAAAAAATGGTAGAACCTCAAATAAAATGTACATGAATTTCAGATATGAGAATGAGAAGAAATAAAACTTCAGATCTGCACCAATGGAGAACAGGCCGCCTCTTCTCTGCACCCATCTTCTTCGTCTTCCATGACCCGGCCATGACCCGGCCGAGTTTCTGGCCGGGTCGGGCCGCTGTTTCATTTCCGACTCATTTAATCCCGGGCGTTTTGTCTTCTATTCGGAGGGGGGTTTCAGAAGAGATGGAGGGCTTCCATTGTAGATCTGGATCGTCTTCGTCTTCGTCTTCGTCTCCGAGACTCCGACTCTTCTTCGTCTTCGGCTTCTTCGTCTCCATCGTTTGTGTCTCCTCTTCCTTCGTCTCCAGGCCGCCTCTTCTGGGACATTTTCTACGGCAGAGGACAAGTGGACAGAGGAGGGAGAAGAAGAAGAAAGGGAGATGGAACGTAAGGAAGAAATGGGTTTGGGAGGGGGGATTGGAAGAGATAATTGCGGGAGATTGTGTTTGAGATCTGATTGTGGTGTGAAATAAAACACTTGTGTTTGAGTCGTTGGATCTTATGGGTTTTTTTAGTAATCAACGATGTATATTAGTTATCCGTGGGACATGCTTATTTAATTTGCAATTTTTTTTATAGGTAAAAAGACTTGTTGAGGCGGGCGGAACTTTGCCCGCCTCAACAGATATTTGTTGAGGCGGGCGCATGACTGCCCGCCTCTAATTTTGTGTTATTTTGAGGCGGGCGCATGACTGACCGCCTCTAATTTTGTGTTATTTTGAGGCGGGCGCCTTACTGCCCGCCTCTAATCTCTTCGTCGCATAATTTGAGGCGGGCGCCTTACTGCCCGCCTCTAATTTTTGGGCTCTGTTGAGGCGGGCGCCTTACTGACCGCCTCTAAAGTACCTGTTGCAGCGAACTAAACGACTGACCGCCTCAACAGATAGTAGAATAAGACTTTTTGCGTCGGTTTTTAAGGTGACCGCCTCAACAGGGGGGCTGCAACAGGTGTTTTTTCTACTAGTGGCTAGAGAAGGTGTGCCGGACATACGACAGACATATACCAGAGCTAAAAACAACAAAAGAAAAAAAAGATTTGATGAAGCTAGATTTACAGCTGAAGAAAACAGTGAGAAGAGAACTAGAATGGAGGAAAACATCAATATAGCTCAGGTATAGGTTGAATCATTGTTCATATATTTTCAGCTGTCATGATGAATTTTAATATGTTCTTTATTTTGTTCATGTCTTTATAATGTTGATAAGGGATCAAGTGTGGATGAAGAAACCATGATTCAGGATAAGGTTTATTTCTGATCATGTCTTAATAATTGGTTGTGCAGGTCAATATGGATGATTGTGCATGTATTTCTAACATTTTATTTTGAAATATTTTTGAAGGATGGAGCATTGAATCAATCTAGTAATGTAGAAGACATTAATCAAGGAAAGAAAATTGAAAAAAACGTTCAAATTGTGCAGCCGGAATATGGAACAAGAGAGAAGAGGCAATGGAAACCATCTGAGCACCACAAGTCACCTTGCAAGCCAAGAGCGATAAATTTGAAGGTCAAAACAACGGCTGCAGAGAACAAATTGTATAATTGGTTAACTGAAGACTCATCCAATGCCAAGTAAGTTATTCACATGCATATTTTCAGTATCCACATGCATGTTCTCAGTATACACATGCACATTCTCAATATTCACATGCATATTCTCAGTATTCACATGCATGTCAATTTTCAGGGAATTGGTGGTAAAGCTTGGGAATGTAACTGCAACAAAAGAAGACTTTAAATCAATGAAGCATGGGCAATATATAGATTCAAACATAATTGACTTGTGGACAGATGAGTTGAATATGAATGAACAATTCAAAAGTGATAAAAAACCTCGAAGGTTCTTCGTCAGAATAGAAGTTTCGGTATGCATTAACTATATTGTATAGTTTAAGAGATCATAAACTAATTGTTCACATGTTAATGTTATGTTAAATGATTTGCAGAACTGGTCAATTTTAGTAGATGAACCATTGGAGGATAGGTCTAGTTTGTTCAACAGCGAAATGGAAAAGGTTATGAAAGAGTATTCATTTTCAACAAAGGAAGCAATTGATTTGGTAAGTACAATATATATTTAGTGTGCATGATGTTACTTTTGTATGTGCATGTTATTAAATAAAAGTGTGCATGTCATTCCTTGTTTTGTGCATGTCATTCCTTCTCTTGTGCATGTCATTCCTTGTCTTGTGCATGTCATTTCTTGTTTTGTGCATGTTATTCTTGGTTTTGTGCATGTCATTCATGGTTTCTAACTTTCTGATTCTTGTATTTTCTACAGTTTTTATTTCCAATATGTCACTCTGAACACTACTATGTGATTGCCATAAATGTCAAGAACCCGAGATTTGATATCCTAGACAATTCAGCTGTTGATGTTGGTGTACAAGAGAAGTATGGAAAAGTACCATCCAAATTGGTGAGTTTTTTAATAAATAATCACATGTACTTTCTATTCTACTAAGAATGGATCATTAATTGTTTATTATTTCTTTGGAATGCAGAGAGAGTTGTTTGTGAACTACTTAATGTCACACAAAATGGATAACGTGGCTGCAGTCTTAAGAGATGAAACCCAAGTGCCTACTGTAAGACTGGAAATGCCATGGAGAAGCAATGCAAACAAGATTGACTGCGGGTTATTTGCATTGAGACATATGGAAACTTACTTTGGAAATGGTGTGGATGATTGGGACAGTCAACTAAAGAAAGAAGATGCAAAGCAAATAGAGACTATGAGGATTAAGTATTGCACTTCAATCATTGATAATCATTGGAATTCAGAGAAGAATAAGGTTGTAGCAATGGTCTCGAAGGCAAAAAAGAAGACAACATCTGATTGAATACATGTTGGAGTATCAAGACTAATATGATCATGTATTGTGTTATTTTGGAGGAAATATTACTTGTTGGATGTTATTTTGGATGATATGTTTTTAGAACACTGTAATTGAGTGGTGTGTTTTTATAGTGGGGTATTTGCAAATGAAATGTTTTTAGAGTTATGAAAATTATGATGTGCGTGCATGTTATTTCAATAGGATGTGCATGTGAATTCACATAATGTGCACGTGAATTCACATAATGTGGACGTGAATTCCCATATATGAACACTTGGACAGAAAAGTTGCAATTTTTAAGGATGTGCATAAGAATTTCCAAAATTTGCATGTGAATTTCATAAATGTGCATGTAAATATGCATATATGGGCACTTGTACAGAAAGTTGCAATTTTACAGTATGTGCATGTGAATTTCCAATATTTGCATGTCAATTCCATAAATGTGCATGTAAATGAAAGTGTATATCATTAACAGAAAAGTAAAACAACTGTCACACGTATACCAAATTCAACAAAAATATCATGAAAATAATTGTTGTTTTGAATAACAGAAATAAATTTCAAACAACTGGAGTATCCTTCTTGCATGTTCTACTGTTGTGCCCAATCTCATGACATATTGTGCAACGCCTAATCTCCTTGGATGCATTGTCTCGGATTGCCTCTGCAACACCAACTAAGCGAGTAGATTTTGGTCTGCCCTTTTTCTTGGTATGTGGAGGAGGAAGAATATTAATAACCTCGGGAACCGGACCAACAAACTTCTCAAATCTACTTTGTGTTGATCTACATGCAAGTGTAGAATCAGGAAGCATTGACTTTTGGAACAATTCCTTCTCACGTCTTACCACACTCAATAGATGATTCATGGCAATTGGATTATCCTCAATAAGATTGACACAACCATGCATCTCAGAAAGTAGTTGAGAGACAAGCACCTTGTTTTCATCCATATTTAAACCTTGATTGTAGATGGCACCATCTATCTCAAATGATGGCTGAATCATTGACTTCTTCGTCCACCTAGACTTGATCAAATTGCTAGGGAAGTCTTCAATATTCATACTTCTTAAAGCTGAAAACATATGAGAACAAGACATTCCAGTGGTTATTAGCTTGTTGCAACCACAACTCACTTCTTTGATGGATAAAGCATAATGCACATCATAAACTTGCCCACCACATAGAATGCTGCAAGTTCTAACATCTCCATCCAATGATTGACAGACAGGAATGCAATTATATATAGCAGCCCATAGTACATCCTGGATATCATAAAAGACATTGATAGTATAAATCTTTGCAAGTTTTTTCTCCAAAAGCAACGGAGTCTTAAATGTTGGAACACTTATAGATGATTCAAGGTCAAGTCTTCGTTGAGTATGTCTCTGAGAATCAACAGCATTCTCATACTGTAACATGAAGACGACTAGTGATGAACTTCTTCCAATGAAACCAGAAAAGAAGGCATTCTGACTTTCAGACCTAGAAGTTGTCCTAAGCATACTTCCCATGCAAACATCTTGAAAGAAGGCAGGGATCCAAAACTGACGTAAATCAAACAAATTTGCCAACCATTTGTTTGACTCAAGGTTGTAGTCATCGATTATGTGCATCCAAGCCTCTTCAAACTCATCTTTCTTCAACTCATCACTCCACACAATCTCATTGAACCTTTTCTTGAACTCCTCAGTTTCTGATGGTGAATTAAGATGAACCTTCACAGGAACCTTGAACATTATGTGCCACATACAAAATCGATGAACAGCATGACTGAAAACTTGTTCCACAGCACTTTTAACAGCAGCGTCTTGATCAGTTAAAATGACATGTGGCTCATGACCCATTGCTTTCTTGAAGTTCTCGAATAACCACACATATGATGGGATATCTTCATTCAAGAGTAAACCAAAACCAAAAGTGACTGATTTCTTGTTATTATCAACTCCGCTGAATGGGATGAAAACCATATCATACCTAAAAATATGTTAATAAACAAAAAACAGAAGGTGAGTATAGCTAGTCATCACATACAAACTTAAGGTGCATGTAATTTGAACATATGTGCATGTGAATTACTCAATTATGCATGTGAATAAACAAACCAGAATAACTGGGCATAGGTATGCATCACTAACAAACTTAAGGTGCATGTAATTTGAACATATATGCATGTCAATTACTCAGGTATGCATGTGAATAAACAAAACAGAATAATTGGATATAGGTATTAATCACATACAAACTTAAGGTGCATGTAATTTGTACATATGTGCATGTGAATTACTCAAGTCTGCATGTGAATGTGATTTTATTGTACATACCTATTAAACTGGTATGTTGCATCGGCTGAGACAACATCACCGAAGAATGAATAACTTTTGCGACTGATGGGATCAGAGTAAAACAAACGGCTCAACTCATTCTTTTCATTGACAGCATAATTGAAATAGAACGCCTCACACATTTCCTTCTTACGAACCATATTTTCAATTATCATTTGACCATCACAACCAATCATATACGAGTTCAAATCCCTCTTGAAGTTTTTGAAGTCAATCATTGTAGCACCAATATCGGAGTATGTACCAACAGAATTCTTGAGCAGCTTGTATGCTTGACTTGTACCAAGATTTGACTTTAAACAGTTAATAATGAAGTCCTGGTGGAATGGAGTCAGTTTTCGATTGTTCTTCAAGAAATGTTGATGAGATTTAGGAACCATATCATGAGTGTGAGATTCCACAAATCTCTTTACACAATAGCCATCACGTCCACCATATCGAAGAGCTATCTTTGCTTTGCAATCGCATCTGTCTGAAGTCCTTTTTCTTTTCTTTGACATCTGGGAACTTGGGGTTAAAACACGTGTTTTTGTGAATCCTTCCTTGCTACAAACCAAATAGTTCCAGAGAACTACTTTACTGGAATCATTCGCTTTTGTACGTGTACCCATACGAACATTAAATCCACATTCATTTGCATAGTTTATATAAAACCGAACCCCTTGATCAAGTGAAGAAAATATTTGACCAATAAAAGGCTTAGCAACATCATTGCAAACAGGAATGCAATTTCCTGAATATCAACAAAGCAACAACACAAAATATCAAATACAGAACAATGGAAAAATACTGATTAATAGCTAAAAGACCTAAAACCTGGAATCAATTGCAAGCAACTACAGAAAGTCGAAATTGAAGCAACAATCATACATAGGAATACTAATAAGATGAAATCAACACTGAAATCACTGAAATCAATCAAAGGGATATCTCGTACCCAATAATTCAGAAAAATTCAACAACAGATAAACAAACAATTTGAAAAACGAGAATGAAGCCTATTTAAACAAATTAACCTGGTTCCATGACGCGAATTGATGTTCAACGAGCTAAGCACACCTGCAACACATGAACAAAAACCAAAAATCAATTTCAAAACAATAACAGATGAAATCAAGAGAAATAGAGAACGATAAGGAGAATGGAGAATGGAGATTAAAACGAACGAGGAAGGAGAAGAGGAGGAGGAGAAGAGGAGGAGAAGAAGAGGAGGAGAAGAGTAGGAGGAGAGGAGATCGACCGCAGAAAAGAAAAGCGCGAGGAGGAGGAGAAGAGGAGAACGACAATAACAGAAAGAATTTAATACAGTGAAAGAGAGACACGCGCGTGATGTGAGCCGTCCGATTGCTTTAAAATGGAGGGTGGAGATTCATTCCCAATTCTCACCATATAATATATTCTCATGTGATACTTTTCCTATATATTAACCTTCAACATAATATTTATTCTCAATAAAATAGCTTGTATATTTGTTGTTGAAAGAAATGATAATTTTTTAAGATTTATTTGTTAATATAATTATCCAATCTATTAATAATTAAAATTAAAGATAAAAAAAAAAAATTGTATAACAAACTAAGCGTGAAGTCACTCTAAGAGCTCCAAAAGGCTCCGCTTTAATATACAACATAGATATATACCCTAATTTCTTCCTTCTTTATCTTAAACTACAGTATTAGGCGATGTTAAGAAAGTCACGAATGACGTTGATTACACGAGAATAGGAACGAAAGGGATGATTGAACTATTCGACTATTAGGAATTTCGGCAGTCCGATTTAAATTATCAACTTCGATCTGGTTAAACAAAATTCGATCTTGTAGCTACGAAACCATCTACGTATAGTCGTATACTACATTTTTCTTCATTATAATTCAAATTTCGTACTTAGAACAGTTTTATTTCTACCTCAAAGGCCTAACTTAGGCTTATTAACAAGAAAAGGCATACATGGAGACGTGTTGAATATTAGAATTAGACAGCTTCATCTCCACTCGCCCTAATTCTTTAACATTTACGTACACTTGCAAGTTGCATGGATACACACATGTATATATAGCACCCTTCCCTCCCTAATCTCATATCCATACATTCAAACTTCATACACTCTCTTCATTACATTCATATTCTACATTCAACATGAAAAGCCTAAGCAATATCATCTTCTTATTCGCCCTCTTCATCATCTCACACATTGGCAACGGTTTCTCGAGTCCTAAACCACACGATCAGCAAATCAATCATCATTTCGACGACAAAGAAGGCATGTCATCGAGTTGGTTCATGAACAACTACAAGCAGAAAGGGCATGAGAAGGACGGTGAGGTGTTCAACCGATACAGGCCGAATGCAGGGAGACTGACGTGCGACAGGTATCCACGTGTGTGTCACGTGAGGGGAAGTGCGGGACCCGACTGTTGTAAGAAGAAGTGTGTGAATGTGAAAAGCGATAGGCTAAACTGCGGGATGTGCGGGAACAAGTGCAAGTATCCGGAGGTGTGTTGTAAAGGAAGGTGTGTTAATCCGTTGCACGATAGGAAAAACTGTGGGCAATGCGGAAATAAGTGTCGAAGAGGAAGCTTCTGTGACTATGGAATGTGTAGCTATGCTTGATTAAGTGCAACTTATGTTGATCAATTGTGTTCAATTGATTCTTTTTCTTGATACACATATACTCATTGTAATGATTCGTAAATTACCAGCTGCTTTAATTTGTATTTTGTTCATTTATGATACATATTTTGATATTTGAGTAATTTCATGATGTATGATCTAATAAAAATAAAGCCACTTTGATCAATGTATTGAATAAGTTATATATGCTTGTTTTTTAGTAATTTCTAGTGTTTTTTCAATATAATTTGGTGGTATGGACTATACACCCTTTATTTTAGAATTGTATAGACGTTTTTTAGCTGACCTTGTGTATTCAATATTCTATCACCAAAGACAGATGGATTAGTATTCAAGTTATGTTTGACCAAATTAAAAAAAAGTATTCCAGTTTATGCATGAGTTAAACCGGGTGGAAAACAAAAACATCCTAATTTATGTCATGAATAGATATGACTTGCAAAAATATTTCTAATGTTTTCTTACTTGTAGCTGTTTAACTATATAGGACTCGAATGAAAAACCTCATTTATAATTACACAATATAAGTGCATAAAAACGTGCCTATAGATCAAACATTAAAATTTTCCGACCATTCCACCACCATTAGTGACTTTGAAACTTGAATGATATGATGGAATTTGGAGCATTTTGGAAATTAGCTAGCAAGACGAATTCCCATCAATTATGCAACACAAAAGGGTTAAGAAATTCCGCCAACGCCAACTAAGAGGTTGCTCCATGCTGATCTTATAGTGCTTTTTAGTAGTTTTATAGTGTTTGTTTCTATATAAGGGTGTGAATCTTATAATAACTCTTTAGAGATAAATAAGAATGAATCTAAGTCATTGGATGTCAAAAAATGAATCCAAGTCATTGGGTGTTTTGGCATCCAATGACTTAAATTAAACTAGCTACCTCCACTTGTAGTGGGGTAGCTGTGGTGGTCCGGCGGCCACCCGACGACTTCCCGACGACCACCCGGTGGTTGTCCGGTAGAGGTCCGGCGGAGGCCCGGTGACGGTCCGGCGGAGGTCCGGTGAAGATCCGGCGGTGGTCCAATAATAAATGAAAAAGTTAAAGTATAAAAATAAATGAAAATTTAAGTCTAATTCAAATTGGTGAACATTTAAATATAATGTGATGAACATTCTGATGATGAACATTTAATTATAATCTGATGAACATTCTGTTGGTGAACATGTAATTAAAATGTGATAAACATTGAAGCTAATTGTAATGAACTTTTGAGTAATAAACATTTTATTAAATGCTTGTGAACATTTAAGGATGTTTGATGAACATTTAAGTAATTTTTTATTAAGATCAAGTATTTTTTACTCGAAATTATATTAAAGTGGTGTTCCGCATAAGTGGTGGTCCGGTGGTCCGACGGTGGCTTGATGGTGGATTAGTGGTGGTGCGGTCGTGTTGGTCAGATGGTGGTCCGGCGGTGGTCCGTCGTTTGTCCAAATAACATAACCATTTAAGTGCAATAAACTTGGTGAACATTTAAAAATAATTTGATGAACATTTAAGCATAATGTGATGAACATTCAGTAGAGTATATCAAATGAACATTTCTCAACATTTCGATGAACATTTATCAACATTTTGATGAATATTTAAGAACAACGTGATGAACATTTGGCTAATGAACATTTTATTAAATTCTTGTGAACATTGAAGTATGAGATGATGAACATTTAAGTATGGGATGATGAACATTTAGGTGATTTTTGTTGAAAATTAAGTGTGTTTTAAAAGAAATTATATTAAAATGGTGTTCCACATAAGTGGTGGTCCGGTGGTTGGTTGATGGTGGGTCAATGGTGGTGCGTTCGGTGGTGGTTCGCCGTTTATCCAAATAACATAAACATTTAAGTGTAATAAACTTGGTGAACATTTAAATATAATTTGATGAACTGATTGTTCTTTTCCTATGAGTTTGTATTAATTCTCTTGTTCTTCATCTATTGATTTCTATTAGTTTTGCTAGCTTGATCACCTAGTTTGATTGATAGTTTTCTATTGCTAGACTAAGAATATACGGTGGAATTCCTTGTCATTGTAGCGCTCATATCTACATGATCTGGTAGTTGATTGCTTTTATGAAAGAGAATTGATTGCATGTTAATACTTGACGGTTGTAAGTTATTGCATGCATCCTTATGATTCCTGTGCCCTTTGCTGCTATTTCATCTAATCTTGAGAGGTTTCCCTGATTGTTGAATAGTAAGTATTATCAGGACCGGTTGGCCTGCTGATATATTAAAGATTGGAATAGGAACATTCCCTAGGATTGAATAGAACTTGAGATAAATCTATGATCAACTTGATTGACTGTTGTGTGGATACTTGCTAGATAAAACCCCTTTTCATCATATTCTCATCCAAACTTCCTCTGCTTGTTACTGGTTACATGCGTGTTCTTGCAATCAAAACCCCTCCTTTGGTTACTTGTTACTAGTTGATATTTCACTTGACTGCATTGATTTGGTGTTTTGATTCCCTTGGGTTCGACCTCTACTTACTTGCTATACTCTAGTTAGTATTTAGGGTTTTTTTTGATTTGACACTACAACTTTAACCTCATCTAAAGCCTCATCGTTAATGAACATGGTTAGATCACTGCTTGCTGCAAAGGAAATGCCAAAAATGTTTTGGGCAGAAGCAGTGAATTGGACCTTTCATATCTTGAACTGATGCCCGACTCTCGCAGTGAAGGATGCTACACCTCAAGAAGCTTGGAGTGGAATCAAGCCCTCAGTAGAACACTTCAGAATTTGGGGATGCATCGCCCATGCTCACATTCCATCAGTAAAGCGAGGTAAACTTGACAACAGAAGCTCTCTATGTATTTTCTTAGGGGTCAGTGAAAACACGAAAGCTTATAGACTTTATCATCTTGAGTCTAACAAAATCATAGTGAGTAGAGATGTAGTTTTTGATGAAAGTGAGCAGTGGGACTTGGGGAAGGAATTCAAGAAACAGGTGAATGAAGAGTTGGAGTGGGATGAAAAGAAGGAGGAAACAACAAGAGATGCAGCTGAAGAAGATACAAGAGATGAAGCTGAAGAGGGTCAACAAAATCATAACGGGGAAACTGGGGAAATTGGTGAAACACGGGAAACACGGGTATTGACAGAGAATTCAGACAATGAATCTGAAAGAGAGAGTGATAACACCAGGGAAACACGGGAAACAAGGGATCGAGAGGATTCAGAGAGAGAGAGCCAAATCAAGGGAGAGTTCGTAGAGCTCCAACTTGGATGAGAGAATATGTCAGCGGAGATAATTTATCGGATGATGAACTCAACATGGTGACAGAAACAGAAACTGAAGATCCAATATGTTGTGCAGTGCAAGGCGCGGGAACTGAAGACCCAATTTGTTTTGAAGAAGCAGCAAAAGAAGAGAAGTGGCGACAAGCAATGGATAGCGAGATCAAATCAATTAAGAAGAACAACACATGGACACTTCCTGTCTTACCAAAGGGCGCCAAGAAAATTGGAGTTAAATGGGTATTCAAGACCAAGAAGGATGAGAACGGAGAAATTACCAAGCACAAGGTGCGTCTAGTCGCCAAAGGATATGCTCAGAAACAGGGAATAGACTTTACTGAAGTCTTCGCACCAGTAGCTCGCTTGGATACAGTTCGTATGGTGATTTCTTTGGCTGCACAAAGGGGCTGGAGGATTTTCAACTTGATGTCAAATCGGCATTTTTACATGGAAAATTGCAGAAGCAAGTCTTCGTGGAGCAGCCTAGAGGATATGAAGTTAAGGGAAGAGAACACATGGTGTATCAGCTGTATAGGGCTCTGTATGGTCTGCGACAAGCTCCACGAGCCTGGTATAGTTGTATTCGGGCCCACTTCATCAGAGAAGGATTTCAAGGGTGTGACAGTGACCATACACTCTTCATCAAGAAAAACAGAGATAACAAAATCCTCATTGTAAGTATATATGTCGATGATCTAATCTACACTGGTGATGATGAGAAGATGATGAAGGAATTTAAAGATTCCATGATGGAAGAGTTCAACATGTCAGATTTGGGAAGTATGAACTACTTCTTAGGTATTGAGGTGGTGCAGAAGAGTGCAAGAATCTTTATTTGCCAAAAAAGATATGCTGAAGAAGTTTTAAAAAGGTTTGGCATGTTTGAATGCAATCCGGTCAGTAATCCTGTTGTCCCTGGAGTGAAGATGCATAGTGATGCAGAGGGTACACTTGTAGATGAGACTTACTATAAGCAGTTAGTAGGCAGTCTCATGTACTTGACGGCTACCAGACCAGATTTAATGTTCGCCACAAGCTTGATAAGCAGGTATATGTCTAAGCCAACTGAACTCCATTTACAAGCAGCCAAAAGAATACTTAGGTACCTGAAAGGAACCATGAATCTGGGAATTCTCTACAAGAAAGTTGAGAGAGAAGACATGAGAGCATACACTGATAGTGATTATGCTGGGGATATTGAAGATAGGAAAAGCACAAGTGGTTATGTGTTTTTATTAAGCTCAGGAGCAGTGGCATGGAGCTCGTAAAAACAACCGATCGTCACATTATCAACCACTGAAGCTGAATTTGTGGCGGCAGCAATGTGCACTTGTCAAGCAATCTGGATGAAGCGGATTCTTAAGGAGCTTGGTTATAAAGGAGAAGCAAGAACCAATATTCATTGTGATAACAGCTCAACTATTAAGTTATGCAAAAATCCGGTTATGCATGGTCGAAGCAAACATATAGACGTTCGCTATCATTTCTTAAGAAACTTGTCAGCTGAAGGAGTTGTGTCTTTGGTTTACTGTGGAACAACTGATCAAATTGCTGATATCATGACGAAGCCATTGAAAATCGAAGCATTCAGGAAACTTCGAAGTGCCTTAGGAATGTGCAGCATCAAAGAAGTAAACTAAAGCTTTACAAAGTATTAGTTTAAGGGAGAGTTTGAAGAGACTGCAGCTGTTGAAGTATGTCCGAGTCTTGAGGAGTTGTTGTTGTAGTCCTGAATAAGTCCTATTGTCTAGGATAGTTGAATTAATTATGTGCTTCTGTTAGTAGTAGTAGCTATTATTTAGCAGATCAGTTTGTTAGGATTTGCAGAATATTTGTAACAGACTAATGGCTATATATTGAGCCTTAGTTACGTTGAATAAAGTCAGTTCAGTTTCACAATTACAGAGCTCTCAATTTACAAAATTCCCCCAAATAAGAGTTCTAAGTTGTTGAAACTGAGGGTTCCTTACAACTAATTAGGCCATGAAATTGATGACGATTCCGATTTGAGGGAGGTCGAAGATTGAATGGTGCAATTTGAAGGTTTGGGTTTCACCATTATAGGTGAGATCTATTGTAGGAAGAAGGAGATGAACACTAGATGCACAAAGATACCAAACGTGTATTTACCTCATAAACAGGTTTTTAGAGGAAATATTTTTTATACTGCCAAACATAATTTTTCAGAATAATCTGTTTATAAACTAAAATCAGTCTGATTGACCAAACAAACCCTTAAACTATTCATCTCTTTCCACTACGTTTTTCGTCTCTTTAAAGGAGGAAGTCGAGGTGATCCATTCATGGTCTGCACCCAGATCCCTCATCACCAGTATTATGTACTCCTTTGCTCATTTACTCCCTCTCCCCCTGCAAACAAAATATGATATTTTGATTCTTCTTGCTGTCATTTTTTTCGTGTAATTGATCCAAGAAATCGATTAATTTGGATTTGATTTAAGTAGTTTGTTAATCATTGCCCCAAATTTGTTGACTAATTAAGAACATTTGCTGGAAAGGTTGAATTTTTTTTCCAGTGTTTCAGTACATAGTGTATACAAAATTTTCTGAGGCTCTGGGGTTTATAATTGAAGATGCTAAGTTGGTCATAAATCACTATGCATGATTGCTCTATATGGACCAACATTGTATTCAGATGATGCAGTAATGTCTTATAATTCATTGATTGATTGTGTTTTCTTGTTCAGCGCAATGATATTGAAGTGCTGAATGAACCCTTATATGCTCATTTTCTTCGGGTTAGTGGAGTTACTCGGCCTTACCACGAGAAGGTCCTATCAAGCATGAAAAGAAGCCAAAACCGTTTTTACAAGGTAATTGATTTATTTTGCTTCATTGATTGCTTTGTATACACGTGGATCACACAACTATTTTGAACAATTCTTTGGATCTTTTGGCAAAATTGGATATTAAAAGTAATTTTAAGTTCTTTACATGTGCTATAACATGCTGATGATTTATTTAAAATATACTATAATTTTTGAAAATTTGAAATTAATACTAATTTCATGTTTTAATTAGGTGATATTCAGGGTAACAGTCTTGGGATGGTTGAGAAAGATTCAAGCTCAGATCCAATATGAGACGTAATATTCACGATTTTGCACAACAATGTTCATGTATCTAGGACATGATATTCATGTTTTTATTAGGTGATATTATTGTTTAGGTGTAATATTATGCTCTCGGTATAGTTTGTGAAAATCATAAACAAATGATAGTATTCACGTTTCTATTAGATGATATTTTTGATTACGTAGTATAGTCTTTTCTTAGTGTTTTGCTATTCATGATTATCATTTTTGAAAATTATAGATTAATACTAATATTCATGTTTTAATTAGGTGATATTCAGGATAACAGTCTTGGGATGGTTGAGAAAGATTCAAGCACAAGCTCAGATCCAATATGAGACATGATATTCACGATTCAAATGTTCATGTATCTAGGAGATGATATTCATGTTTTTAAGCTCTAAACCAAATGGTGATATCCAGATTGTACTTAATTCATATTCAAAAAAACATTATTGATTATAATTGCATATACATGAACTTAAAATCACATAAGACTGAACTGAGACACATATATGCGAATACTCTAACTGAATACGTAAGTAAATAAAACTGAATATCAGGTTAACAAACTCAAATACGACTGCATTGATGAATATTGTTTGCATATGTCAGAAAATAAACTTGAATATCAACTAAATAGACATGAACAAATAATCGTAAAAGATTGAATAAAGGCACAAACATATGAGAATGTGATTAGTGCATACATAATATAGGTAAATAAAGTTGAATATCAACCTTAACAAACCCGATTACGATTGAGGTAAATAAAGTTGAATATCAACATTAACAAACCCGAATACGACCAAAGTAAACAGAGTTGAATATCAACAGGTAAATAAAGGTGAATATCAATATTAACAAACCCGAATACAACTGAAGTAAACAAAGCTGAATATCAACATGTAAATAAAGGTGAATATCAACATTAACAAACCCGAATACGGCGTTCAACAGAAACGAGTTTGACAGTTAATGGAGAAATTTTAGGATTCTCTCTACTATCTTTTAACTTCCCATTTTAAATTAAATTAATTAATTAAAAAACCCCTTAATTTTGGAGAGAGAGTTGGTTTAAACCGTACAACCCTATAATTAAGGTTGTTAATTTATTTTTCCTTTTTTCCTCCTTTTAAATCAAGCCATCCAATTTATCTAATACGACGCTCCTGATTTGTCCACTCGTTACACCATAAAACTTGTTACACCAGAACCGACCTCTCTCTATATATATAGAATTAGGATCAAGTGCATAGCACTCTTATAGTAAATAGTGAGGAGTCTTCTTAGTTCTTAGATCAAATCAATCCAACCATTAGGATTAAAGCTAATTAAGAAAAAGAAAATAAATTAAAAATCACACCTTCATTCAATCCCTTGATTCACGCTCACATATTTCTCTGTTATGGATTTTTTTTATAACCTCTCTAATATTCTATTGAACCATTGTTCTCCATTCTCCAGATCCAGTTTTCTCTAGCTACGACATGCTCAATCATCTTATAAAAGTCTTGTTCATGAACAACTCGTCTTGTTCATGAACAACTCGTCATGAACAATTTGTACTGTTCATCTGCGAACCAGTTCAGATGTGTTCATGAACAATACGGATTGTTCAGGAAGAAAACGAAATGGAGTCGACCTTGAATGGAGAAGAGGTCACTTGAACAATTGGAACAATGGAACACTGGAAGACAATGGAAGGCTGGAGGTTGTTTGGGAAGACTAAAAGACGTTATGCTAAAATATTCTCCAAATATTAAAGGAGTCAAATAAATGAAAATTTAAGTCTAATTCAAATTGGTGAACATATAAGTATAATGTGATGAACATGTAAGCAAAATGTGATGAACATTCAGTAGAGTATGTCCAAATGAATATTTATCAACATTTTGATAAACATTTATGAACAACGTGATGAACATTTAACCCGATTGTAATGAACTTTTGAGTAATGAACATTTAAGGATGCTTGATGAACATTTAAGTATGAGAGGATGAACACTTAGGTAAGTTTTTATGAAAATCAAGTGTTTTTTTACTCAAAATTATATTAAGGTGGTGTTCCACACAAGTGGTGGTCCGGTGGTCCGGCGATGGCTTGATGGTGGGTCAGTGGTGGTGCGGTAGTGGTGTGGTGGTGGTCTGATGGTGGTCCGCCGTTTGTTCAAATCACATAACCATTTAAGTGGAATAAACTTGGTGAACATTTAAATATAATTTGATGAACATTCTGTTAATGAACATTTAAGTATAATGTGATGAATATTCAGTTGGTGAACATTTAAGTATAATGTGATGAACATTCAGTGGAGTATGTCCAAATGAACATTTATGAATAACGTGATGAAAATTTAAGCCAACTGTAATGAACTTTTGAGTAATGAACATTTTATTACATCCTTGTGATTTGTGAACATTTAAGGATGATATGATAACATTTAGGAATACTAGGGTCCGTGCCCCGTTATATATGAAAGTTTGTTTAGAAATGAAGGTTGTATTTAGACTTCGGTAGTTACGCGACATAAAATTTTGAGCCAGTCGTGCACAAAAAGTGATCGTTACTGAAGTCATGCTTCTATCATCCAAAGAACAACAAAACAAAACTTGAATCTAAGAATGCTTGGAATGGAAAAGGTAACAGTTCATATTATAATTATAGCATTCTAAGCATCTACTTCTTTGTAGCTTGCTTGTCTTTGGTCTTTTGGATCTTCAAAACTTTCTTCACAATCTTGTACTCTTCAATCAATAAGGGCCCTAATGATTCTGGAAAAACGGACAAACTCCGTGTCAGGTTTTCCAAGCATTACATTGCAAGGCTAATATTACGGGTTTAATAACACTAAGACAAACCTTTCACACACAACACCACCAAAGAGCACATTGCATAAGGATGGTTGATTGTTCGCATGTTCCTGGCTAATCTAGATCTCTTGTACTGAGTAGGCCTCAAATGAGGAATCTGATTATGAAGAACATTAGTGTTAACAACTATGATTCATTAGATAAGAGCATATAAAACTGAACCAAAACCATCCTACCTGGCAGCAGGTAATAAAAAACAGAGTATCCTATCAAGCACTAATGCAGGATTAATGCCTCAAAGTCTTCAATTTTTACTCATGTGATAAAAAATCAGCATATAAACTGTTCTGTCATTATTTCACTGCGCGGTGCATCATACCATGCACATTCATATGATCATAAAGATCAATATTATATCCTTCAGTTTGAACACCAATATATTGTTTGGAAATGGAAAAGTTTTCCATAGCTGAATAAAATAATAAGCAGGCTGAATAACTTGTTTCTTCACTTTAATACAACTACAAGAATGTGGTGATTTTGGATATTGGATTCAGTAAACCAGGAAAAAAACGAGGAGCTATCAGATTAATGAGAAAATACACTACAACAAATGATAAATGTAAGTAATTAATGAAATGTAAAACTGCTCTATATACAAAATCACAACCCTAGCTTTCTGCTAAAAAAAGCGTCAATATGGTGGAAACACATCCCAGCTTTTCTGGATTCTAGACACCTGGGTAAAAAATTGCAGCATAACTTTCTTATCTCATTTCATTCCAGTAAAAGCAGGCAGATCATATGCAAGTTATGTACCACTTGATCAAATAGAGCGGCACGAGCTACTGAATAAGCTACAGTAGCGCTCGGTTCTCAAAATCTCTTTCTTTGGAGTTGCCCGGAACCGGTGCTCGTTCCTTGTGCTTGAATTTTTCATCTTCCCGCTTTCCATAGAAGAAAGTCTTCCGTATAGAATACGTACACTACAAAAAAACCTGGTTTTTAGCAACGACTTCAGTCGTTGCAAAAAAAGAATGTCGTTGCAAAAGGTGTTTATGGCAACGACAATTGTCGTTGCATTATCATTGCGGGTAAGGCCGTAGCGAAAGCATTTGCAACGACAATTTTCGTTGCAAAACAAAGTATTTTTGGCAACGACATCCACCGTTGCAATAGAAATGTCGTTGCACAATACTCCCTCCGTCCCATAATATAAGGGATATTTGATTTTGACACATTTGCCGAGACACGTTTTATAATGTTAATATCTCTAAATATACGATGGTAAAAATTATAATTTTTTAATATTATCAAAGTATTCGTTAAGACGAATCAAACAAGATCCCACATGCCTATATTTGTTTCTATGTATTGAATAAAAACGAGAAGAT
Source organism: Oxyria digyna (assembly GCA_029168935.1). Lineage (NCBI taxonomy): Eukaryota > Viridiplantae > Streptophyta > Magnoliopsida > Caryophyllales > Polygonaceae > Oxyria > Oxyria digyna. The sequence goes on along the minus strand of JAPVLV010000028.1, from coordinate 1,499,606 downwards.
TCTCTCGACTTATGAATAGTCTTAAAAAGTGAAATGTCTCTTATATTATGGGAAAGAGGGAGAATGTGTTTTTCAGGAAACATATATATGGTACTTTATTGCAATGACAGTATTCGTTGCGAAAGCTTCATGTTTTTGCAACGACATTTTCGTTGCGAAAGCTTCAGATCTGTGGCAACGATTTTGTTGTGCAATATCCTATTTGCATTCCCCATAACGACAAACATGTTGTTGTGTACTTGTCAGATTCATCGTGGTACATCACAACCAAATCTATCTTACTACGATATAAGAGAGAAGTCAAGTTTTCTTAAAACATTGTGCCACCTCATCGCCACATCACCATATTTGTCAATTTATTTATAAAATTAATTAATTCATTTATTCAAAAAGAGCTACATACCATTCATTCTTTTAAAATATAATTAGGTTTACCGTTGATCCACTCCTCCACTACTAGGGGTGAGTATAAATAACTGAAACCGAAAAACCGATTTGAAAAACGGAAAATCGACCGATTTGTCAATTAACCGTACCGAAATAATAGAAGTTTTGGATACTACCGAACGATATTATTTGCAGTTATACGGTTAAGAAACGGTTAATTAAATTGTATTTGTGGTTAACCAAAATAACCGAATATATAATATATAAATATTTATAATATAAAACAATATGACAATAATAGATTTGTATAATAAAATTTTATCTTCCAACACTATTTATCTTCATTTTTATCTTCAAATCGTTCTATTTACATAATATAAGATTACTGTGACTTTTTTAGGCATTAAAATTTTGTTGCTTTTGTGTCGCTAACAGTATTTTGTGGCTTTTTTAGCCTTTAATTATATTGTGTATTAGGGATTGTGAAATTTTAGTTCTTTGAACTAATTCCTTTTAGCGTTTTTTAGTTTTGCTCTTTTTTTTTAACAATTTTAAGTGCATATTTTTTAGTTTGTGTTATATTGGTTAACCGAACTAACCGATTTATTTGTACCAAAAATTTGGTTAACCGATTATGGTTAAACGATAATTACGGTTAGATAAATGGTTGTTAGAAATCACTAACCGAGCATTTAATTAACCGAACATTGATTAACTGAATGACGGTTATCCACTACTCTCTCTTGCCAAGCCAACTACCTCCATTCTTTCCTCCAATATGTCAACTTCCTCTCCACGATCCATATTAACTAATACCCAAAATCCCTCTTCTCCACTATGATGATCCACCCTAAATTCTCACCCATTCCTCCCTCAATTTCAACAAAACCCTCTTTTCCAATTACCACGCCCATTCGACCTCTACCATCGCCCTCGCTGTTGTCGGGCACCAAAGAAAAAGACGATGTCGTCTGCAACACCAATGATGCAAATTGATGATTATTCGTCATCGATGTAATGCTATAATTCAATTTGTTTCTTTGAATTTAATTCTTTCTATGGTGTTGATGATGACATCTCTTTTATTTATAGAGTTGATGTGTTTGGCTGCAACGATCAAATTTTCCACCTAGATTAGAAACATAGGGAAAATGACAAAAGTGTTGGCGGATTGAACATTTTGAGGATGTGGATAACTGAAATTGGAGCTCTTTGCTCTTTTGGGGTAGCTCTCGCCACCATTTGTGTGATTTCTCTTTCGCAACTAACACCGGGAATAGCAGAAGGATCAGAACCTGCATCCCCATCTGTACGCGGGATGTGTGCATGTACTTTTCACATATTATCAATGACATACAAATCTGTCAATAGTGCATGTCGCTGGCTTAAATGTGCATGTCATTGGTGAAGAAAGTGCATGTCAATGGCTTAAAGGTGCATTCATTCGCATATTCGCACAATAATAATTTAAGTTCATTCTTAGTTGGTTCTTCAGTTCTTCTTATGATTACCCCATAAGATGCTAAAAACATTAATTAGTTTTGGATATGATGAGACAACATGTAGTAAATTTCCTTAGTATAAGTATATTGGTAGCATAAGAGATCACTTCTGCTCATTTATATGGAATTAAGTTTATTTGTCCAGTGATGATGTAAAAAAGAAAAATATCTATCTAAACCAGTTTAGAGACAAAAGGGAAAATTTATTTAAAATCAAATTCATTTTTGGAAGGTACCAGTACATATCAGTTACATGGTTCCTAAGAAAAAATATTGTGATTTGTAGTTGATTTGTTTGGTTAATGGTTATTTAGTTTAGGGTTTTGACTCATTTCATTTGTGATTTGGCAGTAGAGGGTCTTGCTTGCATAAATGATTGATTTGATTCTTTAAGAGAAGCAGAAGTGTTCATCTAATGTATTTGTTGCTGCAGAGGTCGATGCTTGTACTTGTACTATAACAAAGGTTAGTTTCTCATTGTCAACTTGATTGCTCTATCATTCTTTTCTTTTTCTTTTGTATAAAGACATTATACTGCATGCTGGATTGGTTGAGAATTTAGAATTTTTCAACTTTTATCTTGAAAGTAACATCTATTTAGCTCCTGCATAGGGCAAATTTCTAGCATTGTGAATCTGTGACACTTCTGTTGTTAATTACTTGTAATGTAGGCATACAACTTTGAATTTCTTTGGTTTATGCAGTCTCATTACTTTCTCAAAGTTGTAGAGTTCAATAAATTTAAATCACATCTTTTTCTGGTCGTATAGAGAAGTTGAAGATTTCTTGGGGCAATAAGTTTGGGCTCCTCCAAAAGTTGCAACAAAACCTTCATAAATCTTACCTTAGAGACATTTTCTCTTAAAGATGAGCAGGCCCTGTCTCATTCAAGGTTTGTCATTTCAATCTGACCTGTAGCACATGTCATCCAATTTATAATTTTTTTGTATAAGTCCATGCATGTTTTGATCGCCAGATTAAATATTTGGATGTCGGATAAACAAGTAGAATCAATTTCACCAATTAAGTAGAGACACTGATTTGCTTCAGAAATGCAATAACAACTGTACAAACCTTTGTAAAAGCAGTGTTATATGCTACAGATAGTGGTTTGTTGAATTCCTCTATTAATTTTCAAAAGTTATGATTTGGCATTCCTTCTGCAAGATGGTGTTCTAACTTGATTGGTCAAACAATTCATTTTCTCATTCAAATTCTCTGCATTAGTAGATAAGTGTATTACCCCTTTTCTATTAAAGAAACACTTCTCGGATTGCTCAAGTTGAACCGATTATCTTCTTATTCTTAGTTTGCTATCAAGTTTCAAATATCTTCCAATTCAGTTTCTACAGTATATTCTACCAAAACATTATAAAGTAAGTAGGGAACTCTTATAACCTTTATGTACACAAGACCGAGAAAAATATATATTCATTTGTACTAGATTATAAAGTTCTTGCATTCATTACCTTCGATAGGTGGTGGAGTTATGAGTACCACTAGCTAGGAATTTAGGTGAGTATTTCTATAGACACAATTGTCAAAGTTCTACGATTGGCTGGTCCAATTCCGACATGTTTTTCGCGAAGCTAATGGTGTTGTCGACTGCCTCGCGACTTTTGCTTACTCTTTTTCTTTAGGTTTTCATTTTCTTGTTCTTGCGCCCAATCGGGCGACTTGTTGTTTGATGAACGATGTGAGGGGTTTTGCTACACCCCGCCTGATAGCTAAGTAGTGTTTTTTCTATAAAATGCTCGAGAGTGTCGTCTCTCTTCTACCAAAAAAAAAAAAAATTGTCAAAGTTCTACAATGCAAAGTTGTATTTCAAGCCTCTACATCATCTCTCTTATTAAGATCAAAAACTTATAGTCCATAAAAATTAATAGGTTGCAGGGCTGATAGTAAAATGTAAGCATATGTTTTATGGAGACCTTTATTAATATAGAATCTCAATACTGATTATTTAAATTTGGAATTGCAAGTCTAATATATTACCACCACCACTCTCTGACATCGGTTTCATTTTAGTTATCGATCGTACACTGTTTCTGTTTTTAAGGAAAATGCACTACTACAGGAGACGGAGGTCAAATTCAGATCTTGCATGAACAACACATTGAATCTAATGTATCATCTTTCCAATAAACCACACCATGGAGGGGATCAATTTCCCAAAGCATTCAGAGATGAAGATGACACATGATATTCAAAAACCTCATTTGCAACATCTTTCATAGGTGTCAATAAAGATTCAGATTAGTTGGTGGACGTAAATCCGCTTTATTCTTAAACTTGCATATTTTATTATTACTATTAAATAATATAATAATTATTGATTAATTACCCGTACATGGTACGGGTCTAACACTAGTATTCCATAAAACTTGAATTCATATTACAATATTCTTTCATACTCCTCAATTTCACCCAAGGACCTCTAACATATACTTACATCATTGCATAACTAATATAACTACTTCATAACATTTTCGTTCATAAGTTCCGAAAGACTGCATTTTAGACTTCCATAGATGATGAGTGAATGCAAACAAAAACTTTCATTGTTGATATGTTCCAGAAACCTGCGTCACACACAATTTACATGAAACATGTAGATTGTCCAAGTACAAAATCAAACAAAACACATAGTATTATATTCCACATAATGCAAAAAAGAATATTATGAAGTAAAGTGGAGGGGATAATAAGATACATACAAAAGACAGTAGAGCAAATATTTACTTTATAGGACAACTTAATTAAGACAGAAGGGAATATATCTCTCTAGGAAACAAATGACAGTGGAGCAAAGAAAAATAGCAAAATTTGTGAAAACTGCCAAAATAAAAACATTTTCATTTATATAGCTATTTTTGGCCCATCAACATTATTCTAACATCATAAAAGGACTTTATTTACTCTAATTTCTTCATCACAGAAACTGTATAAAAAAAAGAGCATATGATTTTGGAAAACATTCATACCAACCATCCTGAATCAAACGGAGCCAATTCCATGGAGAAGTTAATACTTAATAGTATATTAATATGTGCTACCATCAACCCACATTCAAATTAAGATGCCTGGACAATAGGAGAAAAGATAGAACTACGATTTTATTTTCAGCTTCCAGTGATTAGTCATCCAGACTGATATTCACCAATCACCATTAATTCTTCAAAAGATACTTATCATAGTATTATTTACATACTTATAGTGTACACAAACAAAATAATATATGTTACATTGTCGCTCCTTTGATGTGTGTCCTATACTCCTATGTTTTCAAAAATAACACTTTCCCTTGTCCTGATGTATATCTCAAGCCTCGCAAATAACCCAACAAATACCTCGAAGATGTAATAAATTAAGGTCCACCACTCTTCCGTGTTGATTTATATGAAATCGTAAGAATACGCGGAATAACGAAAGAAATCAAGAACAATGGAGAATAGCCATTGTAGAAGAGTAAGCTTTGAGAGGAGGAGAAGAAGAGATCAAAACAAAATGAATTGATTATTGCTTGCGTAAGAGTTAGTTTATATACATCAGCAAGTTCTCATGTGACACTCATGTGCCTTAACTAACTCTAATATGTACATACATATTCACATCCCCTCCTCAAGTTGGACATGGTTCTAAAGAAACAAGTCCTAACTTGGAAGCTAACAAATGATGTTGTTCTTCTCCTAAAGGCTTAGTGAGAAGATCTGCAAGCTGTGATTCTGAATTGACATGTGTTGTGGCGATGATGCCTTCTTGAATTTTATCACGAATGTAATGGCAATCTATATTCAAGTGCTTTGTACGTTCATGGAACACAGGGTTGTCTGCAATATGCTGAGCGACTTTGTTGTCACAATACAAGGTAACTGGAAGCTTGACAGGGACCTGGAGATCTCGAAGCAAGCTGATATTCCAAACAATTTCACTACAAGTAGCTGACATAGATCTGTACTCGGACTCTGCAGTGGACTTAGAGACAGTCTTTTGTTTCTTGGTTTTCCATGAGACCAAGGAATTCCCTAGGAAAACACCATAACCAGTAAGAGAGTGGGCAGTGAACTTGCAATTTCCCCAATCTGCATCACAATAAGCCATGACATCCAGAGATCCCTGTGCTGGATAGAAAAGACCATAATCAACAGTGCCTTTCAAATATCTAACCACACGGATGGCAGCTGCTAGATGAGGTGCTCTTGGCTGACTAACAAACTGACTAAGGTGTTGTGTGGCATATGACAAGTCTGGTCTAGTAAGATTCAGATACAAAAGTCTGCCAATTAATCTTCTATAAATCTCAGGTTCAGTTAGTATTTCACCTTTGACAGTAGACAACTTCAAGTTCCTTTGTAAAGGAAACTTTGCAGCTTTACAATCAACTAGCTTAGTGTCTTTGATTATATCATAGATATACTTTCTTTGATTCAGCAAAGTGCCACTGGAAGATCGAGCTACTTCAATTCCCAGAAAATACCTTATAGGGCCAAGATCCTTAATGGTGAAAGCAGAATGTAGAGCATCCTTTGTAGCTTGTATATCTGCAATGTTGTCACCAAAAAGCAACATATCATCTACATACACAAGGGCTAAAGTTGTCATACCTTGTGCACATTTGATAAACACATAGTAATCACTTCTGGACTGCTTCAAACCAAGACTAAGAAGGAGTTTGGTAAGCTCATGGTTCCACTGTCTGGAGGCTTGCTTGAGTCCATATAAGGACCTTTTTAAGTGACAAACTTGACCTTGAGCTCCTTTACAATATCCCTGTGGTAACTGCATATAGACTTCCTCCTCTAAAAAAACCATGGAGGAATGCATTATTTATATCAAGTTGGTGGACTTCCCATTTCTTGACTGTAGATAAAGCTAGAAAAATTCTGACAGAAGCAAACTTTGCCACAGGTGAGAAAGTGTGTTTGTAATCTTTCCCTTCAATCTGGTTGTATCCTTTAGCTACAAGGCGTGCTTTGTACCTTTCCACTGAGCCATCTGATTTAAACTTGATCTTATAGACCCACTTGCATCCTATAGCCTTCTTCCCATTGGGCAATGAGACTAGGATCCAAGTCTTATTTCTCTCTAGTGCCTCCAATTCCTGATTCATAGCAGCTACCCACAATGGATCCTTGACTGCTTGATGATAAGAAACAGGTTCATACAAAGAGAGGAGATTTGCCAAAGATTCCTTATACTCTGCACTATAGGCTGAAATCTTGCACCGAGTTGCCAAGAAAGACTGTGATATGGATGTATTGGTATTGATTGTAGGACAAATAAAGTCCTGCAACCTACTAGGGGGTTTTCTTTGTCTGGGTGGTAATGAGATGATGGTTGGTGATGGAGGTAATGGTGGAAAATCAGTGGGATCATCTAAGGTAAAATTTGGTGAAATATGAGATGATTCAGACTAGTGATCATGGGATACAATGGTATGATTTTGAGATGGTATAGTTGAGGGTGGGACAAGGGGTGTGGGTTCAAAATCCTCAACTATGAAGTCAATAAGAGGTAGGGTATTTTGTGGAGGTATAGTGGGTGTAGGTTCAGTAAAAGATGGATGAAAAGGAAATGAGTCTTCTTTGAAGATTACATCCCTACTAACAAACACTGTATGACTTGTAAGATCATAGAGTTTATAGGCTTTTTGTGCATTAGGGTAGCCTATGAAAATACATTTCGTTGCCTTAGCAGAAAACTTATCACCAGTCTTAGAAAGTGCATAACAAAGACAACCAAGTATTTTAAGATTATCATACCTTGGTTTCTTGTTTAGGAGAACTTCATATGGAGTCTTCCACTGTAATACTGAGCTAGGCATTTTGTTGATCAAGTATGTGGCAGTAAGAACACAATCACCCCAGAACTTTATAGGAAGATGAGCATGAATCCTCAAAGCTCGAGCAGTTTCTATGAGATGCATATGCTTGCGTTCCACTCTCCCATTCTGTTGTGGATTCCCAGGGACAGATCTCTAATGCAAAATACGTTGTTCACCAAAGAATTCTAAACACTGTCTCTGCACAATTTCTGTACCATTATCACTTCTGATAACCTTCACAGCTCTGCTAAACTGTGTCTTGAAATAAGCCACAAACTGTACTAAAGTCTTAAACACTTGTTCCTTATTATTTAACAAGAAAGTCCAAGTGACTCTAATGTGATCATCCACAATTGTCAGGAAATATCTTGCTCCTCCTAAGCAAGATGATCTGTAGGGTCCCCATAGATCTACATGGATAAGATCAAATATTTCTAGAGCAATAGATGTACTTTTGTTATAAGGCAACTTGTGATGTTTAGCAAAAATACAAGACTCGCAATCTATCTAAGAGATTGTAGTGGAAAAAGGAGCATTCAAATGCTGTAATTTTGACAGAGATACATGGCCTAATCTCCTGTGTAAATTATGCAATTCATCTGAATTGTGCTTACATTTGTGAGAAACATTCTCAGTTTTATTACAAGCAATTGTATTAGAAATGCTATTGACTAATGAGGTGCTAGCTTCACTGCCATTAGTCTTTATCCTATATAGGTCACCCAGCCTCTGACCATCAGCCTTGACTTCCTTAGTCGAAGGGTCCTGGAAAATGCAGCCTTTAGAATGAAATATAGCAACTAAAGAATTTGAATCAATAAGCTTCTGTACTGACAACAAACTTTGCTTAAACTCAGGGATATATAGCACATCTTTGAGAATAATACTATCATTTAAAAGAATATCCCCAACCTTGTTCACTGTGACCAAAGAACCATCAGGCAAACCAACCAGAATAGATTTGCAAGCATCTCTCAAACAATCAAATAATGCTGCATTATTACACATATGATCTATAGCTCATGTGTCTATTACCCAACTGTGATCTTGAATACCAGACTTAGCATGAAGCACAAAAGAATTCAGGAATTTACCTGCAAAATTTGCACTACCATATTCTGCAGATGCCTTGCCTTTCATAGCTTTCATCACCTCTTGACATATAGTGGATATCATAGCACTATCAAACTGATCAGATTTCCCACCAGAATTCTCAACAGGATCTCCCTGCATACTTGCATTGTTAGCCTTGTTCCTACCTCCATTTCCTGAGTTCTGTCCAGATTCCTCCTTAGAACCTTTAAACCAATCTGGAGCCCCGTGAATCTTGAAACAACTATCCATCAAATGACCTTTCTGCTTACAGAAATCACATAATCTAGACATCTTCATTTTTTTATACTCCTCCTTAGACAATCTGCCATTTTGCTTACCAGCTGCCAAAGCAGTGATCTCCAGATTAGGAGCAGGTGGTGCTGGTACATTAGAAACCAATCTTTGGCTTTCAACTTGGAGAACTAGATGAAAAGCTCTATTCACTGTAGGAGGTGGATCTGTTCCAAGAATCTGACTCCTAATGGTCTCAAATCCATCATTGAGCCCCATTAGAAAATCAATCATCCTATTCTTGGACTCTAACACAACAAATTTCTTGGCCAGATCACAGGCACAAGTTCTCTTAGCTACCCAATCACACTCAGGTAATGGATCGAGACTCTTAATCTCATCCCAAAGCAACTTCAATTTGCTATAGTATTCAGTCACAGACATGTTTCCTTGCTTCATATTAGCAAGATTTCTTCTCAACTGAAACAATAAAGGAGAATTGGACTGCGCATATCTTTCTGCAAGCTCATCCCATAACTCTTTGGTTGAGCGAACATAGCGAAATCCATTAGAAATACTCTTGACCATGGAATTTTGAATCCAACTACGAATCATGTAGTCAGTTCGCATCCATCGATCAAGATTCTCCCCTGGCAACTCCGGCTTAGGGAAACTTCCATCGATGAATCCAATCTTGAATTTGGATCCAAGCGCCAATTGAACAGCATGACTCCAATCGAGATAGTTTGTTCCATCAAACTGCGCCGCAACCAATTGCGCGCTAGGATGATCCGAGTTCGACAAGAAGTAAGGATCACTGTAAGCATTTGTTGGTGTCGCCATAGACACAAATCAACAGCAAACGAGATGAAATTGGAAGCGTACGGTCACTTAGGATCGTCGCAGCTCTGATACCATATGAAATCGTAAGAATATGCGGAATAACGAAAGAAATCAAGAACAATGGAGAATAGCCATTGTAGAAGAGTAAGCTTTGAGAGGAGGAGAAGAAGAGATCAAAACAAAATGAATTGATTATTGCTTGCGTAAGAGTTAGTTTATATACATCAGCAAGTTCTCACGTGCCTTAACTAACTCTAATATGTACATACATATTCACAATTTATAATTAACAAAACTTGCTTTTGTGTATTTCTCAACTGATCCAAACACTACAACTTCTCCAACAAGATAACAAATTTCAAACCATAGCGTCTCATATTCTACACGTGGCACCTAAAATCAACAGTATATGTCCTATTAAAATGAACCGCAAAGCTGAATATCATGCCAACACAAAACATTTCCAGTTGATGTGCAACTTATGCAAACACATGCTTAATTTTGTATGCAAAATTCCAAAAGGGAGAGAAAAAGATATAAAACACAAGAGTGATGACAGATCAAATAATATAAGAGGCAATTTTTTGTCTATTCCATATCAAATAATATACAAGAAGAGTGATCACTGAAAGAACTTACACCATCTTTAGCTTGAAGTTTCTCAGCCCATCCGTTCATGACATATATATATCATTAATAGTAGTCACACAGATTATGGATTCAACCACGTTGAGGTTGTTCTTTATAGCAAGCACATGCTGCATTGAACAAACTCCAGTATATGCTCCCTGCAATACAATAATTATAATGAGATCAAAATCTCTTTTATCTAATCAAATTGAAATAGTATTTGCATCAATGACCCATTTTCAAAAGCAGACTATATCATGTACACAGAATTCATGAAACCCTAATTCAGTTTGGTACTTCCAACTCCTGTCGTTGTCTTTCAAACCACGTGTCTAAATCTTCCCAAACTGTGAAGCAAGATACGTGCAATTCCACTGATTAGAATTTGTTGAAACAATATAGACATACCCAGCTCCGTAACATCTAGTGCAACTCTCCAGAAATCAATAATTACCATAGGTTTTTAAAAAAAAACAATAAATATGAATTAAACAGGACATTCCTAAGACAACAGATTTTAATGCTTAGACATCAGAGGCTAAAAAGTGTCATTCACTTTGAGGGCAAGTAGAACCAGTATACCTGAAGAATTTACCATGAGATGCTATGGGAATTCAATTAAGTAAGCTTTTCCTACTTTTAGCCAAGGAATATCAATTAAGCTGAAGCTATTGAATAACAATAAGCATTAAATGAGTACCTTATTATACTAATTCTTAGACATCAGATTTCAGAGACTAAGAAGTGCCATTGCTTTAGTGAGTAAATGGAACCAGTGTCCTGAAGCATTTCGCCGACACGTTGTGGGTACTCAATTCTGCTTATAAATCATGTCCTAAGAAGATTAAAGTGAAGCCAATAAAGTTCAATACTCGATACACTACAAAATCTGGACTGAATTAAGAGCAGTCATGTCAATCAAGCTTGATCTCTCCAATAACTATAAGCTTTAATTTGAATCACCTATAAAGTATGAAGGTGGATCTCTCACAACCGTCAAAGTGAATGAACCTTGAGCTCACACTTAGACATATAGAAGAATGTTGCTCACCCACCTTTAGTCCAAACAAATAAGTAATTACATCCTTGTTAGGAAAAAATGTAGACTTAATTATGCAAACAGAATAATACTCACCATAATCATTGTGTGAGAAGACATTCACAGTTTTGTCCATTGAGGGTGAAAGCAAAATCCGAAAAAAAGGTTATGACAATAAGCAACTACTGAAGTCCAGAAGAAATATTCCATGTTCACTGAATATATGGTCTTCATTTTACTCGTTCATAATATCATAACCAACTTGTAGCAGTAACGGAGCCAAACTCCGCAAACATATCCTTAATACTGGTCGAAGGGAAAATTGACGACATAGAGCTTCCTCTTCGCCAAATTGAGGTCAAAATTGGGCTCCTGCACTATCGTCGCGTCCTCCTGCAAGGTAATAACATCAACGGCGGCGCGGATCACGAATTTGGCAAGGGATTGAAGAGTGGAGAGGGAGCAGAGACGGAAAATGGAGGGGAAGAGGAGGAGAGAGGGAGAGAGAAGGAAGAGAGGAAGGCTTCCATGATCGAAGAGCTTCAATAAGCTAGAGGAGAGAACGCAGACAACAACGACTATTTGTGAAAATAGTCAATTACCCTCCTTTCAGACACAAAGGATAGCAGTATTTTAAGAAAAGGTTGGGCTTGGATAAATGTAATAATGGGCTTTGCTTTAAAGCCCATTTATTATTGCCCATTGCGTCAGCGTAAACAGCAATTAGGTTAGGGCTTTCTTGCTGCTATATATATCACAACCAGTCAACCATAGCCGCCCCCATTTCTCTATCGTGTAAGCAAAATTTTTCTTCTGCCAATGTATTGCGATGATTATATTTTGAATGCCATTACGCATACACCATAGAATATGAGCATATCCCTCTCTCTTTTAGTTTTTTCTCTTCTTCGTCTAATCTTTTTAGTTTTGCTTCTACTCGTTGTTTTTAAAGTTTTTGCCCTCTTACTCCTTCTTTTAAAAGTTTTTCTTCAAAATTCCGGTGTTACATGATGATTAATGATGGGCCGAGATTACTGTTGTGGGCCGAGAAAGAGGAACTGGCCCAAAAGGTTCCTTTGTTGCTGCCCGCTAAAATCTTCTATTTAAATTGTGAAAAATTAATTTCCCTCTTCTCTTCTCTTCGTACGAACTCTTGAGCAGCTCGTTCCTCAGTTTGCTCCACAGTTTGCTCTTGCTTCGGATTTTAGCCTTTAGCGAGTAATCTCTTTTCATCTTCTTCAATATGTTCTTTTATTATACTTTTATTAAAGTAATTTGACAATTTTCCTGCTATTATTTCTATGACTGCGAGGGATTTCGATAGTTAGGGTTTCCAATATATAGATTCCTGCTTCGTTATCCAATCTATAACGATTATAATCTATAGATCCGATTTCATTTATGTATTCAAATCTTCTCCTGAATTTTCCTGATACAGGTTGAAATCTTTGATTCATGCTTCGTTGTTAAATCTCTAAGGATTATAATCTATAGATCCGACTTGATTTATGTGTTCAAATCTTCTCCTGAATTATTTTGATACAAGGTTGAAATACTTGATTCATGCTTCGTCATGAAATCTCTAAGGATTATAATATTTAGATCCGACTAGATTTATGTGTTCAATTCTTCTCCTGAATTTTCTGATACAATGTTAAAATCTGTCTACAGTTGTCATGGAAGACAACCAATTGTTGATTCGGCTTCTGGTAATCCTTTTCTCTGTCAATTGTTTATTTGTGCTTTTGTATATGTTCATTTTGTTATATCATTTCTTTGTTTTCTGTAGAATTTTATTGAAACTCATCCCAAGTTAGACCTATCAGTTGAGCCCTGAGTCACTTGCAGTATCATCTGAGGAGATTGTGGATGAACAAAATTTCATGAAACTTGTGTATCAGTTTGTGGTAATCTTTTTTCTATGTCAATTAGTTAATTTTCAGCATTTTGTGGTTTTGTTAATTTTTTTCTGTTTTCTGCAGATCCCTATTAAGTCATATCCGAAGTATCAGCCTCTTGAAGCTGAAGTGCTTACTTCGGCTCAGCCTCTTGAAGCTAAAGTGCTTACTTCAGATCAACCTCTTAAAGATGGACTGCTTACTTCGGATCAGCCTCTTGAAGCTGGAGTTTTTTCAATGGCAACAAATTTAAATAGACTATTATACAAATAATGGCTTTATTATAACAATAATTAGTAATTAAAAATTATATATTATTAATATTTAAAATACATTATGTTAATATTAATATATTTAGTTAAAAAGAACATTTATTATTTTATTACGTAATTATCGTGAAATAATATATATATATTTCAACAAAAGTAAAACGTGTTATACCCGCGCGAAGCGCAGGTGTCCGAGTCTAGTATATCCAAACATCAATAAGTTTAGAACCCTAAGAACAATACAAACTGAGTAATAAAAGAGCATATACCCCAGTACTCAGTTTACTATGAGCGGTCCGGTTTATAACCATCCGACTTCAATATCAGACCGCGTAAACATTAAAAACCGCAGACCATTCATATATTTAAACCCAATTAAGCGTGAACCGTGGTCCGAATTTTATTAATCTTTATAAAAAATTACTATACACCACACTTTTCTAGTTTAACCGTGGTCCTTATATCTTGTTTACTCCTATTTTACAAATGCACGGTAAGAATAATGTGGTGTATCTCCATTTTTGTACTAGTGACCTATCCATGATCTCCAATAACCTAACATGCTCAACCTTAACTAATCTCTTCTTGTCGCCTCCAAGCAAAACACCCTCTACAATCAACAAAAGTGCTATCTTCATTTTGTAATTGTCCAACTTTTTATAATCTTTGAATATGTTGAAGACATATGCATTGTAGTCTTAGGAAACTATTTGTGTCCAATGCCCTATTGGGCACAATAGTTACAATAACTGCACTCCCTTATTAAATTATAAGAAAGTACCCTAATCTTAAACACACGCGCCTCTCTTTTTCTTCCTTCCAGATTATGTAGTCTTAGGAAACTATTTTCTTCCTTCCAGATTATAAATCTTATTAGACATTTTCTTCCTTCCACGGATCTCTCAAATCTTAAATCTCAAGCAAAGAGGAGGCATGGTTTTAGTCGTCGTTGCATCGCTAGGGTTTCAGAAAAGGAGAAAGAAGGAGGAAGATGAAGCAGATCTGAAGCGGAGAAGGACAAAGAAGCATCTAGGGTTTCAGAGAAATTTGTAAAAGACAGATCTGATGTTTTCCGGAGAAAGAGATGAGGAAGACGAAGACACATCTAAAGCTTTCTAGAGAAACAGGTGAGGAAGACGAAGACAGATTTGAAGCTTGCTTGAGTCTAAGAAATCTTTTGAAACTGAGTTGCCTAGGTCGTCGTCCGATATCGAGGCGCGGAAATCTGAGCTGGCGCACATCAAGGACGGCGAAGTGAAGTCTCTGGTTAGTGAACGGGGTGATATTCTGAAGAGGATGGAAGATCTGCAGAAGGAGAAAGAAGAGACGGATAAGGCGAAATTTGAAGAAATTGGGGTCTTGAAGTAGTCGTTGGAGAAGATGAACGGTGAGATGGAGAATCTGAAGCAAGAGTTGAGCAAGCATGTCAAAGGTAGCGTACTCGTCTCTTCTTCTTGTTCTTTTCTATATCACCATTTCTCCCTCGTCGCTAATCTCAGTCGATAGCAATGAATTACAAGATTCGATCACTGAGACTATGCACGCCTTCTTCGGTTATTCGATTCATGAACCTGGTGGCTACATCTCGCTTTCAGTTGATTCTCACTCTCTCTTCAAATAGGTCACTGTTGCGCTGTTTGAACTATGGCAGTGCTTCATACTG
The DNA here is from genome assembly GCA_029168935.1 of Oxyria digyna. Taxonomy (NCBI): domain Eukaryota; kingdom Viridiplantae; phylum Streptophyta; class Magnoliopsida; order Caryophyllales; family Polygonaceae; genus Oxyria; species Oxyria digyna. The sequence continues at coordinate 1,484,225 of JAPVLV010000028.1, read as the reverse complement.
AAATGAGTTTTATAGTTATTAATACTTTGATGTTTGCTCGTTGAAATTCTAATCTGCGAGGTCATCTAAATTGATCTGAATGGGCGATGGTTGCAGAATTTGGTGCTTGTTTCGTTATAAGAGTTGTGATCTGAAGTTTATTAGGCATGTTTACAGTTTATGAGGCATGTTGACAATTTAGTAATGGTGTTGACAATTTATTTAGTGTTGTTAACAACTTATTAAGTGTGTGTGTTGACACTTTTGTTATGTTGATGACAGGTTATTAGTGACATTAACAGATTATTATTCGTGTTGACCAATTATTATTTGTGATGACATTTGTAATTACTCGTGTACACAAATTATTATTTGTGTTGATAAATTATTATTCGTGTAGACAATTATTATTTGTGAGGACATTTTAATTACTCGTGATCACTGTTGACGGATTATTATTCGAGTTGACAAATTATTATTTGTGATGACATTTTAATTTTGTGTTGACATATTATTATTCGTGTTGACAAAATTTTATTTGTGATGACATTTTAATTACTCGTGTTGACAAATTATTATTTGTGTTGACAAAATATTATTTGTGATGACATTTTAATTACTCGTGTTGACAAATTATTATTTGTGTTGACAAATTACTCGTGTTCACAAATTATTATTCGTGTTGACAAATTATTGTTTGTGTTGACAAATTATTTTTCCTGATGACATTTTAATTACTCTAGTTGACATTTTATTATGTCGTTGACAGTTTATTATGTTATTGACAAGTAATTAATGTTGACAGTTTTAAATATTTGGATACAAAGTAAATAAAATTATTATTAGTTCTTTTCATGAGTGAAATGTTATTATTAGTTCTTTTAATGAGGTAAAGAAATTATCACAAGAAAAAGAATAAAAAAACAAAGTAGGAAAGCAGAGGGAGTGTGAAATATGGGTTTTGGGGGAGGGAGGGGGAGCGCGTCAGAAATTGTGGGGACCATTTACCACATCAGCAGTTATATATAGATTAGGGTATTTACTTATGGGTAAAGATTAAATGAGAAGTTAATCTTAAAATGAGAAATGAAAAGTAATCATAGCTAGGGAATTCAATGGTTAGGATTATACTCTTCTAGAGTTATTTTTTTTTACAACTACGCTCTCAATGGAAACGCTCTCAAGGGTGCCGGAAACTCAAGAGAAAGATGACGCCGTGAAAGAGGGGGGAGACGGGGATGCAGTGATGGGGGGATCCGCCAGACGAGAAAGTGTCTTGGGCGGAGAGAGTGGCCAGGGGAGGGAGAGGAGGGATGCCTTGCCCGGAGAGAGTGCCAGATGATGAGTTTGTTGCGGCGGGTATGTCCATGGCCCAACCGAATGGGGAAGAGGGAGAAGTGGAGATTACGATTGAACAAGATGTCCTGTGTGCTATGGAGGGATTGTGGAAACAATGCATTTTTGTGAAAGTCTTGGGCAAAGTGGTTGAGCTTCGAACGCTTGAACGGAAGCTGAGGGAGGTCTGGAGGCCGTAGGGTTCTATGAACATTGTCAATTTGCCGAGGAGATATTTTCTGGTACGTTTTGATTCGAAAGCCGATTATTCCAAAGTACTAACGGGCGGACCATGGAGAGTTTTTGGAATCTATGTCCTTGTTAAGGATTGGTCACCGGAATTTGATCCAGCGGTTGATGATATTGTGACAACACCGGTCTGGATCAGGATTGCTAACATTCCTATGGTATTTTACCATAAGCAAATTCTATTAGGGATTGTCGCATGGGTTGGAAAGTCGTTAAGGGTGGACATGACGACCCTTAATTTCGAAAGGGGAAGATTCGCGAGAGTTTGTGTGGAGATGAATCTGAAGAATAAACTGAAAGGTAATGTGATGGTGAATGATATTCGATATTACGTGGCGTATGAAGGTATGTCCGCAATCTGTTACTCTTGTGGAAAGTATGGCCATATCACTTCCACGTGCCCTAATCGTAAGAAGGAAGAAGACAATATTGAGGTGACAGCAAACCCCTCCCAGGTTAATTCTAAGGAGGTTGCAGGTGTTGAAAGCTCCCAGTGTCAAGATAAGAACGAACAGTGGGCGTCGGTGACGGAAAAAGCTAAGACGGTGGGAAGCTGGGTGGGCCACCAATGGCAGACATATCGTAAAAAAGGAAAGGCTAAGATCTCGGATAATCAGGCCGGAAATCCTCCGAAAATCCTTGTCAAAAATAGATTTGCTGAGTTGGATTCCGAAAAGAAGGGAGATATGATAGAAGAGGAGAGCAAGAATACCCTTTTAAATAAGGGAAATAAAGATATTGCAGAAAAGAAGGGAAGAGCTGCGAATGTTTTGGAAAAGGATGTTTCTGTTAGTAAGACTGTTAAGGAAAAGAATGATTTTGTAGCCAAGAGTAAAGAGAAAGTTCTGGGACCCAACTCGAAAGGAAACGTCAATTTGGAAATGGTCAGTTTTAGCGCCGGAACTAAAAATGGCCAAAACAATCTGGTTAAGCCCATTATGCAGAAGAATGGAAGGCCCAACAGAGGGAATCATGGGGTGGAAGGGAAGGAGAATGAAGTGGACAGTTGGATAATGAGACAGTTAGTGGAAAAGCTACAGGAAAGAGGCTGAGAATTGAAAATAAGAATTTGGGCCGGGAAAGTGCTGAGTTTGAGAGCCAAGTAGTTATTATCTTAAGCCCAGATCCGAAAGAGATTGAAAGAGCTGAATTAAGTCGTTTACAGGACATGGAGGAAGCTATGCAGGAAAGGCTTATGGAAGCTTATGAGCAAGGGAGAAAAGATGTCGAGAGAAGTCGGTATGCTTAGAATATCGATGATAGAATTGATCTGGAAGCCTAGCGGTTTTCCCCGGTTCTTCTTAATCTTAATTGTGTTATTATGAATTGCACTCTTTGGAATTGTCGGGGGGCAAATAAACCTAACTTTAAGAGATCGATCAGATATTTGGCTAAGAAGTTCGACTCAAATGTTCTCGGGATTTTTGAGACTCATGTTGCGGGTGTGAATGCCGACATGATTTGTAGGAACATTGGTTATCCGAACAATTTTAGAGTAGATGCGATCGGGCAGAGTGGCGGTGTGTGGCTGCTATGGAGAGATTGTTCTTTTACTGTCACTATTTTGGGCTCGGATTCTCAGTATATTCATGCTCTTTTCTAATCGGATGAGGACAGGTTTCACCTCATTATTGTTTACGCATCGCCCACCCCCGCCAGGAGAAGTAACCTCTGGACTGACCTTAAGTCAAGAGTTTGCTCTATTGCTGAACTTGTCTTCCTTGGGGGAGATTTTAATACCATTGTGCGCCTGGATGAGCGCGAGGGGGGTAATGGACGTCTTTCTGCGGATTTGGTTGTTTTCGGGAATTGGATTAATGAGTTGGGTTTGGTGGACTTGGGTTTTAAAGAAAATCGCTTTACTTGGATTAGAGGTAAGCAGATGGAGCATAGAATTCAGAAAAGATTGGATAGGGTCTTTTGTAATGCGCACGGTCGGATGGAATGGCAAGAAGCGAGCGTGACTCACCTTCCGTTTATGTGCTCAGATCACGCCCCGCTTTACTTGCAGCTTAAGCCCCAGCGAGCTAGTGACCCATCTCGTCGCCCGTTCAGGTTTCTAGCAAGCTGGTTATCGCATCCGGATTTCCGAGAACTGATTAGAGCGTCTTGGGATCCTTCAATGTCGACTCCGGAAGCTTTGAAGCTCTTGAGGTTTACGCTGAAAAAATGGAATAGAAAGGTTTTTGGAAAAATCCAGGTTCGTAAAGATGAGATCCTTAATAGTCTGCAAACTGTCCAAAATCTCGTTGCTGGGGGTTTGGATGGGGGGCTGCTGGAAGAAGAGGATAAGTTGACAAGGGAGTTAGAGTTGACAATGGAACAAGAAGAGGTTATGTGGTTCCAAAAGTCGAGAGAGAAGTGGGTCGGCTTGGGTGATCGTAACACCTCGTTTTTTCATACGTCAACTGTGATTAGGAGACGAAAAAATAGAATCGAGGCACTTAGACGAGAGGACGGTAACTGGGAGTCTGATCCGGCAAACCTCGAAGAATTAGCCTGTGATTATTTCAAGAAACTTTTTCAGTTTAATCCCGAAGAAAGCATTATCTATTCTCTCCCCAGAGATGGATTTCAAGAACTTTTTGTTGTGGATAGGAGTGATCTTGAGCGGCTTTTTACGAGCTTGGAGATTAAGACGGCAATTATGGGTATGGGAGCATATAAATCTCCGGGTCCCGACGGGTTTCAACCCATTTTTTATCAGAAGTGTTGGGAAACTGTGGGGGAGTCTGCAGTTCAGTTTATTATGAACTTCTTCAGCATTGGGATCTTACCTCCTGAGACCAACGATGCTTTTCTTGTGCTGATAGCTAAGGTGAGAAAGCTTGATAGAATCGAGCAGTTTAGACCTATAAGCGTTTGTAATGTTTTGTTTAAAGCTATTACGAAGACTTTGGTTAACCGTATGAAGAAGGTGATATCGAGCTTAGTTGGGCCTGCACAGAGTAGTTTCATTCCCGAGAGATTGAGCACTGATAACATTGTGATTGTTCAGGAAGTGGTTCACTCTATGCGAAGGAAGAAGGGGAAGAGAGGATGGATGCTTCTTAAGTTGGATCTTGAGAAGGCGTATGATAGAGTGAGATGGGATTTTCTCGAAGATACCCTCATTGTTGCGGGTTTTTCGCAGGATTGGATCAATTGGATCATGACGTGCGTTAAGTCCCTGGGCATGAGAATTATCTGGAATGGAGAGTGTACTGCTGAATTTACGTCGCAAAGGGGCCTCCGCCAAGGTGATCCCCTGTCCCCGTATCTGTTTGTGTTGTGTATGGAAAGACTCTGCCATCTGATTGATACTGCTGTGGATAATAAGGAATGGAAGCCCGTGAAACTGTCTCGTTCGGGACCTAAACTCTCGCATATCTGTTTCGCCGATGATCTGATTTTGATGGTTGAACCCTCGCTTGCTCAAATTCGGGTGGTGAGAAGAGTTTTGACTGAGTTTTGTAATGCCTCGGGGCAAAATGTCAGCCTTGCTAAGTCAAAAATCTACTTCTCGTCTAATGTTGATAGGGAAGTGAGCCCCATAATTAGTGAGGAATGCGGTATTCCTTGCACGATGGACCTTGGTAGATACTTGGGGATGCCCATCTTACAAAAGAGCATTAACAAGGACACGTTTCTTGCTACTGTTGATAGAGTCTCAGCTCGGCTGTCTGGGTGGAAGAGCAGGTGTCTTAGCCTTGCAGGGAGAATAACTTTGACTAAGGTTGTTCTCTCGGCCATCCCGATCCACTCGATGGGTTCAGTTGTACTTCCTGCTAGTACGCTGAAAAGGCTTGACAAGATGAGTAGAAGCTTTGTGTGGGGTAGCTCAGATGAGAAGAGGAAAATGCATCTCTTGGCTTGGAAAACTATGTGCAAACCGAAGGTGAAAGGAGGTATGGGGATCCGTCGTCCTAAACTTATGAATTGGGCTATGATTGCCAAACTGGGTTGGCGACTTTTGTCTGATAACAGTAGCCTGTGGGCGGGTGTTCTGAGGTCGAAATACAAGTTGCAGGATATTCATTTGTTACAGGATATTAAGGCCAAACCGGGTTCGTCGGCGGTTTGGAGAGCTATTACAGTGGGTCTCCGGGAAGTAATAGAAAAAGATTTGGCGTGGGTTCCGAGAGATGGGAAGAACATATGCTTATGGACGGACAGATGGCGTGGCAATTATACGTTGGAGGAGGTGAATGCTATGGTTATTCCACCGCATACCAAAAAGCTTAAATTATTTGACTGTTGGGTCCCGGGGGAGGGATGGAATATGACGGAGCTGTCTGATATCATGGATCCCGATCACCGACTTCGACTAGCTGTTGTGGTTCTGGATGGCATCCCGGGTTCCTTGGATCGGATATCTTGGGCATTTTCTGTGAATGGGCAGTATTCAGTTCAGTTCGGTTACAGATTACTGAGCAGTGAGTGGGATATAGGTCCCCAAAGTGACAGAATTTTCAGCAAAATTTGGAGCCTTTGCGTCCCGGAACGTGTGCGGGTTTTTGTTTGGCTCATGATTCACGAACGAGTCCTCACCAACAAGGAACGGTTCAGACGGAAGTTGTGCTCAGATGTCCGGTGTGAGGTTTGTAGACTTGACGGGGAGAGCCTACTCCATGTCCTTCGTGACTGTCAAGAGATTAAAGGGATTTGGTGTAAACTGCTGAAGCTGGAAAAGGTTGCTGCATTTTTTGTTGAATCTTTTATGGAATGGAGTTTCAGTAACATGGAAGGAGAACAGGGGTCCACTATTGACAAGAACTGGCCGGTGGTTTTCGCAACTACTATATGGTGGGCTTGGAAGTGGCGTAACGAACGCGTTTTCAATAGATCGTGTGATACTAGAGACAAATTTGATTTCATCAAACGCACGACCACAGAATACTTGGTGGGGAATCTGATCGTGAAGCAGCAGCAGGGTGCGAGAGTGAGGACGGAACGGATGATTAAGTGGAGTAAACCTCATGTGAAATGGGTTACTCTTAATACTGATGGGGCTTCGAAGGGAAACCCGGGGTTAGCAGCGGCGGGTGGTGCTATCAGAGACGAGGATGGGGGTTGGAAGGGAGGTTTTGATGTGAATATTGGAATCTGTACGGCACCCGCGGTGGAGCTTTTGGGAGTTTACTATGGCCTGCATATTGCCTGGGAACTGAGTTTCCGCAGGATTAGAGTTGAGGTGGATTCTGAGCTGGTGGTGGGATTACTAAAGACAGGGGTTGTGGATTCACACCCCCTCTCTTTCCTGGTGCGTATGTGTCATGGCTTTATTACTAGGGACTGGATTGTTCGGGTGACTCATGTGTATAGGGAGGTCAATCGTCTTGCTGATGGATTGGAAAACTATGCTTATTCTCTTAGTTTAGGATTTCATTTTCTCCAGGCTATGCCTAGTATTGTTGAGACTATTCTTTTAGATGATGTAAGGGGTCTAGCTATTCCCCGGTCAGTTACGAATTAGCTTCTTTTTTGCAATTAATAAATGCCAGAGAGTGCCGCCTCTCTTTCACCAAAAAAAAAATATTCTTCTAGGGTTTTGACCTAAATAATTGACCATTGACCAGGTTTGACCGGAATTGACAATTGACTGGCGTTCACTGGCATGACTTTTTTTAATTTTTTAATTTTTTTTTAATTTTTTTTTAATTTTTTTTTAATTTTTTTTGACAAATGCTTAAAAATGGTTGAAATGTGATATGATATTTTAGGCCAAAATTTAAACTTGCAAAGCATGTGCTACCACAAGTGTTATGTGCTTCTATATGGCTAGCTGAACTGTACTACGATATTGCATATATGTGTTTCTCTGTGCTAGGTGAAATGTCCTACACTTTTTGCCTAGATGTGCTTCTCTATTTCTTAAATGTGCTACACTTTTCACCTATATGTGTTTCTCTAGGCTAGTTGAAGTGTGTTGCGGTTTTTCCTATATGTGCTTCTCTATGCTAGGTGAAAGGTGCTACGTTTTTTCCTAGATGTGTTTCTTTATTGCTGAAATGTGCTACGCTTTTCACCTATATGTGTTTCTCTATTGCTAGTTGAATTGTTCTACGCTTTTGCCTATATGTGCTTCTCTATGGCTAGTTGAAGTGTGCTACGTTGCTTTTGCCTGTATGTTCTTCTCTATGTTAGGTGAAAGGTGCTACGTTTTTGCCTAGATGTGCTTCTCTATGACCGAAATGTGCTACACTTTTTCGCCTATATGTGCTTCTCTATTGCTAGGTAAAAGGTGTTACGCTTTTGCCTGGATGTGCTTCTCTATTGTTGAAGTGTGCTACACTTTTCGCATACATATGCTTCTCTATGGCTGAAATGTGCTACACTTTTCGCTTATATGTGCTTCTCTATGGCTGAAATGTGCTACACTTTTCTCCTATATGTGCTTCTCTATGGCTGAAATATGCTACACTTCTCGCCTATACGGGCTTCTCTATAGCTAACTGAAGTGTGATACGCTTTTGTCTAGATGTGTTTCTCTATGCTAGGTGAAATGTGTTACGCTTTTGCCTAAAAAGAATATAGCACTTTTACTTACAAAGCATAGCACTTTTTTTTACAAACCATAGCACAAAAAATTGGTAGAAAAAAACATAGCACTTTTCGCTTATAAATCGTAGCAAAAAATATTTGGTGGCAAAAAAAAAACATTTTTTCTTACAAATCATAGCAAAAAAAAAAATTGAAACAGAAAAAATCCGAAAAAAAACACATTTTAAAAAAAAACAAAACTTAAATAATTAATGCTAAAGCTAATAAAATAGTATACTTTTGAGGTATTTACCCAAAAATTGGTAGTCTTAGGGCCTCCTGGTGTATCAAAGACTCTTTTCATCACAATCTTCTAGGGTTTGGTTTCGGTGAGGATGGGTCCTTAGATAAGGATTGAGGATGGGTCCTTAGATAAGGATTGAGGATGATGCACACACACGTTATAACTCATGCACACACGAGATATAACTCATGCACACACGAGACATAACTCATGCACACAATGTGTACATGTGCCACAGATGGTGTGCACGCATCACCAAATACTGTGTGCAAGAGTTATAACGTGTGTGTGCATTACTTATAGCGTTTATGTGGATCATCCTCAGTCCTCATCTAAGAATCCATCCTCACGAGATCTTTCTCCAATCTTCTCTGCTTTGACGTCATGGAATTTCCCCACAATTCATCCACTTATCATAGAAAACCTCATTTCCTTTCCAGCCACCTCATACCAAGTCTCCCATTTTTTCTTTGTCTTTAGTTGTTTGAACAGAACAACATGCACAGTTTGTGATAAAAATTTACCTGCCGGAACTAAGTTATCAAATGGGATTTCCCTTTTTTTTGTTAAAGAGAGGCGGCACTCTCGAGAATTTTATAAATAAAAAATGTTACTTTGCCACCAGGTGAGGCGTAGACAAACCCCTCACATCATTCATAAGAAACAAAGACACCTGATCGGGCGGAAAAGCAAGAACATGGAAACCTAAAGGAAACGAAAAAGCAAAAGAAGTGAGACAATCAGCAACTGAATTTGCCTCACGAAACACATGGCGAAACTGGATGGCCCAGTCTCTACGAATGAAGCCCATTGCCATAGAGACGAGGCTAAAGAGGAGGTGACAACGATCCATAGGTTTGTTTAGCAACAGAGTCGCAATCTGCGAATCCGTTTCCAAACAAACCCTCCTGTATCCCCTATCCCAGGCCAACTTAAGACCCGACATAATTCCTCATAACTCCGCCATTGGCACCGAGCAAGAGCCAAGATTGTGAACAAACCCAACCATCCAAACACCCTCGGAATTCCTCAAAACTCCCGCAGCTGGAGCAAGACCATTGACAACAGACCCGTCAGTGTTGATTTAATGACCGAGTCCAAAGGAGGAAACCACTTGATCAACCGCAGCTCTTTAGGCTTCTTCTCAGAATCAAACGACAACATCCTAGCACGAGAGTAACTGTAATCTGCAAACACCCAACCAATGATCCTTCCAAAACTGTAATCTGCAACAACTCCTCACCGATCCTCCCTTTGGCACATAACTGTAATCTGCAAACACCTAACCAATGATCCTTCCAAAACAAAATCAAGGATCCGTTGCCCACATGCCATCTCGAGCCCGGGATAACAACCTTTAAATCAACCTTGACAATACTCCTCCAGATCGGAGAAGGATGACCATGAACGGCTCCCGAAGGGCGAACATACTTAGCCCTAAGCACCCGGCACCAGAGGCTATCACTATCCTTACGAAACCTCCACACTAACTTACCCATGATAGCCTGATTGAGATCCGCCATGGATTTCAGACCTAACCCACCACTCTCCTTGGGTTTGCAAATCTCCTCCCATCTCATCATATGCATACGCTTTCTATCACCCCAACTGCCCCAAATACAGGAACGAGTAAGCTGGTCGATTTTCTCACTGACGGAAACAGAAAGGGTCAGAGTAGCCATAGTATAGATCGGGATCGAATGGATAACAAACCTAGCGAGAGTGACTCTGCCTGCAAAGCTCAGCTGATTGCACTTCCAACCCGAAAGCCGCGAATTAATCTTGTCGAGCAAAGGCTCAAAAGTCTTTTTATCCATATTCTTGTGAAGCAAGGGCATTCCCAAATAAACCCCAAGATCATAGGTGACAGCCCACCCACTAGCCTCACCCATAAATAAAGTAGTCACGAAAAGAAAAGAAAAAAGCTCTGACCTCTCTCTTGTTCTAGAGAGAGAAGTCTTTTTTGGTTTCTTCTTCGGCTTTTCCTGCTTGTGGGCTATGGCCCTGCAAGCTCAGTTTCTTTCGGTGGAGGTGGTTCCTGAGACTCAGCTTACTGCTAGCAATGAGGTTACTATGAGTGATGAAGGTAATGAGACCGGCCAGCCGCCTGGATTACCGCCGGAAGGGGGTGCTTCGGAGGCTGTTAAAACTGAGGTTTTGGAGAATGATATGGAGGATGTGAGTAAAAAAGAAGGTCAGGAGGAAGTGGCGGAAATTCCGGTGGTAGCCCAGTCAACGTGGAAGGACATCATCAATGAGAGAGGAGAAGAGAGGGTGGTTCTATCTAAGGAGTTTCTGGAAGGTAAGGTTTCGGTTGGTTTCCCGGACGGTGACGATGGCCACCCGAATATCACCATTGCGGTTGATGTCATCGACGTTCTTGCTTCGTTCTGGCATTCGTCTTTGGTGGTCAAGACTTTGGGCACCATTATCCCTTACGAGGTAATGGCTAGGAAGATTCGTGATCTTTGGAAACAAAAGGGTTGCTTTCATCTCCTGGATCAACCTGATGGTTTTTATCTTATCAAATTCACGCTGCAAGAAGATTACATGAATGAGTTAACGGGAGGTTCGTGGTCGTTGTGTGGTCACTACTTAGTTATCAAACCATGAACGCCAAATTTTGACCCGCTCACCGATATCGTGGCATCGACGCCGACATGGGTTCGTATCAATAACCTTCCCGCTATGCTATATGAGGAGAGTATTCTCATGCAGGTTGCGGAGGGAATCGGGCGGCCTATCAAAGTCCATAAAAAAACGCTACTTGTGGGTAGAGGTAGTTTGCTCGAATTTGTGTCGAGTTAGATCTAACCAAATCCTTAAAGGGTTCCGTTTTTATCAATGGCAGAAGGTTCTTCCTCGAATATGAAAAGCTCCATAAAATATGTCTTCTTTGTGGTAAGTTTGGACATCTTCAACCTCAATGCCCTAATTTGCCTCAGAATGTCGGAAAAAAACGTGAGGAGGCAAGGAAGTCCGAGGAGATGGAGAAAGTGCAGGTGGCTATTCTGGGGTCGTTGGCCGTTATTAAGCCAGATTGGTTGGGGGGTTGGATGTTGCCCAAGCTATGGCGAAGGTCAACGCAGAGAAAGGAGGCCACAAACCCTAATGGGCTCAATCAAAAGGATAATCGAACTGTAGGATCTGTATGTTAGTATCAAGGGAAATGTGACAAAGAGTTGTCCAGTTCCTAGGCACAGCGGAAGTAAAGTAACAGATTATCAACACAATTACTTTAGGTGGAAACCCTGGATAACCAATTAGTTATCTTAGGATGAAAATCACCCCTCTTTCGAGGATTTGAAAGGTCTACTTGTATATTCAATCAGTGAGTTTAGAGACGAACGAGATTACAAACTTATTGCTATGTACTAACCTAGTTCCTATCAGAAACTCTCAGATGATAATACCAGTGACCTTACTTGATGTTCTTGTATGCAAGAACACTCTTCTTCTTCTTCTTAGGCTGATACACTTCAAAACTCAGTCAAAATGCATGAACCCTAAGAACATAGAGGCGACCATATATATAGGGAATTAGTTCGGCGTATAAAGATATTCTAGGGAATATATTATATATCGTACTTATTTCCTAATATGTGATCGAACCTATGTGTTTCAAGTTAACTTAAATTAACTCAATAGTTACCATAAATTACAAAGACCGAATTACAACCAACTCTAGCAATATCCTAACAAGGAAAAGATCTTCTACAAATCTTCTCGGCTCGCCGCCCACGCTAGGGTTAGGAATAACTTGGATGTAGTCTCAGTTCCTTCTGACTTCCCTTGTTGCTTCATCAGTCTTCAAATCTTCAATCTTTTCAACTGAAATAACAAGATAAACTATACCATAGTATATTCTAAGGTTGTCATCGTCAAAACATAGAGTAATGGAGGAAAGGAACCTGTTAAGGAATTGGAGTTCCATAGGTCCCTATTCCAACAATTTCCCCCTTTTTGATGATGACAAACTCATGTAAGTGTAAGCACAAAGACAATAGACAATATATCGTACGAGTCTCAGAACAAAGATACTTGAATCAAAAAGCTTTAATTGGTTCCCCTTAACCTTTGAAGTATCTAACAAGTTCCCCCTAAACATGATGCCAGTCCTATTGGTTCCAAGATTTCAGAGTATATTCCCCCTTTTGACATCATCGAAAAGATATGAAGAGAATATTAGTAACCGAGATGCAATGCATGAAAGACAAGACTCACAAGTGATAGAGCAAGAAACTATTGTTATCATTCATCATGAGCCCAAAGACAATCGCGACTCATACAATCAAAACACAAAAATTAAACAGAAATCATGAAGTAGAGAGAAAGCAAAAGAACACAAGGATTGATGAGCTGGGGAACCCTAAGGGAAAGCTATGCCAATTACATCGGAGGAACTGGTAGAGAGACCCTATCCTCTCTGTGCAACGAGAGCTTCGGCGAGCTTGGTGAAAGCAGAGCTGAGGGTACGAACAGCAGCCAAAATTTCTTTCAGTTCCTCAACAATCTCAGAAGAAGGCGCCTCAGAATCATCTGCAGGAACTGGTCGAGCAGGTATATGTCGGGATGGGCGAGACTTCTTGGTGGTTGTTTCCTCCACCTTGAGACTGTTGATGTAGGAGTCATCCATCTTATGGGAGAAGGATGTTTCCTCCTCGGCTGCCGGGTAGATGTCAAGTCTCTCCAAGAGAGCCTTGATTATAGTGGGGAACGGCAGAGAGTAAGATGGATGGTTGTGGCAGGCCTGCATGTGGTGCATGATGATTTTGGGCAGGTCAAGCAAGTCCCCAGAGACGATCTTAGCCATGAAGACAGCATCAGCGATCAATACAGTATTCCTCTTTTCTTGGCGAGGAACGACATTGTTGATGAGGAAGGCATGGAGTAGCTTCATGGACAAGGAGAGGAACCTCGTGTTGAGTTCCTTTAGATCAGGGTTCCCAAAGACAGTTTTGGCATAGTCGCTTTTCTTGGTGGGCCAATGCTTTTTGTGTATAGCAAAGAACCCAGTTCCTGTTGGGATGCCAAGGACCGATGAGATCATCTCCGTTGTGATCTTGTACAGCTTACCGCGGATGGTGACCACAATGTCCTGAGGGTGTTCAACTTCCGAAACAGAGACGAAAGACATGGAGGAGTAAAACGATCTGATTACCTCCTCATTTACACTCTGAGGCACAGTGAACAGAGATTCCCATCCTTGGGAAGCTAGCAGGGTCCGGAAGGTGTCGACTTCACTCAGGTCCGAGTTCCATAGCTCGGGGTCCACAAAGAGAGGACCGAGGATGCGCCTCTCTGCAAATTCTGGTTTGAGGGAGGTTGTAGAAGTGGAGAGAGAGCTGGAGGAGGAGACAGTCGGCTTGGCATACCGGGTTCGAGTGGCGACAGAGTTGGGCTTGGACTTCTTAGCTTGACGACCACCATGAGTGGTGGTCTTGGTGATGAGAGGCTCATCGTCGTCGGCCTCGTCCCTGAGGCGCTTCAGGAAAGCGTTCCCAACACTCTCTGGTTCAGGGATGGAGGGATTTGAGGGGTTCTCTGGTGAGTGAGGGGAGGAGTGTTGTTGGGATTTTGAGGGGGAGTGGATGGAGTGGTCGCTTTTGGTAGGGGAGGGTGGTGTGGTTTGTGGAGAGGCTGGATGAGCGGTGTAGAGGATGATGGCTTTGGATGGGTCTCGGGATGGTGATTTGGGAGGAGAGAGTGAGATAGGGGGAGAGGGAGGTTTGGTGTTTGGAGTGGGGCTGGACGAGGATGGGATGGCAGTTTCCGTGGCTGCCTTGGAGGGGGTCGCCTTTTCGACCGTGAGCATGAACAGTTTGAAGAGTTCCATTTGCTCGTCGGTGAGGGTTGAGGGGTGTTCTTGCCATCCATTTGAGAGAGTGTTTGAGAGATGGGAGAGTATTGGGGATTGAGAGAAAGCACAAAGTTTGAAGATGGCGGAGGAAGGAATTTTAGGGTTGAGGCTCTCCTTAAATAGGTCATCCCATCAAGATCACAATAAAATCTTTCAAACGGTCACAAGATAATTTTCCCCAATTACCGTAGATCCAAACGGCCATAAAATCCCGAGTTACTTGGCCATAGTTTCCATAAGGCTAAATGCTCCAACGTTCATATTTTCACCATCAAAATTTACCACAAATAAATCATCATTACTCTGCAAGAATTCGGCACAAGGAACTGAGCAGAAAAGGTGATTTGACAGACGGTTCGCGTGTTTCCGAGGCAGTGACGAGTGCAATAGAGAAGAAATAGGAGTTCCTTTTTCCAGTTCCCTTTTTGTAGTTGGCAGGAGAGGGTTTGGATGCATATATGTGATAGGTAATAGAAAATAACAAGAGTACACATCCAAACAATAGAAATCAGGGAGGGCCAATTTGACACAAACACAAATGCGTTCCAAAGTGGTGTATATTAAAAATAAGGTCATAGGAACACTTTATGTAAGTCAGGCAAGGGAGGGTCTATAATCAATCTTCATTTCGGCTTATATTGCGGGTTCAAATAGATCCGATAAATTATTTTGAGATCAAAGAAGTACGATTTTGTCAATTTTTCATGAATGAAAGAAGAGTCTGTATATTATGCACGTCACAAAGAAGATAACATATTTTGAATGACTATGACTATAGAATCAGGGAACATGTAAGCAAACAAGGAACTATAAAATCAAGCAATCATTTACTAGTCAAGACAGGGAAATATACAAGGGAACTCAGAACCTCTAATCGATAGCAATCATGCCTAGAAGTAATCGAAAGAATTCAAAACGTTCTCTATTTAGAGCTTTTGTAAAGATGTCAGCTATTTGATCTTCAGTACGACAGTGTTCCATGAGAATAATACATTTTTCCACATTATCTCTAAGAAAGTGGTGCCTTATGTCAATGTGTTTAGACTTAGAGTGAAACACAGGATTCTTAGATATACTGATGGTACTAGTGTTATCACAAAGAATTTTTAAGGGACCATAGGACTTACCAAAATCGGCAAGTTGTTGCTTGAGCCATAGGAGATTTGCACAACATGCAGCAGTTGCAATGTATT
Source organism: Oxyria digyna (assembly GCA_029168935.1). Classification (NCBI taxonomy): domain Eukaryota; kingdom Viridiplantae; phylum Streptophyta; class Magnoliopsida; order Caryophyllales; family Polygonaceae; genus Oxyria; species Oxyria digyna. Next base: position 1,468,843 of record JAPVLV010000028.1, on the reverse strand, counting down.
ATGACTCGGTGGTTGAGAGAGAGATTGAGGATTGCTTCTTAGATGCCCATGAGACAAGACAAGGACCAAGGAACTGAGCCATTCCAGAGGTGCTCTTCCTGTTCTTAAGATAACCTGCATAGTCAGCATCAGTGTATGACAAAATTTCAAAATCATCACTCTTTGGGTACCACAAGCATAAATTCTCAGTTCCCTTCAGATATCTAAGGATATGTTTGACTGCGGCCAGATGTTTAACTCTTGGGTCTGCTTGAAATCTAGCACATAGACATACGGAGTACATGATGTCTGGACGACTTGCAGTCAAGTAGAGAAGAGAGCCAATCATTTGCCTGTAAAGAGATTGATCGGCCTTGATGTCTGTGGGAACTAGAGCCAGCTTGGTTGTGGGGGATATAGGAGTTGCAAAAGGCTTGGAGGAGCTCATCTGAAATCTGTCGAGGAGTTCCTTGACATATTTTTGCTGATGGATTTGAGTTCCTGTAGGAAGTTGATTTATTTGCAATCCCAGAAAGAAGGTCAGTTCCCCAATCATACTCATTTCGAATTCGCTGCTCATGAGATCTTTGAACTTTTCTACAAGAGACAGGTTAGTTGATCCAAAAATAATATCATCGACATACACCTGAACAACCAGGATGTCTTCATTTTTCTCAAGAAGAAATAAAGTTTTGTCAATTAAACCTCTTTTGTAACCATTTGATATCAGGAACTGAGCTAGTCTGTCATACCAAGCTCGAGGGGCTTGCTTGAGTCCATATAAGGCTTTGTCTAGGAAGTAGACATGATCCGGTTTGCTTTTGTCCTCAAATCCAGGGGGTTGCTTAACATATACCTTTTTTTGAAGGAACTCATTTAAGAACGCAGTCTTGACGTCCATTTGAAATAATTTGAAGCCTTTGTGAGTGGCAAATGCAATCATGAGACGAATGGCCTCCATTCGAGCAACAGGGGCAAAGGTCTCATCATAGTCAATTCCTTCTTGTTGACAATAGCCTTGTGCAACAAGTCGTGCCTTGTTTCTGGTGACCATGCCAGAGTCATCAAGTTTGTTTCTGAAGATCCACTTCGTGCCAATGATGGTTCTGTTTGAAGGACGGGGAACTAGACGCCATACCTTGTTTCTCTCAAACTGGTGAAGTTCCTCATGCATGGCATGTACCCAGTCGGCATCATTGAGAGCTTCTTTGTAGTTCTTGGGTTCCAGAACCGACAAGAAGGCATTGAAGGCACAGAAGTTGTTCAATGAGGAACGAGTTGAGGGACCTGTCTTATCAAAAGGGAGAGATAATCTTCTCAAATGGATGAGATCCCTTATACTTGTAGTTGACATTAGGAATTGACGATGAAGAGGGCTCATCCAGAGGAGTGGAGTGAACTTCAGTCTCGTTGGGAGATGGGTCCTCAGTGGAAGGATCAGGAATGGGGACATCACTATTCTGAGCAAAGGAACTAGGATCAGGAATGAGAGTATGAACTTCCTCAGATTGAGCTTCATCAACACCAGTAGGTTCTAGTGAAAATCCGGACATTGTAGAGGAGATGGGATCTGAAGGATCCTCTCCATCATCATCATTGATGTCGTCATTGTGGGGAACCTGTGAAGACACATGAAAGGCAGATTCATTGAAGACAACATGAATAGATTCCTCAAATTTTGAAGTCCTTGTGTTGTAAACTTTGAAGGCCTTGCTGTTAGGAACGTATCCCAGAAATATGCCCTCATCACTTCTTGGATCGAACTTTCCTATGGGAGATTTCCCGTTGTTGTGAATGAAGCATTTGCACCCGAAGACTTTAAGATGGGAAATGTTGGGAACTCTTCCATGAAGAAGTTCATATGCAGTCTTCTCAATTTGAGGTCGAAGCATGGCTCTGTTTAGAATATAACATGTTGTGTTCACAGCCTCCGCCCAGAACCTTTGAGAGAGACCGGCGGAAATCAGCATTGTGCGAGCCATATCTTCGAGAGTTCGATTCTTTCTTTCAACTACTCCATTTTGTTGAGGGGTTCTGGGAGCTGAGAAATTATGAGTGATCCCCTTTCCCCTGCAAAAGGTTAGGAAATTTGCATTCTGGAATTCGGTTCCATGATCGAAACGAATTGCTTTAATTTTGTTTCCCAGAGACATTTCAGAGAGTGGGAACTATTTCACAAAATTGGTCAAACACTACGTCTTTAGATTTTATGAAGATAGTCCATGTGTATCTCGAGAAATCATCAACAATCACAAGAATGTATCTATTACCTCCGATACTTTGAGTACGCATGGGACCACAGAGATCCATGTGTATAAGTTCCAGAGGTTTAGAGGTGCTTATGAACGTTTTTGGTTTAAAAGAACTACGTACCTGTTTACCTCTAACAAATTCTGAGCATAATTCAGTTTCATCTACGGGTAGACCATGGACAAGTTCCATTCTCTGGAGTTTGTGAATGAGATTAAGACTTGCATGACCAAGTCGTTGATGCCACAGGGTGGATTTGTTCATCATGGTGGCAAGGCAGAGTTTTTCTTTAGGAGAGTAGTCATGGTCCACAATGTACACATTATTGAACCTCTTACCTTTCAGGAGAGTTTTATGGGATTCAGGGTGAATCACAAAGCACTCTGAGGGAGTAAATAGGACATTGTTCCCTCCTTGGTCACACAGCTGTGACACACTTATTAGATCAAAACCAAGATTATCTACGAGATGAACATCACTTACCTTAATGTTTTCTTAGAGGTCTACGGTGCCAGTTCCCAAGATTGCACCTTTCTTTTTGTCACCGAAGGAAATCTTTCCTCCGTTGTATCTCTGGAGTGAATGAAGTTGCTCTTTATTACCTGTCATATGGCAAGACGCGCCACTGTCTATGTACCATTTAGCATCATTCTTCACTTCAGCCTGCAAAGGAAAATTAATTCTTACGAACCCAAGTCAGCCAAGCTTTTCTGGGTAAGTTAGTGTTCAAGTTCCTTTGTGGGATATTTTTGATGACATTCTGAACTTTGGACTTTGATTCATTGACCGTTTCATAGTATTGAGGGTCGTTGATGTCATTGATTTGAGTGTGTCCATTTTTGAATTTTCTATAGGCTTTTTCTTCTTGTTTCCTCTTTTTCTCACAGTCATAAATAAGATGTCCTTGGTTTCCACAGTGCCAGCAAACACGATTTGCGGGAATCCATTGATACTTATCCTGAGTCTTGTAATGGGATTTCTTTTTACCTAAGTTAACCTTTTTCCTGGGAGAGCTTCTAGGTTTACCCCTGGCCATGTTTCTATACATATCATGAATGTGAGGACTGAAGAAAGGGGCACAAGGTGTTTCTTTAGTGGGAGAATTTTCCATGACCTTGATTTTCTGTTCTAGGAACTCATTCTTACTATTAGAGGTTTGAAGAGCAAGGTCAAGTCTTTCATTTTTGGCCTCAAGAGTTTTGGTGAGTTCATCAAGGTTGGAGTGAGAATCACAAGGGAGTTTTGACTCGTCATAAGGCTTATACCCTAGACCTCTACTAGGTTTAACAAAGACAGTCTGGTTAACAGTTTTCTCATGGATACATTCAGTAAGACAATCAAGTTTCTCAATGATAATTTGCAAGGTAGATTCCGAGTTATGAGAAGAGGAACTGTTTCCTAGATTTAATTTTTCATGCAAGTCACATGTGGGACATTTAGTGATTTTGTTGGCATTTTCATATTTCTTGCACCAAGCCTCACTCTCTTCAGACAAAATAGAGTTTTCTTCTTCACTTTCAGCAAGTTTTTCCAAGAGGTTGCTATTTTCTTTACTCATAGATTTGATAAATTTAATCCATTGTTTCTTATCATATTTGAGAAGAGTTTCCGAGAGTTCAGTAAAGGATGATACCTCAGCTTTTGGTGACTCATTTTCAGATTGAGCCATTAGGCAGACTTTGGAAGAGTCTTCCTCAGAGTCACTGTCTCCCCATAAGGTATTTTGCTCAGAGACGGACATGAAGCATACCTTAGATGGGTTTAGGTCCAGTTCCCTATCAGAATCGCTGTCACCCCCAAGTGGTGGTAGCAACAAGAGCCCTTTTCTTGGGAACCTCTTCCTCTTTGGTCTTGTCTTCATTTTTGGGACAGTCTTTAGCACGATGCCCTGGTTGATCACATTGATAGCATCTCAGTTCCCTTTTCTCCTTACGAATTTCATTTCTGGGGAACTTTCCTTTATGAAATTTTCTCACGGTGCTAGTGAGCAGTGCAATCATCTCATCATCATCATCATCATTTTCAGAATCAGCACCAATGGTGAGTCTTTCCATGACTTTGGTAATGGTAAGAGCAATTCCAACTTCAGTGGAACTTTTCTCATTTCCCTTCATCTTGTCTTCATGACGTTGAGCTTGCCCAACGAGTTCTTCTAAAGGGATTTCCCTAATGGTAGGGGTCTGAAGCATGATATCTTGAGTAACAACAAATTTTGAGTTCAGTACATTGATAAAAACCAGTGATTTTGACCATTCTTCAAGTTTGACTCCACATGCGCGAAGCTTGTTGCACAGGATCTCTAATCGACTATGATATGCAGATATATTCTCTGTTTCCAGCATCTTGAACCTGTGATATTCACCTTGAAGATTAAACTTTCTGCTGTTTTGGAGATCTTCACTTCCCAAGTTGAAAGTCTCAAGTGCTTTCCACATATCCTTAGCATTATCAATTCTCATGACTTTGTCTTGATCAGATTTAGTAAGAGCATTCAGGATGTATTGTCTAGCTTTGGCATTTTTCTCTTGTCGGGAGAAATGTTCAGTGGTCCAGCGTTTGAAATCAAGCTCAGTCTTTTCGTCGGCTGGATCCAGGGGAACTTCGAAGTTTCCATGCTCAACTATTTTCCAACATAACATGTCATTGGTTTGGAAGAATTCAATCATTTGTTCCTTCCACCATTGGAATTGACCAGGTTTCAATAGGTATGGCTTGTACGTAGAGATACCTAATTCTTGTTCGTTTGGACGAGACATGTTGACAACCTGTAAGTAACACACAATCTAGAGCACTAGCTCTGATACCAATTGTAGGATCTGTATGTTAATATCAAGGGAACTGTGACAACTAGTTGTCCAGTTCCTAGGCACAACGGAAGTAAAGTAACAGATTATCAACACAATTACTTTAGGTGGAAACCGTGGATAACCAATTAGTTATCTTAGGATGAAAACCACCCCTCTTTCGAGGATTTGAAAGGTCTACTTGTATATTCAATCAGTGAGTTTAGAGACGAATGAGATTACAAACTTATTGCTAAGTACTAACCTAGTTCCTATCAGAAACTCTCAGATGATAATACCAGTGAACTTACTTGATTTTCTTGTATGCAAGAACACTCTTCTTCTTCTTCTTAGGCTGATACACTTCAAAACTCAGTCAAAATGCATGAACCCTAAGAACATAGAGGCGACCATATATATAGGGAATTAGTTCGGCGTATAAAGATATTCTAGGGAATATATTATATGTCGTACTTATTTCCTAATATGTGATCGAACCTATGTGTTTCAAGTTAACTTAAATTAACTCAATAGTTACCATAAATTACAAAGACCGGATTACAACCAACTCTAGCAATATCCTAACAAGGAAAAGATCTTCTACAAATCTTCTCGGCTCGCCGCCCACGCTAGGGTTAGGAATAACTTGGATGTAGTCTCAGTTCCTTCTGACTTCCCTTGTTGCTTCATCAGTCTTCAAATCTTCAATCTTTTCAACTGAACTAACAAGATAAACTATACCATAGTATATGATAAGGTTGTCATCGTCAAAACATAGAGTAATGGAGGAAAGGAACCTGTTAAGGAACTGGAGTTCCATAGGTCCCTATTCCAACACGAACGTTAAAAAATTTCTCTACCTCTGGAAGTTTTGGTGCTTTGGAAAACGAAGGGGAAGATGTATAGGGTTCCAAGCAACAGGCTAATCATGATTCTAAAGGATAAGGTGTTGTGGGGATGAAACCTAGTTATCAGAATATTAATGGAAGAAAAGAAAATAAGAAGAGTTTGGCGTCAGGTTTTTCGTCTAAAGGTAAAGTGGTGATAGGGACTGTTTCTGTTGTGTCAGACTCGTGCAACGAGGGAAAACTTTATGGAAATAGTGTAAAAAGGGTTTTAAGGAATAGAAATAGGAGGAAGGCTAGGATGAAGGCGTTAAATGTTGTCGGGCCGGTTAGGATTGATACTCCTCACTTTGATTTGGATTTGGGCCCAGCTAAGAGAAAAAGGATGGGTGTTGATCCAAGCCCAACTGTTACTTTTCGGAATGGGCTTTCTTTGGAGGAGCTTACGGCCCATTCCCTGGATCAAGGAAACAAATTGGGCCTAAGTATGGATGATGCTTGTTCCAAATCTGTCGGTGCTTCTGGAGCCAATGAAAAGGTTCTCGCTCTCTCTGGCGACTTGTAGCTTGCGGATGTGGGGAACGGAAACGAACAGATGCTTGCTGGAACGTATGCGAGCAAGTCGTCGGGTGGAGATGGCTCGGAAGAGATGGTTGATGGAGACGGTGAGCTTGATGGCTCACTGCAGTCTAGATTGTCCGGCTAATCAGGCACTGGCCCATTTTGAAGTCTAGATTGCTGGATTGGAATAAGTCTACGTTTGACAATATTCACTTAAACAAAGCTAAGTTGGTGGCTTATCATAAGGTGCAGAAAGAACTCGATAGCAACCCGTGTGATGGGCTTTCCCTAATTCTCTGTCTGTCATTATGCTGTTAAGGTTTCATTTAAAAATCCTTTTGAAAAAAAAAAGGTTATATAGCACATCTGATCTGATCTGATTGGGCCTTACCAGTTGCTTAAAATGGGCTTAAGAACAAGTCCGGACTTTAGACCCAAGATTATTTCTGGTCAGAATGTTGGCCCATAAGAAAACAATGCAGCGTTAGACCCATAATGATGGAAGAACATTGTGAGCTCAATAATCCAACAATTTTGTATGTTGTGAATTGTGATTGTTTTCCAACGTTCAATCTATGAAGTTTATTTTGTATGGAAGAACATTGTTAGTAGATTGGTTTATAAAGTGTTTGTTGTTTATAAATTGTTTATTGCAGATAAATATGTTTGGTAAAAAATAGGTTTTTATCAGGACAAAAAAAGTCATATTAAAAAACGTATATATTATTATTGTTATTATACTCCCTTCGTCCCATAATGATGTTCTTGTTTTTAATTTTTACACTATTCATAATTTTATACAATTTGCAAGATTATATCAAATATATAAGAAAAAAACATAGTCATATGAGATCTTATTTGATTCGTACCGATGAGTACTTTAATAATATCAAAATTTCATATTTTTTCGATAACGTCTAATTAGAGATATAAACGGCGCAAGAAGTGCATCGGCGAATGTGCCAAAAGCAAACAGGAACAACATTATGGGACAGAGGGAGTATGTAAGAAATGTAATTCATTGGAAATTAATTTATGTAAATTAAATACATGTGATTTATAATATATGAGTTTTGGAGAAAATGTGTTTGGTTAAAATTTATAATAGATAAATCGAAATGGGAAAATTTAAAATTTCATGTGAAAGAATGGGGGAATTGAAATTACCCGTAGGATTATGTAAGATCAATTCCCACATAATGGAGGAATTGAAAATCCCATGATTTTCATAGAGTTTTTTTTCCAACCAAATACAGATATTCATTTCTATTTCCTTCAGATTTTCAATTCTTGAGATTTTAGCCTCCAACCAAACAAGCACTCAGGTCAGAATAGTTTTTTTTGTCTAAAAGATTCCTCAGAATAGTTATCACTTATAAGGCCCAATCAGATCAGAGGGGATTTAAAATAATTAACAAGAAATTTAATTTGAAGAAAAATATATTTTAGGTTTACGACTTTACGTAAACTTAATCTATCTTTTTTTTAATTTTGTTAAAATTGAACTGAAAAAGGAATTACACACGTTCACCAAGCAAGTTCAGAGGGGATTTACAAACAAGGGAGAAGGCCAAAAAGGAGATGCTCAGGAAAAAAAAACTCCGCCCATACGAGGGGAGAGTTCAAACTTATAAGCAGCCTTACAATTGCGAATATGAGGAATGGTTTTCCTAGCACATATACAACTATATATATCTAATAATGCTAAAAAATAACAAGAATTTATTAAAACTAACAAGAGATGATGTTGAGTCAATGAAATGTGAGAAGAAGAAGTTCTAAGATTCAGACCTAGAAGTTGTTCTAAGTATATAGACATTTCGAGAGAAAGAAGGAATCCATAATTGTCAAAGATCAAACATTGTCTTGACTCTTGAGTCACACATTATCTTGCAGATTGAACTCATCTATAATATCATTCCAAAGCTCCTCAAAATCAACAAGAGTAAGCTTATCACTCCAAACAATAACATTGAATCTATCCTTGATTTCTTGATTTTGAGATGGTTCAACAACATACTTGGCAGCAGCATCTTGATCAGTCAATATAACAAAAGGTTCATGTCCCATTGCCTTTTTGAAATGATCAAACAACCATACATATGATGGAATATTTTCGTTCAACAATAGACCAAATGCAAAGGTGATTAAACACTTGTAATTGTCAACTCCAGTAAAAGGAACAAACACCATATCATATCTAAAAAACAAAAGAAATAAATCATAATGTTCATCAAAATTGTGGTGTTGGTTCATCACACATATAACAAAGTTCATCAAAACAATTAACAAACTTCATCAATACAATTAACAAAGTTCATCAAAACAATTAACAATGTTCATCAAAACAATTAACAATGTTCATCAAAACTGTGGTTTTGGTTCATCACAACATTTAACAATGTTTATCAATACTGTTAACAAAGTTCATCAAACCAATTAACTATTTTCATCAAAACTGATAAGCAAGTTCATTAAAACTACTAACAATGTTCATTAAGAAGTTAATCATAACAATTTACAATGTTTGTGAAAACATTTCAGCGAGTTCATTAGAACTACTAAGAATGTTCACCAAAACGATTAAGAAAGTTCATAAAACTTATGAATAATGTTCATCAAAGTTGTTGTTCATTAAACTTATATAAATAAATAAAATATGACACCAGATTGGATGGTGATAAATTTAGAATAAAAAATTACCTATTTGATTGCATCACCAATACAACATCACCAAAAAAATGCAAAACTCTTGCGTGCAATCGGATCAGCCCAGAATAAACGAGTTAATTGATTACGCTAATTGACAAAGTACTCAAAATAGAAGGCCTCACATCTCTCTTTCTTGCGAAAAAGGCTAGCAATTACCATTTGAGCATCACAACCAACCATATACGCATTGAGGACTCGGTTAAAATTCTTGAAATCATTCAAGAGGCACCGACATTGGCGTATGATCCAACAAATTTTTTGAACATCTTAAATGCCTTTCTTGTACCAATATTGGACTTAAAACAATTCATAATAAAGTCCTAATGGAAGGGAGTCAATTTCCACTTACTCCTGGCAAAGTGTCTTTGTGATTCATCAACCATATAGTGTGTATGATGCTCCTCAAAAATCTTGACAGAATAACCCTCATGTCCAAGATATCGAACGGATAATTTAGCAACACATCCACATCTATCTGAATTCCTCTTCCTTTTGGATGAAGTCGAGTCATATGCAGTATTTGCATCTAATTTTATATATCCCTGCCTATTGCAACAAGGATACTTCTGAAGGGGAATGTTGCTTCCATCTTTAGTGTTAGTCCCTGACATGATACATACACTAAAGCCAACATCAAGTGCATATTTTCTATAAAATTTGATTTCATCATCAATTGTTGCAAAAACTTGACCTACATATGGCTTATCGGAATCTTGACATAACGGTGAAAAGTATTTGGTATTTCCAGGAGAAATAGAAACAACACCATTAGAATTGGATTCATCAAACGCCTACACAAATGTTCATCGGTTGTTAAGCATGTGTTCATCAAACACCTTATTAATGTTCAAAACAGATTGACAAATGCTTTGAGGTTTCTTAACACTTTGAAATGTTTATCACATTTCTTATATATGTTCATCACATTTCTTATAAATGTTCATCACATCTGTTATAAAAGTTCATCACAAATCTTATAAATATTCATCACAAGTCTTATAAAATGTTCATCACATCTGTTATTAAAGTTCATCACATCTCTTATAACTGTTCATCACAAGTCTTATAAATGTTCACAAAAAGTTTATTCATGCTTGAATTTTTTAAGAAACAAACTAAATGTTCATCACATGTCTTATAAATGTTCATTCATTGCATCAGAAAAAGGATAATAATCAATGTTCGAATCTTAATGATGATCAATGGTAGTTCATCGATGATGTTGATCAATTTTGAGATAAACTACTTCTTATATACACGAATCTTCTTAAAATTTCAACAAATAAGCTCAAATTTCATAGAAACACAAAGAAAAGTGGAGAAAAAAAGAAAATTGGATAAAAACCAAATCTTTTGTTAGATCGAAGAGAAAGAAGATAATAGTTGATAATCGATATGTTTGATTACGCAAATAAAACAATCAAGAGGTCAATGACGCCTGCATCCAAAAATCAACAAAAAATCAGAGCGAGCAAAAAACACAATTATGTGAAATCGGTTAAACGAATATCAGGTAGACGAATGAAAAACAAACAAAAACGAAGAGAAAGAAGCTAGTAACCAGGCGAATTACGAAAAAGAAAAGAAGGAAGGCGAGATCTCTTAAAGAATTCGGGAAAAAAGATAAGGAGAAAGAGAAGCGAGAAGAAGGAAAGAAGGAAGACAATATCGGTTTACATTGAACGCGCTTGTACACGCGCTCAAATGGCAAATATCCCCATCCATCCGATCAAGCGAGATCAAACGACCTAAATTCATTCTCATTTATTATGGTACCAAACTCTATCACCGGATACTTTTCATATAACTATTTAGTTCAATTTTTTTTAATCTTAAATCTATTAAGTTAATTATTTATAATTTTATAATTATAAATATATTAGATATATTATTTTATAAAACTCGTGCGACGCACGAAATTGAGGTAGTATATGTAATGTATTTGTTACCAAATCCTCATTTGGTATCACGAGGATGTACAAATTTAATCTACTATTAAACTATTAAAGTAATCCTTAAATTTCGCCACATGTCACATCCTAACTAAAACCGCCACATGTTATTTCAATATTTATTTTGTCACATGTCATTTTTCAATCAATTTCCTTTTTGATAAAAAAAATCATATAATATGAAAATTATTAAAAATTATAAATATGAGTAAATGTTTATTTTAGGATAATTAAGATATGCAAGATACTATGCTTTTTATTTATATTTTTAAATTCTCCAAATCATATTTTATGTACTTTAATATACAAAGAGTTATTTAATAATTATATAAAAAGATTTATTATTTTATAAAATAATTTAACCTAAGTTATTTATTTATTAAACGTAAAATTATTATTTTATAAAACTCTTGTGAGGCACGAAAAACTGAATTAGTTAGAATTATATTTTTCAACAAAATACAGCTAGTACGCAATTGAACTGGCCAATCGATATTCCTCAACTAATACTATATCCCATTTTAAGGGTTTATATTTGGGAAAGACGACGACCCATTCTTTTCAAATGTCTACCCGAAAGTCGTTTTACATTTGGATTAAGGTGTTGTAGAAGCTTTTCTAGTGATAACATTTGAGACTGAATATTCTAGTCTACCGCCCATTTGCATATATATGTAACCTTAAATGCATTTGGCCCATTGTTAGCAAATTGGTAATACACATGTGGATATGATTATGCCACAAATGTGAATATTTACAAGTTTATAATAAGTCACCACACGGTCAGCAAAAGGAGGTGCATATTGACCAGATAAGGGCATTCTATGAGTTTGTCTTTCCGTCTCTATAAAAAGAAAAATGTTGATTTGGAAAAATGGCTATTGATAGATGTTGTTACTACAATTTTTCTATGTCTTGACGAACTTTCTTAGAATGTCTTGAATCTGAATCGCACACTCTATCGGAGTACGGGGGTCTTCAAACGGTATACGATCTCTGTAGTATATGGGCCTTAATGGGCCTATCAGTTTTGTTGTTGGGTCAGTAGCTTGGAGCGCAAGTCTGTTAGGGTTGTTTAGCGCTATATATAACCGTTTATATGTAAACCCTAAAATATACCGAAAATTGTAATCTGTCTCTAATAAGATCTGATCTCCCTCTTCTAGTGGACGTAGCCATTCTGGTGAACCACGTAAATCACTCTGTCTTTCTTGCGTTTATTGTTCTCGTTTCGATTCTGTTACAACAACCTTTAATATAGAAAGATGGTATGTGATATTATTTAAGATTTTATAAATATTTTATTTTAACAGGTTTATCTTTTTCAATTTAGGATTTAGTTTCCGTTAATAGAATGCCTAATATGTGTCCGTGGGACATAATATAGAAACCGTTGTGTTAGTACGGTATGAAGACGATATTATTCTGAAAGTATGAAGAAGATATTATTGTGAAAGGGGTTTACTATTTCTTTTGTGTCGACGAGTATGACCAGGATATTAGTTAGATAGTTGGATAATACTTCATCTGTCTCATTATATAGTTTCCGTTTCTATTTTCACTTTTCATTTTTATCCTAATTTTTTCTCAAAAACTATACCCATTTATCTTGCCTTAGACACTTTTCTACCTCGAAACTCATATAAAACCAGTTTTTATCTTCTCTCCTACATAAAAACTCACACTCACTCACATTCTCTCTCTCTTTCACTTCACTTCTCTCAATTCCTTAATTCTCGTGCAAAAGCAACAATGAGAACTATAAAATGGGACGGAGGAAGTAATAATAATGAACATTACTATCCAGAATATGAACGTTATCGAGTAATAGATGAACGCGAACTTTTCATTTTTCCGACGTTAAGAGTTGTTCGCATCGGAACTCTTTTTTTTTACGTAAGAGTTTGTAGTTGGATAGTTAGATTTCATATTTAGACATAGGATGATAGGAGTGATATATACTCCGTATAAGCTTTTTACATGACAGCTGTTAAGTTAGAAAGGAATCAACTTACAGTGAAGCAAGGGTTGACCAAATGGGATAATTTCGATCGAAATCAGCCGGTCCAACATATTGTGGAACGTGCACTATTATTGGTCTTCTAGTCTACATTAGAGTGACAAGACAATCTCGTAGTTATTGTATAAAATAAATAAACGAACGGATCGATCAGGGTTGTCAATCTTTCATTTGATTGATTGGTTGATCAAGCTGCAACACAAGTCGCACACTGATTTCCTTACTGTTCAAAGGATCTTTAAAAGCCTTATAATATTATCACGATTCACTTATTTTGAAACTAATTACCAGAAATTGTAAAACATTAACCTAATGATCAGTGTACACAATATTCAGTCATGAGAGACTCCTAAGATGTAAGAACTACTCCAACATAAAATGGATAATCATATATTTAAAACAAGACTTCAAATCTAAACGCAAGACAGACGACGTTTGATGTTATTAACAAATTAAGCAAACTAAGCCAGGTTTCATGCGTCTATTTACAAGTCATCGTTGAAAAGTTATACTCCCTCCGTTCCTAATTAAATCTCTAAATATAAGACTCGTTTGCTTTTTTAATATTATTTACGGTTGAAGAGAATTTTTCGATTTCTTACTATTATATAAGGTAAAATATAGTCACGAGTGGTCTTGTTTGATTCATATTAATGAGTACTTTAACAATATTAATATTTTATAATTTTAACTAACTCGTAACGAGATATATTAAGAAAACAAATATGGATTCAAAATAGAAAGAGGGATTATACGTGCATGTAGTCGTGCAGCATGTATGGTCCACATAATTATCATTTTATTTTATGATCCCCATAAATAACCACTAGCCACGACGTTTCCATACTTTTTCAGCATCAACGTGTTGACTGTTGACCTTAAGATCGACTCAATTAAATTAAAGTCTACAATTTTATTTTTCACTACGAATGCATTTTGGTTTCATTATAACTCATGTCCGAACCACTAGCTTTCAATAAAAAATACTGTTTGATTTAATGAATTGAAATCACCTACACTGTTCGTGCTCAACCTCTAACTACTTTCTCTCGTTATATTTTACGAATATCTGTAAGGATATTTTTAGCCCAAACTTTTTCTTGAAGAAAAACATATACTCCGTCTTAGTCGTAATTAATGCATGGAAACTGGAAAGGCAAAAACGTGACAAACAAAAAGCAAAGATAAATACAGTCGATTCAATCAACTACTTAGCTATATAAAAAAAAAGGTGGACCACGGGAGTCTTGTTGCAGTGATGCATGCATGTTGAATGTTGATACACCAAATTGTAATCTTTTTGGTCAATAAAATCGACAAGAAACGGGTCTAAAGGTTCACTTTATATGTGTTGATGATCGGCCAATAAAAACGACTCAATTTATGACATTATACGTAGGATTGAAGAATTGGATTTTATACGAATGGATTAATTTGCTAATACAAACAAGTATGAATGTACACATAAAACTATATCAAATGTCTATTTAGATGCATGTTCATTTATTTATGTTTCTGTATATATTTAATTTTTATCTATATGTAATAATATTTAATTTGATGTTCATAGTTTTTGGATTAATATTTATTCTTATAAGAATTGAAGCCATAAACCAAGATCTTGTCCTTACGACCTTATTAAACTGACGTACCAATATATTGAAAATTTGACATGCAAAACAGTACACTTATTCTGATCGTTTTCACATGTACGTGGGAGCTACTATCTATATCCATGTAAAAGTTATTGGGTTTGATGAACTAATGACAATTGATATCTAATTAATGTATTGGTTTTTTGAAAGGTTAATGCATTGAGTTAATACATTAAAAAGTTATCACATTTAATTAAGCTTTTACAGTAGTCATCTCATGTTTGTTCATTTCTGTCAGTTGTTTTTCCTTTAATTTAATCTCTTAATTTAGGTCTTTTAATTATGTTTTATTTTTAAAAAAAAAGATTCGTGACGGATCTCCCCAATACCTTCGTGACGGATCTCTCCAATACCTTCGTGACGGATGTCCTCCGAACTTTCGTGACAAATGTCTGATCAAATACCTTCGTGACGAATGTATAAGTGTGTTAAATAAACTTTTAGGATGTGTCAAATAGTAAGCCTTTTTTTTATCGAGTTAATTGCTAAAATGTTAGGAGACAAAAAAAATTGCTTGCTTAAACTTCTTTTTGTGGTAGATACTTAGACACCTCATTTTAAAATATTTTTTAATTAATTGTTTTTATTTCAGGTATTGGGCATAAAAGTTGAAAGCGCTAGATAGTAGCGTTAATCTATATCGGCTCAAAAATAAATACAATTGATTCAAAATAGTTACCTATTTTTTTAAAGGCTTTCGGTGGAAATTTATGCACATTTGTGTGGCTTATGCAAGTGTTCGGAAATAACATATTCATCTCGTTTAAGAAGCTTAATATAAAAGTAATATTTTAATCTCACTCTTTCGTAACTAGTGGAGCTTAACAATCTTAATGCAAATTTTAACTCAGTATTATGTTTTATCGCCAATAATTTTTATAAAATTTATTATATTTTTCCCTTATTTTATCATTATTAGTAGAAATCCAGCTGAAAGTACCAATTAGTAATTTTAACTAACAATTTTCATCTTTGGGTCCAATTAATAATTCAACTCCAACTCCATTTTCAATTAGATATACCGAACAAAATCAATATACAAATGAAAAATTAGGAGAAAATGATATACAAATATAAATTTATACACAAACTAACTATAATCCATGTATATTTAAAAATATATTAGTTTAAATCGAATTTTTTTTTCTGAAATGGGCAATATTTTGAAATTAATTCTCATTGTAGGGTCTTTTGAAACAAATTTTCGAAATGGGTACTTTTTATAGGTTAGGATATTGACAAAGAAGAAGAGGCGTTGTCCGAGACGTCACCTCTACCCGAAGCTGAAACATTAGAAAGAAAAATTATATACGAGAGGCGTTGTCTCAGACAGCGCCTCTTGTTCAATTTTTTAATTAAACAAAAGAATTATAAATAGCACATTGTATATACATGTAGGTTCACTTTAATTTTTAAAAAGAATTGTATTTGACACGAATTTGAGTGGCTCATATGGACTCGTTCGGAAAGATTATCATCTTGCCAAACGAGTGGAGGAAAGTATTCGCTTCAACAAAAAAAAAAGATGATGCAGTTTATTTAATGAAGCAATCTTAAACATGTATAAAATATGAAGAAAGGGTAGTGTTTTAAGTATAGTTACATGGAATCGAAAGGAGAGCCAAATAAATCTTCATTCTTGTATGTGATCGTTCGGAATCGGAATCGAGCGAGACCAGTTTTGTTGGGTCCGTATCGATCCCAGTTTTTACCCGATATGTGTCTCGTCGTCTAATATAGAAAAACGAATTTGTAAAGCTCCATTTAAAGTAGAAGGTATGTACGAGATTTACGCGGGTTCGAGTGGCTCGTTTGAGATCGTTCGGAATCGGAATCGAGGTAGACCAATTTCGTTAGGTTTGTATCTATCTCAGTTTTCACCAAATATGTCTCTCGCTCGATTCCGATTCCGAACGAGCCCACACGAGCCACCGAAACCCCGCGTATGTATTCCAAATACCAATGTTTTTAAAAAACAAAGTGAACCTACGTGTATATACAGTGTACTACTTAGAATTATGTTGTTTAGAAGAAAAAAAGTGAACAAGAGGCGTTGTATATTTTTGTTTTAAATATTTCAGCTTCGGGCAGAGGCGCAGTCTCCTTCTTTGCCAATATCCGAACCTATAAAAAATTCGTTTAAATCTGTTTAAGTGTATTACTTTTGTTTTGTATCTTCATGGGAGCTAGTCAAATACTTTCCAAAATGGGTGACGGATTGCTCCAATCTGTTTTCCCACTATCTATCTTGTTCCAACTTTCTTACTACGGAGTACCATTTATACAAATTCCATTCGCATTTTGCCGCATCTTTAAGTTCTCCATGCAGCCTACTTAATTTTTCCGGTAGCGCGCAGCAATTCACAAAATTCGACCTAAATCAAATGAATGAAGGTTTTACTCGATCGACTCAAAAGTTTTTTAGCAAAACTTTGACAATTATTCAGTACGAAATTAGAAGGATCGATCCTCTTCTTTCTTTTCAAACCACCCAAACCTAATTCGTCTACAAGACTACAACTAATTAATATCCTATTCAGCAGTTGGTCAGATCCTTCTGGCCGGTCTACATATTTATTTTCTTAATTTCTTCATTGTTTTACATACAGTAAAACGAAATCAGCGAGTTTGATTATTTGTAGCTAGCTAGCATGCTTGAGGTAATTACTCTCTCCGTCTCCTTATATAGTTCTTGTTACATTTTTGTGCACTATTCACCCTCCAACACATTTTGTGACATAACATCTAAAATATAAGAACAAATATGATCACGTGGGGTCTTGTTTGATTCGTCTCGATGAGTACTTTAACATATCAAAATTTAATAATTTTTCATTAGCATATAGTTAGAGATATTTAACGATACAAAACGTGTCTCGACAAATATGAAAAAAGAAACAGGAACTATATTAGGGGATGGAGGAAAGTAGCTGAGGTTTGATGATGTTGAAGTTCGTTGACTAGCTATAGCGTGCGAATGTACAACACTCTAGATAGCTGATCGATCTAGATCAGGTCATCAAGAGGCGGATTAGTAAATGACTATTCAAGTAATTAATTGGAATTAATCATGAATAAGCACAATTCAAATTTGGGAGTTGCATCATCATTGAATAATGGTTGAATTATGGGGGCCAAATGGCTACAAGACGTGAAGAAATAGACAATTCTATTGTTTACAAGTATTACAAGCTAGGATAGAGTATTATACTTAACGTACAATTCAGACTATGACATGTTCAAGCTATTGACATAAACAATTTGTTTGATCGAGTATCAGTGACTACTGTGTATATATTTTTTATATATTTTGATTAGTTGTATAGCTAGGTGTTATACTAATATCTACCTAGCAATGACTCTCGAAACCAAAATAATTAGGAAGCTAAGCTATTAGTTGTTACAAAGTTATAGCGTATTAATTGTAACAATTTTTTGACATATTTTTAAGTACATAGGTTAAGAACTTTATAATAATATAATTTTTATTGGTTTTATAAAAATATCGCATGGTCCTCTAATATATATCTATAGAACACAAATTAAAAAGATCATACTTAATTATAATATCTCATAAGCCTTCTTTTTTCAAAGATGATTTTATGTAAAATAAAACTGAAACTTGGAGGCCTTTTAAAAGGGGAGCTAAAAACCCAAGAAGAGATTGAGTGCAAGTGAAAAGCTTCGGTTCCTATAGTGATGGTGATGATGATTATTATTTTGATAAGGATCGTACGACGAAGTATACAAACATTATAATTCATGTACGCGGAGGAGGGCTTTGTTTTGAGTGCCTCTAACATAAGATAGGACATGGAATGTTGAATGCATCATCCAAGTGTGGTTGTCATGGAGACTGATTGAATTAGAATACAAATCTTTACGCAGGGTTTATGCAGAACTTGCTTGGCTCAGTAGGTTGATGTGTGAGCTAGCTTGAATTGGCATCACTAACACCACTCTCATTCTTGTCAAGTGTCATAACCAAGCGGCTAATTACATAGGCAATTCAAGAATCTTGTGTTTCACAAGTATTCCAAGCATATAGAGTTTGATTGCCATTATCCTCGAGAAAAATTGTAAGAAGGGTTGATTTCAGTGTCTCATCTAGCCACCAAATCCCAGACTTCCTAACCAAGTCCTTGCCTAGCATTCATTTGTATTCTATTTTGTCCAAGATTGACATGACAGATCACACTCGATCTTGAGAGGGGGTATTAGAATATTTGTTGTTAAGCAGATGCTGATGTGGCATTCTGATTACTGTTCTATAAGAACAATTGTAAGTAAATCTTTTCAGATAAGGACAACACTATTCACAACAAACTTTCGCTCTCTCTCACTTTCACGAGGTCTTCTCGCTCGATCAATTCTTTCACAAAGCTATTGCAATCAATCGATGTTTCTACTTCCGCTCAAATCTGTGAGTCATTGTAATGTTTGCACACAGTGTATCCTTTTCTAAAACTGTGTGTATAACAAACTGTGTACATGAATTACAATGTTTATATGATATCTTTATGTATCGTTTTCAGCTATAATCTTTGTTTTCGTATGTAATATAATTTTTCCCTTAGTAAAAGAAGTTTATCACTATAATATCACCCTCCTCAGGCTAACTAACCATTTTTACAGTTTAAGTTATATTTTCTAACTCTAAAAAATTAATAGTGTTAACTAACTCTTTTAACACATGATACACTTTCATAAAGTATTTGACGACGGTGCCACTGATGACAGTTATTGTCTTTAAATGATGAAAACATATTTCTTCTTATATATTTTGAAATTCTTAATTATACACAAAATAATACTCTCGTTGTCTCATAATATAAACAACATTTGAAATTATAACACTATTTACAATTCAATACCAATCTCTAAATTCATTCAAATATATAAGAAGAAATATAGTATAAATGTTGTTTGATTCGTCTCGATGAGAACTTTAATAATATCAAAATTTTATAAATTTTATCACCATATAACCCAAAATAAATGTTGCTTATATTGTGATTTAAAGGGAATAGTATACAATATATCATTCAAGATCACTTGATAGGGAAAGTGGTGTAGAGTGGTTGGAAGCCTTGGTTGTTTAGGGAGAAGAAGACACGAAAGAGAAGAGACGACGATGGTTTGATGGTGTCAAAGTCCAAGCAAACGTCGTTGGGCCCCAATCAAAATCAAAATCAAAATCAAAATCAAAATCAAAGGTGTTTATAAAGTCAACCTTTCTTAATCCTCTTTTCTTTGTCTAGCTAAGCTCAACGTGGGCGTCTATTCTATGATTCTCATACACATCCTATCTTACCTGCACCCTCACCATTCGTCCAACTCCACCTCACCTATTTCGTCTTTTTCTACGAAATTATAAAATTCATCTTTTCCTCTTTTTCGCCTATTACATCACCGCCACAAAGGTAAGATAACAATAAAATTTTATCATACAAACTAGAATCGGACACCCGCGCTACACGCGATAATTACGGTTTTTCATCTCAAAATTGGATTGAACTAATTATATATTTACAATTTTTTTCAGGGCATAATTTTATGCAATTCAAACCAAAGTAAATTTAACCTGGACATCAAGACATCAACACAAAAATAGACGAACAATAGAAGTGATAAAAATAACAAATTGATTTGTTCAATTACAAATTGACAATAACCATGAGTAACGGCGAATACAATATCCAGTAGAGTAACAACGACTTGATGGGAAATTCAATAAGAAATCTCAGTCGGAAGAGGAATTCAAGAGGCCACAAAGTAATGACGACTTAATGACAACTTTCTAGGTCATTGCCCGCGCTTTGCGCGAGCCAAATACATTTTGTTTTTGTCTATATTCATATACTTAATATATATTTTCATATATGTATTTTCTAGTAAATTATAATAAAATGAATTGAATATCTCTTATATATGTACCAAATCACATAGTCGTTTTCGTTGCTCGGAATGTTCTTCATCGTCGTACGGATTAGAGGTGAAGAGCGAAGAAAAAAAAGATTAAAATGATGGAAATACTAACCAATTAAGCACATAATTATGATTTTATTTTTAATAAATCTCAATTATCATTGGATAATAGGAGATAAAAAAAAGGTAAAATTAAATTTAAACATTAATTAGTCACAATTGTCATTACTTTCTCAAACCCATCAATTTTTATATATAGATAGATAGATATCTAATTGTTCATTTTTTGGTTAGGAAGTATTGGGATCATAACCTCATCGAAAATTATGGGGGTATCATTTAATTTTAGGATGAAACTCCATTTATTAATTATGTGAATAAATTTCTAAAATAAATAAATAAATAAATTTATAAACCCTACAAAAATAAACTCTGAAAAGAAGTATTTTAAAAAGATACAAGATTTGAAATAAAATGTAATAATCTTAACCATTAAAACTTTAATCAATGATCAAGATCTATCAAATTTTATGCAGAGTTTAGAACCAAATTTTAGTGGAGTAAACTCCATAAGCTTTACTTGTTGGATATGTTGGATGTGTCCGGTCTATTATCTACTAAGAAGTGATATCAAAGTGAGACTCGGAGTGGTCTTGCACCTGGTAGAGAAGAGCACCAAGGGATTTGAAGGTATCAAAGGTGCATGTTACAATTAGTTTTAGGATAAAACTCTGTGGATCAATCTGTTATCTCCTCGATCTAACGAAATGTAATTATTCATTTGCTAACACGTAAAAGCTAAGGCTTCGTGTGACATATTGATACGCTACACTTTGTATGGCGTAACTAGGGGTTATTACATTAGTTTAGGAGTGTTATCACAAGTATTTGGAGCTATTATTATGTTCTGAGTTGTTTATTAAGAAGTGAAGAAATGAAGACCAGAACCGAAGAAGAAGAGGATCAAAGACTCAAAGACATTCTGCGGAGCAGCGGCGATCGCCACCATCACTATGGCGATCTCCATTCTACAACAGAAGCCATTCGAGAAGAAATCAGCAACCGCGATCGCCATGACTCTACGGCGATCGCCATGGGGCGACAGAGACCACGGCAGAGCTTTACATGAAGACCGCGATCGTCAGGCATCTATGGCGATCGCCACAACAAGGCCGAAGACATTCCGGACTTTCCTTATTTTCCTTTGTTTGTTTTATTTCTTTTTCCTTATTTTATTATTTCGTTTAGGATATATCTTTTACCATATATTTTTAGGGTTAGTCTCTATTTAAGAACCCTAGTTCTTTCTATCTTATCATCATCTTTTCCATCAGACAATTTAGTTTTGCAACCATGAGTAGGAACTAATCTCCATTGTTTTGCTTAGCGGTTGAAACCTTCAGTTATTAAGTTATGAGATTTCTAAACTCTTGTTCTTTTCCTATGGGTTTGTATTAATTCTCTTGTTCTTCCTCTATTGATTTCTATTAGTTTTGCTAGCTTGATCACCTAGTTTGATTGATAGTTTTCTATTGCTAGACTAGGAATATACGGTGGAATTCCTTGTCATTGTAGCACTCATATCTGCATGATCTGGTAGTTGATTACTTTTATGATAGAGAATCGATTGCATGTTAATACTTGACGGTTGTAAGTTATTGCATGCATCCTTATAATTCATGTGCCCTTTGCTGCTATTTCATCTAATCTTGAGAGGTTTCCCTGATTGCTGAATAGTAAGTATTATCAGGACCGATTGATCTGCTGATATATTAAAGATTGGAATAGGAATATTCCCTAGGATTGAATAGAATTTGAGATAAATCTATGATCAACTTGATTGACTGTTGTGTGGATACTTGCTAGGTGAAACCCCTTCGCATAATATTCTCACCCAAACTTCCTCTGCTTGTTACTGGTTACTTGTGTGTTCTTGCAATCAAACCCCCCCCCTTTTGGTTACTTATTACTAGTTGATATTTCACTTGATTGCATTGATTTGGTGTTTTGATTCCCTTGGGTTCGACCTCTACTTACTTGCTATACTCTAGTTAGTGTTTAGGGTTTTCTTTGATTTGGCACTACGACTTTAGCCTCATCAAATTTGGCGCCGTTGCCGGGGAATTGAAATTTTTCTGATTCTATGTTAATTGTGAAATTATCAACTGTTTGGTGTGAACCTTTATGGTTCAGACCCGTGCTACTGATTCATCTCTTGTTGCCTTTGACCCGGAGATTGAAAGGACGTTCCTTCGGAACCAAAGAGCAGCTTTGAACCAAGAGAACGAGATGGGTGATCGTCATGGACCGCCATTGCCTACTATGAGGCAACTCACTGCCCCAGACTTAAACCAACAACCTTTGGCAGTGAGGTTTCCTGAGATTGAAGAAGGTGTGAACTTTGAACTAAAAGCTGGTTTAATTCATGAGCTACCACACTTCCATGGCTTAGCAGGAGAAGATCCCAACAAACACTTGGCTCAATTCCATGCCATATGTTCTAGTATGAAGCCAAGAGGTGTTACTGAGGAGCAGGTCATGCTGAGAGCTTTCGGATTTACTCTGAAAGACGCTGCGAATGATTGGCTCTATTATCAAGCTCCAGGGAGTATTGATACATGGGCTAAGATGAAAAAGGTCTTTTTAGAGAAATATTTTCTAGCTACAAAACTGAGCAGCTTGAAGAAGGAGATCACGAATCTTCAACAACACTCAACTGAGAGTCTCTATGAATATTATGAGAGATTCAAGAAGCTATGCTCAAGCTGCCTATTCCATAGTTATACTGACCAAGATCTCCTTATGTACTTATTTAGTGGCCTGATTGATGAGGATCGTCGAATGGTGAATGCATCCTGTGGAGGTAACTTTTTAAGATTGACTATACCTCAGGCTACTGAAATGTTTGAGGAATTAACTGAGAGCTCAAGGCAGTTTGGTAGCAGGCTAAGAACACAGTCAGTAAGTTCACTTGATCCCGCTAAAATTCAAAGTGATATGAATGAACTGAAAGATATGATGAAGTCTTTTATGCTGAAAAGTGATTCTCTTCATGATCCCAATGCTGAGGTAAACGCTGTTGGTGGATGGCAACCAAGGCCAAGGTATGATTCTCATAATATTAATTATCAGCTACCTAAACCTCAGAATTCTATGACTGTTGAAGATATGATGAAGTCCTTAGCTCAGACTGTGATGCAACAAAACGCTAAGACGGAATCAAGCATCCAAAATCTTGAAAATCAGTTGGGACAGATTGCGCAAGCTGTGAGTAAATTAGAGGCCAGGGAACCGGTAAGAAACCCGAGAGAGAACGTCAGTGCAGTGTTCTTAAGGAGCGGAAAAACTTATAACGATTGTTTTGTGCCAAAACCGCGATCGCCAGATCTTAGTGGCAATCGCCATGAGATTACAGAGAGCAAAACAGGGTCTGCATCCCGACCGCGATCGCCATATGGCGATGGCGATCGCCATGCCATTCCAGAAGCTGAGGTGCAAAATTATCCGCGACCGCGATCGCGGGTCTCCTGCAGAACCCCAATTTGTGAGACCGCGATCGCCAGTTGCTGATGGCGATCGCCGGGAGCCCCCTGAGTACATTGACGATTATGTTCGCCCGAATTTCCCCCCTCTATTCTCTCAGAAGCCTGTAGCCCCCTTTCCTGAGGCATTGAAGGATACTCGAAGGCTGGAGAACGACAACGAAATCTTCGAAACCTTTAGTAGGTGTGAGGTAAACATTCCTTTCCTCAAACTTGTTAGGAGTATTCCTAGATTTGCTAAGTTTTTGAAAGAAGTTTACACTATTAAAAGAAATCAAAAACTAAAAGGAAAGAAGAAAGTTGAAATAAGTGAACAAGTTTCTGCTGTGTTTCAAAAACGCATGCCTAAGAAATGTGGTGATCCAGACATATTTAGCATTTCATGTGTGATTGGTGAAACTAAATTTGACAAAGCCATGCTAGATTTAGGTGCATCAATCAATGGTTTGCCTTACTCTTTGTATGAATCACTAGGCTTAGGACCTTTGCATAAAACAGGAACCGTTATTCAACTTGCTGATAGGTCTACTGTGTACCCGAAAGGGGTTGTTGAGGATGTTCTTGTTATGGTTGGTGATCTGATTTTTCCTGCTGATTTCTTTGTGTTGGATATGGAGCATGCTAATAATGTCACACCTATACTGTTAGGTAGACCTTTCATGAAAACAACACAAACGAAAATTGATGTTAATAGTGGGACTCTCTCTGTGGGGTTTGATGGGGATAAGGTAGAATATAATATATATGATATGGATCCCATTGATAAGAATTCTCTATGTGCTATTGATGTGATTAAGCCTACTTGTAAGGATGAATTGCAACCTGTTTTAGAGAATCTCTTAGAGCCCCCAAAAATAGATGCTGTTTTGTCTACTAATATGCAGGAGTGTCAGGCTAAGCCAGAGCCTAAAGGTAAGCTCTCTTCACATCCTTTGGGCAATCGCCCTCCATTGAGCTTAAACGACCGCCTGATACGGTCAAGGAGGAGAAAGTGAATGAAACCACCTTCATTACTAAAGACAAGGTGGTCAAGGTAACAGGGACGAGATTTAAGGCGTTCCATGAGTGATTCAAGAGGGAATTCAGACAAGAGACGATTTTCACAAAGCCAAATGGCGTTAGTTAAATCTCTTGAGATTCATGTCGAGCCACGACATAAAATAAGGCGCTACTCTGGAGGGAACCCGAGGTTTGAGTTTGTTTTTATTTGTTTTGTTCGGTTTAATTTTCTTTTTAGTTTTTCTATGGACAGGAGGAAATCACCGAAGCCTAGGGTCAGCTACAGTTAGTAGCTAATCTCGCTGTAAGTCTTCTCTCCCGTCAAAATAAAAATAAAAATAAATCCGAAAATCATTCGGAGAAAAAAATAATATATCGGATTAAAAAAAATAGAGTGCAGAAAAAAAATATGAGAGAAAAGAAAGTAAGGAGCTGTATTACATCAAGTTTGGTTTCATTAGTACTATCATTCTAGATCTACATTCGCTGGAGCTTAGCTTGTTGGTAACCATGTTCTTTGCAAGGAGTTGATTTGTTTGGGTCACCTTCTACGTTGGAGGTATTCTTTCTTTTGCTTTAGATGAGCTATGCATTATTGGATTACATTTAGTGCTCATCTAGTTTCTCATTCTACCACACTTTGAGTTTTATTGGAGGAAGGTCATCTGACCTTGTATGTGAGTCTTCTGTCTCCTTCCCTGGGTTCGTTTTTATGTCTTCCATTTCATTGAGGATAATGCAATGTTTAAGTATGGGGGAGGAGAATGTATTCACATGTAATTATTTGGGTGTTGGTTGTATCTGCATGAATTTATTGAATATATTGTATGAAAAAGCCACAAAAATTGAAAAAAAGGCATACAAAATCCTTGGATAGCAAGATCTATGCAATAAGAAGGTGGCTTGACCGGCATTAGGCTGGGGCAAAAATAAGTCTTGAGTGATGTGAATTTTGTGAGCCTATAACAATTATTGAGTGGTTGGGATGAAAACCCGAAAGGGCGCCCAAGCAAGATGAGTGTATAAAATAAAAAAATTGAGTGTTTTAGGATCTTTATCATCTTGGCGTATGGAGACATAAGAAGGAGGCGTATAGGAGGATTCAGGTAGGCCACTTGGAGGAATAAGGTGTAGTTCTGAGTTTGTGCTTATTGTATCACATTTGTTCTTGATTGTTGTTGTTGCGTTTTGTATGCTTTGGGCTTATTGAGTATGTAATCACTAGGAGATGTTCTTGTACTTCCTGAGACTTTGAACATTTCAAAGTATGGGTAGCTTTTATGTAAGTTACTCGGGACGAGTAAAAGTCTAAGTATGGGGGTATTGATTGCATGTTAATACTTGACGGTTGTAAGTTATTGCATGCATCCTTATAATTCTTGTGCCCTTTGCTGCTATTTCATCTAATCTTGAGAGGTTTCCCTGATTGCTGAATAGTAAGTATTATCAGGACAGGTTGGTCTGCTGATATATTAAAGATTGGAATAGGAACATTCCCTAGGATTGAATAGAACTTGAGATAAATCTATGATCAACTTGATTGACTGTTGTGTGGATACTTGCTAGGTGAAACCCCTTCGCATAATATTCTCACCCAAACTTCATCTGCTTGTTACTGGTTACTTGTGTGTTCTTGCAATCAAAACCCCCCTTTTTGGTTACTTATTACTAGTTGATATTTCACTTGACTTCATTGATTTGATGTTTTGATTCCTTTGGGTTCGACCTCTACTTACTTGTTATACTCTAGTTAGTGTTTAGGGTTTTCTTTGAAATAATAGGTAGAGTTGAATATGAAATGTTGTTTAAAAAGTTTTTGAATATTTGGTATTTCGAACTGAATTTGTAATAATAATGGTAACATTACAAGAAAATATATAATAAATGATTAAAATCTTTTATTAATATAGGATAATAATAGATTAAAAATTACATTAAGCCCCTCTATGGTTAAATGTGTGAGTTTATCTTCCAGTTACTTGACTACTTCTCAGAAATTATAAGACGTTACAATATAAGAAATCATGTTTGGTTTAAATTGATGTAATTTGTACTGATGTAGAAATTAGTTAAGAGCAATTCCCATGATTTTGGGGAATTACAACTTCATGGAAAGTAAGTTCATGAGTTTTATATTGTACCAAACACAAAATAAAAAGTCTACTTCCTGAAAAGTACAATATGAACCAAACGAGGACTAAGCTTGTTAAACTCCACTAATATATATCTATGTTACCCGGGAACGGAAACAAGAACGGGAAACAGAAACGTTTCGGGAACTAGAAAAGACAATTTTAAATTTATGAAAATAGGAAATGGCGGGGGAAACGGAAAAATATATTATATATTATTTTAAATATTATAAAAATTAGAGTAAGTATATTATATAGAATAGATAAAGTGAGTTTTTTTATCAACTAAACTGTTATAACCACATAAACACTTGATGTTCTTATTCATTTTCAATATATATGGACTAATTAAAAGTGCAATAGAAAGATAATTAGAGGTGGATTAAATAAGTTCGAAGAGAAAAGAATACGATCTAGAAATTGACATATTGAAGTTTTGACTATTTCATAGTTGGACAATTTTGTGCCTCTAATATTAAAAAACACGTAAAACAACTAAGAAACGCATATAAACAAGTAGAAAACGCTGAAGTTTCCAATTTTATGGTCAACGGGAACGTTGGCAATTGGAAACGCCTAGGAAACGTTTCCTATAGGCTCCTGAGGAGTTTCCGAGTTTTTTAAGGTTTCCGACACGGAAAACGACTATCCAATGGAGATTCCGGATATCCTAGATATATATATATATACGTGTATCACACTGGAACATTAATCTAGATTAAGTTTACTAAGCTAGATAAATTTATTCTTACCAGATAAAAAGAAAAATAAAGCGCTATGAATGTGAAAAAATATTCAAAAAAGGAGCCTAAATATCATACACATGTACTCCCTCTATTCCAAAATTTAAATTTCATTTAAATTTCATCTCATTTCAACACTGACTAGTGTAGTGACCCGTGCCATGCACAGGAAATTACATATTATTCGTATGAAAATTATATATCCTTTTAATCGAGTTCGTCAAAAAATTAAGATTAACTTTTTTCTTGTAAAGACTATTGATAAAAATATATTTTATTTCATGAAGGTTATGTACGTAGTTTGACTTAATTTTTATTATCGAAAATAATCCTAAGTTTATCGTAAGAATATATATTCACCTTACACATAATATTTATTCTCAATAAAATAGCTTGTATATTTGTTGTTGAAAGGAATAATAATTTTTTAAGATTTATTTGTTAATATAATTATCCACTCTATTAATAATTGAAATTAAAGATAAAAAATAATAGTTGTGTAACAAACTAAGCCTAAAATCACTCTAAGAGCTCTAAAATGTTTAGCTTTAATATATAAGATAGATGTTGATGCGCGATTTGTTTCGTTAATATCTTTAATTACGTGTTAGTAACAAATATAAAATTTTAATATCGTTAAATTACTCATTGAGACAAATCAAACAATACACCACACGACTATGTTTTTCTTCATATATTGGGAAAAAATTACAAATTTCTCTCGAATAGTGAATAATGTCAAGAAACAAGATGAGATCTATATTTCGGGACGTATATAAGTGAAATTTAGCCACATTCAATTATAAATACATGTAGAACAGATTTTAATATTTTTATGATATATGTATGAATATGCTAACTAATGAATATATTCGTAGATGAATTTTTGTGGTGAAATCACCATTTTTAACGGTAGATAGTACTACTAGTCTACTAGAGTTAATTAATTTGACTTAGTTAATTGTAACCCCTGTTTAGTTTCCTCCGATTCAGGGTGGTTAGAGATTAAACACCATTACACCACCCGTAATTAGTAAGTAGTACTTTTTTGTGTTGTCAATAAAGGAAATCTAAGGTCGTGTTTGGTTGCAGAGTATTTCCTCCGTCAAAGAAAGCCGAAAAATTCTTTTGGTGGTTTTTGTGTACAGTTTTAAATATTTCCGTCACGTGGAACCCGCCGCAGCTACCGGGACGGTGGATCTCTTCAATTCAAGCAAGGAAATTGCTTCCGAAAGTCTCCCCCCTAAAATTATGACGTACCATCTCACGTCATAATTAACTTCATTTTCTCAGATCAAACCAATCAAAACTCAACACACAGATATAATTATGGAATAATTTGACGATTAGTTGACGTGTACGTTCATGACTTTATAATACTTGTCCAGCTCGTGAATGGCAGTAATGTATAGACGCGTATAGAAAATCAAGACCTTAAACAAATTATTTATTTATTTTGCTTGGTCTCTGATTTAATTTTTCTTCGGTCTACGGTCTTGCCTTTTGAACCTCTCAAAACCCTTTTTATAGCCTCATCAATCTCCTTGACACTGTTAAATACAAACACCTTTTTCCCATATTTCATATTCAAGAATTCTTAAATCTCAACCTCCAAACCCTGGTTTTTTTTTGAATTGATCATATCATATATCATATATATGGAAAGAGGATGGGGATTAGCCCTTGAACCCGATCATCGTATGTTTAATCGCCGCATGGAGTTTTCTCCGGTGACTTTGAACGAAGCCAACCGGCAGCACCGGTTAAAGGAAGAGGACGACGAAGAAGACAACCGGCAGCACCGGTTGCCGGTCGATGAGGTCGACTTCTTTTCCGATCGTCGTGGTAAGGATCGTGTTAAAGAGGAGATTTCTCAGCCTGGTCAAACCTCTGATCCAGTTGTAAATGTAAGTCATTAACCCATTTTATGCGTTATTTGAATCTTGACTATAGTTTAATAATTTTATAAAAATTTGTACAGACTGGTTTGCATCTTCTGACAACTAATACTGGGAGCGATGAATCCACCGTTGAAGATGGAGTTTTATCTAATCCAGTGAACAAAAACAAAGTTGACGAGGTACTTGATTTTCTAAAGAAATTTTGTATCGATTAACACGACCAATATGTATAATATGTTAAATTTTAATGTATTCAGTTGGCGTTGTTACAAGTAGAGTTAGAAAGAATGAACACCGAAAACCAAAAGCTGAAGGGATCATTAGCACAAGTGAGCCAAAGCTACAACGCCTTACAAATGCATCTAATTGCAATCATGCAACATCAACAAAAGCAGAATCCATCGAACGAACCGACCCAACTCAAACCCAAATCCGACAACAACAACAACAACAACAATAATAATGTGGAGGATCACTCGGCTCGATCTCAGCCGCGTCATTTCCTAGACCTCGTACCACATGATGACGTGTCGTCCGAACGAACATCGTCAGAGGATCAGTTGACCGAAAGTAAGAAGAGAGAGGAGAGTCCGGGCTCAGACGAACAAGGTTGGGTGGCTAATAAGGTTCCTAGGTTGACTGGCTCGTCGAATCTCGGTGGGGCCCATCATCAGGCGGTGGCTGCGTCTGCTGAGGCGACTATGAGGAAGGCTCGTGTCTCGGTTCGAGCTCGCTCCGAAGCTCCCATGGTTAGTGAATTGAGTTTTGTGGTTGAATATGTAGCTTGATTGTGTAGGGTTTGTTTTATTAATGCTTATGTCAAATGGTCAATCTTTTCAGATTAGTGATGGTTGTCAATGGAGAAAATATGGTCAGAAGATGGCTAAGGGAAACCCTTGTCCTCGAGCTTATTATCGGTGTACAATGGCTAATGGATGCCCCGTTCGTAAACAGGTAATGCTTATAGATATTAAGATATGAGTACGAGTAATATCAACTACTCATACTGGTATGAATACCGAGATATGAGTATCATTATTCTGTATTAGTGTGAATATTAAGATTTGAGTAAGAGTTATATCAAGTCTTCGTATTGGTACGATTACTAAGATATGAGTATCAGTTATAAGAGCATCTATAAGGGCTCGTTTGGTATTGAGATAAGAATCGGGTTGGAATGAGGAATCTGGTTGGATATGAGAAATGAGGGTGAGTGATTCTTAGCCTTTTGTGTTTGGTAGAGGGAGGGGTGACTTATAAACTTAGGTATAAGTCATGCCTTAATTTTTATTTGAGTATGAGATCTTATGTAATTTGTTGGTATGAGAATGACTCATACCCATTCCCTATACCGATACCTATTCTACCAAACACAAAAACAGGTTTAACTCATTCTTATACCGAGTTATATCAAGTCTTCGTACTTGTACAATTACTAAGATATGAGTATCAGTTATAAGAGCATCTATATTAGTATGAATATTAAGATGAGTATCAATACTAATGAGTACGTGACGTTTTCTTGTATAGGTACAAAGATGTGCGGAGGATAGATCGATACTTATAACAACCTACGAGGGCAACCATAGCCACCCGCTACCACCAGCCGCGATGGCAATGGCACAAACCACCACAGCAGCCGCTAGCATGCTCTTATCGGGCTCAATGCCGAGCTCAGACGGGCTCATGAACCCGAACTTCCTAGCCCGAACCGTCCTCCCATGCTCCTCAAGCATGGCTACCATATCAGCTTCAGCTCCATTCCCTACAGTCACATTGGACCTCACTCACTCCTCACCATCAAACCCTCAGGCCCAAATGCTTAATGGTCCTATTGGGCCGGCCCAAGCCCAAGCCCAACAACTCTCAAGGATGTTGGGCCAAGTCATGCATAACCAATCAAGATTCTCTGGCCTACAAATGAGCTCTCAAGAAGGAGGGCAGCAACATGGAACTGCCTTTGCTGATTCCGTTAGCGCTGCAACTGCTGCTATAGCGTCGGATCCTAACTTTACCGCTGCGTTAGCTGCGGCGATATCGTCGATTATTAGCGGCGGTCAAGGGAATAATGGTGGTGGTTCTAGTGGGAGTATGCAGCAACAAGAGAAGCAATAATATAGTGAAAAAGATGGGTTGAAAGAGTAGGGTTAGAGAGTATTGTTCATATAAAACTTTCATCTCTTCATTGTTGTCTTTGTGAAGACTTGGAATGGGAGAGTGAGAAAGATTATAGGGTTATGTAGACAGACAGTTCATTTCATTTGTTTTTTTATTTTGAATAATTTCATCAGGCACTAATAGTACATAGATACAAAGGTGAGTTGATGAAATTTCTAGTATTATTGCACATGTATCTTCGTCCCTCTTTTTTGGTTTTGAATAGACTTGATTTACCTTAACTACTTTGTTAACTGCCACTTGCAGTTCTTAGGTTCCTATAAGTTGGAGTACATTTTACGGCCCTAGATGATCCCCCTAGTCACTGACTTAGTTTGAGAATAGCGCATGTTTTGGGTGTGAGCTAGCTAGAAGGGGTCTGCAATTCAATGACCTTCATTCCACTGCATTATAATAGTATTTAGATCAGGAACTAGCTAGAAATTAGAGACTACATGAATTCAACAAAATCCTCTTTTGAAACTTTTATATAACAGCAAACTATAGCTTAAAATGTAATCTAGGTTCAAGAATTTAGATGCTAAATATAAGAAAAAACAGTTCAATTGAAAGAAAAAAAAAGTAATTAGAAGTGACCTCAACTCAAACCAATCTCAGTCATCCTAGATCTAGCGCAAATGACTTTGAGAACTGAGTGAAACAAGCTGAGAACAAAGAGTTGTTGACCCAGTTCCGATCAATCTACGGAGCCTCAAGAGGGGAAGACTTGCCCAACCTAGTAAGCAACAAAAGGCTATGAACAAATTCGGTTACAAGTAAGCACACACAAACGACAACAACTCAGAAGAGAACGAAGGCACGAAGGCACGCATGCCTGGAAAAAGAAGCAAAGAAGAGCATCTTGATACACCAGAGAATCGCTCTCAACAAAGCACTCTAGGATTTGTCATAGCAGCTAGAGAGTGAAAGAGAAAATGCGGCGATTAAGGTTAGAAGAGAGGTTAAATACTTCGTCTTCTAATGGCCAAAGAGTTCTAGTATCGGGCACTCTTCAACTCCAAAGGAGCTGAAATGGGTCAAATGTAGTCGGGTCCGGAAAACCTGAAGCAGCCAAAGACAAGCTCAACATTCATAAGATCAAACTAGAGCCTTAAGGTCAGTGGCGTAATTCGAACTCAGGAGGAGCTAAATTATATATTAATTAAAATTAATAGAAGTACATTTTAAGGCCTAGCCAGATTCAACTGACCAGCCAAGTGGTTCAGTATCTTTAGCCGCCTAATAACTCAATGGTTCAAATCAATTTCATCAGGCAACTTAGGCTAAAATTCCTAGTTTCTACCTAGCCTAGTGCTTGCTAACTAATTAAACTAAAAAAACAAATTTTGTAGTTTGATTACAACAACTTAAAATTACATCAAATGATATAATTTAGGCTCAATGAACGAAAACTACCCTTAATATATGAAATTTTGTACAAAATTATCCGTTAAATTAATATTTACCGAAAATCACCCGTAAATAAACTTCCCTTAGCGAAACACCATTCATTCTCTTACTTAGAAGGGGTGATTTGCGGTCAAATATAACGGCATCTCCAATGGAGAGATTAAAATACCATGTCACCTAGGATTATAGCAAGTTGAAATAATGCTTTTTAGCAAATGCTATTTTTACCAAGGAAGTCAACACCAGCAATAAATGCTAAAATTTGTTTTCTCTTAGACTATTTTTCAAACTTGTTTTTCTACATTAATTTTATTTATTAAATAATCCAATACATTTTTGACACATCATCAAAAATGCTATATGAAATGCTATATTTAGCTTTTGATTTTGAAAAATAGAGAATCTTCAAGAAAATATTCTTCATTTTCATTTTTAGTTTACTATTAGAGAGTGATTTTGCTATAAATTTGTTATAGTCATTTTTAACATATCATTGGAGATACCTAACTTATACGATCGAGATAAGCTTAAAGCCAAACCCCACTTAATCGGCACGTGATGAAGGCCCATTGGGATTTTCTCATACCCAAAATGATTTGTTCATTTTATTCCCTGAAGGCCCAAACTCCAAATGGAATGCTCTATTGGGCACTATACTTGTAACAACTGCACTCTCAAACTAAGTAGTTAGTTTCTACCCCTACCCCCATCCCAACCCAAACACACGCGCTCCTCTTCCCCTCACTCTCCTCCAAATCTATTCCACACTTTCTTCATCCCTGCTCCTCTCTCGCTCAATCTCAGTACAAAGTAAAGCTTCTCCGTCTTCGATTCAACTCCCGCTATCCTCTCCCCCAAACACTACTTCTTCAAACCCAAGGCTTCTCCGGCTCCATCTTCATTCCGACCTCCACCGCCTCCGTCGAGATCTAAGCTTCCGACCTCCACTGCACTCCCATATCTATTAACTCTACTCCTACTGTTTTTCTGTCTGCAAACCGCCTTTCTCTCTTGTTGCTATTCCACATTTTCGGATCACTTATGGCTTTTCATTGCTCTTCTTCTAGGGTTTCAGTTTGCAATGTGATATTGCCTAATCGATTTCTTGATGAAATTTCAGGCTTATCATGTCGAATTGAAGGACGGAAGCGCCCACAGACGAAACAAAAAAGAACACTAATAATTGGCCGGGTTTTCTGCTGAAGATCTAAGCGAGGAAGGTTAAGGAGGAGCAGAAATGAGTGCTTCCAGGTTCATAAAATTTGTCATTGTTGGTGACGGTGCCGTCGGCAAGACATGTTTGCTAATTTCCTACACCAACAACACTTTCCCAACGGTTAGACAACTTCTTCTCCTCGATGTCTCTATAGCATTTCCACAATTTGCTGTTGCATTTTAGTTCATGCTTTTTTTTCCTTATTTCCTCTCTGACTTATATATCACGCCATTCTCTTAGCAGGACTTTCATTCGTTCTATGAAAAGCACATATGCAAATCTGACCAGTGAAATGTCTTTCACTTCCTTCATAATATTGCACGCTTCATCTAAACCTTCATAGAGTGATTTATTCAAGCTACTCAGTGCCTCCTCCTCCTGCAATATAATAATAGACAGTGTTTTGAGATCTTCTGCCATCTCCCTTGACTTCCTCTGTTTTTCCACAACTATTGTGTACGTGTATCTCCATAACAAGCCAACACCAAGCAGGTAGGATTATTATTGGAGAGTGACTCAATTCCATTATATTGTATCTTTGTTTTATATTCCCGTGTTGTGTAATCATAACCGACCTGTTGCTAATTGCTAATTGAGTTTTGACTAGTCAATTTCTTTTTGTTCTGACTTGTTTCGCTTGTAGCCTTAATGCTTTGTCTTCATTTCAAATAAAAACAACCAATTGGTATCGGTATGTGGACAAAATTTTTGACAGTGTTGACAAGTTAATTTATCGTGTGTTTGTGTTCGTGCAATACTAATTCAATGAATGAGGCTCTAGTAGAGTTTTGATTTCCGTGTCTTTGGTTAAAAACAAGGATTTGATTATTATGCAGGGACTGTTGAAAAAAAAAAATTAACAGCGTTGACAAGTTAATGTGTGTAAAATTTGACAGTGTTGACAAGGATTATGCAGGGACAATGCAGTTTGTTTTAGTGTGTAAAAAGAATTAATGTGTTGACAATTATTTTTTTGACAATGTCATTTAGTGGTGTTGACAGTGTTGACAATGTTGACAATTTTGTAATATTACTCGTGTTGTATGTTGTTGACTGTTTATTAGTCGTGTAAACAATTTATTTAGTTGGGTTGACAACTTATTTAGTCGTGTTGACAACTTATTATTCTTGTTGACAGCTCTGTTAAAAATTTTGTTGACAAATCTGTTAAAAATTCTGTTGACAAATTTTGTTGACAACTCTGTTATAATTTCCACGTCATCAAAGGGTTATTATTGGTGTTGACAACTTATTATTCGTGTTGACAGCTCTGTTAAAAAATTTGTTGACAACTCTGTTAAAAATTTTGTTGACAACTTTGTTAAAATTTTTATTGACAACTCTGTTATAATTGCCACGTCAGCAAAGAGTTATTATTGGTGTTGACAACTTATTATTCGTGTTGACAGCTCTGTTAAAAAATTTGTTGACAACTCTGTTAAAAATTTTATTGACAACTCTGTTAAAAATTTTGTTGAATTTTTTTGTTAACAACTCTGTTAAAAAATTTGTTGACAATTCTTTTAAAAAATTTGTTGACAACTCTGTTAAAATTTTTGTTGAAATATTTTGTTGACAACTCTGTTATAATTGCCACGTCAGAAAAGGAGTATTTTCATATAACTTAAAAAAGTGATGAGGTATTTCCATATAACTTAAAAAAATGATGCAAAAACTTAAAAAACATTACAGTTTTGGGGTATTTACCCAAAAACTGGAACCGTAGGGAGGAAAACAGAATTCGTACATGCGATTGATCATACCAAGTATTTTCTATGCTTTTTTCTTCTTTTTTGTGCTACTAGGCAAGACTCGGGGTGTCATCCACTACGGGATGACCACCCCTGACCATCGTCAGCGATGATCCGGAAAAACGGCTGATATAAAGGGTACAAAGGGAAAGCCAACAGGTGTGGCCTAATACCGTTGAGATACTCAAGAGATAAAGTTGAGTCATGTGATCAATGCTTAAACGACGTTATGGACTCCGGTTTTAAAGATTTAGACTAGAATCGAAGACGATGTACAAATGCATTATGATTCATGTGACGTGATAAATAATATATTGTCAAGCACACTCTTTCACAATATGTACATCGTCCTCATTCTTCCTAATCTAAATTTTGATCCTCGCATGATTATTTTTCTTATAACACACCAGTTACGGTCCAAACCCACTCTTTTTAGAACGGTTAAGATGCATGCATAGCAATGTGATCTTAATTCACAATCAAATGCAAATCTTGATATTCTAAATATTTCTTGTAATAATAGCCCATATACGAAAATGGAATGGCACCTTATCAATAGGGAGTATAAAATTTTCTTGCACTCAACACCAACATATGCCTTAGACTTTAAGCTATGTATAGACTTATTTCCTACATCACACATAACATGAATGAGTCCAACCAAATTCAACTTCCACATCCTAGTTTTCTCGTGTGCCATCATCTAATGCGTATTTTTAGATGTACACGCAAATCATTCCTCCATAATCATCATCAATCACTTCATATAATTATAGTCTTCTTCGGTGCACCACACCACACCGTATCCCACCTCTAAAAATAAAATAAAATAAAATAAAACGGAAATTAGAGAAAAGGCAGAAGCAGGTGTCGCGTGACGACCATGCATATACTCTTTCACGCCACGTTTACCCTCCTCTTGTCAGTTACCTTTCCTTTTCTTCAAGATTCCAGGCCCCACATCAAAACAATCCAACGCCTATTACTGCAGGCGCACCAAAATTACAGTGTTCGCGCGCACACACTACCCTCCAAAATTCCTCTTTTGTTGCTAGCGTGTAGCCGAACTGTACTGCATGAACCGTATTATCCGTTGATTATATCTCTTTAATCCTTATCTCACGGTCACTGTAAGCCGTTTCACTAAATTCGACGGCTCAGATTAATAGCTAGTTGATTCTTTCTTTTTTTTTCAGTTTCTTTTCTTTTTTTCCGCCCTCACATAGTCCAGAATAAGCACTATAAATTGTTGCTCTACAGCAAATAGAAGAGTATCTCCGAGCTGGTTTCATCTTTCAGGAAGGTCTGTTTCTCTCATTCTCATCCTTTGTTCGAGCTGGTTTCATATTGCGAATTGAGCTGTTTCTCGTTGTGTTTGTACTTGTTCTGTTTGATTGCGTTGAATCAATTGCATGTGTTTGATTTCGTTCCTGATTTCTTCGCCGCTATAGATTTAGGGATTGAGTACGTCGTTTGATGTTTCGTTGCACAACACATTGCGTGATTCTGCAATCTGAATAATTGTGACTGTTAAGCTGTTAATTTCTTCTGTTATATGCCTCGTCTGCTTGGCGTTTGATTGTAACGGTTTTGAATGGACAATTGGAAGCTCCGATTATTTTTAACGGATCTTTGTTTGATCACAGGTCAACATGGATATGAAGTTCAAGGCTGTTTTGGTTCCAATTTTGCTCTCTCTGATTTTGTCTCCGTATGTTCATGCTGCGTCTAACGATGGATTGCTGAGAATCGGACTGAAAAAGAAGACATTGGATATGAACGACTTGGATGCAGCTCGGCTTAAAGGGAAAGAATCGCTGAAGGGAGCTCTTCTGAAATACGGTCTGAATGAGGAGGGAGATGCCGTTAAGTTGACCAACTACATGGATGCTCAGTATTTTGGGGAGATTGGTGTTGGTACTCCACCACAGAAGTTTACTGTTATCTTTGATACAGGAAGTTCAAACTTGTGGGTGCCATCGGCCAAGTGCTACTTCTCGGTTAGTACTTGCTCCAATCAGTAATCCAATTCATCTGAAGCTATATGAATATCCGATGTTGTTTATAATGCAGATTGCATGCTTTTTTCATTCCAAATACAAAGCTAGCATGTCTAGCACTTACAAGAAAAACGGTGAACGTTTCCTCCTGATTACCTCTACAATTATTATAACAAGCCCAAGGGTTTATGATGTGGAATGATTCTGATACTTCATTTATCATGCAGGGAAATCAGCTGCTATTCATTATGGAACTGGAGCTATATCTGGCTTCTTTAGTGAAGACAATGTCCATGTTGGTGATTTAGTTGTAAAGAAGCAGGTTAGTATCAAGGACCAGGCCTACATTTTTTTTGTGCTATATCTTTTGATATGTAAGTGGTAATGTAGCTTTCTCATTTTCAGCAATTTATTGAGGCAACTAGGGAGCCCAGTGTGACATTCATGGTTGCCAAGTTTGATGGTATCCTTGGTCTTGGTTTCCAAGAAATATCTGTAGGAAAAGCTGTTCCAGTATGGTATGCTTTTTACTGATAAGTTTTATTGAAATTTTCTATGGTATAGTTTGTATGAGCTATTTGCACATTGCAAATCAGGGAATTTCGGTTGTAAAAACTAGTTTGCTTCATCTGAAAGGTCGTTGATATGAATCAGGTACAATATGGTTAAGCAAGGACTTGTTAAAGATCCAGTGTTTTCCTTTTGGCTGAACCGTAAAGTTGGAGCTGAAGAAGGAGGTGAAATTGTTTTCGGTGGGGTTGACCCAGATCACTACAAGGGAAAGCACATCTATGTCCCAGTGACAAGGAAGGGATATTGGCAGGTACTCATGACATGTGAAAAATCTCTTCACAAGTGATATTTTTTTAAAGATGCCGGTTATTAGAACACTAGTAACATTTATTTATTTTCTCTTTTGCAGTTTGATATGGGTGATGTTCTTATTGGTGGAAAAGCATCAGGTAACAGAATATAGGAGCTAAGTAATTATGTTACATACAAGGAGAGAGAGCTTGCTAGTATTTACTAGAAAAAAAAGTATGTTAGTTCTTAAACTCCTCATGATAATGAGTCAGCTGGTTTTTCTTTGCTTGACAGGAATTTGTAAAAAAGGTTGTTCAGCTATAGCAGATTCCGGGACGTCCTTGTTGGCCGGCCCAACAGTGAGTGTTCCATCATTTAATTGAGATTCATCTTCACATAGTCATTTTTGCAGACGGAGCTGCTTATATAGATGTGAATGTGAATCATGCTAGCTTGATACCTTGCACTTGTCATATATAACTGTTGATTGTCTACTTCAACTATAACTGCAGGAGGTGATTACTATGATAAATCAAGCGATTGGAGCTGATGGTGTAGCCAGCAAAGAATGCCAAGCTGTTATTTCGCAATACGGGGAAAGAATGCTGGAGTTGCTTCTCTCAGAGGTGAGCATATCCATCTGAAATCTCAGCCTGTCATGACTCTGGTGCTCCTAGGATATGAACATTGTTTGCATATACATAAACGTACAGGACAGTAATCCATGAAACTTGGAGCTGTACCGCATCATGCTATGTTTATTCTGATAATTGCTCCATTTTCCGTGCTTAACTTTTCAATCTTCCAGGCATCACCAAAGAAGATCTGCTCCCAGATTGGCGTGTGCACCTTTGATGGAACTCATGGAGTCAGGTAATTTACCATTTGGATTACGTTTTCTAATCTTCCATTCGGATTCAAGTGAGTAGTGGACCTAGTGGTTGTTCCTTCTGGACCTTTGTCTTTCATATTTCGTTTGTTTACTTCTATACTGATAATAATATTTGTTGCAGCATGGGCATCGAGAGTGTTGTGGACAAGGAGAACGGTGAAGAATCCTCTGGTAAGCTACGTGATGCTACATGCTCTGCTTGTGAGATGGCGGTTGTATGGATGCAGAATCAGCTCTCACAAAATCAGTCTCAGGATGCAATTCTCAACTATGTGGACAATGTAAGCCTGTGTTTACATCCAAAACACTCTATTAACAATCTGATCTTGCTGTAAACCCATCATTTGACAAAATTTCAGCTCTGCAAGCGCCTCCCAAGCCCCATGGGACAATCCGCTGTTAACTGTGGTAGCATTTCTTCTATGCCAAGTGTTTCCTTCACCATTGGCGGCAAAAACTTCACCTTAAGTCCTAACGAGGTAACTATAACCATGACCATTACCATAATGTGCGTCTGTTCGCAACTGACAACAAAACTCATTGATTTGAACTCCGGTTATTTTTCTTCAGTACATTCTTAAAGTGGGCGAGGGTTCAGCTGCACAATGCATTAGTGGATTCACTGCTTTGGACATTCCCCCTCCTCGTGGCCCACTCTGGTAAACTCTATACTTGTTAAAAAAATTCATTTCACTGAGAATTAGAGAGGCAGTACTGATTGTGTATGTATGCAGGATTCTGGGAGACATTTTCATGGGCCGATACCACACTGTTTTCGACTACGGCAAACTCAGGGTTGGATTTGCTGAAGCAGCTTAGTTTTATACTGTATACATAACTTTGTTTTATAAGTGTTTGCAAAATCAAGTGGTTGGGCTTGGAGGACATGGTTTGGCCTTTGTTGCTTTTGAAGCTGGTTATTTTGTAAATATTTCAAAGAAAATGCAGTCCTTATCTTTGTTGTGTTAAACTGCACAGTGTATCCTTCCTTAAAACAAAGAGAATAGCAGAACCCAGCATTTAATCAACTCAATCGATACTTTTTTAAGGGTTCAAATTAGAATGCAATAAACTGCAGTGATCTAAACTACTGAATCATCCATCGCCAGTAATACTTACTGAAAATGACACGCACCAAGACACACACTACACACAGATCAGTATGTGAGTTAGAGAACAATTACTTCCAATTAAGAAACTTGAAGAGCATCAAGGAATGGATGTACTCTGTTTCAAACCAACCCTTTTGTAAAGTGTACCTCTTCATTCGAATTCTCTCCTTATTCCTTCCTCATCTCTTTCAGTCAAATCTATAGCATCACTGCAAAACATTCTATAAAATCAAACCACCTGTTCACTGTAAGGAAAATGTATCTACCTGTTCCTCAGTTTTAAGTAT
The DNA here is from genome assembly GCA_029168935.1 of Oxyria digyna. NCBI lineage: Eukaryota > Viridiplantae > Streptophyta > Magnoliopsida > Caryophyllales > Polygonaceae > Oxyria > Oxyria digyna. The sequence goes on along the minus strand of JAPVLV010000028.1, from coordinate 1,427,212 downwards.
TTTACTTGCAACAACCAACTTGCAAATTGAAGATTAAGTGGAAAAAGGGAAAATATAGGGTATTTAAGTAAAATTTGAGTCATATTCCATGGATTAGGTTTGGAACCATTAAGAGTAAGATGCTTCTATACAGCCAGTGAAACATGAAGCATTTACTAGGTTTCAGCTTTCTCAGATGAGTTCTTAGTGTTACGTTACCCACTTGAATACGAAGGGAATAAGAATTTATGCCTAAAGATATCCTCCATTGGCTCTGCATGGGACTACTTGCTTATGTACTTTCAGATACTACATGACTGAATATCAAATACAGAGAAAAGAACATATCACATTTTTTCCCTAACAGTTTTAGATAGAAGATTGATGAGACCTGATTCCTCAGGGCTCGATAGATAGGGATTGATCTTTTGATTTGAGATCTTACCAACCGATAATCTTTTGATTAGAGATTAAACTACCAAGGAAGAACCTTTATTGATTGATAATTGATTGCCGTAAAAGCCTAGAACAATGAATCTATTTATAATCTGCCTATCTCCTAAAATAAAGTAAATCATAGAATTAAAAGATATCTTCCTAAAATAATAATATATCCTAGATATTATAGATTCTACTAAATATAAAATATTAATTAAACTAAAGATAGACTTCTTCTAATTAATAAATAGGAAATAAATTATATTCTACTAGATAGGATCAGGATCCTATCAAAGATCTGATTATAAGATTCTGCTGATGTTGAACTTGAGATAACTTCCTAAATCACAAAACTCCAGAGTCCAGACACTCGAATAGAATATTATTGCATGATGACGCTTGTTTAAAGTCACTAGATTAAGACAAGATAGACCTCTTATTGTCCTCTAAAAGTCACACTTAACAATATAAATAGTTTGTCAAGCAACATTGAGAAACTGCAACAGAATTAGAGCATCCGTTTTCATAAAAGCTCCTTCCTTCTACATTTCCCTAAAATTTCAAGCTATGTCAAGCAATAGGGTAAACCAACCTCCAGTACAGATTGTAACTGATTCCTCATCTAATACCAATCCAAGGGAGAGAAACCGTATCCATTATAAGCGATCATTTTCCTCAATTTTAGCCAGGCTCCATGCAGGCTATTTCAGAACGAGTCTATCCTTTGGAGGTCAAGCTCTCCTTTGGAAAATCCTAAGCCAACCTTCTCCATCTAAGTCAGTCCAAGAAAAATCACTCTTAACCATCTTTACGTTTTTACCCTTCACATCCTTCCTCCTCCTATGGATCCTTTCTTTTTCTATACTCACCATGCTCTTCATTCTATACATCCTAAAATGTTTCTTTCACTTTCACCTAGTAAAAGCAGAGTTCACACATCATGTAGGAGTTAGCTACCTTTTTGCTCCATGGATTTCATGGCTTCTTCTCCTTCAATCAGCGCCCAAATGGGCATCTCCACAGACGACACTGTATTTAGTTCTATGGTGGGTCTTAACAGTTCCAATCATAGCCCTTGATGTGAAGATTTACGGTCAGTGGTTCACCACAGAAAGAAGGTCTCTAGCTAATCTAGCTAATCCAACGAGCCACATCTCGGTTTTGGGGAATCTTGTTGCTGCTCAAGCAGCTGCTTTAATGGGGTGGAAGGAGATTGCTGTTTGTATGTTTTCATTAGGGATGGCCCACTATTTAGTTTTGTTTGTCACACTTTATCAGAGGTTGTCAGGAGGAAACCGTCTTCCAGCAATGCTAAGGCCCGTCTTCTTCTTGTTCTTTGCTGTCCCGAGTATGTCAAGTGTTGCTTGGAGCTCTATCTCTGGATCTTATGATACCACCTCCAAGATGCTTTTCTTCCTCTCCCTCTTTCTCTTTGCTTCTTTGGTAATTGATCTATTTTCTGTTGGTTGTCTTCTTGTTTTTGGCTTCCGGGTTAAAAAATAAGAGAGATCGGGTTGGAATAGGAATAAGTTAGTGACGTTAGGAAGGATACTGTGTTAAATGTTAGAACGGGTGATTCGATGTATGACTAATTCCAAGAAGAAGAAAGTATTCTAACCAAACACAGGAATGGTAAGGGTCCCCTCATACCAATTCATGATACCAAGGTATACAAATAAACGACCTAAGAGTGAATGTTTAACAGTGTAATTGTCTATATGTGAACTTAAGAAGGAAGTCTAGATTTTGCTGTCTAATGTAGTTGACATTAAACAAATCAGGTAGAAACAAAATTGGGAAAATTAATAATTGCGTGCATGAACAAAATTAACTGAGACAGATGAACCACTCCTTACAAGTTGATTACGAAACATGTCTCTTTGGAGTTGTGAGTATTCAACGAAACATAATTCTATATACTTAGAGAAGTAACTCTTACCTGTGTGCATTTTGATTGGATAAACAGGCTTGCAGACCAAATCTATTCAAGAAGTCCATGAGGAAGTTCAATATTGCTTGGTGGGCTTACTCGTTCCCATTGACTTTCCTTGCCCTTGCCTCTTCTGAGTATGCAGGTGAGGTGAAGGGCCAATTTGCACCGGTACTGATGATCCTTCTCTCAGGGCTGTCAGTTATAGTCTTTCTCGGTTTGATGTTGTTCACAGTGCTCAATACCACAAAGCTGCTCAAAGAAAATGATCCAATTCTAGTCTTTGCAAAGGATCCAATAGTGTAGCATTTCAGCCTACAAATTCTGATGAACAAATAAAGACTAGAAAAGAACGCGAAAGTAGAAGGTAAATCTTGATAGTAATCATAGCAGTAATAGCAAGAACATAATCTTACCAGGTCAGGTTGAATTGAGTTTCATACCTATACAGAAAGTTAGCATCCTGTTAGAAGTTGAGCCTTGAGCAATAAAGAAACCTTTGTATGCATATGTTTTTGCCTCCCTTCTTATAGAACATCCTGTTCAATCATAATTGCACAAATATTGAAGAACATTCATCGCTAAGCTTGGATTAGTACAGTTGTATGGATTATATAAAACTGCAAAACCAAACTTCGATTAATGCAAATCATATGGATTACAAACCACCAGCGTCTTCTTCATCACTTACAACAATCTAGCCAAATGGATATCCAAGGAAAGTATATTCATATCTATCCTTTCTTTCATTCTTTTTCTGTTCATCTATCATGTAGTCAGAAAACGTGAAATCAATCCTACCAAAACAGTACAAACACTTATCAACATATCCAAAGATCAATCTGCTTCATTAATTTCAACACAAAAATGCTATATTCGACGATGCAGTGATTCTAGCTGGGCACGAAGCTCTTGGTTTTCTGCTTGCAAACGGTCATACTCAATAAGCAACCCTTCAGATTGCTTACGGAATGCCTCAGTCCTGGCTTCTGCTGCATCCACCTCCTTGTCTTTCGTCTCAAGCTCAGACTGGAGTTGTCTGACAATGTCCTTGAATGAACCAACCTGTGTTTCTCTAGCTTTGATATCCTCTGGTCCACCATACTTTGCCTGGCTCTTCTCTGCAGCATCCATGGATTTCCTTGTTAATCGAAGCTCTCTGATGTAGTGGTGCACCCTATCTGTCAGCAGAGCCAGGAATAGGAACAATGCTGGATGTAAACAACAGCAAAACATATCAGAATGACATTGATAAATTAAGAACATAAACCCTAGACCTTGTGAACAGCATTTCGAAGTAAAATCATCTCAAGTTTGTAACAGAAAAGGAAGATTGAATGCTATAACCGATTAAATACCATGATATTCACAAATCAATCAAAGATCGCACAGTTTCTGACCAAATCAGACGAATCATCGCAGTTTATCATAAAGAGCAAACTTGATTTGAGAGATAAAGCGTTACCTAAAAGAGATGCTTCGAGAATGTGTTTGGACATGAGAACCTGATCGGTAGGGTTAGCATCGCCATCATGGATCCATCGTTTCCGTATCTTGAAAATGCTGTATAGAGAGGAAGAGAGGACGGTCAACACAGTGAAGGAGACGGTCTTAACGACGAGAGGTCCCCGGCCGCGCTTGAATCGGTCGATTCCTGCGATAAGAAACTTCCTCAACGGCGTCTTGAACAGGAGCGATAGAATCACCGATGATTCCAAAAAGATCACAGCGAACAGCAAATGCAGCATCTTCGATTCTTCTTCAGATTTAGTTCCCTCCGGAAGGGATAATAAGGGAGGATCGAGGCGCGGAGAGAGAAGATCTAGATGCGGCCGGAGATGGTGGAGAAAAGAGGAAGAGAAAGGCGGGAGAGAGAAACAGAGATTTCTAGTTAAAGGCAAACGACTAAACCAGTATTAATTAATACTTTATTAAGCCAAAAAAGTGATTAAGGGGAGCCATTATCCAACAACCTTACAATAGCAACACAATAAATACGAAGAGACTATACGCACTACATTTTGAAACTTTTTAAACTACATTCTCGTACGCCCATTTTGGGCGTACCGTGCAATTTTCTCGACGTATACGGTGGAAAACTGAAAAATGGTATGTACGCCCAAAATGGGCGTACGCCCAGGATATAAAACTCCGCCTCGCTTCTTCTTCCTCCTCTCGTCTGAAGCTGCGATTACTGTTCAATTCGTAACCTAAATATCGCCGCCGTCCATTCTTCTCCTATTTCACTCGTTTTTTTCCCCAAATCTATCCCATTCGACTCGTTTTTCTCATACAATCCAAATCCCTCAATCAATTTCTTCAATTTCACTCGGAATCATGCAATCCGAAGAAATGGGGAAAAGCTCGAATCCGGCGACGGCGGTGGTGGAGGCGACGGTGGAGGCTGCGGCTTCGTCTGTTCTCCCTCCCGTCCGTAGGAAGACGAATCCGGCGAAAAAGAAAAAGGGGGGGGGTGGAGCTGCGGTGGCTGCGGTGGTCGGTGGCGCTGGCGAGGGCTCTGGTGGTGGAGGGGAGGAGGTTGGTGGCTCCGTCGAGGTGGCTGGAGGTGAAGCTGGTGGAGCAGGTGGTGGTCGGGGTGGTGGTCGGGGTGGAGCTCGGGGTGGAGCTCGGGGTGGTCGGGGTGGTCGTGATCGGGGCGGTGCGGAAAAACGGGCCCGTTCGATATCACCGGAGAAGACGCTCTCGATCCACGAGGTACGTTAATATTATTTGTTATTTATTAATAAATTATTAAGTAGTCGTTATTTATCGTTATTTATCGTTTAACGTTTAAATAACGATTAAAAAAAGATTTATTAATGAAATATGAATTATTTGTTATTTATTAATAAATTATTAATTAGTCGTTATTTATCGTTTAGCGTGAAACGTTATTTGATAACATTTAATGAAATACGCATAAAATATCGAGTAATCAAGCAATATGGACAATACGAAGATGTGAAATGTCGTTATTTTGGAGTATTTGAGTGTTTCATAACATTTAATGAAAGTTTTATGTAAAGTTTATTTGAGTAACGAAGTGATATCACACACATATGAGTAAAACTATACGACTTATATACTTGAGATTAACTCGTTACTAGGTGAAAGTGACTGTTTAGATATTTCGAAGTGTTCATTTTGTTATTTTATTATAAAAACGAAACCGTCATATTGGTAATGCTCAAATACAACTTTTACATTTCAAGTTTTTCAATGTTTAAGGTCTTATTAACCCGTTTTATGTCGTTTTTAGGTAATGGGCCTCACCAAATCTCAATTCGGCCTTATTAGGCCCGTTGACGTTTTCGTTGATTTTTTTTCGATTCCGAGAATTGATAACGACTAAAGACTTCATTTTCTATCATGTTACAATTTTGAAATTTTGAGTTTCAGCGTTATAAGGCGTTTAAACGAACTGGGCCCAAACTATCCATTTCAAACACAACTATCCAAAGTTTTTACTATATACCCCTTCCTTTTCAAATTTTTCAAGATTTTTTGGCTAAATACCCCTTGCATCATGAAAACTATTTCTTTTTGCTAAATACCCTTTTCTTGTCATTTTCCGTGTACGTCCCTTCATAAACTCGATTTTCGCGCCGTTTTTATTTTTAATCCCGTTTTACTCGATTTTCGCGCCGTTTTTTTTAATCCCGTTTTACTCGATTTTCGCGCCGTTTTTATTTTTAATCCCGTTTTACTCGATTTTCGCGCCGTTTTTTTTTAATCCCGTTTTACTCGATTTTCGCGTCGTTTTTTTTTAATCCCGTTTTACTCGATTTATTGGGCTTGGCTGGGCTGAATTATTTGGGCTTGGTTGGGTTGACTTATTGGGCTTGGCTGAGCTGAATTGTTCGGCTGATGGTTTGAATTGTTGGGATGAATTCTACATCTAGCATACAGCTGGATGTCACTTATATGAAAATGAATGTGTTACAGCTACTACACAGCTGTAAGTCACAGCTGGATGACATAATTTTAAGTTATTGGGCCTTTGTTGTTGTGGGCCTTTTGTCTACACCGACCCAATTTTTCCCTAACCCTAGTAAAACTTCGGCTATAAATTCACTGCCTCAGTGAACCCTTTCATCACATTCTCACTCCGCCGTAAAATCTTCATTGTTTCAAGTTCTTACTCTGTAAGTCTCATTTTTTACTGATTTGGATAGATATCTTCATTGTTTCTAAAATGTTTTCTTACTTTGTATTACAGATTCAAACAAGCATGGCATCATCTTCATCCTCCCCAGTTCCAGCTGAAGGCACTCAGATCCAGTGCCCTAGTAGAAGGTGCTCAAAGACACTCACCGTGTTATCTGCTAATAACAAGGACAATCCCCATACGTATGAACGAAGGTTTGTTACATGTGATTGTAACTGGAGGATCGTGTATCTGGAGCCAGAATACGACCCTCATCATCTCCGAGTCATGGCCAAACTGTTGAAGGAACACGCTGACATGGAGCTCAAACTTCGTATTTTTCACAGGTGGGACAAAGAATCAGCCTTATTCCACCTTGGAGTTCTGTTTCCCAATGAATATGGCCGTGGTCCTCCTTTCCCTGATTCCGATTAGGATGTAATGTTGTTATGTGTCTTGAAAGTTGTTACGTCTTTGCTAAGTCTGTTGTAGTTTCTGGAGTGTCTGTTTTAATTTAACAAGTAATCCCTTGTAGTGAATTCAGAACTTGTTTCATTTAACCCATCTAAAATTAAAAAATAACAGACAAGACAATACTATAAAAAAGGAGTCAAGATATTCAAAGCATAACAGACATACAACAGAAGTCATCAACTAGAATTTCAAAAGGTGAAACATTCAACACATCCGAATTCACTACAGATCAACATCTATACTACCATAATTAATGCGATAGTCCTTCCATTGCTGCATCCTCAGCGCGAACCCGCGATCCAATCCATTCGCACTAGGATCCTTGAACATGCGCCAAACTCCAGGTACAGATGGTACCGGACAGTCTTCTCTAAGGCACACCTAAATTACAAAACATAAATACCATGTTAAGCATTAAGAAAATTGAGTGAAAATCACAAATACTTTAGTGAAAATCATACCGGTATGTAGTGGTTTGCTAAGCCCACACGAGCCATTGCATAAATTTTCAAACCATGACTGGAGCATTGTTGATACACCTTCATCGGTAAGCACAAATATGATCGGACTTTGGATAAGTATATCAAACCAACCTGAAACTTAGTGGCAAATGCTAATCCAATCATGGGCATACTCATCCAGTATCTTTCAGGACATGGTGATCTGTTATAGTTGACCTCTTGAACAAGAGCGTCGAAGTTGTTTGCCAAATCCGGGCGTAGTCTGGTCATGACTCGTCTGTAGATATCACTGTTCTCTAACAGCTCCGTAGTCAGTTCCATGCGAATGCGAGGATATTCTTGTTGGTGATGCCCCAACAACATGGCTAGTGACCGATATCCACAGTGTCCATCCGCCCTTACGTCTTGTGCATCTACAATGTATGGAAACATGAAGAGATCAACATTGTCAACCCCGAAGTCTACCCCACATTTCGTCATTGCTGGCTGAGGGAACTCATCTGTAAGAGTGCAACCTGATAATCCGAACCCCTCTCCACCAGTGCCACTTGAATGACCAAACGCCTCTGCCGCAGTGCACCCAACAACTTCAAACTCCCTCATTATAGTAGGCTCGTTGAAAGTAGGTTGTGCCGCCGTTGCTTTTCCCTTTCCCTTTCCTCTAACCGTCTTATTCTTCACCTTCGCAACATCATTTTTCTCTAATTCTTCCCTTGCGTACTCAAACGCGCTCATATCTCTCTCGGTTCCCCACTTCTTTCCTACCGCTCCTCTTGGTCTGCCAGGATCCTTGATTCCCGTCGTCTCCAACGCAAGACTTTGATGTGGATACTCCAACATTGTGTACAAGTCCGCTATCTGAGACCACTGACTTTCAGGAAGTTCCCCCTTTTGCCATCTATCGTTGAGCTCAATGAATCTCAACTCCCGCATGGTCTGAGGTACACCAATCTCTACCTCCCCGTTATCAAGTTCAATCCTATCCCATTGTAGCTGCCTCCAGAATCTGTGAATCTGATTGAGCTTGAATGGCTTCTTCTGAATAATATGTTGCACCATCTCGTGGATGCACGGTAGGCCTTGACATTCTCGCATCCAGTAATCTTCGCAATGTTCCTCATAATTCTTCGCCTTTATATCCTCCCATATATCCCACAACTTATGCAACGCTCTATCACACACATTATGGAATAGATGCCGAAATATCAATTTCACTTGTGGATTCATTCGTCTGAAAACCCCGGGTGTCTTGATCCGATCCTCTTCCATGGTGACCCTCACCTTCACAATCTGGCCCTCGATGGCTGCATGGATCCTCACAACCATTCGATTAAAACCGCCTATACTTGAACCGATTATTTTCTTCAACACCTTATGCATTCCCTCAACCCTATGTTTTATTTATTCAATGTCGCGTTTAAGTAAAACAACTGTTACATAATAAACTAATAAATAAATCGGAAACGTTTAAGTAAGTTAAAAAAAAATTACCTGTTTGAGGTCCTCATGAAGAAGTGAAGATTGTGTTCCGTCCATGCACAAACAATGTTTGTCTTGTAAGGGATAAGCCACACCTTTTCAATGTATCCGACGACGCCGCTTCTCCAAGATGTTCTCAATCCTAGCAGTCTTTCCTCGTATTGTTCCTCCGTTTTTGATAGAAAAAGTCTCCATACTTGCGAGCACAACCTTTTCACCGATTCCTTATTTTTCAAAATTCTGGTAGCGTTTACCGCGATGTTGTGCTTGATATGAACCAAACACAAGAGGTGTTGAACCGGAAGATCTTTGAACACATATTTGATTGCAGTGATGAGAGCTAGTTCTCGATCGGTCATTATTGCAGTCGGCATTACTCCGGCATCCTCAAACAACTTTCTAAGCCTCTGAATTATCCACAAGTAGTGCATTGTTTCCTCCTTACCCGTGAATGCATATGCAATGTTGAATGTCTTATGCGTGCAAGTGAAACCGACAATCTCCACAAGAGGCATTTTATACCTGCATAATATATTTAAATAATGAAGGAAGAGGCATATGCAATATATTTAAACAAAAAAGTTTTGATATACAACTATTATGTACCTATTCGTCTTGTATGTGGCGTCAATAACCACGACGTACGGAAACATCTTCAACAAGTGCAACGAGTCTTGATGGGCAAAAAACAAGATTTCCACCTCGTTTGATTTCTTCTTGCAGAGGGGATGCACTACATAGCTGCGCTCCTTCAAAAACTTCAAGGTCCATTGTGTAACAGTCAAATCTCCACGATCCTCAAAATGCATCTTCTGAATAAAGTTGGCGATTTGTTTTGTGGATGTTGTATTCCCTGGAAAGGCCGCACTCAACTGAGTAGCAATAACAGACGGCGTAGTCAAGCTGTTCGCACATACCGTCACAAATTTCACCTCGTTCGGCGTCATTCGACCCATGTACGGATGGCCAATGAAGCTAGTGGAAAGCTTATGATTGCGTTGTCCGTATTTTACCTTCACATACCATCCATCTCTCGCATCCCTCGCCCTGAACCTATATCCTCGGATCTCAAACTTGCAATCCGACTTCTTATCCCTACTATCCCGCTCTGTATTAACAACCTCCTTTGTTTCGCCATCCTCTCTTTTCTTTTTCCCTGATCTATACACTCCAGCATGCGAGCACATTATATTCATTTGACGCTCATTGCTATGGCGAGTCACTAATACCATCATAAGTTGTCTACCAATACTCTGAACCCAACGCCTCAAGTGTTCCTTAGTAGGAAACGTTTCTTCGGTATCAAACGAATCATAGTAATCCATACCCTATAATTAATAAAAACTACCATATTTATCACAACTAAAACTTAAAACTACGAGTCCACATCAATCTAAACTATCACTTCTACAAATTATTTGCAACTAAATAACGTAAATAAATACGAAACGATTCTAATTAATTACTAACCGAAAAATCTCCGGCGTCGAAGTCTCCTCCTTCTTCGTCGGTATCGTTGTCCCACATCCCGTCGTCGGGTTCACTAAAATACTCTTTCTCATCCACGATCGCATCGTCTTCGTCACTCCCATGCTCGTTCTCTTCAACATACTCGTTCTCTTCACCGCTCCCATACTCAATCTCCGTCACATATTCAAACTCCTCACCATCACTCAAATTTGTAACTCTCCTATTTGACATTTTTGACTTCAACATCCATCCGAAGTTCCTACATTTATACACATACTACATCCCAAACGGTCATATTCTGAAAAAATAGCCGTTGGGATAAAAACAATCGTACGCCCATAATGGGCGTACAGGCAAAATATACCCCAACGGTCACTTCTGAATTTGGACAAATAGCCGTCACACCAAATTTTTAATGGGCGTACGAGTTAAAAATTGTATTTCCCCAACGGCTATTTGTAAACGGCTATATTATTAAAATTTATACTGTACGCCAGTTTTGGGCGTACGCCTATTTTGGGCGTATACATAATACCGTATTTTGTATTTTGCCTCACAATGGATGTTGGAATTTTGCACTGTCCGCCCAAAACCAGCGTACGCCCAAAATGGGCGTACGACAATGTAGTGTGGAAAGTTGCAAAATGTAGTGCGTATAGATTCAGCCAATAAATACTGTCCAGAATCCAGAGCGTTAAGAGTCAATACGAACTCATTCAGTCTCCAAACAAGTCAAGGAGACGGATCCTCGAGCGATCCAAAAGGCACGAATGAAAACCGAGACTAAATTACAGAATGAACTCATTCAGTCTCCAAACAAGTAATGTCATGGAGTGTCGAGATGAACTCAACCAGTCTCTGAACAAGTCGAGCAGACTTATCGTCGAACGGTCCAAAACACAAGATGAGAAAAGCAAAGGAGCAGAATAAAAACCGAGAATAAATCACAGGAGACGCGGATACAATGACCATTAAGTATAACGAGTTTAAAGATAATGGAGGGTTAATTGTTGTATTGAACACAAAATCAGCTTCCATGGAAATTTGAAAGTGTCATTCACAAGAGCTACAGCTTATTCATGCAAAATGTAATCAACAAACAACAAGTTACATTCCTCACAGAAGATCGACTTGAGCATCTAGGATGATTATGGCTTGTAGTATTTGGTTTGAACAAAGGGCATTTTGGTCACATCTCCAGCATAAGTCTTTCCTCTGACCACAATATTGACCTTAGTTCCAGCCTTATGGTTGCCTGATTTCACATACCCAATAGCAATGTTCTTCTTCAAGCAAGGACTAAATCCACCGCTCGTAACTTCACCAATGCTCTCGCCTTTCTCGCTCTTGATCTCACTATGGCCTCTTGCAGGTGGGCCGGTTGAGAACAGGCCAACTCGCCTTATTGCTGGTCCCGTCTCAATCTGCTTCAGTATGACTTCAGCACCCAAGAATCCTCCTTCTGCTCTTCTCCTCTTCCCTATTGCCCATGTCAGTCCAGCTTCAACTGGAGTGATGTGTTGCTCGAGGTCGTTACCATATAAACATAAGCCAGCTTCCAATCTCAAGCTGTCACGAGCTCCTAGACCGGTCAATCTTACCTTGCCTTCGGATTTCTCCAAGATTGCTTTGGCTAGATCCACCGCGTTTTCTGATGGGACTGAGATTTCAAACCCGTCTTCACCTGTGTACCTTTTGAATGTCACAACAACAACAACAACAATCAACTCAGTATAATCCAAACACATCATTGTTTCTGCTCCCTCAGTTATGGAATAAATGTCATTCTAAGTTGAGAACTGGTGAGTTAAGAGAAATGTTAATGAATGCTGCACATATTGATATAATCTATGCAATTGGTAAAAATTGAGGTCAGCAGTCACTAACTTGCAATTTTTTTGAGAAATTTTGTAGCATTATAGCTTGATGATTGCATTTCCTAATGGCTGTGTATTATTAATCAGGCAGCAAAAATATAGAACAGTATCCTTACCCAGTCCTAGTGAGATAGCAGTGAACTCCATTAATATTCAGCATCTGAAATTCTCCAAAGTAAAACTTGCTCAAGTCCACTTCCGTAAGTTGCTGAAGAGAAGGCGCAGCTAGAGGACCCTGATGATGAAAAAAAGATTGCTAATTTACACCAAAGAGTATAAATTTGCTTAATTAATATGATGAATGAAGATTAAGGATCAACCTGGAGAGCTAAAAGAGATCTCTCATCATGAATATGCCATGACACATCACCGCCTTTCGCCTTAAACACTTTCATGTGCTCCTCTATATGAGCCAAATCCTTGTCTCTACAACCGGCATTCACAACCAAGTATATATGATCATCAGTTACCTTTGTGATAACCGTGTCATCAATTGCTCCTCCTTTCTCGTTTGTAAAAACAGAAAGAGTACCAGTTCCTGGGGCTAATCCAGCAATGTCACCAACAACAAGCTTCTCAAGAAAAGGAATGCAGTCTTTTCCTTTAAGGCTAAGCCCACACATATGTGCAACATCAAAGAGACTACCATTCTCCCTGCAATTCACAGTGCTGTCAATTATGGAGTCCTTGTATTGGATTGGCATGCTCCATCCAGCAAAAGGCACCATTTTTGCACCATGTGCAACATGGAAGTCATAGAGGGCGGTTTTCTTGAGATCAGCCCCGGATGCAAAAGTCCTACGGGTTATGGACTTCTTTTCGGCCTGAGCAAGGCGACGAGATATGGATTGCCCAAGTTGCCATAGTCCTCCTCTCATGTTCACACCTCAAATTGTTCCTGTCATCAATCATGAGAGCATGGCAATCATCAGTATTCTAAGCATTTGTGGGTGAATCATCTACTTACTTTGTTCTTCTGCCTCCTAGACAAGTACTACACATAATGCTGAAGAATCTGACAGAGACCAGATTGCATCAAAAAAAAATACAGGGCTCAACACTGATCTATCAAATAGCTCTTAAATTACAACAGGTTTCAAATCCGTTACAGCATCCAATGTGAAATTGCCCATCATTTCAATCAGTGGAGTAAAGAAAATCATCCAAGATTGAAGTAGGCCAATTATTGAACAGATCCAAATAGACAATGTTCTAATCCGACATTACTAACAGCAAACTGAAGACCTAAATCGATGATAAAATCGGCTAAGAAGACGAACACAATGAGATTAGAGCACGAAGTAATACCTCAATCAATGTCAAATAGTGGGGTGAAGATGAAACAATATAATCAGATCAGCATAGGGAGGAAAAATACAGGCAAAACAAAGAGGCCAAGGTGTTCGATAAAAGTTTCAAGAGAAAGTAAACCTACCTACCACCACCAATCCAATCCAATCCAAGGAGAGGATTTTTATTGCGTATATCCTTTCTAGGAGGCGCTTGGAGGTTTATTCACCCGAAAAATGCACCAGCTTCAGGGAAAAGTATCGATCTTTATTCACGTATAAGGCGCTAATGCGGCATATACATGATGGGCTTAATAAACATTACAATATGGTGTATCGATATGGGTTAAAGACAAGAAAATTTGTGAGGGAAAACGAAGACAAAGAGTTTGGGTGAAAGGCAGTGGGTGGATGAGAGGGAATCACCTCTGCCAAAGCCCAATCTTGAGTGAGTGGCAACAAAAGGATTGGCATTTCTTGATTTTCCATCTATTTTTTTTTCAAAAAATAATTGAAAATGGTATAGAATGTCAAACAGATTCTTCTGATATTGCTCAGTTTGAAGATATCAGCTCGGTTTTTGAGTGGATTCACAAGGAAAGTACAAACTGATTAAATCACAACTTTTTATTATTACAGCAAGAAGAACCAAGTACAATTTCCTAAAAACTGAAAGCAAAGATATTACAGATCAAACAAATGGATCCTTTGAGATGAAGAATCCAATGAAGCTGATCAACCTAATCACCAAACAACAGTGTAACCCAATTTTCCTAATTCCTTAAACCATCTTACAACTCTATCACCCCGTAGTGATACTAATGCAAGCTCAAGTAAACTTGATCGGTCAGTTTTCAGTGAGTAAAACCAAATCAGAAATCAAAGGTGGAACTTGGAAGGAATGAACCAAAACTGTTTTCAAGGGTGAGTGTGGCGTCCTCTCGCCCTCCCACAAAGAAGAGCATTCTTAGGAATGGGAAGCTCGTCTCTTGGATCTTTGGAAGGAGTGTAAACTCTCATGTACAACTGTTGTCCTAAGTATTGCCTTGCCCAATTCTGGGATCTTATGTTCCACATTCCTGCATTGTCTAGTGACATGTATATTGCTGTCCATGCCTTTGGATACACCTGGCATTAAATAGATAACAATCAAGAAAAGAATGTTAATAAATCCTAGGGACTGAATTTAGCTGACACAAAAAAACATCTTATCAGATATATACCTGAACTGTAGAGCGAGAAATCGCATCCCTTAAGTTGTAACCCGATCTTTTAGCGGCTGTCCATTGCCCTCCATCCATCCTGTTACATAAACATTGTCAATAGACTGTACATCTTGAAATCTAAATTTAGAAGTATTCAATCTGAAAAGGTATTTATTTAAGTAGTTCTAGTTTACTGTTTTTGTTAAAATATCATGACTTTCCTAAAACTTACCCAACGACAAAGAAGGCGTAGCCATTAACGTGCCAAGACTGCATGGAATCTTCCCAATTCTGGAAGATGATCTCAATGAAGGATCTGTAGTTAGTGCCCAACACAGAAGTCTGAAGGTAGGCATTCTTATTATAGGAGGGAGTGCTGGAGATACTGTTGACACTGAAAACTCCTTGGATGTTGAAGTAGTCAGCTACCTTCAATGGAGTGTCAGGTGCAACATAAGATACTCCATTGACAGCGTATCTCTGCTTGCCATTAATCCAAGGAGCCGAATTTGCTAGAATAATGGTGCGCGAAAGTGGGACCATTCCATAGTGGTACGAGCCTTGTGGGTTCGGTCTTGGCCCACTTGCAGTTAAGTTCCTCCTATTGCATTTAACAGTAGATTTCACATTATAAATCTACATTTTGGAAGCAAATAAACCAAATCTTAATGGGTCATGCAAGTCTTGATGTTGTAACGTAGTTCTAAATTACCGCTACAAATGTTTTTTACATAAAAGAGCAGTTCTAAAATTTCTATGGGAGAATTAGTCTAGTACTAAACAAATGATGTAAAATAGAGAAGTTTCTTTATAAAATTTCTTCTATTTTGCTTGAGATATAAGCATCTTTCTTCTTTCATTTTAGGTGAAAATACAAGTCTTTTTTCTTGATTACATGACAATGTAGATATGGTAGGATGTAAGTTACCTTATGGTTCTAGCCTGGTGGAGTGACAAGGCAATCTGGGTGGTGGGACCACCAGGAAGAGGACCCGAGACCTTCTTCCAGGAGTTGCTATAGTGAAGGACGGCTGCAGAGGTGAGTACTTTTTTAGTGAACCTTGATGAGACGGCTATGTAGTAGTCTTGTGGCGCTTGGTTAGCTGTCACTAAAACCGACATTGACTGACCCAAATGGATGTCAAGGGAAGTGTATGTCGACTGCACCGTGTGGGACCCCTCAACCTCAACCAACTTCATAGTATGGCCTTGAATCCTGAAGTTTATGGATGTTGAGATTCCCACATTGGATATCCTGAATCTGTAAGTCCTCCCTGGATCGACGGTAAAAGCATGTCCATTCCATCCGGCACCGTTTATTAGGATGCCATCCGGGAAGGGAAGGTCATGGCCTTTGTTTAGTCTTGTCCTAAGCCGCTAAACAAACATAACCAAAAATCAACACACATTGCATATTGCCATGTTACATTACATTTTATACAATGTGGTCACTTTTGCATTGGTTTTACCTGGTGGCTTAATCTGAAAAAGTCACCGGTCAGTATGGTAAAGTCTCCTGCAGGAGCAGGGAAGGGAACCGGGATTTTAGGGCGGCTGAGAATTTTAATGCCTCCATAGCCGCCAGCAGCGCGGTGGAGGCTGAGAGATGGGAAGTAAAAGTAGCTTCCAATTTGATCTTTGGCTTGAAGAACATAGGTGTAGTTCTTTCCTGGTGGAATTGGACAGTTGGTGCCTGACACTCCATCTTGCCATGAATTTCTTCTGTTTTGCAATCCATTCCTACCAAACACAATCAAGATTTGATCTTTAATTAAGGTTTGCTTCAAGTTTACTGCATATCATCATAATTAGGACAATGATAGGTAATGGAATTAAGAAGCTTTGAATAAATTGAGGTCACATGTGAAGTAAGGTGGATTACAATGTAGCCAATCACACCACCGCAGGAGTCACGAGCATAGTAATAATTTCACCACATCCAAGAAATTAACTTTTTTAATCAAGATCCCATCCCCCTACTTTCCAGAAAATCATAATTTATAAATTGTTCCTTCATTACTAAATAATTTTTAAAAACCCTAACTACTGCATATGTCAGTTGAGTTCATCACCAATAGTATACATTAGCAACATTGTATACTTATTATAGAATATAATAATTTTGCTTCAATAACTAAGAACAGTTTTCTCCCAAACAATAGAGATCCTCACCTAAAGGTGCAACTAGATCCAAATCTAAGAAGTCCCACTCCTTTGTGAAGAGTGATGTACTAAATTAAGTCATGGTGCAATTTAATACTACTCCAGCAGTACCCAGTAAACAGCAAGAATACAGCTACACAACTAATTAAAAAACTCAGAAACCATAAATTGAAAAAAAGAAGAAAAGAACAGTTGTTGCAGTAGCACAATGCAATGTGATAGGGAGGAAGAAGAAGAAGTGATTAATGAAGGTACCAAGTAAGAAGGAATGGCTCATTCAAGTAGTTAAACACACTGATGACCAAATTGTCATTGGTTATACAGTCAATCTCTGGCCCTGGGAATTGCCCATTTATCAATATTCCCTGCACAGAAAAGATGAGCAAAAAAAGCTTAAACAAGAACAACAAAACCAGATAAAATGGCAACACCATTGTATACTACTAACCTGTTGCTTGACACCCAATGGGTAAATGTTACCATATGTAATTTTCCAATTGTAAAATCTATATGGGTTATCTCCATTACTGCCCTGGATTAGGAGCAATAGAAGAATGAAAGAAGAAAAATAGGGCATAGCTATGCTTTTGCTCATCTTCAACCTTCTATCAAAAATTCACAGGGAAATTTTTTCCCAAGTGAAATTGGAGAGTCCTAGATCTCACTCTTTTGAGTATGTATTTTCAGTAGGAAGGAGACAGGAGGAAATATAAAGGATATGGCTGTCCTCATCTTGTGAGGTGACCGCTGAATTATTAATTTAATGTATTTTGAGTCTTCTTTATTTTATAGAGTAATGTAGTGGACACGTGAGGTCAATGCTAATTTTTCCCCACTATTCAAGATAATTTTTGTAATTCCGACCAATATATATATAAAAATATAGTTACGTGTTATATTGTTTAATTTATGTACTTTAAGAATATAAAATACACATCAACATACGTAGAGGGAGAAACATGAAAAAAATTAAGGGATAGAAGAAGTACAAAATTACCTTATAAAATATTTTTCTTCTATCTTGAACTCTTAATCCATCATGAGTAGCTTTTTGGGGTTAAAAATCGGAAATATAAGTAGTTTTTTTGGTAGAATCATAAGTCTTTTTCTAGTTCACATGAAGTGTATATTTGGTATCAACATCATGGCTATTGCTACAATTTGTTTGTTAGATTTTTCTTATCATTACTGTGCCATTTAGTCAACCATATATGTCACTCTTATGTAAATAAGCTTCCCTTCTTGACCACTAGCGTCATTCAACAATCCTAAGAAGAAGGCGAGACATGTGGTAATCTATACAGCTGTGTAAAAAAAAAAGCTACAAATTGAAGCAGTTGACAATGGAAAAAGAATCAACATGCCATGAGGAACCATGTGAGTTGGATTCACAAAATGGCCTACCTGAAATCAAGTTGAATGAGACAGAGCATCAATAATCTTGATAACTCACAAAAACAAAACAAAAAAAAGTTAAGGGATAAAAAAAGGGATGAACACAAGATCCAATTACCAAACAATAATGACAAAATGTAACAGTAAGGGAGTGTAGGGTTCCGAAGAGAGTCACAGCTCACACATGATGCCAACTTCACATGTTCATTTGGGGATTTCCCATTTTGAAAACATAATAATAAAACTATTACGATGTGTTTGGTTCTACAAACTTAATGCATTATGTTACATTATCTTACATAAAATATAAAGAAGTTTTTACCGAAAAACACCCGTAAAAGTGCTCATATTGCTCAAAATCACCTCATTAATTAAATATTACCGAAAATCACCCTATTAACGTATTTCGTTAGTCATTCACCACCTATTTTCATTTTTCATCTAACTCCGTTTAGCAATCGGACACGTGTCAATTTTTTATTATTTTTATTAATAAAAAAAATTAAAAAGATCAAAAGAAAAGATAAAGAAAAAAATTTTAGGTCATCCTCCTGTTTTCTTTTCATGTTCTAGCCGTCTTCAACCTCTCATCAAGATCGTTGCACGAAAATCAACATTTGGAGCCAAAATTTTCTTTCGGCCAAAGGAATTAGCCTCACAAAGCCCATTCGACAAGCTCCATAGCATAACAATCTCGTATCAGGCGAAGAAGATAACCCAATCGGCGTGGCTCTGTGAATCCGCATAACTTTCTCGATCGGCCATGAAACATGCGATTCCTTGCGCCACGAGCTCCGATTTAAGCTACCTAGCTAGTCGATTGGTATTACCGCCATTGACAGAGCTCGCAAAGACGAATAACCTCGAATTGGTGAAGGAAATCTGAGCGCTCTGGTGGTGGAGTGCAACGAAAGGCGTCGGGATTCGGGTTCGAGTATGGTTGCTCTTGGGGATTGTAAGGCGAAGGTAAAGGCGGAATAAGGAAGGGATGAACAAATCTAAACTTAAATTCACATTTCATGTGCCTTGAGCTCCTTTAATGGCTTATCAAGTTGTATGCCCAACAATGGAGAAAGGCGAGGTGGAAGACGACCTACATGGTCCTCTCTATTTTACTTTTTTCTTCTTTATGTATTTTATCTATTTTCTTAAGTAAAAATAGAAAATAAATTTAATATCTATTTTTTTAGATTGTAAAAATAATAAAATTGCCACGCATGCGAGTGTGACGGAAAACAAAAGTGGGTGGTTAATGAGTAACGAAATACGTTAAAAGGGTGGTTTTCGGTAATATTTGATTAATGAGGTGGTTTTGAGCAATATAGACATCTTTACGGGTGGTTTTCGGTAAAAACCTCAAATATAAAATTTAATACAAGATAATGCATTTCATATTTGGAGTCCAAATGGATCTAAGCTCACCCACAAAATTTAATACAATGACTTTCTTAGAATACATGCAGAATGACTCTCGTGTAACATAAACTCATACCCTGTCATTTGTCTTATGTATTAACTTACCCTTTTCATGGGTAATTCAGTTGTCAACTTGCCATGAAAAGAGTGCATCTAAATCTAGGAAACAAACTTATAATTAGATAGTAATAATTTGTTGTCATAAGTCACAACCTTAATTTTAAGTTACAGCGACTCATATCTAATAAAAATAGTAAAAAATGTAAACTAGGCTCTAATATTTATATACCAACAAGTCTACATGTTAGCTGGAGAGCAGAGGATGCAGATCCAGAAAACCAAATGGGCCTACAATGAGAAAATAATGGACCTACATTTCATTATTGCTGGGAAAGTAGTGGAGCAAAAATAGACATTACCTATTCACTTGTGAAGTTTGAATTATGCACATTTGGATGGCCTAACTTAAGCTAGAAATATATAGTACAACATGGTTTTGTTGGTTAAGCTTAACAGATCAGACAATAAACACTGAATAGCATTATTAGTTATGTAAATACAGTTTTACCTAAAAAAATAGCAGCAGCATGAGACCTCATTTTGCGGGCAGAATGCAAGGAATGAACAAAACAATAGAGATGACTAAGATACAGAGATCAGCTGTGATGCTGATCTGGGTAAAGGGTCTGATTGAGCTTCCTTCACTAGCTTCAGTTGAATTGGAAGACGCCTTTGCGCTATTATTAAAATTCTTACTGCACTCAGCCAAAAATAAACACTTATGAAGACAATCTTAACATATAAAGAAGGTATTATGAGAGATAAACAGAGACATTGAGACAGTATTTAGTATTTACCTTCCTGGAAAAATGCAACTGCCATGACCTGCACACACATCCAAGAAGATCAAGAAAAGGTTGTTAGAATCTGGAATGTTTGGCTTTCTAATTCTGTTTCTGCGACTAAGAAGGTAAGCTGCATTATGCTATAAAGGGTTAAACATTTGACTCTATGCAACTAACTAAATATAGGATTTTATGTTATGAACTTAAGTTCAGAGCCAACATTAGAATACAAATTTAAATATTGAAAGAGGATGCTTACTAGGGTCAGTTGTAGTAACAGTAGCTGCACCCTTAAAATCACATGAACCGGGCGTCTTTCCTTCATTCTGATAATAGCTATCAAAAGCATAAGAAGCATGGTTCTTCACATTATTTGGCTGATAACAACTCTCCCCATGCTGAATCTCACTACAATTTGCTTTCCCGGGCCCACAAGCCCAATCCAAGGCCGTCTGCAACGTCCTCGTATCGACTCCATCCATGGCAATGCAAAACGTTCGGTTCGTCGTATCATTAGCCAAGAAAGTGCCGCTCCCCGAAACGTGCAACAAATACACCGCACTCGTGTTAGCATAAAACAAACCCCAATTCGCCTCGGAAACTGGAAGCGACAGTAAATCCTCGTTGAAAAGCTCGTATATGTACACGCTAGAAGTAATCTCCGGGTGAAACGGGGTACCACTTCGATCGAAAACATGCCTTATGAGATTAGAGTTATAAGTATCTGCATTGTCTAATGTAGCATAAGGCTCCTTTGAGTCGCCTTTAGACGGCCACCCGGTTTCAGTCACCAGCACCACAACATCACTCACATTGAGATTCTTCATAGAGAAATAGGCTGAATCTACCATGGCATCATACACATTTGTATAATGGAGCAATGTATTAGGGTCCACCATCTCCTTTGATGGTGTCAAGGGCTTGAACAATGAGTTATCCAATGGAACCACCCCATTGTTCTCCATGAAAATATAGTAAGGATACAAGTTCATCATAAGAGGCGACTCGGTTCTCGACAAAAACTCGATAATCGGCACCAGATACTTTGCCATTGAAATATTGAAATATGCCTGTGATGGTGGGAAAGGGTCAAGAATCAAGGAGGCTGAATGTGGAGTTGAGACTTTGATTACATTATGAAGATTTGCAGCAACAAGGGAACTGTAAATGGATTGAATGGCGGGTAAAAGCAAAGGGGCAACAGAAGGGAGGGTAGTTAAGACTTCATCCCCTACAGAAATTGCAATGATTAGGGTGTGTGGATAATGATGCACTACATTGCGTTTGACCCATGTGGCGGCTGTTGTATTTGAGGATCCGATTGCGATAAGTTGGTTGTTGGGTACTCCGATTATGACCTGGATCTTGGTTCGGGACAATGCTTTCAGTATATCCGGGTCTGCATCATAGAGCCTCACATGGGTGATCTTTTGAAACTGCAGAAATTTTACCAAATCTGTTGGGGATAGAAAGTTTGAAGCATCGGTTCCAATGTTTACGCCCACATAAGGTTTATTATCTATCTGGGTTTGCTTGATTTCTGCTATCAACTTCGCTTTGACTGAAATTAACAACCGAAATTCGCTAATGAACTTGGGTTTTACTGAAATTGATGAAATATGAAGTCAGCAAATGACGAAAGATTTGTACCTGGAAAGAGTAGCAAGTGAGCAGTGAGGAAGAAGATGACGAAAGGGGAAACGGCAGCCATTAAAGTGTAGGTTGAGCTTCACGTTTATCATCCTCTATCTATGGATGAACTCAAAATCGTTGCATTTGGTTATAGGTAAGAGAAGTCTTTCAATTTCAGCTGAAGTAGAGTCTTGTGGCATACACTTGTAAGCCTAATTGGAAGGTTATTCTCCAGATGGCTCACTGAAAACAGAGAGGAAAGAGGGAAGGAATTTAAAGACCTCGAAGATTTGATCTTTATACGGATTTGACCATATTGACCTCGTTTACCGACAAGGGAATTTGTATGAGAAGCACTGCTTCCATTTTTAAAATCTTTTGGCTTCCCTTTGTGCCCATGTGTGTTTGGTGATGAAAACAGAGATGAATAAATTTTGCATTTATCATCTCTGTTTGAAATTCAAACAGTACAAGGCAGCTCCTAGAGACTTCTTCATTTGAGTTTAATTTGTATTGTATAAGTTCCCGATGTTATTAGAGAGAAAGTTGGAATGATCGACACGAAAAACAAGTTGCATAAAATTAGATTTCGATGGTTTGGAGATGTGCATAGGAGAAAATCATCTCGACAGACTCTGTTGGGAAAAATACTCAACTTTTCCGACTTATCAGATTTGTGTGAATGCAAAATAATAGAGAAAATAACACACAATATCAATATTCTCTAACACTACTTTAACTATGAAGAAAACTGAAATGATTACAATGTTTGAACTCTCAACCCAATATTCCCTTACAACAAAGAATTCTGAAAAGCATTCATGTTTTAATCTAAACTAGTTTTTCTCTTTTGTTTCTGGAATCCCTTTTTAATTGAATGCACTAACAAAATAATTACAACATTATTTATACTTGCAAAACAACTTAAAATAGTTTGTGGAATTACGTAGCTCCTTAATTCCATCACACATTATTCTCCTAATTTTAACTCCATAAAATCGGGTTGTATTTATTCTTCTTAATTGTAGTAAAAATAGCTAATTGCTATTTCCAACAATCTTCCACTTGAAGACTAATTTTAATTTGTCTTCACACCTTGGTTTATGTACTAGAGCATTTTGGTCTCAATTCTCTAGTAGGTCAACTAAAGTTGAGCAAAACTTCAATTTATCCAGTGTCTTGGGGCTTGTTTCAAGCCATACAAACTCTTCTTGAGTTTACACACCATATCCTCTTTTCCACTTTCTGAGAAACCTTCAGGTTGGTGCATGTATATCTCTTCATCTAAATCACCGTGAAGAAATGTAGTCTTCACATCTAACTGTTCTAGATGAAGATCTTCAATGGCAACAATACTCAAGACTGTTTTGATGGTATTGAGCTTCACAACTGGAGCAAATATCTCAGTGTAGTCTATTGCTTCCTTCTGTTGAAATCCTTTTACAACTAAGCGAGCTTTGTATCTCTTAGAGCCATCATGCTCATCTTTCACTCGATATATCCATTTGTTATGAAGTGCCTTCTTCCCCATAGGTAACTCGGAGAGCTCCCATGTCTTGTTTGAACATCAAAGATTTCATCTCATCTTTCATTGCAAGCTCCCACTTGCTTGCATCTGTGGTCTGACATGCTTCTTCATAGCATTCAGGCTCTCCTCCATCTGTCAACAACAGATAATTCATGTATTTTATATTAGGAACATGAGGCCGTGAAGATCTTCTCAATGCTGGAGCTGGACCTTGTGGTGTGCCTGAAGGTAGAACACCTTGCCCAGATTCTTCGATCTCATGACTTGTTACAATTGGTTCTGTCACAAGATTATCTGGAACATCCTCAACTTCTGCAAATATCGGCCATCTTTGCTCTGCATCATCATCTTCTATTTTATGCCTATCTTTATACATGATCCTTTCGTTGAAAATCACATCTCTACTACGAATCATCTTCTTGTTTTCGTCATCCCAAAGGCGATAGCCAAGCTCATCACCACCATAGCCAATGAGCGTGCATTTCTTGGATTTGGGATCAAGCTTGTTTCTGCCGTGGTCACCAATATGCACATATGCTGCACAACCGAAAACTTTAAGATGCGACAATGTAATCTCTTTTCTACTCCATACCTCTTCTGGTATCCGATGCTCTAACGGAACCGATGGAATTCGATTAATCAAGTAAGCTGCTGTATTGACTGCCTCTGCCCAAAACTGCTTTGGTAAACCTGATTGTAAACGAATGCTTCTAGCTCTCTCTGTCAATGTTCGATTCATACGCTCAGCTACACCATTTTGTTGAGGTGTACCTGGCACTGTTCTCTCCATTCGGATCCCATGCTCATAGCAGAAATTCTTAAATGTGATGTCCACATATTCACCACCATTGTCAGCTCTAATTCGTTTAACCTTCAAGTTTGTCTCATTTTCAACCATTGTCTTCCATCTCTTAAAAATCTCAAAAACTTCAGACTTATGTTTTAGAAAGTAAACCCATACCTTCCGAGAGTGATCATCAATGAAAGTAACAAAATAGTGTTTCCCACCAATGGATGAAATACTTGTTGGTCCCCAAACATCAGAGTGTACAAGCTCTAACCTCTCCTTCTTTGGGGTTCTGGAATTGATTTGAAAGCTTACCCTCTTTTGCTTTCCAAGTATGCAGTCCTCACACATGTCTATCTCAACTGAACGTAGACCTGGGAGTTTTCCTTTTGAAAGCATAACTTTCATTCCTTTCTCACTCATGTGGCCAAGTCTTTGATGCCATAAGTTGGAATACTCATTTCCTTCGGCAACTGAGATTGAACAATAGCCTCATGTCGTCATGTAAAGAGTACCACTCTTTTTACCATGAGCTACTATCATTGCACCCTTTAAAACCTTCCAATTGTCACCGTGGAATATTGTAGTGTAACCTTCGTCAACCAACTGACCAACTGATATTAAGCTCTTTCTTAGGTCGGGAATGTGTCTAACATCCCTTAGCTTCCAAACAGACTCGTTCAACTTAATGTTTACTGCACCCTTTCCAACCACTTTGCATGGTTGATCATCTCCAAGGTATACATACCCATGGTTTCCCGAGACATAACTATTGAAGTTCTCTTTCTTCGAAGTGGCGTGAAATGACGCTCCAGAATCTATCACCCAAGATTCTTTCTTGCTCTCTAAAGAGCAAATCAACACATTGTCTTTTTCCAAGCTGGAAGTTATATTCGCCTCTTCCTTCGTCTCTTGGTTCTTTGGTGCACTCCTGCACTGATTCTTGTAGTGCCCAATCTTCCCACAATTCCAACACTCAATAGTCTTTGAGCTAGAGGAATTATTTGGGTTTGTAGATCTTGACTTCTTGTCTCTTGACCTACTATTATGGTTTGATCTTCCGTGTCCATTCCCTCTGGTTGAATTTCTTCCTCTAGACTCTGTATGCAATACTGAAGAGGTTGATGATTCACCCGACCCTTTTCGTCGGATCTCCTCACTGAGAACCAGATCACGAACATCATCATATTTTAACTTATTACTTCCCGATGAGCTACTCACAGCTGTGACAGTAGCATTCCAACTGTCTGGAAGTGATGATAAAAGTATCAATGCTCGTACTTCTTCATCGAATTCAATTCCAACGGAACTTAATTGGGTTGTGACCGTATTAAGTGCATTCAGATGTTTAGCTACTGATGCATCTTCTGTCATTCGCAAATTAAATAACCGCCTCATTAAATGAACTTTGTTTGAGGCTGATGGTTTCTCATACATATTGCAAAGAGCTGCCATGAGACCTGCCGTGGTCTTTTCTTTCGCTATGTTGAAAGCAACATTGCGAGATAGCGTCAAGCGAATGACTCCAAGAGCTTGCCTATCCAGAAGATTTCAATCTGCATCTTTCATGTCCTCTGGCTTATTCTCTGACAGAGGTAAATAAAGATTTTTCTGATATAGGTAATCTTCAATCTGCATCTTCCAAAATCCAAAATCTGCACCATCGAACTTCTCGATTTTGACCTTTCCTTCATCTATAGCCATTGCTCCCACTCAAATCTGACTTCGTTGGATCGTGTAGAACCAAACGCTCTGATACCAATTGTTGGGAAAAATACTCAACTTTTCCGACTTATCAGATTTGTGTGAATGCAAAATAATAGAGAAAATAACACACAGTATCAATATTCTCTAACACTACTTTAACTATGAAGAAAACTGAAATGATTACAATGTTTGAACTCTCAACCCAATATTCCCTTACAACAAAGAATTCTGAAAAGCATTCATGTTTTAATCTAAACTAGCTTTTCTCTTTTGTTTATGGAATCCCTTTTTAATTGAATGCACTAACAAAATAATTACAACATTATTTATACTTGCAAAACAACTTAAAATAGTTTGTGGAATTACGTAGCTCCTTAATTCCATCACACATTCTTCTCCTAATTTTAACTCCATAAAATCGGGTTGTATTTATTCTTCTTAATTGTAGTAAAAATAGCTAATTGTTATTTCCAACAGACTGTATGTTTGAAGGACTAGACTTTGGAGAGTTGTATAAATGTAGATGATGGTAAAAAAAGAGTTGAGAGATAATTATGTATGACCCTGCAGCTTGCACACATAACACTCGCACAAAATGATTCAAAATATGAAGTTTTAGATGACTTAAGACACCAACACGTGAAGAGATAAAATCAAGGTGGTGAAACTATAAAGACTGACATATGAATGTTCGCCGTTAGCTTAACTCAGAGAGTGCTTTTGGATCCTCAACTCAGATTTTTCTTATCTTTTCTAGTGTTATTGATTAATGTTATCCAAGTTTTTTTTTTTGTTGGCATTGTCGGTTCACATCCTCCCGGCGATTTGTCGAGGAATGGATTGTCCACATCTTACCTTCATACCCTACTTCGGCAGGAACAAAGTAGGTCGATTGTTTTTGTTGTCATTTCTTTTTTTTTTGGTGTGATTTTGTTGTCATTTCTAATCTGGGTCGTGAATGTTTTCTTAATGTTTCTTTTATTGTCATTTTTTTTTTCATTTAATCAACGATGAGCAACAAGAATAATACTTAGGATTAGGTGAGAATATTGCTTTGCTGAGCATAAAACATCTATTCCTGAGATATGCATATCTAGGGCTAATAAAACAATATTGCCGAAATGAGCCAACATCTTGTCTGAATTTAAAATACTCCGTAGTAAATTATTGCAATCCGAATTGCTGTTGTATTGTGTGATTCTGCCAAGTTGTGAGGTGGTGAGAATGACTGATGAGTGATGAACAACCCTATAACTTGTGTCTGGTAACAAACACAGAAAATTATAGACTGGTACCATATGAACGGATAGGAGTCACGAGTGCGTTTAATTCATTTTTATGGCTTTCCCCAAATATTCAAATGAAAGAAAATTCTGAGAAACTGTACTACAATACATACGTGTGATGCTTTAACTTTGGAGATGACAAATGGAATCATATTACCTTATTGAAAAATGTGAAGAACTTGTTTGTATGACTCATGTCTTGTGCTAAAATTCTAATCTAACTTCAGAATTTGCATTTTGATTTCGGCAGGTAGATGTAGCCATTCATGGATTACCATAAATTTAAATTCACTTTGATTTGTGATTTGGTTTGTAACTTTTATATCTAGTTATCCACCACATTTAAGCAGTAAAATCAAATCTAAGGAGAATTACAGAGGAACAATCTCTTTATCTTATTTCAGAGAAGAAACATGTACACAGATAACAACTCTTCCCTGTCCAACACAACTTCGCCAAAAATAAAACACCCTAACACTCCTATTATTCTTACCCTCGTTCCCCATTTAGAGCATCAAATAACCAAATAAAAACATAAGATACTCTTCACATCGCTACAAAACATTAGCCCAGTAGAGATCTACAGAACCCCACAATTAGCACTTGAGTGCTCCTGCAGTATTCACATCCATTGACATTCAACTCTCATCTCAATCTCGATCTCGTTCCTTCCAACATCTCGATGATCGTACTCGTCTTTCATCTAAGAGCATTAACGAAAGCCATCAACGACTCGACATCCCTCTTCTCAGAGGGGTACTTAATAGGCTGAGAAGAGTGCTTAGGGAAGAACAAGATAGTAGGGAAACTCCCTAGCTGCAACTCCCTTGCAGCAAACTCCTTGTTCTCACCATCAGCCCTAAACTTCCCGACTTTGACACCCGACCCCGCCAACTCTTCCGCCAGCTCATCATAAGACGCTTCCATCCCCTGGCAAAACTGACACCAAGGCGCGTACATAACAACGATCCAGGGCTCCCTCCTATCGTTCAGCTTTGCCAAATTCTCAATCCCCGCCCTACTCAATGACACAACCCCGTTCGACTTAAACAAATCTTCGACCGTGACGGTCCCATTCGCATTCCCGTTGGCATTTTCCGACTCCTTGATATTCCCCTTGTGGAGCCCGCATTCCTTGGCCTTAGCATCCTCCCACCACCACCTCCCTTCCCGCTCGTGCTGACCCGGGAGAACCGCCCTTGTGCAAGGCTCGCACCCGATTGAGACGTACCCTTGTGCGTGCAACGAGTTGATTGGGACGTCCATCGCACGAAGGAAGCTCCACACGTCGTTTCCCTTGACGTTCGCAACAGGGTTCCATTTCACAAGGCTACCGACTCCGCCTTCTAATCCTTCAAATACGGGGTCGACTTGGACAACGGGGACTTCGGATCGGGTCCCGGGAGACTGGTCCTTTCTCTGGCCTGTGATCCAGGCTCGTAGACCCTTGAGGGCACGTCTCAAGGGTCGGACTTTCCTGACCCTGCAGCACTCCTGGTGGCCGTCTTCATAGAAGGAGAAGAGACCCTTGTTTCGGACTAGAGCTTGGACTTCGACTGAGTCGGGAAACATGTATTCGATGTGGATGTTGTAGTGTTTTTCGACTTCATCGAAGAAGCGGTATGTCTCGGGGTTTAGTCTTCCTGTGTCCAGGCTGAAAACCCTGAATGGTCTGCCGGTTAGCTTTGCGTATTCTATCAAAGCAACGTCTTCTGCACCACTGCAATAGATGAATGCGCAAATTGAGGTTAGATGATGGTAGTGATCACTCGATTGTGACAGAGATTTAAACAAAATCAATAACAGAACACATTCAGGCTAAAACAGTGATCATGGGCTGCTGGGTAATTCCTCTGCCTAATTGGTATTTTGACATTCTTCAAAGTAATTTATCAAGCAAGAAAATAGGTTTGGATCTCCCAAATCTTACCATGGTTGGACACTTAGTAAATTTTTAATGACGGAATAATTTAAATTAATAAATAAGATTCTTGATTTAAAAAAAGTATATTCTCTTGAATAGAATACGTCCAAGTTAACCAGAAAAGTAGGAACCTAGATGATTAAAGAAAACAATGAGTGAATGAAGACACAATTACGTCTGGATTCATCATTCTACAATACGGAGTATTCCTCTAAGATGAGCAAGAACAACAGGCAACTCAACCAAAAGCAGCCTAACCTTCAATTACACATAATTTTCAACAATCATAACAGAAACACCTAATTGAATACCAAATTTGACAGAAACAGATGTATACCTAAAAGCAATGCCGATGTCGTTTCCGAATTTCTCCAAAGCCCTGTCCATGATCTCCAGAGGGGAAGCGTTCTCAAGCTCTTTAGCCAGCTGCTCAAAATTAACTTCCTCTTCAACGATCTCCACTTTCTCGAGCTCCTCTGTAAATTCAATACCAACACGGGGCAAATTCGTCAATGTCCATCCCGAAGATAAGAAAAAACAAAGAAAATTTGAGAGAGGGGAATTAACGAACCAGTTCCAGGACCGACGATTGTTGCAGCAAGAGGGACGATTGAATCGTTACGCTTGGATTCGGCGTTAACGGAAACACTCCTCCTTCTAGAGTAGCTTACGGCCATATGATTAGCCCGATCCAATGGCTGGTAAGAGCCAATCAACGGCGCTGTAGAGAACATAATCTTTTAGATGAATTGGAAGCGTAATCGGACAAATCAATAACCGAATTAACGAATTGAAGCGATGATTATACCTTTGAAAGCAGCGGAGGCGGCATTGGAGGAACGAGAAGATGAAATTGAAGCGGAGATTGAAGCTGATGAACTGACAGCCAACGCCATTTGAGAGGAGATTTGGTGAATTTTTTGTTGTGATGTTTACTAGTTGGGGAATTTGTTCTTCTCCTTGTTCAGGTTGAGGCGTTAATTTGAGGTTTGTGAGGAAGAGGAGATGAGTTTTAAATGGAGAAGGGGAAGAAGGTGCGGTTTTTCAGGTTCATTGAACCTGGACGGATTTTTAGACCTACTTGAGATGAATCAAAGATGCGGGACGCGTGGTAGCAGATTATTGGTTAATGGCGTAAGGAGTGGAAGGGCAAGGCTCAGCGCTTTCGTCATGTGGCGACTCGCTCACTCAAATATTTTCCGTTTTCTTATTCCTTAAAAATATTTATTTTAGTACGTCTTTTACTGGAAAAAGTCTTAAATAAAAAATTATTAAGTGTAATTTTACTTTTTCTCCTTCCTTATATTCAGTATAAAAAAAATTACTCCAGCTATTCCAGATCCCGTGTCATATTCATATACCGATTTATATAAAGTTGATAAATTTGAAATCATATTGTTATATGATTAAGTTTAATTTTTTAATATTATCAATAAATAACAAATATAAATGAACTTTTATACAAAGTTTTATTTGATTGAATTATCATAAGTCAATTCTCAACAAATTTATATACATATTGATTTGCATTCTTTTTTATTTATAAAAATATATATATTTCAAAGCACTATTATAAGACAAAATAAATAATTAAAAATTGTTAGAAAAATCAATAAACAATAAATGAAGTATTGTATTTTGGTTTGTAACCATTTTGATTTGCTAAAATATCGTTGAAGATTTGATATGATGCTAAAATATAAATTAGTTAAATTTTTTTTAAAAAGGATATTAATGAAAAATTGACACATAAGTTATAGAGGGCTAGAATTAAGGAAAACTCTAATTCATTCTTCTTTAATAAATATAGTATGTTTATATAATTAATTAATGTATTTTAATAATCGATTTTGTCATATTTTATATATAACTAGCATTTTGGGGCTCACGCTACGCGCGGGTCTAAATTATTTTATATAAGTGTTATTGATTTGTCGGAAAAAGTCATTAGCGCTCTGCGATTTTCTTTTATTTATTGTGTAAAAATTATTTTTTATGCAAATATTCTACATGTTGTGTGATATAAAAGATTAAAAACTCTTGATTGCTCTTTGTTGAGTTTCTTTAGAAAGGTAATTTGGATATTTGATACATGTTGATATAACATAGGCTGATATTATATGAGCTTGGTTCTAGTGAGAATGAGTCTTAAAATGAGGACTGAGGATGATGCATAAAAACTTTATAACTCATGAACACACGAGTTATAACTAATGTACACACTGTGTGCATGTGTCACAAATGGTGTGCATCACCAAATACTGTGTGCATTAGTTATAATGTGTGTGTGCATTAACTACATCGTTTGTGTGCATCATCCTTAGTCCTCAAATAAATATTCATCCTGACGAGATCTTTTCTAATATTATATAGACATAATTTGTAATTTTTACCAATTTCTGGAGTAGTCTGGTTGGTTACCGAATTAGCCTTAAATATCTAAAGAATTTTATGAATTTTTGGTGTTACGACTATAAATTACAATTCAGATGTGCAATTTGGAATGAGAAAAGTATCCAGAGTTTGTTTGTACAGTTTTTTGACCTTGATAGTTGTGCATTTTTGCTAACATGAAATATAAACGAGGATAAAGGGAGTAAGAGAAAGTAACTAAAATAATTTCAATTTCAAAATAGGCGTTACAAAATAGCATTCTTCATAAATGACAAAAAATAACCTAAACCTTAGGAAAGATGTTAAATTTTTTACCTAACTTTTTTTGTTTTGAGAAGAAATCATGTCACTAAAAAAGAAATATCATAAGCCAAGTAAGCCAAAAAAGAACTTTCAAAATCAGAAGAAAAACCAGAATGAAAAAAGCAAGAAATGAAAACAGTAAGTTTCAAAATAACAATATAATCGGCAACTCTAGTTTCATTAAACCAACAATTCATAAAATGCAAATATTAGTTTTCTAGTATATATATACACTATATAATATACATAATTTTTGTGTCTTGCACTAGATTTGCTTATAACATACTATTTGTTTAATAACATACTATATAATATAATTATAATTATAAATAAATAAATATAAATTATACCAAAACAACATATCTAGTCAATCAAACAAACTGATATATAAACATAACGTAGATTTTTTCGGCTCATGTTTTAATAATCTATAAATAATTTGATTCAATATTATTTTTTAATAAATGAAAAGGAAAATAAAAATTATCTAAAATAAACTTAAGGGCTATATACACTCAAATTTTATGCTATTTAGACTTATATAGTGACGCTTACGAAAAGCGTGGGCGTGGATACAGTCACGCTGACGCAAACCATAGACGTGATTCTAAAACGGATATCCGAACTTATATTAAAATAACAAAAGGCACGCCTACGCTTAGCGTGGGCGTTGCCTTTTTCTAAGACACTTTGTAGACGGAAGAGGCGAGAGACATTGCGCTCCGGCGAGGGTAAATGTTAGTTGAATCGAAAACATGCCCAACAGAGAAAAGAAGGAAGAAAGCAGTCGTCGGTAATTATTGGTGGCGCCGGGAACAGATCTGAAACGGGGTGTCGGAATTCGACCCGAAATTGCTTCGATATAAGAGGGAAATGGACTAATACTGGTTGACCGGTGAGACGGAAGCGAAGGTGAACTGAGAAATTGCGTTGTCACTTGTCACCGGTGAGTTAGGGTTTAGAAATTTCGAGTAGATGAACGGAGAAGACGAAGTCACTTTACCACAGACCTGCGTGATGCTCTCAAGTTGAGTATGGGCCTGTTTTTGGGCCCAAACTTAGACAAGCCCAACTTAAATCAACCGAAATTCATCAAGAAAGCCGGCCACTTCCATTAAAAAATATATAAGAGGCACACGCTTACTCTTCGCGTGGGCGTGCCTCTTTCGTTTAAAAAAAATGGATATCCGATCTATTTTACCACACCCACGTTTTATGTATGCGTGATTAATGAGTGTATATAGCAAAAAATACGAGTGTATATAGCATCACCATAAAATAAACTCAAATAATAATTTATAACATTCTATATTAAAAGGAAAATTAAATCATTTCGAATAAGAATATTCAATCAGAGTGCTTCCTTATGTTATAGAGAGGTCAGCTCTAATATTATATACACAGTAGATTTAAAAGAATGACATATGAATCTGTCTAGCTCGTATAGAAGTATAATATATGCATTTGACAAAGGATTGATTCAATTAAATTGAACAATTTGGTGGGCCCAGATGGTCCATTGTGTATGTGTGCCATGCACATACGTATAATCCTCTTCTCTTGTACAATATGGAGTCAAATCAAGCCACCTACGAACGAGTATATATAAAAATAATTGATTGCTACATTAGCTAACAAATGTTTTAGTGTGGTCGAAGCACGTCTGACCGCACGAATTACCTGATTCTACATCAAACTTTTGATCATGTCACATTATATGATCACAAACAAAATTAGCTGATGAATAATTGGATCAATAATATACAAACAAAGTTATGAAAATGTAGACTCACTTCAATTCAACCAATTTTGACACTATTTATTAGTATTAACGATTGAAGCGAATTTTTCGATTTCTAACCAATACTCAAGGTAAAACGAGTCATGAGTTATCTAGTTTGATTCGTTTTAATAACACTATATAAATAATACATTTCACGGGGATTTTTTCTCGGGGGTTTTTTAAACCCATGTAAAAAGAAGACACGGACAAGAGTTTTTCAAATAACTCCCGAGAAATAAATTTAAACTTTTTTGTTTTTTTATTAACACTCACGTCGGTTTAATGAAAACGCACTTAAAAGTTGAGACACTCTGGGGAGTTCCTGAAAAATGGGCTACTCCCCTCAACCTAATTTACTCCTGAAAACCCTCATCGCCTCCTCCCATCCAATTCAACCTCGTCAACTCCTTCATCCATTTAAGCATCGGCGCCGTCGTCCATCACACTGATTGAGGAGTTAGGGTTTGCGGATTTTCAATCGTACGTGGCTTCTCTAAGCAAGCAAGAAGCTGTTCGAGCAAATCTAGGGAAATTCGGGCTGGATGAGCCAGCGAATCATTTGGAGCCCTTGCTGATGCCTTAGACGAGTTCACTTGCGGAGTTGTGCTTGTTAGTATGACTCCACACTTATTTCACGGGTCTGTGAAGAAGAAGAGAGGAGCCAAATCTGGGTAGTGGAGGACGGAACTGTGAAATTCTGTCCGGGCTCGTTAGATGAGTACAAGGCAGAGCTGAAAGCAGAGATCATAAGCGAGGTTGATGAAGACGCAAAGGCAGATAAAAAATACTCCCTCCGTCCCCAAAAGTTCTTCCCATCCTTAATTTTAACACTATTCACGTTTTAAGAGAATCTTCGACATATCTTCTAATATATAGGAACAAATATAGTAATATGGGGTCTTGTTTAATTCGTCTCATCAAGAGCTTTAACAATATCAAAATTTTATAATTTTTATTAATGTATATTTAAAGATATTAACGTTACAAAACGTGTCTCGGCGAATGTGCCGGAAAGAGATGAGAAGAACATTAAGGGACGGAGGGAGTAGGTAATCATCTTCATCACTATGAGAACACTGCAGTTGATATTCTTGCTGCTATCGAATAATTTTTGTTTTCTTTGTTTTGATAGTTGTGTGAACATAAGCAGAGAGTATATGTTACGAGGAAACTTAAGACAATATCTCTAGATGATTAGATGATTACTTGATTTTTGGTAGGTGAAAATCCGTTATATAATGCATGTTATAGACGGTTAAACCAGCCAAAACACAAAACCGGTAAATTGTAAGCATATTTCATTTGGTGCACACTAAAATGTTTAAATGTTTGTAAGATTGCCAGTTGTGACTGGTTTGTGTTGTTAAATGTGTGATGAACAACATAAAAAAGATCTGGTGCATCCAAAAACTAAAGACTACTATTACCAAGAAAAAATAATTGAATGTTGTTCTCATATCTTGCTGTGAATTTTTATCATGAATATCATGTATGTGTATACCATTATGTTATCTTATGTATCATCCTAGCATTTTTGTGGTTTTTTAAGCGATTGGAGGCCTCCGTTGTTTGGTTTTAGGGTTTGTTCTTATTTTGTTTTGAAACTAGTGTTCGTTCCCAAGGCACGGAGACTTAAATTTCAACACTTGCGAAAACATCAAATTATTATACAACTGTTTAGTGTAAATTATTATACGCCTGTATCTATCTATATAAAAATTGATGGGTTTCAAGAAGTAAAAACAACATGTACCTAATAAATGCTACTCCAACATTTTAAATCTTTATTCTAATTACCTATTATATTAAATGTTAATTTCATCATCAACTAAGAAAGCACCAACTTCGTCTCCTTCCTCTACCCGTTCATCAATTCCTTCGTTTCATTCTGATGCCCCTTCTTGCCCGATTAAAAAATAATCTGGATTAATTAGATAGTTTTATCTATATATTGACAACACCTAAGATTGATTCATATGCGTCAAAACATCTAACACGCCAAACAACATTGGCCTCAGTAAAACATGAACATCATATAAATACTTTATGTTGCAGATTTCGGTTGTAACCGACTGTTATAATAGTTGTATTTGCATTTTACGAGTTTGTAGAATTGTATTATATCATCGTTCACTCATTTTGAATTTAAGGCCTATTTAATGACTAACCGCAACCGGAACCGGATCTAGTATATGTGAAATTTGGAACAATAATGTTATTTTGCAGTTATACCCCTGGATGCAATGTTGCTCAATGTAATTATCAAAATTCATAACGTAAATGTAATTAATTATACACCCGTATACATTGCTGCAAAAAAATATAATCACATTAAAGAAATTTATCTACTAATGGATTGATCAGCAACACTTTGTAAACTAAACTCAAATCTAGATATATCTTAAACACTCCGTGCGTAGTCTCTTCGG
Source organism: Oxyria digyna (assembly GCA_029168935.1). Classification (NCBI taxonomy): domain Eukaryota; kingdom Viridiplantae; phylum Streptophyta; class Magnoliopsida; order Caryophyllales; family Polygonaceae; genus Oxyria; species Oxyria digyna. Next base: position 1,390,871 of record JAPVLV010000028.1, on the reverse strand, counting down.
CACGTGGGACATGTAGTGCCATAATATAACCAGGCCCGAATGCAATCGGAATGAAATACATGTCTACAAGGCAAACTCGAAAGTTCCATGCCTAAACCTAACCCAAATGAAATTAAACAAATTACACAGTGACCTCCCCCACTTTGTTGAAGGGTTGCAACCTCCAACAAAGCGTGTAAAAGATTCGTTGAAGAATCAGATGACTCTGATATGTTGTCGGGTGATGGAACAGGAGGTTCAACCAGCTCATCTTGCTCCAAGTCAATGATTTGTTGAAGTGATCGAACATTGACAATAATGTTTGGGCATCTATGGGGATACAATGTTGGAGCTTGTGAAGCCAGATAATTACTGACGAAGTCCTGTACAAGGCCAACAGCGCACATGTTCTGTATAAAAAAAGGTATGTCTGCTCCATCCAAAACAAATCTTGCGTGCGTCTCACTTATGGGAATACCACCCCATTCAGAAGAGAAAGTGAAATTCTTCACCGTTGTACCGACTTGTTGACGGTAGCGTATTACGAAACATCCCTCCATATCTCTCACAGTTTCATAGTGAGCTGATATAGTGATCATATAATCCCCAAAGAGGGGATGGTACACCCCCTCGGTTATTTGTGGAGGCAACACGTTTAGATCAACTGAGTCATTTAGAGACATAGTTAACCTAATTGTACATATACAATTAGAGATGTTTTGAAAAAAATATGATATAAAAAAGCATTAAAGGAATACAATGTAATTTCAACCATAAAACTAACTAAGAATTCACATCAAAATGCAAATATCACGCATTACACATCAACCCATCACAGCCAAGTCACGATTCATCTAAGATCATGTAATCGAATAATAATATATAGGGTATTGCAAGGTTGATGGTAATTGCAAAGTTGCTAAGATAAACTGAAGCTTAGAATATAATACTAAGGTTCATAATATTCAGGATTACTATAGTTTCATATACTCACTTTTTAATGTCATTGTTGTTTTGATGATGCTACACAATGATGCTAAAACAAAAGACACCCTAAGCCAAAGTGAAGGAACTATGTAAGCAGCATTTATCAAATTTACAATTTCAGTTATCTAATGAATGAATCTGTAAAATACATTAAACCAAGGTTAAAGAAGGATACAAAATAGAGATCAATCATGTAAGGAAGAAAAGAGTTTTGAGATTAAAGTTTACTTAACAAATCGAAGCAGGAGGTTGATCTCGAAATTGGATTTGCAATAACTTGTATAGTGTTTGTAGAGAATATGAGCGTCCATGATAAACAATTTAATAGCCATTGACACTGATCGATTATGGAGGCAGGAGGTGGAGAAGATGGAGGCAGGAGTGGAGATCGAGTTTTAGAGAAAGAAAGAAGGAGATCGGTGTAATTTAGGGTTTAGGAAAATGGAATTAATTAGTATTAAGTATAATATTATTAGTCAAAATTTAATCTAAAAACAAAAAATTTAAAACCTGCTAAGTTGGATTTTCCATAATATTGTTCCCAAATAAAAAAAAAAGTATAAAATATTCGTCAACACAGAACATAGTTACAAAGAAGAATACGAAACTGGCTGTAGAATATCATACGGCCGTATACATTACTGTTTAAAATTGACGAATACGAACATGACCGTAACATTTTATACGGCCGTAATTATATCTGTTTTGACGAATACGAAGCAAGCTGTAAAACACTTTACACCTGTATTAAGCATGAAACCTGCATAATTTTTCTGGAAAAAAAAAATTCTTAGTGTTTCATTGAAAATATTTACAAAATGGTAAGAAGATTAGTGCATCAAACATCAAAGAACAAATTGTTTTATTTACATTTTGAAGCAATATATCACACTCTCTGCAACACTTCTTTGTAAACAACATTAACGGTATGATTTACAGCTTCATTGTTATTGTCAAGAATCAAGAATTTTAAGCCCTTACGATCTGTGACTCGTGAGACTCCCACATAGAACTGACCATGAGTGAAGACAGGCCTTCGAAGAAATATCCCTACATTAGACAAAGACTGCCCTTGGCTCTTGTTTATGGTCATTGCAAAACAAACCATAATCGGGAACTGCCTTCTTTGGAACTTGAAAGGCAATGTGGAATCTGAAGGACTTAGAAGCATTCTCGGAATAGCAACTTTATCACCAATATTGCTACCCGAAATTACAACCGCCTCAATGACTCTCGTCCCAAGTTCAGTGATTAACAACCTGGTGTCGTTGCACAGACCGGACGATGGATCGATATTCCTCAACAACATGATAGGAGCACCAACCTTTAGCTTGAGCACATGATTTGGAATACCTGAGCATTTTATGTTGTTTAAGAAGTCAGATGAGTATAGCAACTCATTGATAGAAGAACCACCATCTGCCTTGCATATGCTATCCAAACTGTAATATTCTGATGCAGTCCCATCCAGTAATGACATCATGTACTCATTGACTTCATCAACAATGTCATGGGTCGGAGCTAGAATGGCTCTCTCTTGAAAGTACTTATGACAGTTCAGATTTTGTATGAAGTCGGGATAGGTTGCATGAACAATAGAAGAAATCGGATCATCTTTATTTACCTCGGTGATTAAGAATTCAGGAGGAATTTCTACTGTGTATTCACCGTCACCCGATTCCCCGATATCACCATCGCCAATTTGCAGTATCCAATTTGCAAATTTTTCAGTCTCTTGTGCATCAGGATCCGACGCATTATGTTGAAGCCTCATGTTTTTTGTGAGTCGCAACACCTACATATGGTACAAATACATGAGAGATGGACAAACAAAAATAGATAAAACCCATTAAGATATAGTTGTATGCTCTAACCTTACACTCATGCCACAAGTACGAAGACGTAATGGTAGCTGCAACAATATCTCTGCGACTTCCGTGAGGAATTACAGGCGGTATTTGGCGAAAATCACCACCAAAAACAATAACTTTGCCCCCGAACGGCTGGTTCATACTATTCGGGTTCGAAAATCTGAGGATGTCCCTTAACGTGCGATCAAGGGCCTCAAAACAATACTTGCTGACCATTGGCGCTTCATCCCATATGATCAGCTTAGCCATGATCAACAACTCAGCAAGAGGGCTCCCGACATCAATTCTACAGCACGAAGTGTCATCAACATTCAAAGGAATGCGAAATCTTGAATGTGTTGTCCTTCCTCCGGGGATAAGAAAGGAAGCCATTCCACTCGAAGCTACAGTAAGAACTACATCTCCTTGTGACCGGATAGCTGATGCCAATTCTCTCCAAATATAGGTCTTTCCCGTCCCTCCATAGCCATATAGGAAATACACGCCTCCTTGGTTCATTGACACGGCGGTCAAAATCTCCTCGTACACTTGTTGTTGCTCCATAGTCATGGTGGAAGTGAGTTGCGTATGCTCCGTGGCCAGCTCTGGGATGTCATAACGGAGCTCTTCCTGTATCATTCTATTGTCAGCTTCCCTCAAGAGTGTGAAATCTGGCTGAGGCATTACCGGATATTGACTGAGGCTACTTTCATTCCTTTCCAATAATTTATCAATTTCGGCGAGAGCATAGTTTTGCAACTGCTCATCGGAAAGATGTAGATCTACAAAAAGTTCATGACGATTAAAGATATATTGAGACAGTAATGAAATTGTATGTGGAAAGAGGTTTTTGTACCTTCTATTTGCAAGTTTCTTCTTTGTGTTTAGAGAATATCATCTGATAAAAACTGCCATGTTTGTTCCCATACATGTTCCGGTCTAGACAAAGTCTTGGACTGTAACAACATTACGAATAAACTCCGAAGATATTGAGCAGAACCCCAAGATTTTGCTTCTTTAATGGCATCTATGTACTCTCTCTCATCATCCAACATACCGGAGTTGTAGCAAGCATCTCTGAATGTTGCATAAGGCACTTTATTTACGGTACGTATATCTTCATACGATGTTGCACCCTTAACGTCATTCAACAACAATCTGAGATAGTATAACTCTCCACTACCTGGTGGGATATGATAGATACGGCCAACGACAGTCTTATTCGATTTATCGCTTCTCTTTTCTCACATTTTCTTGTCTTGCTTCCAAACATATTTTGTTGGAAAATCAGCGTATCTCAATTTCCTTGCTTCCGTATCAACAGCATTACATCGCATCCATGCTAATAACTTAGACGAACCTAATTCTCTGTTGACGGCCACAACATCAAGTGAGTCGCCGTCTTCAAACATTATGCTTTGTTCATCCGGAAGATGCACGTGTAACCTTACAACACCAGGCTTTCTATAGTGGATAGGAAGAGCAAGCATTCTCCATACAGCTTCACATCCCGAGAGATACCTAAAATCGAAGTATCTCTTAATCTCGTCCACCACTTCACCCTCACCGGAAGTAGTGGTAAGCATTGCAGTAATTCTGTCATGTCCCTTGCTGATATACTTGAACAAATACCTGATTGGCTTGGTTTGATTACAAGCCTCCACATTGATGTGTACATTATACACTTCCATCAAGTATTTGTTGTAGGGTACGACATGTCTATTATCAAGATTAGATCCCTGCTTTTTCACCTTTATTCTCTTGTCCTCTCTTCTATAGATTGGGAACCCTTCAGGATCAACAAAGGTGTCCTTATTGAACTTTTTTGGAAAGTGCTTAATACACTTGCCATCCCTCATGCAAGGTGACCGGTCATGGTTTGGACCGCACGGACCATGAAGCATCAAATCCTTCACAATTTCAAACAGTTCTGGTTCAGAAGAAGGATCCAGAAGTTCAGCCGTGATGACCCTGTCAATGTCCTCCGCTGTGTTAAGTTTCTTCTCGAGGAACAACACAATGTGTGCATGCGGTAGCCCTCTTTTTTGGAACTCAATTGTATAGATGACTTCATACACACAAAAAAGCGTTAGTAATATAGATAAGTGCCAATCAGTACATGTACACAGGAATGAGATTCATTGCATGCATTAGTAATGTAATATAACATACAGCCATATAGTGTTCTGTTCAGTGAAAGAATAAGTATTGTAACAAAATATACAACCGTATACTGTTCTGTTAAGTGAAAGAATTGCACTTGGACTGTGACAAAAATTACAGCCGTATTATGAAGTTGGATAAAGCATTACATCAGTTTATGAAAATTTATGGCCATATACGTGCTGAGAGATTGCAATAATTGTCAAACCAACAGTTGTAATACGAAATTTAATAACATATAACTGATATTTATCTACTATACAAAGTCAAAACATCAAACATAACAGTGAATAGGTAGAGGAGCTTACGTGCTTTAACTTCTCCGAAGATTTTGTTTTTCGTCAAATCGTTAATCATTTGATCAAGCTTGATCTTGAACATCTTGACAACGACATCTGGCCGATCCTGAGCGGTCAGTCCCCGGGCTTTCACAAATCTATCAATTTCTGGCCATTTTGAATTACATGTAAAAGTGATGAATAGATCGGGATTACCATAAGTCCTACATATAGCCATAGCGTCTTGGTAATTCTTGATCATATATCTGGGGGCCCCTGTAAATGTAGCTGGAACCTTGATACGCCTTCCTATGGAAGCAGGGGTCGTGTTTCCTTGCCTAGCAAAGGCGTTGATATTCTTGTATGTATCCGACCGGAAAAGATGTTGATTGTTTCGATAGTAAGACCATCTATTTGCTTCAATAATCGAATATGCATCCACGACGAATTACTGAAACAACTTCCTCGAACATACGATCGTGCCACCTTCCTCGTTTCTGTCCTGAATTCTAAATGCAAAGAACTCCCGCATGCTACAATTCTTTCTCTTCTTGGTGTTGCCGTGTTCCTTCTCAGCATGTTGAATATCTGTAGTATAGCTATCCTCTCCATAGGGGAACAATAGTGGATACTGAAGCGCGAGAAATGAAGGATGCAACTCATTAATACGCCTGAACGAATTTGATTGCGTCTCTAGTATCACATCTCTCACACATTCTTCGCCTGTATCTTCCTCATTAATTAGAAGGGCAACCTCATCCACGGTTGGCAAATTATATGTCCGAGCATCTTTTGTTCTTTTTCCAATCAGCTTAACCTTGACATTAGCTCTCGAATTTTCTTGAAAACGGTCCCTTGCTTGTCTATAAATCTGTGCTAATGGATTGAATTCATCAATCATGCATTTCAAATCAGCAACAACCGATTGATCAAATGAGTCGGAACCATCAGACCTACACACATATCAAATGTAAGAGTATATCTTATGAATCTAACCTGCATAGCACTGCAAATCTAATTTGAATATGGTTAGAAGAAGATACCTATACGCACGGAGCCGATTTTCATTCTCATTTTCAGTGTCAAATATGTAAATCTGTAGGAATTTAGGATGTGAGCCCTCAGGTGGCAATAAGCTACCAATCCTATGGTAGTTTTGACCTAACATTCTATATGTAGGTGGTCCTCGTCCATCTTTGATTTCTGCAACCTTTCCCCCAAGAGATGTGAAGGAGAACATCATATTGTATCCACGGATATACTTGCAAAAGTGTTCACTCCTTGGATCCATGTCAAACAATAACTTTGACAATACAAGAGGGGGAGGTTGGAGAAGGGGTGCCGTTTGCACAACATCCACTAAATGTTGGAACTTTCCTTTTTCTATCCTTTTCTCTTCGTTCCGCATACCACATGTTTGCACGACATTTTTGGCATTTATAAACAGGATCGCCCACATCCGAATAGTGCTCTTCATAAATTACAAAAGACACATAAGGTATTATTCTATAAATATCAATTAATATCTAAAACATGGCAATACACATACGTACCGGTTATAGAGGATGTTGAACATGCACTTTCATCATCAGAATCTATACACAATTTCAAAACGATATATCACAAATCAATGTATGCATAATAAATAAAATTTCAGAAAAATGATATACTGGCATACCTTCTAAAAAAGTGTTTGTATAACTTTCATCCTCAGACGAATCACTATTTGAACCAATAGACCATGCTTCACTACTCGATGTTTCACATTTTCCATCCTCAGAAGATAAGTTCAAAGTCTTAAAACACAACAGAGAGGTTATTCCAACCAGGTATATAGACGAGTTCACGCTGGAAAGATTGGGATTGATGGAAGATGTGACCATTATGTTGGAAAATGTGGGTTGGAGGAAATTTGCACATATAAGAGAGCCGACATTCAAGACTCTAACTTTGGAATTCTTGAGCTCTTTACAAGTTGAAATACCAAATTGGATGTGCATCGAAATCCCTAATTTCAAGAAGAGATGAAGGAGAGGAGAAGATGTGCTTCGAAATCCCGAAAGTAACATCGTTGAGGGAGGAGAGGAGAATATGTTACCGGAAATTGGATGTGCAGCGTCGAGCTTGTCGGTGGCGCGCCGAGGGGTGGTCGTGAGGGAGGAAGGGAGCCGGCGAAGACCTTGAAGGAAGGAGACAGTCGGCGGTGAAAAGCTTGAAGAGGGTTTAGGTTTTAGAGAGATAATTGCTTTAAATATGTGGTAAAAATTTTAAGTAAGACACATGAAAAATACAGCATGTTCTACGGTCGTATAAATTTACACAAGGGAATGGAAAAACAGCAATCTATACGGGTGTATAAAATTTCACAAAGAGGAAAGTATGGCATGAACAATCCGGCATGTTATACGGTCGTATAAAATTTCACAAATAGGATCCTGCACATTCCGGTGTTTTAGAACTAATTAGTAGATATCCGTAAAAAGTAAAACACACCCGTATCACACTGTACTAATTATTCATCTTCCATAAAACGTATAATTTTCATATTATATTTTATGATCATTAAGCAATATGCAATATTTGGTAACAAACTTTTAAAATTCATAAATAAATCTCTTGATATCTTTTTGCTTTTATATAAAAACTTATCTGTTACAAACCGAATATATAAAAACTTATCTGCGTAGTATTTAAAAAATCAACTAATTAATATATGGAGATACGTTGTCTGAGTCGTATAAAATATCATACAGAATACGTGAACAAAATAGGATGCATAATAGGAAGTGGAGTGTAATATATTATACACCGGTATACAGATCTGTGTCAAATCACAAACGTAAAAGTGAAGTGAACAAAATAGGATGAATAATAGGAAAAGGGTAAGATATCATTCCATAAGAAATTGTTGATCTTGATCTTACAGACCTGAAAGGCTTCACCAAACAACCAAACATGGTACAAAAGTGGAATCTACTAAACATAAATAAGAGTTAGGAACATGGTCAAAATAAGAGACAGAAACATTAATATTCCATGATATGCACAATTCGACGACAAACAAAAAGTCTTCATGCGTTACCAGCTTCCATACTGTTACCTAAATCATTGACACACCAAAAATACATACAAAATAAGAATTGGGAATATACTAACTTTAAAAATAAAAAAGCATAAAATAAGTAATTATTTGTACTTACAATCTTAGTCATCAGCAGAGTTGGTAGCGTATTTTCCAGCTTTTATGAGATTTCATAACTGTTCCATACGCATGTCCAAGCGTTCTTTGAGTTTTCTATGCTCTTTGAGTTCCTCTTGCATGGATCTAATTGCAGCAACAGTCCACTCATTTGCAATAGGTAAGGCGGTTGAAGCAGATGAAGAAGAAGCTTTTTGACCTAAATCAGATGCATAGCCTTCTGGTGGTCTCATAATCCAATTTGTCTTCTCCTTAATAGTTGTTAAATCAACATTTGGGAGTGGAAGTGTGTATGTAGAATCCTTGAATTTCAGATGCCATACTTTATCAAATAACTCTACCATACCTATGGCGGTACAGATATCAAGATCAAGCACAACTTGTCCAGAGACACAAGGCATGTGAGTCAGATCACATTTCAAATGAAGGGCTATTGCAGTAATAAGACCACCAATGACTATCTTCCCATTAGATTGATTTCCAACTCTATCAAGTTGTCGGGCTAAAAAGCAACCTGTATTCAACTTGAGTGAACCCAACCTGTATTCATCCTTCCTTACAACACCATCACTGTCTTTGCGTGCAAATATAGTGGCAGCCATGAACCTTTGCATATACTTCAAACATGGATTACTAATGTGGCTGTTCCTCTTGGTCGTATTACACCAACTGTATCCTGTGAGGGCAAGCCAAACTTCAGATGGGAAGAAATGCCTATCTAGTATCTTTTGACCCTCATTTGGAAAACCAAAAACAGAATTGATTTCCTCAAGAGTAAGGTCATACTCTTTGCCCAACAATCTAAAGCTTATCGAGCCTTTCTCACATTTACGACCACGGATGACTTGAACTTTAAGAGAGCTCAGAAACTCCAATGTCAACGTCTTGTGTGTTGGATGAAGCATTGATGCGAAATCAGCCCAACCTACCCTATCCAACATATAACTGAAATCATCTAGCAATCCCAATACTTTTAAAGCTCCTGCATCCATAAACCTAGTTGGAAGAATCTCTCTTTTTGATTTTAGATCTTCAAACTTCTTTTTTTGCATAGCATCCCGAAAAGTAACTACATAATCATCTTCAAAGCGGGGTAAAGGTTTTCTTACACAAGTCTTGCTTCGCTTAGTGGAAAGAGCAGGACCCTTGCCTTTATCAAGGGTGTCCTCATTTGTTGTAGGATTGATTCCAGCTTTGTTTGCACCTTCAGTTGAAGCTTCAGTTGTAGTTTGATTTGTGGCAGTTTCATTTGTTGTTTCGGTTGTGGAACCTTTGGTTTTGGTAGCTTTGGTTCTAGCTCCGGATATGCTAGCTTTGGTTATAGTTTGGGTTGTATCATTAGGCTTAAGCTGCATATTGGTCCTAGAGCTTGACCGTGTAGTCCTTCTGCTTTCCGTCATTTCTGAATAAAATTACATAAATAATGAATAAGCAATTGATTATCGTCACATAATTGAAAAAAAGAAATAAAATGTATTTCAATAATAGTATGGCAAACTATAACCAAAGCATTGAGGACAACATGCCATAGCTATTAGATAACGCTAAATCTCCTTCACTCGAATTCCACATTTGCAAAGAAAAAACATATACAAATATAGATAAACCATAAACACCCAAAAAATTGTTTCAGAAGAGATATCTTTGAATATGCAATAAGCAAAATTTTGTCCTCAATGCAATAAGCAAAATATTTTACCTCTTGCACCACATTTTCAGTTTGGAACTTTTTTATCAAGCTCTCGTCAGTGCTAATTTTTTTGACCAAATAAGATAAGTTTGAGGAATTTCTATGGGCTATATCGTCGTTCGAGATCTGCACTGCAAAGAGCATCTTTTTACCTATAAGCTGGTTGAACTCATCAGGGAATACATCAGGAGGTTGTACCTGTTGAGATATGCATACAATACTTATGAGATATGCATACAATATACATACGGCCGATAAATACATTTGGACATATAGCACATGAGAACAATGAATACTTACGGACTGGTAGCCTTCAATTAAAGTTGCCAGTGATTTTGTAGTAAGTTGAAGGGCTTCCTTATAAAATATGGTCACCAAAGTATTCCCAGTATCATCATTTACTCGTGCTTTGAGCCTCAACCTACAAAGTTAAAATACAAGCCTTATATTAAGCATGGTCAATGTACAATGTAAACTACATGTAAATCTAAAACAAAATTTGCATAACAAATTAGATAAACATGCCTTAGTGTGGGAAATTTGACAACAGAATTACAAGTGCCACAAGAAAATTGATCTCCATCCCAATCAAGCTTTTTCATGCATTGTAACATCAGCCAAACTTGTCTTGCCAACTCTCAATAGTTGCAACAACAACATATACAGATCCCTATAAAAACAATTATTAGATTTATTTAATATGAGTTGTATATTTTTGAAGGAACATGGTATAATAAGATAAATACCTTATCTGTTTCATTCAAGAATTGGACACATGCTTTCCTATCAACCTCAAAGAAGTCTGTTGTAGCAGGAAGTGAGCTTTCAATTGACGATGGTGTACAAGAAGTCATTGAATCTGAGAGGAGAAGATAAATGAGAGAAAAAAAGAGGATTAGCAGGCTGCATATTGAGGTTAAATAGGGAGTGTAGTTGGCAGTTGAAGACGGTTATGGAGGAGTGGAAGTAGTGGGGAGAGTGGGGGGAGTGGGGGAGTGGGGGAGAAGATTTCAACTGCTGAGGATGGAGGTTGAGAGGTGAGAAGCGACAGTTTTGGTGAGAAGAAGAGACGGTTTGCAAAATCAACCTAAATGGACAATGGTTAATGGGCTTTAAAATTGGGCTGAAAAAAAGTAGGTTTTAAGTTTTTTTTAGGGCCGGTAAGAATGTGCCACGTGGCTGCGACGGTAAATCTTTTAGAAAATAGAGTTTTGGAATTTTCAATGTTTGTTACCTTATTTTCAATGTTTGTTACCATATATTTATAAATAAATATAAATTGGTTCCAAAACACAAGAATGTAAAGGATCTCTTTGTGAAATTTTATACGACGGTAAATCTTGCTGTAATACTCATGTCATACATTAATAGTTTGTGAAATTTTATACGACCGTAATTATTGCTGGATTTCCCTTGTCATACTCTCCTCTTTGTGAAACTTTATACGACCGTATACATTGCTGGATTGTCCATGCCATAATCTCCTCTTTGTGAAAGTTTATACGACCGTATATCTTGCTGGATTTTCCATGTCATCTTCTTTATCTTTATACTTGAAATTACCTCATAAAATTTATTTACAAAATACACTAATTTTATTTATTTACATTATGCATTTACATAAGCACTAATCTTCATTCAACTACATAAGAAAGACGTATATACAAACCCATACTTTACATGATCCCTATACAGAAGAAGAAGGACCCCGTTTGCAATTTGGATAAATTTGCTTCCGTAACAACCATGATTCAATGCATAAACAATGAAATATGTGAGCACATGGCATTTTTTTTACTACAGTGCCCCGTATGAATGGTTCAAGGCAAATTGAGCAATCACGATCATTACCAGAATATGTGACACTCTCCAAAGCTACAATGTCCGGTTCTGAACGAATTGGCGATCCTTGATATTGTTCAGTGTCCGTCTCTAAATCAGAAGAAGAGGGAGCATCTATCAATTCAGGCAAATCACCTGGATCAACTTCAATCTCGACATTGATAAATCGTACCATGCCCCTTTGAATGAAGAAAGGGTCATCAATGACCCAATTATTTATATAATCACGAACCATTTCAGTTGCACATAGATGTTGCAAAACACTTGGCACATAAGCGTGATCTAAAATCAATTCAATTTCTTGAACTGATATATGTTCTCCCCTCCAATGATATGTAATCAGATACTCCTCCACCGTTGTAAATACACTGCAGAAATACTTGACTACAATTGTAGTCTCATCTAAAGGGGAGGTATATCCACCTGTAATTCGGACGGAATAGTTTCCACAACCATAATGATATCCCTCGCATAAATGAGAAGACGGGGGCATACTACAGAAAAATAAATAAATAAATTAGAGACAACATATTGCTTGTAAATAATTCATAAATAGAGATGCATACTGTTTCAAGAATTTTTATCCTAAAAACTACAATTTCTCTTAATGTAAGGTTCTAACTGTTAAGTAAACACCAGATGCATAAACAAAATCAACTTGTAAACTGCAAATTGAAGCAGTGACCTGTTTTAAGGTTCCAACTATTAAGTAAACACCAGATGGACAAAAAAAATAGTTTTGTGAAAACAGTACATTACCTGCTGTTTTAACTGAGGGAACTCTGGGAAATCTACATGAAAATAAGTAAAGAAGGGCTTATAGAAACGTACAAAAAACTGTTGCAACTGCCCAACATGTAAACAATCAAGAAATTAATTAAGATAGTATAGAAGAGATTACCAGGTTCACATTGAAGTTGTTGTTCATAGGAAAACGAACTCTGAGAAGAAGATCAATGAATTAAAGGACTTTTGATTTGAGTTTAAGAAATCATATGTTGTCAAACAAAACAGAAATATGATAAGGTAAGAGGTATAACGTATAAGCACACAACACAACAACATTGTTTCGCATCAAATATAGTAACATCGAATCACTACTACATTTCTGACCATTTGTAGCGGTCAGAACCGCCACAGTAGAATGTCAAACCGCTACAAAAGGTCTTTTGTAGCGGTTCATCTCCGCTACATTTGCTGCCGCTACATAAAGTCTATTGTGGCGGTTTTTGTCTCTTGTGGCGGTTATATTTCTTTTGTAGCGGTTTCCCTTTAACAAATAAAACCGCTGCAAAAACATACATAACCGCCACATATAAGCTACATTTTGTAGCGGTTTTTATTATTTTATTTAAAATTTTGTGGCGCTACTATATATCTATTGTAGCGGTTTTTCTGTTTTTTATTTAAATATTTTGTGGCGCTAATACACCTATTGTAGCGGTTTTATCATAAAATTTAGGCATCATATTTTTATTTCTCATGTTATAGACGAATAATTCCTGTAATACATATTTCCAAAAGAGATACCATAAAACCAACATTTATAACATAAAACCAAAATGTTTCATGGGAAATGATTAGCATTTGGAACATAGATACCATAAAACAAATATTTAACTAAACATGTCAATGTTTGCATTGATCATATATAGCTGCATTAATCTAAAACTAGTCATAGAATATATAAACATCCACCAGAATGTTTGATCATCCTAGAATGTTGCTTGTCTCAAAATGGCTTTCCTAGCCTTTTTAATAACTTCAAGCTAAGTGCTGCCAAAATGTTTGAAATTGGTGTAGTACATTACACCTACAAATAGATAAAAATAATTGTTAGTAGATGAATTTATTGATTCACAGAATTGATGAAACTGACCTTCACAAGCACCTCGATTGTATTGTCTACACTCAACATTACAAAATAAGATCATGCCTGACAAATATCTATCACATCCTATAATGAGGTTACTCTAAGTCCATTGTCACGAAAGGCAAATTGTTAACCTTCCGATTACTACTAAAAAGAATGAATTATAAATGTATATATAACGTGAGAGATTATAAAACTACTACTAGACACTAGTCAGTTCCTACTTCTAATCTAAAAATGTCTTGAGGTAACTTCAAAACCTGCCTAGATCAAACGGTAATTACTACCCTAAAGTTCGGTTACTAAACAATAGAATTGTAAATTTATAGCATGAAAATATTAAAGCCTCGTCCAATCCATGTATTAGCAAAACATGAAATTTTCTACTAGAAAGGCATGTTATTCAGTTATTGTCATTCTAATAAAGTGACCTGGATAGATTCACGTGAATAAAACACCATGTTGCTTATTAAACTATTTGTTCAACAAATAAAAGATAGGTGATACCAAAATTTCAGAAATAGCAGAAACAACAAGTCAGCAAGCCAATACCAAAACAGAAAAAATTCAGAAACAACAAAAAAGCAACCAGAAAACGCAGCAATCGGAAAATAGCAGCAACCAGAAACCAGAAAATGCAGCAACCAGAAACCAGAAAATGCAGCAACCAGAAACCAGAAAATGCAGCAACCAGCAACCAGAAAAATGCATCAGGAAAAGAAATCATACCTCTGAAGGGCATGCTGATTTTCATGGACATCTCTAACATTCTCTCTCAAATGTTTAGCAGACCATGCTACTTCATCCTCCAGATTTTCAAACTCCTTATCATTAGCAGTTTGTTGTCCTTTTAAAGCTTGCATTTTCCTCATTTGCACAAACCTTAACTTAGTCCCAGGAGCACAATAGTTTTTCTGATTTTGTTCTTGATTTGCACTCTTATGAGTTTGTTCTTTCTTTTTCTGAATTTCTTGTGGTTGGCTGAAATTTTGAGGTTGAGATTGTTTGGGATATTTTTCATGGACCAAGACTGGTGCCTGAGATCGTTGAGGTTGCTTCCTTCTTTGTTCTGCGTCTCTATGGAGTTGTTTTTCTATTCTAACTCCATGATTGCCATCTACTAAAGGCTGTATAACATATTAACAAAAAGAATACTCATTTTTTTTATAGATAGGTGAATCTGTGGCGAAAGATAGAAGCTAGGATTTATAACAACTCATAAATCAGAATATAATATTGAACTTCTATCTGAACCAGAAACTCATGAAGCTAGGATCACGCATCACATGAGATCAAATTTCATCAAGAATTCAACAACCAGAAACTCAAAATATAATTAGGCTAAAAATGTCATGTTCCATAATTTTATCTTTTAGGTGTTGTTCCTCTAGTGTTTGTGTACAATAAATAACAGAGCAACTCAATTTTTTCACGAAATGACAACAGTTTTGCAATGTTTATGGCTCAGTAATTAACCATGTTGAAGGTTCTTTTACATGCTTTGTTGTTTGGACGTTCTTCTTTCATTATTTTAGTGGTGCATTTCCCTCTGCTTCTTTCATTATTTTAGTAACAGGCTAACAGCAAGTTCTACAGTTTTTTCTACTTTTCTTCAAGGGTCCTAAAGGCACACACCAGAGATCTCAGCTTTCCTTCAACTTCTTCCTCTCCTCACAGTTTTAGAGAAGTAAAGCGGTTTAAATAGGCAAGTTCTTTTTTGTAGACTATTAAGTGTCCAATTCTTTTATTCATCTAGAAACCATTAACCAACAGAAATGGAAGACTATGGTCTAACTTTAGAGTGTCCTTAGAGTTCCCAAAGCTTATTAACTAGAGCAGGCAATTGCACTGTCATAATTCTGCATCTACTTCCTTATCTTTCTCCTATCAATTGTTAAATGGTTTTGGCGAAGAAAAGATCTCATTGAGGCACTGAAACTGAATGTAGTATCTGATCATTGAGTAGTGAGTACAAATCCAGAAAATCAGATGAATGACTTCAAAAAACTATAATCTAGTAGAGATCACGAAAGAATTTATCTCATACAATTCAACATGGTGAAATCCTCTGCATTCATCCACAAGTTGTTAATTCCCTAAATTTCTTTACACATATTTCTTTCCCCTTTCAATTAATTTACATGCTGCTAATTCCTCTTTCTTGCTTAATTTACATGCTTCTCATTATACTTTATGCAGATCTAGACCCATCCACAACTACTTAATTTCTGCATTCATCCACAAGCTGCTAATTCCCTAAATTTCAGCAACTAAAGTAGCACAAAAGATAAGCCTCAACAAAACTGACATAAAATCTTTCAATCAAACACATTCTCAGCTGAAATAAATTAATAATATCTGAAATTAAAAAGATAAAGAGATGGAATACATACTGCATTAGATTCACTAAAAGCTGGTTGAAGATTGTTGATATTTTCTTGCGATTGGCAGACTTCATTCTTTCTGTATACTTTATTTACTATGTTGGTTAAACCTTTAGCTTTCAGCCTGGGTTCTATTTCTTTTATTCTTTTCCTCGGTTCAATTTCATAAGGAGGTATCTTCTCTATTCCACCAGATGGTATAACCTTTCCCATTTCCAATTAGGCAGAATATCTAAAATTTACCAACACAAAGTCAAATCAAGCAATAATGATAACAAGCAAAATAAAATTAATCTCTGTAACTGAATATGCATAAAGAATAGAAACTTATATACATAATAAAAAACTGAAAAATAATTTTCAAAGCAATCCTGCTTTTATATTAAACAATCAAAGGTGAGGTGGATATCTGTTTGAAAAATGTATTTAAACAATCCTGCTTGGTTCTTGAGGTGCTCTTTAAGTAATACTAGCTATTGGGATTTGGGAGGACAAAATCTATAGTTTAATTATCATATGGAGATATTCTCAATAGGATCAAATTTCAGACTTTCAGCATATCTAGTTTATAGAAAAATTTGTCAAATCTATGATATATGAAAACAAACACAGCAGATCACAAGCAAAGCAAGTTTTTAACTAGAGAATGAAATAGAACACATATTCCATTTGAAGTGCAGTACAGGGAAAGATAGAGCAAGATCCCAGTGGCAACTCCTGGAAGTTATGAAGAAATGGCAAGAGATGTTTGGTGCACTCAAGCAAAATTAAAGCATCTATACTAATTTCTATACCTTCAAAAATAACATAGTATAATAAATTTGAGCAGAACCACTAGGAAATTTATAGAGTTTACCATCACTACACTAATTGCTATAAATTTGAGCAGAACCACGACAAGTTTGTCCATATCCTTACCAAAACAATTCAACTAACAAAGTTCAATAAACACTGTAACCAAACTAAAAACAAGAGTCAAACCTATAAACAAATTTGGTCAATCAAGCAAATGTTGAACTAATTTTAAAAAGGAACTGATCTAGCCTGATTTAGGTTTGATTCGAAACCCTAGAAAACCAATTCAAACAATTAACTCAAATCAACAAACTAAATATATAGGGTTAGATGAGTATATACAAATCTTCACTATTTAGCTCACTTTATAGGGTTGAACATCCACTGCTCAGACACAATCCCATATAAGTTGGATTAAATTTTAGCAGTGTATTCTGCAAATATAAAGGCAGCCAGCTTCATAGAGCATTAACCTACAATTTTTTTGATGGTTCTAGATAGTTGAGTTCAAAAGAAGCAATAGCTTAATAAGCTCTCATTGGGACAAACATCAAACACCTTGCAGGCAATAAACAAAACAACCTTATCCTACAAAAGCATGTACTGATAATGCAACACTAACCAAACAAATCCTGAGTAGTGATTACCTTGCAAAGCTATTCGAGCTCGCGTGCTTGGAAGCGATTGCGAGCTTCTCTGTGAGGGAGGAAGAGAGGTAGAGGGACGTTAGAGGAAAAAGAGGGAAAATCAAACTTACGACTGGAGTGAGCGAGAAACGAATAATCAGGGCACAAGTTCTCACCTGATTTTGGGGGCGTAGGTGGTAAATCCGACTGGAATGAGCGAGCGAGCAAGCTGGTTTCTCTAGCTAGTTCAGTCTGAGATGGAGCAAGGAGAACCCTAAAACCTTGGAGCGCACAAACTGAGATGGAGATGGAGCCACTAGTTCAGTCCGACCTTCAATTTCACAAATTTTTATTTAGTATTTTGGGATATATGATACGCGGGCTGATTTGGCGCTGAATTTTAGCGGTCTAATTTAAAAACCGCTACAATAGTTGTCAATTCCGCTACCTAAAATTACGAGAACCGCCGCAAAAAATTATATACATAATTCACAATTATCGATATATTAAACCGCTACAAAAACCGCCACAAGATTACAAGCCGCTACAAACAACCGCCACAATATCAAAAACCGCTACAAAAGTCGTCACAAACTCAAAACCGCTACAAAGATCGCTACTATATATAAACCGCCACAAAAAAACGCTGCAATAAATCGGAAATGTAGTAGTGAATCTAGATTTCTGTTTGGAATCAAGATTGTTTCAACATAGGTTATCCTTTGCAGCCAAGATTAATTTCACATTGGCCCTCTCCCATTCTAGATTTCTGTTTGGAATCAATCTATAATACAGAAATTGATGAGGAATGAAAGCCTACAATTAGGTATAGACTTTCAGAAGAAGAGGCATAATACAGCCCTGGCGCTAACAACTGAATCAATTGCAGCCCAAAAAATCATATGATACACAAGACAGAGCCAAGAGAAACAACAAACCTCTTCAAGTTCACGTGATCGAAGAAGCGAACTTTATCAAATTAAATTTGATCCTAAGAACAATTAGAAGAAAACAAAGCAATTAGAAAAGCACCTGGTAAACAGTGAATATATCAAGCATTTTTAGAGAGACAAACCTGTGACGAATTCATTGATCTTCTTCTCATAGTTCGGTTTCTGATAAACAGTGATCCTCGTAAATCTCAACAACTAAGCCTTTGAAGCTGTAATTTGGGGAGGAAGAAGAGACGGTTTTAAGAAAGAAAGGAGATGATGAATGAGAGAAAAAAAGAGGATTAGCAGGCTACATATTGAGGTTAAATAGGGAGTGTAGTTGGCAGTTGAAGGCGGTTATGGAGGAGTGGAAGTAGTGGGGGGAGTGGGGGAGAAGATTTCAACTGCTGAGGATGGAGGTTGAGATGAGAAGCGGCGTGCTGAGAAGAGACGTGAGAAGCGCAAACTGCTGAGAAAAAGTGACGGTTACAATATCAGCCTAAATGGAGATAAGGTTAATAGGCTTTAAAATTAGGCTGAAAGAGGGGTTTAAATTTTTTTCTAGGCCTGTAAGAGGCTGTCACGTGACTGCAAGATAGAGGGCTTGAAGGGGGGCTGACTTTAATCTTTTAGTAGACTAGAGGTGTTCGTTTCGTTCTAGGGTTTTAGGTACTTAATCCGTGTATGGTTGTTTGACTTAATTCCTACTTCGATTTCTAAGGAACAAGTACTTGTACATTTTCTCTGTTGCCATCAATTGTTGCTTGTCATACTTGTTGCTGTTATCATATTTGGCTGGAGGGATTTGTTTTGTTTCCAAGTTTTTGATGTCCTAGAGTATAAATCGTGTTTGATTCTTTTTTTGCCATTATGTAGAGAGCGCTCTCTTCTGTCACAATCTCTATCTCTGTCGTGCTTACTGAAGTCTATCGCCGTCGTCGGCATCGTCACTGTCCATCGCCGTCAACGCTGCTGCTGCTCATCTGTAAGCCCGACTGCTGCTGTTTGAATTTTACTCCTTCAGCTGAAATTTATGTTTTCCTTTTTCCTTGCTTTCAAATTTCCAAAATATTACTCCAGAATTTAATTTCAACTATCTACTATGTCAAGAGTTTGTAATGGATCGAAATTTATTTGTGGATTTAACATGCAAGGAAGCTATTATTAGATCTAGCTATACATGAAGTGTTTACAAGCTTGAAGGTAATCACTAAAGCCTGTATTTGTTAAGTGGATGTGTTTTTTTATCATTAACGAATGTTTTAGCTGCTACTTGAATGCATGACTTGTTTTATATACTATTTTGTGTGCACATTTTTGTGTGCGTATATCTGTATGCTTTAGGATGTTTAGCTTCCTTCATTGAAATGTAATTTGAATGAGTCATAAAATTTATGTATTTGTTTTGTAAGTTTGGTTTGTTGTTAATTAAAATATTCATTATGTTTAAACGACAAAATCTTATTGAAGAGAAGGAAAAAAAGGTGAAAGAATTGCACGAAAACGTAGTTGCTCTAAGATTTTCTGCACATAGCAAGATGGGAAGAATGCTAATGGCTAAAATGTAAAACCTTGCAAGACGAAAATGAGAAAATTGGACACCAAGCTTCTGAAGGAAAGGTACTTGAGTTCTTTTTTTTCTTTGAAAGGAACGTAATGTTATGCATAATGTAATAAATAACTAATGTAAATTGTGGCTACTTCTAAGATGTAAACTATGTGTTTATTTTTGGCTGCAGATTCATGAGTTGGGCATTAAACTTGCTATTCAAAAAACCCAGAATACAGAAATCCGGACCCAATTTGAAGGTTTTTGCCTAAACTGTAAGCCCGACTGTTGCCCTAATTCTCAGAACTGGACTTTCCAATGTTCTCTATTCCTCCTCTGTTTGAGTTGTCCTTCCATTTGGTTTTTCCTTTAGCTTTTCATTGATTGCTTTTTCTTGATCCTCTGTTATTGTCTTAGGTTTACTTCCTGGACTTTATATTTGCATTTATTTCTACTTGTTTATCCTTATGTATATCCTTATGTATATCCTTATGTATAGGTACCGTATAATGTAATTAAGTTTTCAGCAAATTTCCCCCCTCAGGAGTTGTGTTTGAAACCAATGTATAAGTACCGTATAATGGAATTATGTATATCATTATGATATTTTTTTCCCCTTTAAGGGGATTATTTAAAGGGGGTGAATCTCACAATAAACTCTCTTATAGAGATAAATAAAAAGCATTCAATGCCTTAGATTAAACCAGTTACCTCCACTTGTAGTGGGGGTAGTTGTGGTGGTCTGGCGGCCTTCCGGCGACCACCCGACGACTTCCCGGCGACCACCCGGTGGTGTCCGGCAGAGGTCCGGCGGAGGTCCGGCGACGGTCCGGCGGTGGTCCAATAATAAATGAAAAAGTTAAAGTATAAAAATAAATGAAAATTTAAGTCTAATTTAAATTGGTGAACATTTAATTATAATGTGATGAACATTCTGTTGGTGAACATGTAATTAAAATGTGATGAACATTCACTAGAGTATATCAAAATGAACGTTTATAAACATTTTGATGAACATTTAGGAACAACGTGATGAACATTTAAGCTAATTGTAATGAGCTTTTGAGTAATGAATATTTTATTAAATGCTTGTGAACATTTAAGGATGTTTGATGAACATTTAAGTATGAGATGATGAACATTTAAGTATGAGATGATGAACATTTAGGTAATTTTTGATGAAGATCAAGTGTTTTTCTACTCGAAATTATATTAAAGTAATGTTTGATGAACATTTAAGTAAGAGATGATGAACATTTATCAACATTTTGATGAACATTTATCAACATTTTGATGAACATTTATGAACAACGTGATGAATATTTAAGTCGATTGAAATGAACTTTGGTTAATGAACATTTTATTAAATTCTTGTGAACATTGAAGAATGAGATGATGAACATTGAGTTGGTGAACTTTTAAATATAATGTGATGAACAATCAGTAGAGTATGTATAAATGAACATTTATGAACATTGTGATTAACATTTATGAACACTTGATGTTCATAAAAAATTGGTGAACATTTAAGTAGAATGTGATGAACATTCAGTTGTTGAACTTTTAAGTATAATGTGATGAACATTCAGTAGAGTATGTACAAATGAACATTTATGAACATTGTGATGAACATTTATGAGCAATGTGATGAACATTTAGTAATAAATAATTTTGTAATATTTGTGAACAATTTTATACATCTTTGTGACAATTTTATTCCGGCGAGGCCCAAAGTTGATCCGACGGTGGTGCAGAAGAGGTGACAAGGGGTGTCACGTGTCATCATATGGGCTCTTGGATCTCTCTTGATCCAAGGCTCCACATTCATTCTCATTTATCATTTTAACAAGTATTATTACATGACATTTCTCCTTATTTAAAACCCCGTGTAATTCAGATTTTTTTTTACCCCTACGAAACGTTTTAAGGGGGTTATTTAAAACCTCCGTAATATTTTTCTCGGGGGTTTTCTAAAAGCACCCGAACGCGTCCATTTTTTCTGAGGGGTTACAAAAAAAACCCGAGAAACATTTCACGAAAAAACGTTTCACGGGGCTAGAAAAACCCCTTCCGCTTCGTTAAAAAAACCCCGAGAAACACACTTTCTGTACTAGTGTTAATATTGTACAATTTATTAATTTATCACTTAGAGACTGGAAAAAACAAAATGGGTGATAGAGTATGATAAAAGATGAAAGTTTAGCCGTGGTACATGCTCGGCCACAAAACATTTACTAGTCATAAAATATGTAAGAGGGACCACATCAATCTAATCTCAAGTGAATCGTTATTATATGTGTCCTTTGGGTGACTATAAGAGTTTATCGAAAAGCGTTATTATTAGTAAGAATAAAATTGCCCCGAGTATCTAGTAGCCGGAAATGCACTTGTTCGCAATGCCGTCCACATTCATTATTAATCCATCGCGTTCACACTCCTTCTGTCCCTTTATTTCCTTCTTGTTTCACTCAGGCACGTATGACGATGTGCGTTTTGTTTTATCAATATCTCTAATTATACATTAGTAAAAATTATAAAATTTGAATATTATTAAAGTACTCGATATGACGAATAAAACAAGACCACACATGACTGTGTTTTTTATTTATATATTAGTCGAAATTACGAAGATTCTCTTAATGTGTGAATAGTGTCAAAAACAGAATCAAGAACGAAATTGAGGGACGGAGGGACTCCGTACTTTCTAAATTGGTGGCGGCAGTTGTACAAGTAATTAATCAGAATATTAATTAATAAAATGATACCCGCACAAATTAAAGTGCAAAAAACGACAATTTTGTAATGCAAATTGGAATAGTTTATTATTCCTGCTCCACTCATTTTCTCTCTTTTTGGGAGGGAGATCCATCTTAGATCCCCTAGCTTTTTTTATACTACTCCCTCCGTCTCTAAATTTGAGTCACATTTGGTACTTTGCACAAATATTAAGACAAGTCTAATCAAGGTAAAAGTGTAAATAATGGCACAAAAAACCATAAAATTCAACCAATAAAAAACTTATTACAATGTAAAGACAATTTTACCCCTAAAAAGTATTGTTGGTTGTGAATAAAGTAAATTGAATAAGGGTATTATGGGAATAAATTAATGGATAGAAATAGAAATGTGACTCAAATTAGGGGACACCCGAAAAGGAAATGTGACTGAAATTTAGGGACGGAGGGAGTAGTTGGGATGTGCGTGCGCTCGCGCATGCAAATGCTAAAAAAACGATATGACAATGAAAAATTTATCAAATGTGGTTTTAGGAGGAAGAGGCTCGCGTGAAAGCTGTGAAATACAAGTAAATTTGAGACCGGATTTAAGTGGCGAGTCATCAGAATTTACGCTTCTTATCGAAGTTGAAATGTTTATATGCATTTGTTTCTCTTCGGGATAACATTGATATACTCGAGAAATAGACGACACCACAACATTACATATATCATAACAATGTTCCTCATTGATAATGTCATCAAAGTAGTCAATATTATGGCCAAAAAGTGCAGCTCTCATGGTATTCCCTTGCATACACACAAGAAGTTTGAATGTGTATACATTACAAATATGGAGAAAATGGTCGAAACTTAAGAAAATAAAAACACCGTTTCATCAACAAGCATTAGCTTCAATTCCAGAAGGAGCTATAGCCCACCCTCGTCCACCATTGATCACATAACTTTAAGTTTCAGGCCTGAGGGGCAGATGAACAGTAAATGTTATACTCTGACATTCACTCATAAACTTGTGCATTCTACATATGAATTGTTTGTATTGTTGGCATATGCACTAACAAAATTATGGAGAAACATGAATTGTATTTTGTTATTAACTCGTACATTCTATTATATGCACTACAAGATAATGAATGTAGCACATTACAACTATGAAAAAATTGCCAAGACAACATTATTCCAGAACTCAACAATCTAACTTCAGCTATAAACTTTTCAATCTTCCCCATCGACAATCATTAGGGGCTAGCCGAAACCAGTTGTCTCCATCTTTTTTGTTTCGGCTTTCATTGTCATTGATTATATATAACCTTCAATCATTGTGGATCATAGTCTTAATAGTTTTTAGTTTAAATATTCCTACACTTCCTTGTAATCTCTTCTATTTTTGTTAACACTTGGTTGATCTTGAATTCTTAATTAAATTCTTATTACCTGAAATATCCGGTGATCGAGCTATTCTATTTTTAATGTGTCTAGAACTCAATTTTGTAGAATATAGTTCAGTATTACACTATTATAAGACTGTATGGTCAAATTCGTGATCCTACATATAATACCGTTTCTTCATTAGAACTTCAAAGGCTCTAAATGTATGCAAACAAAATTGCAACTGAAATTAACACATATATGATATACCCCTCTAAATGAAAACAATTAGCAAATTATGCTTCAGCATTCAAAACGTAGTATTGCATTCAGAGTTACTAAAATTTCATAGTCAAAGAAACAAAAAATCATAGATTGAAACTTTATTGCTACCTCTTTCTCATTCATTAATGTTTTTCTTCTTGTTCTTTCTTTCGAATTCTCCGTTCTAAATCAATCAGGTCTTTGAGTTGCTTTGTGCTTGGCAGTTGGTAACCTGGATCAAATTGTCTGACCGCCTCAAGCAATTTGTCAAAGCTATCACTGTGCACCGCATAAAAAGGAAGACCGTTCTCATATAACCACTTAGCTAGGAGTAAGTGGGTTGCCTCGGCTTCTCTGTCCAACTTCTTCTCAAGCATTCACGATTGTTGACGAGCTTGAAGTCAGGCAATCAGTCTGCTTCTTCGTCCTCTCTAGGTAATTATGGTGGCTCTTTGAAGGGAGGGTTGCACCCTGAAGCAGAGTTGGGCATAGCGGTCGATCGAGCGGCGGGGTATGAGAAGGGAGGATGCGGAGGTTGGTTTGGAGAAAGCCAAATAAAATACTCCCTCCGTCCCATATTGATCTTTCCATTTGCATTTGACACATTTGTCGAGACACGTTTTGTAACTTTAATATCTCTAAAAATACGATGATAAAAATTATAATTTTCTTATATTGTCAAAGTACTCATTGAGATGAATCAAACGAGATCTCACATGCCTATATTTATTTCTATATATCGGAAGAAAACGAGAAGATTCTCTCGGTTTGTGAATAGTGTCGAAAAAAGCAAATGAGCCTTGTATTATGGGATGGAGGTAGTAATATGTTTTGGGTTATAAAAGGGCAAAGAAGTAATTTTAAATATAGAATTATTGTTCATTATGATGGTCCTGGCATTTAAGTAGAGACGAATCAAACGACATCTCACATGCCTATATTTATTCCTATATATTGGAAGAAAACGAGAATCTATCAAACGACATCCCACATGCCTATACTTATTCACGGATTTGCATATATACCCCATCACAATAATTGATTTGCATAAATACCCAAATTATTTTGGAGTTGCAAAAATACACCAAATAGGGTATATTTGGAAATGAATAAGTATAGAAGAAAAAATGTCGGGCTTAATAATTCAAATGTCGGTCTTATTAAATAAAATGTCGGGGTATATTTGCAAAAACATAAGTACTGAAGAAAAAATGTCACCCTTTTAAAATTTAATGTCACTAGGGTATATTTGCAAACATTAAAACAAGTAGGTATTTTTGCAAAGGAGATATTGAAATGAGGTATGGGGTGCAATTTCTCATATTTATTTCTATATATTGGAAGAAAACGAAAAGATTCTCTCGGTTTGTAAATAGTGTCGAAAAAGCAAATGAGCCTTATATTATGGGACGAAAGGAGTGATATGTTTTGGGTTATAAAAGGACAAATAAGTAATTTTAAATAGAGAAACAATGTTCATTATAATGGTCTTGTCATTTAAGTAGTAATAGATTTCACACAAAAGAGTATAAGAGCATCTACATTCATGTTACTCGACATGAGTAACATAGCTTATTATTTTAATATAAAAAAGTTTTTTTTATCCACAATCATGTTACTCACATCAAACAACATGTATTTTATCTTTATTTTTATTATATATATAAATAATATATTATATAGTCAATATGGATGTCTATATATAGATAAAAATAAATTAAAATTAGTTAAAAAAGAATTACAATAAAATTTTATGTAATATAAATGATATAAGATATTTAATCAATAGCTTAGTAATGCAATTTTTCTATTGGGCCACATAATCCACATGTTACTAAATGATTGGATGACTAATGTGATTTGTGTCGTAAAGAGTAACAAAGAGATGTTACTCTTGCCTTATTCAAACAAAAAATCTGATATTTTAATTTTATTTATCTTTAAAAACAAGTGTGTTACTCTAAGTAACATGAGTAAAGATGCTCACCGCTTTTTTACTACCCTATTTGTCAAAGATTTGACAATATTACCCTTTTTTAACCTAATATCCTAATAATAATTCTGCATCTCTCTGAATTCGTCAGCGGCTCCGAATCATATCAACTTTTCAGAATTTGTCTTTGAATTGACGCTAAACAGGAAGATGGTTTTCCAAAATCCAGGTTCTCATTGTTGGCGACGGCAATGAAGGGTGTTGGAGTACAGAAAATGCAGTCTCGCGACACAACACCTCGCGAGTCTGGACAAACAACTTGTATATAGTATTTCACCTCGTCTTTTCCCTAAAGACCAACTTTGTTCTTGACACCTGTTGTACCAGCACAAACACACCAGGAGGGGGTGGCTCCGGATTTGGCTCTCCGACGTTCAAATCAGCAAACGTGCAAATAAGCAACCAAGGGCTACATAATTTGATACAAGAGCAAGAGAGGATAGGAAGAAGCAAAGTAATGAAAAGGAGAACTCAAAATGCCATTTAAAACGTTTCAAGTTCTACGCTATAAATACCCGAATGGCCTTAGAAATTACTCATTTCAACATTAAAAGCTCGATAGCTACTCCGGGAGTTATAACCCAAACGTTGATTGCCCTAACGCCTCAAGGAGAAGGTCATTTAGGAAGAATTGAAGCTCTGGCACGCTTCTGTGTTTTTCTTGCTCTCTAGAGGAAGAAGAAAGGAGAATTTATCCAGTAATGAGGCCCTCCTTTTCTCTCTGGACGGGGTTACGCTTTTTTATACTCTCACCAGGGCCCACGCGAGTCAATTACCAATTTGCCCCTCCGATACCAAATCTCGTCGGATCCTCTTTCTGGGCTTCGTATGCTCATGGGCCGCTTTCGTTCTTTTGGACTGACTTCATGGGCCGTCCCGACTCGCGTTCTATGGGCCTAACTCGATTCCCTTTGGGCTTCGCGAGCCCATCGAGAACCGGCTCCAACAAAGGGTGCCCGTCGGAAGTAGATTTAGGACTGTCGTCACCGTCGTTTTGCCATCATCAACAGTGGAGCTGAACTCGTAATCGACGACGTTGTTGCCATCGACTTCATTGTTGTCGTTGGTTGTTGCCGTCGTCCGTTGCTGCTGTCGTCGACGTTGTTGTTGTCGTCATCAACATCAGAAAACACATACCTTTAATCCCTAATTCTTTTCAACTCTCTCCCTCATCTGTTTCGTCAATTTAATTAGGGGTTTCAGATCGATTTTGGTCCTCTTGAATTTTGTATCTAGATCTGGCAAAAAAGCGGGAGTGTTGGGTACACCTGTAGAAGATAGCAGAATGAATATGATAAAATGCTGCAATCTTGGCAGAATGAACAGCCCATTCTGTGCAATGCATATCCTTGCTTTGGATGGGTTGGTTGCAGTAGTTCAGGGAATGACTGAGAGGACTGGGGACGAACCTCTTGAAGAGTTCACGCCACTCTTATTCTAAAGTCAAGAGATTAACGGGCATTCATGGAAAATTTAAAGTTTTTCAGGGGCATTTTGGACAACAAATAAATGGTGATATAAATTTTTGGTGATGTTTAACACCACTCCGAACTTATTTGGTGTACAGTCTATCAAATATTCAAATGTATTTTATTCTACTCAAATACACAATACAAACCAATATAAATAATACTCTCTTCGTCCCTTAATGTTCTTCCCATTTCATTTTAACACATTTGTCGAGACACGTTTTGCGTCGTTAATATCTCTTATTATATCTTTCTAAAAATTATGAAATTTTGATATTGTTAAATTTATCAATGAGACGAACAAAACAAGATCTCACATTACCATGTTTGTTCTTATAGAATGAGAATAATCTAACAATTTGTATTACATTGTAAATAGTGTAAAAATTAAAGATAAAAAAAACATTAAGGAACAGAGTGATTACCTTGTTATACTCCGCATTGTGCAGATGCGAACCATTAGAAAAATACAGTGTTACAACAATGGCTCTATCTTGTTCCAACCAAGAAAATTCATTAGCTGGACCTTGATACTGGGCTCAAGGCCTTAATCTCTATACCACTGAGGCCCATAATTTCTTTCTGATATCTTAACTGGGCCACATGAAGTAAAAATGTCCAGTAACACATAAGTCCAAATTGGAAGCCCATATCCACAATGCTTGTTTCACAGGAGAGCACGTTGACGGTTTTTCATCACAAAAATCACACTACCAATTGTGAATTTTTTCCTGGAATAGGCTTATAAAAAAAATTAATTCTGTATATATATAGTTTCGGAGTAAAAATAATTCCAAGGATAGGCTGGCTTTTTTGGTTCGGATTAACTTTTTCAAAAAGTTGTTAGCTTGTACCTTTTGACCTAAAAATCAGAGAGTCGATGTTTTTTCGGAGCCCTTTTTGATTTATACTCCCCTACTTTCATGAGATTCATCAATGAAAAAACACAAAAAAAAATATTAAAATATTCTTGCATAAATGTTTGTGGTTACGAATTCCAGTTCTCTTCAATATTCAACAACCATCAATTACTCTATTAGTAGCTCTTCAACAACCATCAATTACTCCATTAGTAGCTAGTAACCATTTCAAAAAAATTCACCACCTTCCAACTTCAACAATCTGCCCAGAACACTCCAAAAATCACTCAAACAACACGAGCCATTGTCTACAAGCGTAGGAGGCAGGGGCCATCATCTCTAGCTACCACGCACAATTCATCTTTGCTTCTAATTTACACTTCAAAGTGGTAAGTAATCTTCAAGATTTCCATTTTTTCATGCTAAGTGATTTTCATCTTATTTAGTTTGGTATATACATAGATAGTTAGTATAGATAACTAGTAATACTGGATTAATGACTTAGTGAAAAACATGCATGAACAAACAATTGGGTGTTTGATACAGTTGGTAATATTAAATAATAGTTGGAGGAAATGAGATGAGATTTAAAGTATAATATCTAGATATTTGTTGGAGCTGATTACATTAGTTCATCATTTTGTTTCATATATAGATATGGAGAACGAAAGAAATTATCCATGGAGGCAAGGAAGTGAATCATTTACGAGACTACTTACGGATGCTTAATATGGTCAAGAGACTCATAGGGAAGAAGCATCAGGCTTGGTTCATCTTCAATCATCATATGAGGTTGGTGGGATCAAATGATAGAAGCCCCACATCCTATACCATCATCTGAAGATGCAATAAACGATAATGTTCACGTTGACGAGTTTGGTATCGACCATGAGGATGACATGTATGAAACCGAGGAGAACAGTGAAGTAAATGAGGCTATGATTCAAGAAGCAGCAACACAAATGGCTAGAGAAGCAACAACTATAACTCCAAGTTGGAATGGCGTTGAAGAGCTTGACTCCCAAATGATGAACTCGTGGCAGACATGGAATGTAAGGAATCCGATCCCAGCGGGAGGTGAATTTTCTCGTGGTCAACAGTTCAATTCACTTGAGGAGTTGAAAAAACAACTTGTAATATATTTCGTATCAAGGGGAAAGGAATATAAGGTGGAAAAAGCAAGAGAACAATGGTATACGGTTGTTTGTGTGGGAAAAAACAAGGGATGTACGTGGAGATTGACGGCTCACCGAAGATGTGAGTATCTTGACATGTGGACAATAAGCACATATCAAGGTCCTCACATCACCGGTTGTGTGAGGAATGTTATGCAAATGGATAATCGCAACGTGACTGCGGAGTTCATTAGCCGTGAGATTATTCCTCTTATTCGTGGGGACAAATCACTAAAGCCTCGTACAATTATGGGAGTGATCTTGAAGAGTTTTAATGTGATGGTCACATACAAAAGAGCATGGGATGCAAAGCAACGAGTGATTGCTTCGATTTTCGGAGATTGGGAGGAATCATACACTGAGTTGCCTCGGTTTATGGCAGCACTTGAACGAAGCAATCCAGGCACCGTGGTTGAATGGTGTACGACTCCAAATGCTGATGGAAGTGAGCTAGTATTCAATCGTGTATTTTGGTCTTTTGGAGCATGTATTGCGGGTTTTCAATATTGTCGTCCTTTGATAACAATTGACGGCACCCACTTGTATGGCAAGTACAAAGGAACACTACTGATGGCACTAGGTGTGGATGCAAATCAGCAAATACCCCCTCTTGCTTTTGGCATCGTCGAGAGTGAAAACGGTTTCAGTTGGTCTTGGTTCTTGGACTTAATTGGTCGTCGTGTCACACAACAAACCGGTTTGTGTGTTATTTCAGACCGACATCCAGGTATCATGAAAGTGATGAGAGAACTCCCTAGATGGAAAGAGCCAAACGCTTATCACAGGTTGTGCGTCCGTCACGTGGCTTCAAATTTTCATACAAAGTTTAAGGATAAACATTTGAAGGCATTGCTAGGCTTATCATCATGAAGAGCATAATTTTGTGCGTGGATATGATGCCATCGGCTTGAAAAACCCAAAAGCCCGTGATTATTTGGAACTAGCTGGAAAAGAGAAATGATCTTTATATCATGATGGGGGTATAAGGTATGGAGTGATGACATCAAACTTGGCCGAGTGTTTTAACGGTGTGATGAAGGGTGCTAGGTCGCTGCCGATTACGGGTATTGTGCAATCGTCATTCTATCGCGTGAATGCCTACTTTGTAGAGCGTTGTGGCAAAGCAACCGCTCGTAGTGTAGCAGGCCATCAGTTTTCGGAGAAAATAGAGAAAATGCTACAACAAAATTTAAATGTAGCTCTTACTGCAGAAGTGGTTACATATAATGTGGGAGGACATGTCTACGAAGTGCTTGTTCCTCCGGCTGAAGAACATAGAGGTCGTCAATCATATGTGGTGAATTTGAACCAAAGAACATGCACTTGTCAAAGGTGGAGGAATTTGAAGGTGGCTTGCCCACATGTAATAGCAGTGTGTCGGGCTCGAGGCTTTCCGCAAGAGCCATACATTGAGCAATTCTACACTACTGAGGCCCATTTATCTACACACCGAATGGCTTTTCATCCAGTGAGGGATAAGTTAGATTGGCCATTGAATGTTGGACTACCATTGAAGGTCGATCCTGGGAATCTAAGAGATGTGGGTAGACCACAATCTACTCGGTTTAAAAATGAGATGGATATAGTTCCTCGTGGACAAAATTATTGTGGCATGTGTGGACAACCAGGACACAATAGGAAGACTTGTGCATCTCATTCTGGTGGCTCAAGTAAATAGGATTTGTCTTACTGCAGACTTCCTATATTGATGAAGATCCACTTGTTTTAATATATTTTCCTTAATGAACAGCATGTGATGCTTGTTTAGCCATCATGACTTGGATTGGTGTGATTTAATTTTCATATTTTGCTTTTGTTGATGAACAACATTAACGTAATTTTGAAGTTGTTTATGCAGTGGTTATCATGTTATGTTTGCTTCACGATTTCTAATATTATCTAAGTACTTGTTTATATGAGAATGCTTTAGTGCTTTCTTGTTCTGTTAGGAAACATAGTTTCCATGGAAGAAGAGAGAGCTGAGAAAGTTGTTATTACTGTATTAAATGAGTGAATTATTCTGTTACAATACATCAAGTATTTATACTGTTATCATCCCCCCTCAAGTTGGAGGGTGATTCATAATGAATCAAACCTAACTTGGGAAGTACACTAGAATGACTAGAACTAGGAAGAGCTTTAGTAAACACATCTGCAACTTGCAAAGATGTTGGTACATGAGTGAGAGAAATTAGACCTTCTAAAAATTTCTCTCTAACAAAATGACAATCTAGTTCTATGTGTTTAGTTCTTTCATGGAATACAGGATTTCGTGCTATGTAAATGGCTGACTGAGAATCACACTTTACTGGTATAGGTTCAACATTTGGGACATCAAGTTCATGAAGCAACCTGCTAAGCCATGCCAATTCTGCTGTGACTCTCCTTAAAGATCTATATTCTGCTTCTGCTGAAGAAAGTGACACAGTGACTTGTTTCTTGGATTTTCAAGATAATGGTGCTCCTCCAAGACTGATGTAAAAGCCACTAACAGATCTTCGTGTTGTTGGACAAGCTGCCCAATCTGAATCACAGTAGGCCTCCAAGTTGAATTCTGGTGTAGATGGCAAGAAAAGTCCCATGTGAGTTGTGCCCTTAATGTACTGCAGTGTGTGAATGGTAGCTGACCAGTGAGCAGAAGAAGGAGCATGCATAAACTGGCACAAATACTGAACAGAGAAAGCCAAGTCTGGTCTTGTATTCATCAAAAAATTGAGCTTGCCCACCAATTTTCTGTAAGGAGTAGGATCTGTAAGGAGTTTACCATCTGTAGGCTTTAGTTTTACATAACTGTCCAAGGGATTAGAGACAATCTTAGAATTTGTAGGACAGAAATCATGTAATAACTCTTATATGAATTTCCTTTGAGTTATTACAAGGCCTGATGTTGTATGCAGAAACTCCATGCCAAGAAAATAGTTGATAAGGCCTAGATCCTTTATGCTGAAAGTTTGATGAAGGAAGCTCTTTACTGAATTGATCTCCTCCTGGTCATTTCCTACTAACAAGATATCATCAACATATATAACTAGAAACAATGTTGAAGAAGAGCTTTTCTTGTAGAATAAGCTGTAGTCATTCAATGACTGAGTGAATCCATGTAGAATAAGAGCATCTGAAAGTTTACTATACCACTGTCTAGAGGCTTGTTTTAAACCATAGAGAGACTTGTTAAGTCTACAAACCTTGTTAGGATGGAGATGAGCAATGCCTAAAGGAACCTTCATATACACTTCAGTATCAATATCACCATGAAGGAATGCATTGTTGATGTCTAACTGTGACATAATCCAACCTTTCTTGACTGTTGTGGCAACAAGTGCTCTGATTGTAGTTAGCTTGACTACTGGGGAGAATGTCTCATGAAAATCAATGCCAGCCCTTTGAGTACAACCCTTAATCACCAGACGTGCCTTATGTCTTTCAAGACTCCCATCAGCCTTGAATTTCAGTTTATAAACCCATTTAGAACTTATAGGTCTCTTACCTTTTGGTAAGTCAACAATATCCCAAGTATTGTTTTCCTTTAAAGCAGAAAGCTCCAAATCCATAGCTGTGACCCAATTCATATCCTGAACAGCCTCTTCATAGAAAATAGGTTCATTGGTGTAATGTAAATGGGATAACATAGTTTGAGAGGCTAAGGAAAGAGCAGAAAAAGAGAAAGCAGTGGTAGGAAATTGAGTGAAATCTGGGGATACAAAATTACAAAAGTAATCTTGTAGGTAGGATGGTGGGTTGGTAGCTCGAGAGGTCCTTCTTACAATGGGTAAGGAAGGAGGAGGAATAGGTATTTGTGGAGGTGTATGGCTATGTGTTTGGTCTGAGACATTAGTAGGTGGTGGAATAGGGGTATAGTGTACTATCTGTGCAAAAGTCTTGCACCGAAATAGGTAAAGTAATTTGTGAGGCAGACTGAGTTTTACTAGAGAAAGGATATAAATTTTCATGGAAAGTGACATCTCTTGAGATGAAAACTTTATTAGTGGTAATATCCAAGAGTTTATAACCCTTAGTGCCATATGGATAACCAAGGAAAACACAGGAAATAGCTCTAGGCATTAGTTTGTCTCTTCCTGGTTTGCAAGAACTTGCATAAGCCAGACAACCAAAATTATTTAGATGTTGAAAAGAAGGCACAAAACCATATAACTTTTCATAAGGAGAAATGCCATTGAGGGTAGAAGAGGGATACCTATTTATCAAATAGGTTGAGGTTAAGAGGCAATGGCCCCAAAACTTAATAGGAACTTGAGATTGGAATAGAAGATCCCTGGTAGTTTCAAGGAGATGCTTGTGTTTCCTTTCAGCTACTCCATTCTGTTGAGGAGTATGAACACAGGTAGTCTGATGAAGTATGCCTCTAGAAGAGAAGAATTTAATTACTACTGTACTTGTCCCAAGCTCAAAAGCATTATCTGATATGACAACCTTCACTAGCTTGCCAAACTGAAGCTTCACCATATCAACAAATGACTGAAGCAAGGAGAATACAGTGCCTTTAGTTGCCATTAAGTGAGTCCAAGTAATCCTTGTGTAGTCATCAACTATTGTAATAAAATATTTGTGACCATCATGTGTAGCATGTTTAAATGGTCTCCAAGTATCTACATGAAGCAACTCAAAAGCATAAGATGTAGATATAGAACTAGTAGGAAAAGGTTTCCTTTGTAATCTGGCTTTAGCACAAATGTCACAAGCCAAAATGGCTTCATTATTACAAGCAACAGGTACAATATTCTTGAGTTTACTGTAAGGTAAATGACCTAAACGAGTGTGCCAAAGTAACAGCTCTTTGGACTTAACTACACTAGAAGCAACATTATTTGAAGCATGTAAAGCAGAAGGACCAGCAGCAGGCAACACATATAATCTGTTATGAAGGCTACCAAGCAGCAAATGACCCTTCAGAGTTGATCCCTGCAACCAAAACTTATCAAAATCAAACACTGCTTGACATTCCATTTGAGAGCACAATTTACTTACTGAAAGAAGACTGAATCGAAACTGAGGTACATAGAGAACATCATGTAAAGTAATCTGATCTGACAGTGTAACTGATCCACATAAAGTCACATCAATGACTGTACCATTTGGTAGAGAAATATGAATAGGATTCAACAATGGTTTCAATTCCTTAAAAAATTCAACATTGAAACTCATGTGATCAATAGCTCCCTTATCAATGATCCATGTATCTCTGGTAAACAAAGATCTAGCAGAATGTAGAGATGTGTAGATATAAAGCATACCAGCAAGATTAACATTAGAAGATGTGGAAGAATCAAATGAAGTTTTCTGTAGAAGGCTGAGCAACTGTGCATACTGTTCATTGGTCAAATTCTGAATACCAACAGATGAAGGAGCATTGGAAGAAGAATTGATGTCTTCTATTTCTGTTACTGAATTAGCCTGTGAATTTCTTGAATTCCTGTTCTAAGGAGGAAAGCCATGAATCTTGAAACATCTCTCAACTGTATGGCCTGACCTTTTACAATGAGTACAAAAATAACTGTGTTTTCCTCTACCAGAACCAGGATTAGCAGCTTGTTTATCAGGTGCACCAACATGTGATCCATTTAAAGGATTGGAACTCGATGCATGAAGAGAAGAAGATTCAATAAGAAGCTGTGAAGTAGAGTGTACCTCTCTTTGGCGTTCTTCTTGCAGTAAGATTGAATATGCTTGAGAGATTGAAGGAATTGGATCCATCATCAAGATATTTCCTCGTACAATGCCGAAGGAGTCACTGAGCCCCATCAAGAATTGAAGAAGACGTTGCTCATCCTGATGCTTATGAACTGCCTCTGCTAAACCACAGGAACAAGCAGGAAAATTCTTCATGGAATCTTGTTCATCCCATAAAGTCTTGATGCAATTGAAATATCCAGCAATGCCATCTGCAGATTGAGAAATATTGGAAATCTGTTTCTCAATCGCAAATTTCTGTGTACTGTTAACCTGAGAATATCGAGTATTCACATCAAGCCATATCTGGCGAGCGTCACCAGAAAGCAAGAAAGTGCCACTGATGGCCGGCACCATCGAATTCAACAACCAGACAATGATCATGTTGTTGACGCGCTCCCATCGCCTGAAAATCATAGCTGATCGATCAGGTCTCCCAATTTCGCCATCGACGAACCCTAGCCTGTTCTTCGCAGAAAGTGCAATCATCATGGATTGACGCCATGCGTAGAAACCAGTGCCATCAAACAATTTGTTGACAAGAAGAAGCCCCAGACCATCTGAAGGATGCAAGAACAGAGGATCGTTGGCATCAAAAGAAACTTGCCATGGATTCGATTGTTGTTGCTGTTGTGACTGGGACGGAGACACCATGATCGATAGACAGAAAAGAAAGCAATCGTGATGTAGAAGGAATCACGAGCTGAATTTGCGGAAGAAAGAAAGAATCGAAAACAGATTAGTGGCCTGATACCATGTTAGGAAACATAGTTTCCATGGAAGAAGAGAGAGCTGAGAAAGTTGTTATTACTGTATTGAATGAGTGAATTATTCTGTTACAATACATCAAGTATTTATACTGTTATCATGTTCATTAATCACTTTATGCATATTTGACTAATGAATTTGTTCATAACAGTAACTAATACATCTAAATACTTTGTTTAATCTAGTGATTTTATATGAATAATAATTAGAATGGGTTTACTGAGTTTCCTCGTAACCCAGCTAATCATTAAGTCACTCTACAATTTTGTCTTATTTCTTTATTATTTTTTAATTGTGAAAGTTGAAAAAGGTGAAGTTGCTTGTTTTTCCGTTTGGATAGAAAAAGATAATGTTAAAATTTTCAGATAGTTAATCCGAATCAAGAAAGTCAGCCTATGCTTGAAATTATTTTTTCCATAATCACAGCCGTACAATTCTTGACAGATCGCTGCGCATTCATTTGTAACAGTACGTATTATTCGGTTCATACTCTAGGTCTAGAAGCATCTCTTCAGCTCTTTTTTGATCTTTTCTCTCACTCTTCTACTCTCAACGAAGCAATCGCCCGCTGATTGTTTTTCGCTCTCAACGTTCTTCTGCTCTTGATCTGGTAAGGATTTTGTAATTCTTCGCTCTTGATTGCTTGGATTTTGGTTTTGATCAAGGCGAATTTTGTGTGAGGATGTGGAGTATCTGCTATAAATTACTTGAAAATGGAGATGTTTTTCTTATGGTTTTCCTGTTTGTCACTTGTTTCAAATAGAAAGTTTATTCAATTGTTTGTAAGGACCTGCTGATCGGATCCTAAAACAATATTATCAGTATGAGATTAGCTCTGAATTGAGACTGATTTAGTGAAATTCCGTTTGTGTTTTATGGAGTTACACTTTGACGTGCGCGTACAGTTTATAGAATTTGGTTTGTTATCCATTGTCGTGTTAATTGAGCTATGTGAATGTGATTAAGAGTTAGCAAGGAAGTGGACGACTGAGTTACAGTTTTGTTGCTTTGAAAACTTAATTTCTCACTCGGGGTCTTTATTGATCCTCTCTATAGTCTTCATTGCCAGAAACCAATTTTAACTAGAAGTAATTATCTGGTGGTTAATATTTCAGTGATAAGTTCTTAGATCAACATGCTTGGCTAATTTGTTTCAGCTCTTCTCTGTTTTGACAGCTGCAATTGTTCGAAGATGGCCGAGGGTGCACCAGATTTGCTCGAGTGGCCCCAGAAGGACAACCACCGATTTCTGCATGCTGTCTACCGTGTTGGTGATCTTGACCGCACAATTAAGTACAATTCTGGATTTAATTAACTTATAAAAGCATTCTTTGGGGGATATCTGAGGCTTTTATCATCGCATCTTATGCTCCTTATGTAGGTTCTACACTGAGGGATTTGGTATGAAGCTGCTGAGGAAACGAGATATTCCTGAAGAGAAGTACTCAAATGCTTTCCTGGGTTTTGGTCCAGAGGAGTCTCATTTTGTTGTAGAGCTCACCTACAGTAAGTATCTAGTACTCTGAAGTTTCATACACTTGTATGTCTTTCATGGTATGAGCTTTTTGGTTTGTGGCTCTCATGAGTATGTCCTATCAATATACCTTCTGAATTTCTTTCAATGATGGTTTGTTGATCTTAAAGCATAGTGGATTGTTATGGTTTAGACTATTAGTGATAATTATTTGTAGGTTAACAGCATGTTGCACTGTTTTATTTGTTAGCTGACTTTTTTTTTTCCACGGTACATTATGAGAATTGAGCTATGATGTTTCTGTATCCCATAATAATGATTGCTGCCTGATGTTGCCTTGTAGATTATGGTGTGGATAAGTATGACATTGGCACTGGTTTTGGACATTTTGCAATAGCCACCCCAGATGTAAGATCTCTTCACTGTTGAAGAACTATACACATGTACTTTATATTCGAAAGCATCATTCTTAATGTCTTCACTTCAGGTTTATAAACTAGTTGAAAACCTCCGTGCCCTAGGCGGTAACGTTACCCGGGAGCCTGGTCCTGTGAAAGGTGGGTCCAGTCACATTGCCTTTGTGAAAGATCATGATGGTTACATCTTTGAACTCATCCAAAGAGAAAAGATAGGCGAGCCCCTCTGTCAAGTAATGCTTCGTGTTGGTGATCTTGAGCGATCCATCAAATTCTACGAGAAGGTTAATAAACAAAACTTTTAAATCAAGAAGTTTAGTAACTTGATTGCTAATATTCAATTCTTTTATTTCAGGCTATGGGGATGAAGCTGTTAAGAAAGATTGACAGGCCCGAGTACAAGGTTAGTGTTTTACGGTAAAGAATAGTTTGAAACAAATTAATTTTGTTCACTGGTTAAATGTCTCTTAAATTTTATGCAGTACACGCTTGCTATGATGGGTTATGGACCAGAAGATGAGAACACAGTCTTGGAGCTGACTTACAACTATGGTGTGACAGAATACACCAAAGGAAATGCATATGCACAGGCGAGTACAAGCCCATGTTATTATAAACCTTGATTCGAGTTCTTTGTTTCCAAATCTGATTGTTTTATCTTATGAACGGAATACTTAGGTCGCCATTAGCACTGATGATGTCTACAAGAGTGCTGAGGCTTTGAACGTTGTTATTGAAGAGCTTGGAGGAAAGATTACTCGTCAGCCAGGACCCATCCCTGAAATCAACACCAAGATCACATCCTTCCTCGACCCAGATGGCTGGAAGACGGTGAGAGTTTTTGAACACCTAGGTTTATAAAACTTAGTTTAGTCTTGGTTTCAAACACGATTCATTAACTTAATTAAGCTTGAAACAGGTGCTTGTCGACAATGAGGACTTCCTGAAAGAGCTTCAGTGATGGTGTTCTTGCTGGGATTCTTAAAGAAGATGGGTCATAAATAAAGCAGGTGATGTCACCTGTAGAGGGTGAAGCTTTGTACTTGAGACTGTTAATCTGAATTAGTACATGGTATAATGCAAATCCATCTGGTTTTAAGTGTTGGGCTCTTGGCTATTTCCTGGTTTTGTTTCATACTTGCACCGTACGGAAAATCTGCCAAATGAATGAGAGTGATTTATAGTGCATATGAATGAGCCTGTGGGCTGTGAGTTATAAAAGACATTATACTACTGTACTTGAGTTTGTAATAATTTGATTGGGATAAGCTAATAACCTGACTAGTACATCAGAAACTTTACAACTGCAACTGCAATGTTCCTGCATTCAATAAATAATCTACTCCGTATTTTAATTAACAAACAGCTTTACAATTATGTCTCCAAATGTCATTTCATGGATACAAATAATTGATCCACTCAAAATTCGAACAAGAAAAGAATAGTTTGTGACTAAAGTCTGGAAAAAAACCCAAAAATAAAGAGAACCGCAGAAAATTACACAACTGTACAAGGGTTTTCTCTGTGCTGCCATAAGCTCACGAAAAGTCGCGCCCTTACCCCCTTGCGTTGCGTGTTTTCCCTCTCCCCCGCTCCTTTCAGAAACACCCGCCTACCCTCAAATTACCACTCTACCCTCCCTTTTGTAACGTCCCTTCACTTAAATGACCAAACTTACCCCTATTTCCTCTTCCCTTAACCCCTCAATCTGTAACGCCACAACCAGAGAAGATATTTCAGTTTCCATTTCCAAACCCCCTCACTCGTCTCCTTCCCAATTTCCAAATCCCTAAATCCCCAAATTCATCCCCCAATGTCCAAGATTTCGGCGACGATCAGGCCGGAGGAGTACGCATCAAGCCCGGCGCACTACGCCATCGCCGTCGGCGATCACACCTCCCTCTCCCGTCTCCTCCTCTCCCTCCCAACTCTCCCGGACCCTGAAAAAGCACAGACGGAGTCGGACTCCCTCTCGCATGAGCGAATCGCTGAAAAGATCTCCTCCGTCCTCGACCGCCGCGACGACATTCCTTACCGCGAAACGCCGCTTCATCTCGCTGTCCGCCTAAACGACGCCTTCGCTGCTCGCTCCCTCGCCTCCGCAGGCGCCGACATTTCTCTCCAGAATGCTGCTGGTTGGAACCCCCTCCAGGAGGCTCTGTGCCGTCGTAGCTCCGAGATTGCGCAGATTCTTGTTCGTCAACACCACTTCGCTGCCTGGTCTAAGTGGCGCAGGAGGCTCCCTAGGCTCGTTGCTGTTCTCCGCCGAATGCGTGACTTCTACATGGAGTTCTCGTTCCACTTCGAGAGCTCGATTGTCCCGTTCGTAGGCAAAATTGCGCCGTCCGACACTTACAGAATCTGGAAGCGAGACGGGAATGTGAGAGCGGATACTTCGCTTGCTGGATTCGACGGACTGAAGATCCAGCGTGCTGACCAGAGCTTCCTCTTTCTAGGCGAAGGAGACGCGGATAATGGATTTCCAGAAGGCTCGCTGCTCGTCCTTAACCGCGACGAGAGGAAGATCTACGACGCGTTCGAGAATTCCGGCTCGCCGATGACCGATTCAGGCGTCTCTGAGTTTTGCTCGCAGACGAGCGTCTACAGGCCGGGGATGGATGTCACGAAGGCGGAGCTTGTGAGCCGGACAAACTGGCGCAAGCAGGAGAAGACTGAGATGGTTGGAGAGTGGAAAGCGAGGGTTTACGATGTCCAGAACGTCGTATTCAGCTTCCGATCTCGGAAGATCGCCGGATCTGATAGCGGAGACGCCGCTTGTCTTCCTCTGGAGCTCGACGAGGACTCAGAGGAAGGATTTCTGGTGGCGGATAACCCAAGCTCGTTCGGCATTGGCGGAGAAGACAAGAGACGGCACAGCAGCTTCGCCGATCCTCGGAGGCACAGCACATTCGCTGGCGATGAAAGAGAGTGGGTGACTGTGAGCAGGAAGAGTGTGGATATCAATCTGGCGCCTGCAAGAAGGAGAAGTTCAGTATCAATGGCGCCGCCGCCTCTTGTGCCTGTGATGAGGCCGAGAACGGTTGCTCCAGCGCCGTCTACGAAGGAGAAGGAGTACATTAGGAGTCTTCGTCCTTCTGTTTGGTTAACGGAGCAGTTTCCGTTACAGACGGAAGAGCTCTTGCCGTTACTGGATATCTTGGCTAACAAAGTGAAGGCCGTTAGGCGGATGAGAGAGCTCTTGACGACCAAGTTCCCGCCGGGGACTTTTCCAGCAAAGGTAAGGGTGAATTTCGTAAATTAACATTTCTGGGCCTCCCTCCATCTCTCTTAATGTTATTCCCCTTTGAATTTGTTAGAATAGTCATAATCTTATCACAATTTTTAGTAACAATTAATTAGATATAACAAAGACACAAAATGTATATAGTCGAATGTAGCGAATGTGTCAAGATGATCTTATATTCTTATGGGACATAGGAAGTACTCGGGATATGCATTTGTTTCTTTGATATGGGGATTGTGGATTACATTACCTTGCCTTGCCTTGCCTATTTGTCTGTCGACTGATTTGCCCTCCTAAGATCTTTCTTTTTTGCTTTTACTTTTGCTCATCTTCGTCTGTTTCCCTTTGGTGTCTTTTGATGCTGTCAAAACCCCGGGCCAAGGAAGATCTGACTCTTGGCTTTAGCCG
Source organism: Oxyria digyna (assembly GCA_029168935.1). Classification (NCBI taxonomy): domain Eukaryota; kingdom Viridiplantae; phylum Streptophyta; class Magnoliopsida; order Caryophyllales; family Polygonaceae; genus Oxyria; species Oxyria digyna. Next base: position 1,348,862 of record JAPVLV010000028.1, on the reverse strand, counting down.
GGTGGTTCTCTCACTGTTGTTACTTGAAAGTAGAGAATTTTTGAAAATATTCATTGGATTAATAATGTGATTTGTGGGGACGGAATGGTCGGTGAATTCAAACAGAAGGAACTCAATTGGCAGATATAAGTATGATTACAAGTTTACAAGCCTAGAAAAAGTAATTTAGTATGCACTTTGGTGGGGTTTGGGCACTAATTTAAGTGTAAGTGGGTCCTCTTGATCCCATGTTTGTCTCGGGAGTTTGACGTTTTATTAACTTAATCTATACTGTAGGACCCAATTAAAGAGTATTAGCCTGTAATGTGGGGCCAAAAGTGCAACTAGTCTCTAGTGAGTATTTCTTTTTTTGGTTCCTGGTTGGTACTATAATGGATGGTTTTGCTTTCAGCCTTACAGGGAGGGCTTTCACTTTTCATGTTATGTTAATAATGTTGTGTTTCTTTTTGTTATAGACTGCTTTGCTGCATTAGCTTGGTTTGTTGTTTTACTTCACATGAACATGAGCTTGCTCTGGAATTTCATTGCTGAATAGTTCTCTTGGATGTCTACGAACTGATTAGTGGCTTTGATTTTATGCAGATTGCAATTCCTGTGGTGCCTACAGTGAGAGTGGTGATCACATTTACTAAATTTGTTGAGTTGCAACCAGTAGACATCTTCTACACACCACTATCTAGTCCAGTACACGTAACTAACGAGCAAGGTCGTTCAGAGGAGAATAACGGGAAAAACAACTCATCATGGTTTCCTTCCTCGTCTTCAAAATCTTCTCTTCCATCATGGCTAAGCCGAAGCAGTAGCCGTAATTCAACTAACAAGCAACAAGTGTCGTCCATTGCAAAGGAGCCTGACCCGTTCGCAATCCCAAGCGAATACACATGGACAAACATCAACAGTAAAAATCAAAAGGTAAAGAAAACCAAATCCGTCAAGAAATCCAAGTGAAGTGTTGTGGGAAAAGGAACATTGTAGGGTATCAGCATCACAGAAGTTTCTCAGCTGGCACATATATTGTAGATATATCTTCCATTGAGCTGGGAAATTAGGCTTTAAAAGAGTTTCTTATTCGAAAAAACTTGCATTAATTGACAGGTATTATGCTCTTCTTCTTCATTCTTATCCATCTGTACTCAACTCTTATGTCAAGGGCAGAATTTCTGCAGTTTATAATGAGAAACTTTGATACCTTGTCATGCAATGTGTTTTTATATGCATTTTCATAGGATCAGGATCATGCTGATGTTTATTTATCAAAAGGGTATGTGTATGTTTCTTTCATACATCAGCAAATGGTCAGTTGGGATAAAATGTAGTCCTTGCATCACATTTCTCTATATCAAATTTGAAACACAACTAGATTTATATACACTCAGGGTTTATCAAGTCAATGTATAAAAATCAAAATATCGTTCTAAAACCGATATGAAACTAAATAATCAGTTCGAACAAGATTCCCGTTATCCTTCCAAAGTGGTTCTCACCAACAAAGTGAAAAGCCAATATATGATCCCCATCAATGTTTCAAATCTTAGTCATATAGTACGGAGTATATTTCTTGCAAAATAACTCAAAAGGGGAACAAATCTTAAGAAACAAAAGGCAAAAGTTGTATGGATTCGGAAGTATATAGAGGACCCAATGTCAGGACACAGAGAAGAAGAGCCCCAAAGGATAAAGAAAGATTGGAAAACAATAAAACTGGAGTTAGTTGGGAAGTCATATGAAGAAGGAACACGAATATGAAATAAAGCAACAGACAGACCGTCAAATAAATATCACCAAAAAGAGAGCCTCCATTTGATTTTGAACCCCTTTCTAACCCAGATTTTCCTCGTAGACCACTCCACTAAATGCTCTGTCACAAGCCAACCTTGGTTGGGCCCAAAAAGTTAATTAACTACATATCCAAATTTTGAGCTGGGCCCATCAGTATTGGGCCTCCATCTACTTCCTTTCAGACTGAACTTCTTTTGATTCCGTCTGTTTAACCCAGCACATTTTCGTACATCTCTCGTATTCAACTAATCGGCTACCTAGCTAAATCAATACGAGGTAGGCCACATTCGTACCAACTCATTCCTGATTAATGCAATTACTCTAAGAGCATACCCATTGGTTGTCTATTTAGAGTATATCCATTGGTTGTCCATTTGGGGTGAGTATTAGAAAAGAGAAATCCAAAATAATATTAAAATATGAAAAAATAGAATTTTGGAGGAAAGAGAAGCAATACCCACAAAAAAAATGGGCATTCTCTTCACCATGGTGAAAGAAATGGACATTCACCTAAATTTGACATGTGTCCCAAGATGACATCACTTTTGAGCTAAAATACATAAATAAATTTGACATGTGTCTTATAGAGAAATGAATGACCATATATAAATGAGCAACCATTAGGAGTGTAGTGGGGATAGATGGGTATGAAAAATGGGTATTAACAAAAAAGAAGAAGATATTATTAAAATATTTGATACCCACAAAAAAATGGGCAACCATTGTGTATACTCTTAGAGTGGGTATTGAGAGAGAAATAAAAAATAATGATAAAATAATAAAAAGTAAGTTTTTGGAAGAGAGAGGGACAATGCTGGACATTCTCATCAAGAATGGGCATTCACCATGTGTTTGACATGTGTCCCAAAAACACAATATTTTTGACCCCACATGATATATAATATTAATAAAAAAGTATGAAAGAGAAGATTGATAACCATAAATTAATGGATAACCATTTGGATAATGATAAATATAGATTGGTATTGAAAATGAGTATTGGAAAATCTAAAAGAGTATTAATAAATAATTGAATGATCACAACTAAATAGACAACCATTTTATATGCTCTAATATTTAGCATCTCAAATTTCAATAAGGACTCAGTAGTTGAATCTCTATATAATTACTAAAGCAAAACACCTTTCTCTAATTCTAGCTATGCCACGTGGCATACTCTTCATTCAGGTTATCCACTTGTCGTCATTCTATTGGTCACAATTTTTACTATTTATTGTAATTTTCTTTAAAAAATTGATTAAATTTGGAAAATCATGTGCAAAAATATCACAAAAAGATTGCTTAAGATCTTTCAGATTACAAAAAGATTTTTATGGGTTAATTTTTTAGATTTTGACCTCCCAATATCCTATTATGTTATTTTACAAATTTATAATTTTATTTTCATGATATGACATATCACAAAAAGATTGATTTCTTAATAAATAAGAGAAAAAATTATATTTTTGTGTTATGGTAGTGTTTTAAATATATAGTTTTATATATGTTGAAATTAATTTATTTAAATTTGTTAAAAATGGACCTATGATAATTTGATAAAGAAGATTTTTGGTTAAAAAACTCATTTATATTCGTTGTTTTTTATATTTAAAATTTTAAAATTTAATTATATATCAATATCATTTTAAAATATCAACTTATTTTTATATAAAATTATATATTACATAATACTACTTATTAAATATATCGATTTATATAAACCCGCGCATGACGCGGGAAAATAAATCGATTTATATAAACCCGCGCATGACGCGGGAACTAGGCTAGTTCACTTCCAAAGATACAAGCAGCCACGGAATTTTAATTTTTATAGGAGCGGTGAACGACGTTCAAACCACGATGTGATTATAGACAGCTCACCTAACCTTTATGAAATACCCAAGACTAACTACTTTTCCACAAAAACACAAACAAAATAGGAACGTGATAATTATTCATTTTGTATACATGGATATTGTCCAATATGGGCCTAGATCTTGAGAGCCGCCTACGACCACATATCTCGATTATATTATCTACTCCAACTAATATATATGGATATATGTAACCGATGTTCAACGTACTATCATTATACTAGCTACTCATCGTCAATGGAGCCAGTATGGGGGAATTTGCTAGGCAGCGAGAACTGGGAGGGTCTCCTCGGTCCACTCAACGTGGACCTAACACGGTTAATCCTACGGTGCGGCGACATGATCCAAGTCACTTACGACACGTTCATCAACGACCCTGAGTCCAAGTACTGTGGGTGTAGCCGCTACGGGAAAGCGTCTCTCCTTCACAAAGTCATGTTTCCGGAAGCAGACGACTACGACGTGGTCTCCTTCCTCTATGCCACCGCTCGCGTCAGCGTCCCCGAGGCCTTCCTCATGAAGTCCAAGTCTCGGGAGAGGTGGGACCGCGAGTCTAATTGGATCGGTTACCTCGCGGTTTCGAATGATCGGTTGAGTGCCGAGCAAGGAAGGAGGGAGATTTATGTGGTGTGGCGCGGGACTACTCGTGACTACGAGTGGATTGATGTTGTAGGGGCGGATCTCGAGTCAGCCAAGGAGCTAGTGAACTCCAATAGAAACACTGTCCTCCAGCCAGATGAGGGTGACGATGGTGTGCCTAAGGTCATGAGAGGATGGATGACCATGTATGTTTCTGATGACCCAAAATCGCCCTTTACCAAGACTAGTGTCCGGACTCAGCTCCTCGCTAACCTCAAACACCTCATTCAAAGGTCCGTAAATCTATTTTATAAAATATGTACGTGCATTATCCTCAATTTTTATCTAAGTTTTCATTCTCACATACTTTGGTAATTTGATATAGTAGTGTAGCAAGTATGAGATTAATTCATTTTCAAAAAGAGGAGATGGTCCGTGGAATAATATTAGACAAGTGAATCATATCATATCTTACAATGTAGCATAATTATAAGAAATTGATGGTCAATAAAATAAAAGTAGAGAGAGACCAAAAGACAGGACCACGAATATTAGTTAATTTGCCTGTAAAGTTGTTTTTTTTAAAATTATTTATTGGTTGTTTTTGAAAAGGATAGAATATGAGAAATTATTGGGTATCTGGCCACTCACTAGTGGTGAGTAATTAGTTATTGAGAGTGATACTAGTAAGTTGATTAATTTGAATGGATTAGGTACAAGGATGAGAATTTGAGCATCATATTGACAGGCCACAGCCTAGGGGCAAGCCTGTCAGTAGTGAGTGCGTTCGATGTGGCGGAGAATCTTATCACCGACGAATCCATCCGGGTGTGCGCGGTGGTGTTCGGTTGCCCGAGGGTGGGCAACAAAGACTTCAAGGAAAGGTTCGATTCATACTCCAATCTCAAAACCCTACACGTGAAGAACGAGATCGACCGGATACCCCATTACCCGCCGAGGATAATGGGGTATGTCAACATAGGTACCGACCTAATCATCGACACTAGGGTGTCGCCCTACCTCAAGGACTCCAAGAACCCTAGCGACTGGCACAACTTACAAGCCATGCTACACATCGTCGATGGATGGAATGGAAAGGATGGAAAATTCAAGGACAAGATCAAGAGGAGCGTGGCTCTCGTTAATAAGTCGTGTGCTTTTCTTAAGGACGAGTGTATGGTTCCCGCTTCTTGGTGGATTGTGAAGAACAAGGGCATGGTGCTTAAGGATAATTGGGACTGGGTCATGGGTGAGCCAGATGACGAGGATTTGCCTGTGCCTGAGTCCATCGACTCATGACCTACCACTCTCGCGCGTTTTATTGAATGCATGTTTTTGTTTCTGTTGTCTTCTTCCTTACACAATTGATGCTCGTTGGTGTCTTTTTGAATGTGGATCTTTATATTTTTGGAACCACAAGTTATATATACTTCATTTGTGTATGTTAGGGTCTTTGATGAGAAAAAGAAGTAATAAGACAAAGTAACAATCCAAACACTACGAAATTATTTTATTCATTTATAAAAATAGGCCCTTACTAAATACAGCTCGGACGTTTTACTAAATAACGCTCGGCACCTCGCGTAACGCGAGGGAGCGTCTTCTCGCAGAACGCGAGTGACGTGTCCCTCGCGTTACGCGAGGGTTCTTCCCCTATAAAAAGGGAAAAACCCTATTCGGCCCATTTTTATAGCACCCTACCGCCGCTCTTTTACCATCTCTCTCGAAAAAACTTCTTCCTCTTCCTCTTTTCAACACAAATCTTCAATTAAGGTATGTTTCTTCTTCCCTTATGCTTTCTAATGTTGATTCTAGATGAATATATGTTGTTAGTATAGGAAATTGCATATTATATGATGTTTTGATATTGAATGTTGATTTAGAAATGGTTGTATATGGTATTAGGTTGTTTAGATTGGATGAAAGATGATGATTTTGTATTATGGTTGATGAGTGGATGTTTTTTTTATGTTGAATAGGATGAAATTCATTAGGGTTAGGGTTTTTGATTAGGGTTTACATTTTATTTAGGGTTTTGATGTTTATTTGGTAATTTACTTAAATTGATAGGTTATGTAGTTAAAATATTGAATTTATGTTGAATTTGTGTTGAAATGTCGCCGGAAACTGGCCGGAATGTGTGAGATGGCTGGAGCGCAAGACTTCTCCAATCCTGAGCTCGCTTCCGCTCTATTTCACGGGGTGCTATTGTGCTGTGACGTCACCGAACCACACATGCCAGATTGGTGTCCGAGACAATTTGGGAGACTGCAGCGTATTCCTAGGCCAGTCATCGAACCGCTCAAAGCTCATAGGTTGGCCAACATTAGGTGTTATAGTGTTTTTTATGACACCAACCAATGGCTTTGGAAGGCAAGAGATGTTCACTCCATATCTCTCAATGAAATGGGGCCAGTTGCCTATGTACCACATGAATGCTCCCATGATTACATGGATTGGTACATCAAGAGGACCCATAGGTATATCCGTCCTGCAATCTCTGGGATGATTACTGAGAAACAGGTAATATTATTTGTTTTGGTTTATCTTGCGTTTCTAGTCTTTGTTTGTCTCTAATATTAATATAGAATGAATGTTTACATGCGTATAGGTGATTGGCCGGGTGTACAATGACATGGACCGGTATCGGTTTGCCACTCCAGAGGATTTTCCTTCATATCACGCTCAAATGCTACTATGTATGGCAGATCTCGCTCCCATCCGACCAGAACAAAAAGAGTAGCCATTGTTTGAATTTCCTTAGGTTGATGGATAATTTTTAATTGTGTTTTGGATTGTTTATGTTTTTGGATTGCTTTGTTGCTTGGATTAGTTGTTGGATAATTCTGTTGGTTTACAGTTAAGGGATAATTCTGTTGGTTTACAATTCTGTTTGAATTATGCATTTTCTCGCAGAACGCGAGGGACACACACCTCGCAGAACGCGAGATATTGCATTCAAGTTCCTGTTTCAGAATTTAAAAAACCATCTCCAGTTCAACATTACATTTAAAATTCTGCGAATAAAACATAACTACAACTACGTTAAACTATAGACGGCACATCGATGTGCCACAAGATCGTTGTTTGTAGCGAAATTATCAACGAGATGATAACTAAGCAATTGTAGGGCAAAGATCAAAGAGAACGGTATAATCTTAACACTAAGAGAACGAGACGAGAGAATAAGGTTGAAACTTGAACTTTCTTGTGGTATTGATATTACGGCGTAGCGTGAGGTGATTACAAAAGGTTGACGTTAACCTTTATATAGGTTAACCCTAGGATCCTTCTAAGGAAATAAGATCTTTTTCTTTTCCTTCTATCTTCTAACGATATAATAAATATGGTAAAAGATATTCTTTTATCTTATCTTTTACCATTTACATGAATATAATACGGAACAAGGTAACTAAGTGGCGGCTGACCTAATTCCCATAGCTACTCTTCCTTATAACGTCACGTCGACGCCATCCTTCGTTCCTCACGTCGCGTCGCTTCTATGCTTCTACGCGTAGATCCTTAGCGTTCCATAGTCGTCGTATTTTTAGGCACAAACAATACCCCTAAGGCGTCTTACAGGGCGTAATATTAAGAAGAGCTGGGAGACGCATTCTTTCTTTGCAGAATACGTCTTCAAAGTTACTGGAACGCGTTGATGATAACGTTACCAAAATTCTCGACATCGTCGTTGAGCTTTGATCAGGATTTTTCTTCAATTATTTACACGTGCCGGGAGGAAGACTTCGTTTCCTGTGCCGGGAACGTCGAAATGCAACGGCTAGTTTTCCCAATGGCTATAATGCCGTTGAATACTCCTTGATTCTCGCAACCTTCTCTGGCTATATAATGGGTGAATCTCCAATCTCATTTACTTTTCTGCTCCCATCTAATTACTCACTATCGTCTTCTTGCTTCCTCTTTGCTTTGATCCGAACTTTCTTGCTCATTCTTTCTCTCTGTACCTTCTTCTAAACTTCTTCTTATTACTTCCAGATGGCCTCCTTCTACGTTCCCAAGTTTATCTTGAAGGGCTCCGACTGTAAATCAACAGAGGTACGTGATGTTGAAATGTTACGGTCTCTGGTGAATCTTGGTCCTGAGGTGGAGATCGAGATACCTCCTCTCGGGGTATTTGCTGATGCGCACCGACCGGGATGGATTGCGGTGTACGAGTATCCTTTTCTTACTGGCCATCGCTTTCCTTTCTCGCCGTTGGTCAAGGCGTTCATGCTCGCTTTGGGGGTTGCAGTGGCAGGTATGTTTCAATTTGAATTGCTTTCTTTTTACTGGAGCTTTTGTTCTCGCTCTCTGTAATATACGTACTTGAACGTCTTCTTTCTATAGGCTCTTCAAGCTTCTTTATGCGCATATGGGCGCTTCTCTGATTTCGTTGATCGGACGAGGTCTATGGAGGCTAAACAATCGGCCGACGAGATAAAGATTAAGGAGCTTACGTCGTTGGTCGAGGCGTCACAAAAGGCGGAGAACGAGGCGAAGGAGAAGGTGGAGGCAGAGTTCAAGCTTCATGGAGATCTTTCTGGGCAAGTCAAGGATCTTCAAGCCAAGATTGGTGCTTTGGAGATTGAGAAGGCCCGGGTGGAGTTGGGGTTGGCTTCCGACCTCAAGAATGTTGCGGAGTATTGGTCTTGGTTATCTCGCGTGCAGGTCATCGAGGAGTATGCTGCTGGTCGTACTCATGGATGGGACCCGGTGAAGGAGCGAAGGGAATTCAACAACGCGTACCCGGAGCGTCCCGAGGGCGTTGAAGTGGGACCTATGCCGATGAAGCCTCCGGCTGAGCCCCATATTGAAGAAGATGTTGCTCCTCATCTCAACGAGGTTGATCCCAACGACGGCGTCGAGGACGATGAAGGTGACGGCGAGGATGTCGTCGCGGAGGATTCTGAAGAGGAGAAGGATGCTTGTGAATATGAAGACGGCGATCCTTCTTCTAGCGATGAATCTTCTTGATTTACTTTCTTTGAATCTTCTTTTGTACATTTGTACATGTACGTGTAGATTTTTTCTCTCTCTTTCTTTTGTAAAAAGAATTTTGCCTTTTTATGATGGGCTATTTATCAAAGCCTCCGATCTCTGTTACTCTCCAAATTCTGACGTAACAGGCTTTCGCTCCTAGCTCTCTTGCGACGGCATGTATCAACGCGTCGTCGGTTTCTTATGACGTTTATACGTTCCTTTGGGAAGTTCTTTTCCTTTCTTACGTATCTCTACCCCTTTTGGTAGGTTGGATATGAGCTTCTTGTAGGCTTAGTTTAAAGCTACCAAAGAAGTCTTGTATACTTTAACTTGATATACCTTGTTGTTCCTTCTTTTTTTTTAAACTAATCTCGCGAACGCGTAGAGATTTCTTTCGGCTTTCAGATCTTTTTGTATGGTGCTTCATGTTTGTGACTTGGGTGCTTGATATGTTCTTATTGGCTTTGATCGAGAGATGTGGTCAATGCGACTTACTTTAGCTTATTTTCCGACTTACATGAGGTTTGGGTCCAGCATTTCCTCCGAACCCAGAAGCGAGTGGCGGACGTAGGTCAGCGTGTGATTTTGATCAGCTTGTGACGTTACCCCTTACTTTAAAGGTGGATCCGTTGCCTCACGCTAGCGTTTAGGTCGACGTCGAACTCTTTTAATCGACGGGCATATTCATCGTGTATGTCGTCCGTTTTATTTAGTATTAGGACTTACGATGCCGGTGGACGCGTCCCTGCCGGTTTGGCGAATTGCCCGTGGATTCATGACTCTCAGAGGGGCTGGAAGGCGTTAAGACGCGTTCCTGGAGAATGATCGTGTCAAATAGGTTTCCCTTGTTTGCTCAGAGGATCCGGCCGGCTTCGTGAGGTACTGGGCTTCATTCCCCATGATCATTGCCACACGTCGCTAACAATCATGGGAAGCGTCGACTCGGGGTCGGCGGTTCGACTAACGTTGCCTACGCGTAGATGTGGCCTTGAACGCGTAAACTAACGAAATTCTCCCCCGGCGCGGATTTTCACCGCGGCCTTCTTGCTTCTTATTTGGTACACCGTACTCGAGTGACACGTTCTCTTAATAGACACAGAGCAAGTAATTGGAAACGAAACATGTCAACATGCTTGACAAGTCGGAAAGAAAGGTCTACTTGTATATAAAATAGAAGATGCATCATACTTGAACTAAACGTGACACTGACGCCTACCCCTAGTCTCTACGACCCCCTGTCGTATTGACCTAATCGATAACGACATGTCTTTATTGAAAACTTAAAAACTACTCATGCAAAGGAAATAGAAGGGTAATTTAATGGACGCATAAAAAGCATCTTGATTACTCTCTCGACCATGACTTATCACGGCGGATGGTGTTTCAGGAACATGTAGCTTAGATCGTTTCTTGTTACTTGGATCTTTTGATGCTTGGTATCTTGGTGAAAGACTTTAGATCGTCGCACTTCATATTTTGATTGCTACGCTTTCTTTTCTTTCCTCGGCGACGCTTTGGTTGCTTTCTTCATTCCGATATCGTAGCATTCTCTAGCAACTTGAGTTTCTCCCATGATTTCTTGTGTCCCCCATGGCGATGGGAATTTCAGGGAACGATGGTATGTTGACGGGACTGCTCTCATGCCGTGCAGCCATGGTCTTCCCAGGATCACGTTGTATGGCGATTCAAGCTCTATTACGGCGAATTTAGCTCGCGTATTAATACCTCTGGCGTAGGTTGATAGCGTAATTTCCCCTATCATCTCTGTCACTTCGCCGCTGAAACCTACTAGTGGTACGCATCTCCTGGTCACGTTGCTAAGGGATAATCCTAATTCTTTCAGGGCGGCCGTAGTAATGATGTTGGCCGAGCTACCATTGTCCACGAGGATTGTCGTAACGAGGTGGTTACTAATAGTGAGAGAGATTACTAACCTGTCGTGATGCTCCATCGTAGCGTTCAAATCTTCGAACGTGATAAGCTGCTTGCTTCGGGTAGGGCGTACTTGATAGACTTTCGTCGCGTTACTCCCGTCTCCTAGAATTTTGATACCTTTCTTTGCCGTCGTAGACGCGTGGTGAGCTGGAGGTGGAGGTGGAGGTGGAGTGGAGGTGGAGTGGGAGACTTTCTTTCTTTCTTTATCCCTTCGAGGGTGTTCTTTCCTTCTTTGTAGAGTAAATCTTTCAGGTCTCCTCTCTTTAGCATCCTCATCACTTCTTTTCTTAAGGTGTAGCCTCCATCCGTCGTGTGACCTGTATCATTGTGGAAATCGCAATACCCCTTGCCCGTTCCAGGTCTCCTTCCAGGGTTTTGCTTTCTTGGCCATTGCACGTCGCGTAACCCTTCCATTGCGCTCATGACGCGTAGGGCGTCGGTCTTCATGGAGATTCCTCTCTCTACGACGTAGTTGCTTTCTACCTCGCTCACAGTATGTACCGCTTGGGGTTCTCTTTGGAAAGATTTGTTTCTTTTATCATTGCGTCCTCCCTGTTCCTGGTGCCTATCGATATATCTACGTTGGGGAGAATTCCTTCGCGGAGGGGTCCGCCTACGTGGAGATCTGGCAACCTCTTCATTGTATTGCTTCAAGTCCTCTTCCAATCTTATGGCTTGCATGGCCCTTTCCCTCGTTATTTCGAACGATTCGGTGCACATCTTTGTCAGTTCTTTATACAAGTCGCTATCTTTGTGGAGGGCGCGTCTGAACGCGTCGGAGGCAGTAGCTTCCGTGCAACTTGGGATTGTGACTTTCTCATCGTTGAAACGTTTGAGGAATTCTCTTATGGTTTCGCCTTTGCTCATGCGCATGTTATGGAGGTCTGATGGTTGTTTTGGAAAGAGCTTGCTACTGGCGAATTGTAACCTGAATTGGTTGGAGAGCTCGGCGTAGGACGAGATGCACCCTTGTGGTAGATGAATGAACCATGTCAAGGCGGGGCCTTTCAGCGTTGAGCTAAAGAATTTGCACATCATTGCCTCTTTGAATCGCGGATCAATGGGGCTCGTGGAAAGTTTAGCTTTGTAGAGCAAGATGTGTTCTTCAGGATCACCTGATCCGTCGTAGACTGGAAGATCCGCGACGGTGAATTTCTTGGCGATCTTTTGGATGGCTATACTCTTGATGAACGGGCTATCTTCGAACGCGTGTTCTTCTTCCGGCACTATGGATTTAGGGGCTCCCGACATCGACATCATCTCTCTTTTGAAGGCCCCAATTTGTTGTTTCACGATAGCGACGATGGTATCCGGAGTTAGGGTTTCTTCGGAGTTCTTCTTCCGCGCGGAATCCTTGGGTAAGGTGAACCCATGGTGTTCTCTGGGGTGGTAGGCTTCGTCCTCTTCAAGAGCTTAGTGTTAAGATTATTCTCTCGTCATGTATAAGGAATAGATCCGTCGTCCTCTTCAAGAACTTTCTTGTGATTGCGGATAAGGTGGCGATGTTTGCTGAACTTCCGTTATGTATAAGGATCCTCTTCACCCTGCAGTTTCTTATGGTTAGGGAAATAACTAAGCCGTCGTGATGATCCACCGACTCGTTTGGCTCATCGAACGTGATGGGATAGTATTTCTTGATGGTCCTCACGTGATACACCGGTAAGATGCTTCCTTCTCCGCGTAGTATTTTGGCGTTCCTCTTGGCGGCTGAGACCGTATAGCCGCTAACCGGAGATCCTCCAAAGATTCTGTTAACTGCCCTTGACCGGCTTGATGAAGGCGGTGGCGAGGCGGATCTATTTCTTTCTCTGCCTCTTTCGAACGCGTCACGACCTTCTTTGGAGAGTAGGTCTAGCAGGTCGCCTCTTTTCAAAAGACGGAGAACTTCTTTTCTTAAGGTATATCAATCGTCTGTTGGGTGCCCCGAGTCGTTATGGAACTCACAATATCCTCTTCCTGATCCTGGCTTCTTTTTGGGGTTGGGTTTTCGGGGCCACTTTACGTCGTGTAACTTCTCCATTGATCCTATGACTCTTAACGCGTCGAACTTCATGCATATCCCTCTCTCGATCGCGTAGACGTTATTGATCTCGCTGACGTTATGAACCATGGGGAGTTCTCTATGGAAAGGCTTAGTCCTCCTATCATGGCGATCCCCCTCTCGTCTCTGAGGAGAGTCTTTTCGCGATGGAGAGCGCCTTCGTGGAGATCGACGCCTTTCTTCGAGGTGATTTCGAAGATCTTCCTCTAAGCTTATTGCTTCCATTGCTCTTGCTCTCGTTATCTCGAAAGACTCGGTACATGTCCTTGTCAGTTCTTTATATAAATCGCTATCTTTGGGGAGGGCGCGTCTGAACGCGTCGGAGGCGGTAGCTTCCGTGCAACTTGGGATCGTGAATTTCTCGTCGTTGAAACGCTTAAGAAACTCCCTTATGGTTTCACCCCTGTTCATACGCATGTTGTGGAGATCTGACGGTTGTTTCGCAAAGAGCTTGCTACTGGCGAATTGTAGCCTAAATTGGTTGGATAGTTCCGCGTAGGACGGGATGCTTTCTTGAGGCAAGTGGATGAACCATGTCAAGGCGGGACCTTTCAATGTCGACCTAAAGAATTTGCACATCATTGCTTCTTTAAATCTTGGGTCGATAGGACTTGTGGAGAGCTTGGCTTTGTACAGTAAGATATGTTCTTTGGGGTCGCTTGACCCATCGTAGACGGGGAGATCTGCAACGGTGAATTTCTTTGCAATCTTCTGGACGACGATACTCCTAATAAAAGGGCTTTCCTCGAACGCATGCTCTTCTTCGGGTATTATGGAATTTGGAGCTCCTGGCCTAAGCATCATCTCCTTTCTTAAGGCTCCGACTTGTTGGGCTATGATACTCGCGACCGCGTTGGGAGTTAGGGCTTGCTTTTTGGATGGCTCTCCTCGGCCCGCTCTCGTCGATGTGATCGGTCTTGGGCGTTTTGAGAGCTCAAGGTCTTCTTCCTCGTCGGCTACGACATCCATGTCCAGACGACGAACGACACTCCGATCGCGAACGTAAGTGGGAGGCTTAGCGGACTCTGTCCTGAGTTCTTTTATAACAGAGCGTAGTTGCTCGTTTTCTTTGGCGAGTCCCATCGTTTTTTCTTCACTGGCGCTCTTGGCCTCTTCCCAGGATTTTTGGACGCTGTAGAAGTGATTCTTGACGGAGGCCATGTTGGTGACGTCATCGTCGGCTTTCTTTTTGGTTGCGGGATCGTCGTCTCTGGCGACGTCGGAAACGTTCTCGAATTCTTCTTCCGAATTTCCCTGCATTGGATCGTTGGGGTTTGTAACTCGTTCTTTGTTCTTGAGACTGAGGGAGTCCTTTACGCGTTCTTCGGTCTCTGAATCCCTGTTGTTGCGAGGGCTATTGGTTGGAGACGTCATGGCTTCCTGCAAAAAAAAAGAGGTTCCCTTTGTGTGGAAAGATGACACCTTTTTGATCAAGCCCCACGGTGGGCGCCAATTGTTTGTAGCGAAATTATCAACGAGATGATAACTAAGCAATTGTAGGGCAAAGATCAAAGAGAACGGTATAATCTTAACACTAAGAGAACAAGACGAGAGAATAAGGTTGAAACTTGAACTTTCTTGTGGTATTGATATTACGGCGTAGTACGATGATTACAAAAGGTTGGCGTTGACCTTTATATAGGTTAACCCTAGGATCTTACTAAGGAAATAATATCTTTTCCTTTTCCTTCTAACGATATAATAAATATGGTAAAAGATATTCTTTCATCTTATCCTTTACCATTTACACGCATATAATATAGAACAAGATAACTAAGTGGCGGCTGACCTAATTTTCATAGCTTAACGACACGTTCTTCTTTACAACGTCACGTCGACGCCATCCTTCGTTCTTCACGTCGCGTCGCTTCTATGCTTCTACGCGTAGCTCCTTAGCGTTCCATAGTCGTCGTATTTTTAGGCACAAACACTAGTGTTTTGGAAAATCATCATATATTGATTATAGATCCGAATTGAGTTTATGATATATGGTTAGAATCGTTTAGAAGTCCAGTTTATGTGTATAATTTCATGAATTTTGATTAATTTTAGATCATGTATTTATATGTAAAACCGAATACTGTACGAATCCAGAATGTATAGGACAGTCCTGGAGTATATTAATTATATAGCTTTCGTTTGATATCGTATTTAGATAATTCTTGAAGCATTAGGTTCGTAACCTTTAAGGCTATTGATCTGTAAAGTTTGATGATTTTAGGACGTTGTTTAATATTTTTTTATATTTTACAAGTTGACTTGCAGATTCTGGAATTTGGAGTCTTTTATATATAAATGTGTTTGTATAAGGTTTCGCGTTGACATGTACTTTTGTATATCTATGGCTTGTTTAGGACGGGTTATGATTGATGATGGATATTCATTGGATAATATATGCTTGGATTCGAGGTGAGTCATCCCCCGACTTACTTAGTTGCTTGCCTTAGACTGGCCCGCTTGACGATTGCGTTGATGGACTCTGGCTGTAATGTTGTGTGTTTCCTTGTTTGTAATTTGGATTACGTGCGTAAACGTTTTATGTGATTACCTTTATATGCGACTTGTTGTGATGCCTAATGTGTCGAGTTGTTGTTTGGCTTGTATGGTAGATTAGAATTTGCTTCTATTATTGATGTTGTTATGGTTAATAAGTTGATGTTGTGTGTGCTTGTAGTTGATGAACTTATTCCCTGGTGTTTGGTTTGTTGATGCGCGTTGGAGGTGTATTTGTTGTGTTATCTTGTGTTATTGTGGATAAAGAATTGATGTTGTTGTGCTTGTGTTAAAGTGGTGTTATCTAATGATGTGTTGCATTGTATGATTAATTGTATGTGGGTGAGCACGTGAGGTGCATTGTGATTTGCTATCTTGTGTGTTTGACTAAGTGTTGATTCCGCTGTGCTTGTTAAGTATCGTTGTGAGTTTGATACGTTGATTGCGTTTATGCTTTTTCTTATGTGTTGTATGTAAATTGAAGTTTAGTTTCTTGAGATGTAGTTTGATTGCGGGTTCATCCCCTGAGATCCCAACTTCTAACCCAGGTTACTCTGGGGTTTTCTTTTGATTCTGATGGTTACAGGACTTTATCTTGTACGATGTGGTAGCTGCATGAAGGAGTTGGAGATGCTCGACGGTGGTGCTAGTTTAGTGTCTAGAGTTGTGTATTTTATATTATAATTTTCGTATTGGGTTTTAGAATATCTTTGTATTATAGTCGCTTCCGTTGTAGTGATCGTTATGTTATTGTCTTTAGCCTGGTGGATTTCGAGTGGAAATCCACGGCGGTAACGCCCAGGAGTTGGGGTGTTACAAGAAGGTGTTGGAGATACATACTCATCTTCAGCTGGATTCGTAGATGAATACAAAGATGGTACTGCAAATCATTATTGAGAACTAAAGGTGAGTAACAACTAAATGAGTAATATAAAGCATCTGAATTAACAAAAAAGAAATTCATAAAATAATAAGTACCTTGTGCAACTGATGATGGAGATGATGGTAAGGAAACAGAAGCAATTCCACATCCACGCAGAAACGGCAATATTTCTAAAGTACGAGCACGAGGGGCTCGATTTTTTCGTGGCATGTCCTAGTTGAGAATATATATGAAAACCTGAATAAATACAAAAACAATCAGAAAATGCACTAAATTCTTTCTTGGACTAACTATATAACTAGACAAAGAAAATGCACTAAATCAGCCAGCAATCTTTGATTTGATTAAAGAATTAACCTTATTCTTGGACTAACTATATAACTAGACAAAGAAAATGCACTAAATCAGCCAGCAATCTTTGATTTGATTAAAGAATTAACCTTATCTTTGTTTGGTAAGCACCCAACACAACATTAGCTATATTATATCGGACAATAGTGCATATATATATCTGAGTATATAAAAACAAGCAGTATGAAGTAATTAATAAGAGTAAGATTTAAGAAGGAAGGGCGAAGTGGTGGTCAAGCAGTGCAGTAACAGGCGTAGCCAACCTGGGCTCATAAGCAAATCCATGCATGAAGAAGAACTGAAATTAAGATGACCTTAATGAAACAGCACATCAGCAGACAACCATCGCATCAGACACACATCACCAGAAAAATAGTCGAAAAGATGTACGCAAACAGCCACCGCATCAGACATCCAGAAACAGAACCAAAACAACACCAAATTATGTTGCTCCAATGCTAACAGAAAATCAAACCATATGTTGTTCATACACATTCGATTGCAATAACAAAAACATGTTCATACCACGTATTGTTCATACACATTCGAACGCATCAGACATCCTGAAATTGAAAGTAACTCCATCTAACAAAAACATATTCAACCACAACTCATATAAATCCATATACACCCAAACAGAGCAACTAACCCCTAATTAAAAATACATCTTTTATTTGTTTTCACATCAGCAAGCTGAAACAAAGCTAACAAAATCCCAAATTAAACACAACAAAGAAGTGGTTGTCGAATCCTAAACCAATCTCACACACAAACAGATTCAGACTTATGAACACGATCGAACAAGATTTAGTTGAAAGTACCTAATCGATCAAACAAATCCTTCGTGAAGGTTGGAGAGCTCGGATTAAAGAGTGAACCCTTGGTCCAAGCGATGAAAACGATCGAACAACAACGAAGACTGAATGACTCCTGGATGCAAGCGCTAGAGAAAATACGAGATTCCCGGTGTCTTGCTTGAGAGGTCGAGGATTCCAGTAGAGAGACTCAAAGAAGGGGGGAGACGAGGGAAAGATACAAAAATTTCGGAGAAGCCATGGATGAGGTATTGAGGTGAGATTGAAGAGTCGTGTTTAGATATTAGGGTTTAGACTTTGTTTTGTGCTTTCTCAGATTTTACCCGCCAATTATTTCACCTTTCCCGGGCATCGGCGCGCAAAAGTTGCGCTATTTCCTTGACCCGCCGGGTTAACCGGACCCGAACCCAAAAAATTACGGGTTCAGCGGGTTCGGGTTTATTCGGGTTTTCGGTTTAATTTTTCGGGTTTTAACCCTGAATTTTTCGGTCGGGCTCGGTCGGTTTCTCGGGTTCGGTTAACTTTTGACAGCTCTAAATATAAGCGATCAATACGTAAACATCGGGCTCTTATTAGATTATTTTATCTAATAATATTATGTGGGATTACATATTATAAGACAAGTATGCTATATGGTTAATTATTAGTTAGTTAATTAAGTGATTCAATTAAGAATAATTGTTAATTTCTTATAAGCGGTATGAGTGGATATCATATTTGACTCAATAGGTGTTATTGAGATTCTATAGGTCAGATATTCAAAGACAATTTAATTATGGTTTTCAATACATCAAATCGATTAACAACCTCAGAGGCAAATCCCTAAAATACTAAATTAATTTGATTGAAAAACAAGATTTATACTCCCTCCGTCCCTTTAATTTAGCCCTGTTTCCTTTTTGGGCGTCCCCTTAAGTTAGTCTCATTTCCATTTCTATCCATTAAATTTTGCTCATAATACCCTTACTTTATTTATTTTATTCATATTTTAACAACACTTTATCAATCAAATCAATCTTTTTCATCTAATAAATTTCTCATTGGTTGGATTTTATGATTTAACGTGCAATCACTTACACTCTTGTTTTGATTAGACTTGCCTTAATCAAAGTGTAAATGACACAATAAGACTAACTTAAAGGGACGAATAAAGTATAATCTTAGACAATATCACACAATCTTTCTATATTAGAGTTAAAGACAAAAGTTAGGAAAATAGTTTTTTTTAAAAACTATTTTGACAAAAGTCAAATTAACATCCTCCACCTCTCGAGATCGTTCACCTAGTTAGGAGAGGGGGAGAAACTAAACACTACTCCGTAATTTGCAATTTTGACAAATTGTATCTCATTATACTCCCTCCGTCCCATAATATAATTCATCTTTCACTTTTCACATTTGCCGAGACACGTTTTGTATCGTTAATATCTCTAACTATATGTTAATAAAAAATTCTAAAATTTTGATATGTTAAAGTATTCATCAAGACGAATCAAACAAGATCCCATATAACTATGTTTGTTCTTACATATTAAAAGTTATACGACAAAATGTATTAAAAGGTGAATAACATAATTCTCTTATCTCAGTATGACATTTGCAAGTCCTCTTTTATTTCTCTCATAGGGGGAGGGGTGATGATGCGTTGTTTATAACAGCGGTTATATTAAAGTGTGGGTGGGGGTTTGAAATATACTGCCTTTTCCGTTATTTTATACTCCCTCCGTTCCATAATATAAGTAACATTTCTATTTTAAGCATTCCAAAATATAAACAACATTTTTTATTTTTAGTATACTTTTTACACCTCTTTATCTTCTCCTAATATACTTTTCACTTTTCTCTCTCCTCTAATCATTTAATTTTTTCTTTCCTCTCTCATTCTTCTCTCTATCTCTCTCATCTAACTATTACACTTTTTTATTTTCACTCTTTTTTTATCATTAAACTCACACTTTTCTTAATTCTCGTGAAACACCTCAAATGTAGCTTATATTGTGGGACGGAGGAAGTAATTGTCATTCTAGGATTTTTAAGACGAATTAAGAATTCAAATCTTTGTCCAAATTACCCGTACTTAATTTTCTTGATTAGTAATGTCTAAAATGATAATTATTTAAGATTCTAAATCTAGTAATAAACATACGGGCAAATCTGACAAAATCTTGCCAAAATAGCTAAAACGACAATTAAATAGGAACAAGGAAAAAAGTCTAGAATGACAATTAAAAAAGAACGGAGGGAGTATTAAAACACCGTCTCTAATTAGACCGGTCAAAAAGTTGACCAACCCGAACACTCATGAGACCCGTTAGGTTCAAACCCGACCCGATCCGAGACCCGTTGGATCAAACCCGGACCAACCCGAACTTCTCGAAACTCCTCGAGGGATCCACTTTTCACATATTTTATTCCATTTAAATTAAAAAATAACAATGTATTTTATTAAATAATGATATAATAATAATATTTATTATAAAAATATTGTTTAAATTTTATTTTCTTTATTACAACAAAAAAAATCAAACATTTAAAACCCGCTGGGTTGACCCGAACCCACCCAACTCAAAAATTTCATCGGCCTGAACCCACCCAACCCAAAAATTTCATCGACCCGAACCCGATTGACTCGAACCTGAACCCGACCCGTTTAACCGTTTTCCAGGTCTATCTCCGAATGCATTTTTTTTAAAATATCATTCATAAGACATTGTTTCAGATGGTTAAACGTCTCTCCTTCCTCTTCCTTTACTGAACCTTGACCGAGTGCCCATTGTTGGACCCGGTTCTCGCGAGTCGTGACACAAACCCGGTTCTCGCGATTATAGTGATACGAACCCGGTCCGCGACTGAGAAACAGACCGCGATGCGAATCCGGTTCTCGTTATCGTGCTTTCGAGATGCGAATCATCACGATTGGTTGAGTTTCACCATTTGATGTTTCATTGAGTTGGTTCACGAGGTTTCATTGATTTGGTCATTATTTCGATCGTTATCTTCTCTCTGTTTTACTTCATTCTATTGTTGTTTAAGGCATCGTGTTCATTTATCTGTCGCTATTACTGACTTGGGCGTCAGAGAGCCAAATCAGGGGGTCCAACCTTCCGGTTTGGTTGTGCAGGTACCTTAAAGGGTTGAAGAACACAAAGAACAGAGGAGAATGGCACATTTTGATCTGGATGAAGATGAGTCGTAAGTTGTTGCTCCAGTTTGCGTAAGGAAGGTCTCCAGTATTCGAAGATTCACTGAAGGCCAGATCTCGCGAGGTGTTGATTGCGAGATCGCGAATATCTGGGCTCCAACACTGGCGCCAACCGTGGGGACCTCCTCGCGCAGCTAGCTCCCTTTGAAATCTCGAGAGTCAGTTCGCGAAGGACAGCATTATGGTCGAAACTGGCAGAAGCGGAACAGTAAACGCCACCACATCACACATCAATCAAAACACTCTCAATCCCCCACCACTCCCTCGCGTTGAGGAGGAAGTCTCCGAGCTTATCACTATCCCTCGGGAGCAGAACGAGCTTTTTGCCGCCTGGATAGCGCAAGGCGCCCCGATCGCCCCAAATACAGCTAACCAAAGGGTCGAACCTCTTAACGACCAGGCCAATCGCGACGCGCGAGAGATTAATCGAGAAGAAGAAGTAGCTGAAATTGTCCCGGATGACAGAGCATCGGTTTCTAGAAGGCTGAGGGAGAGAAATGGTACTCGCGACGTGGGTCAGGGAAGGTTCGACTTGAACCAGGCCCCAATGAGTCATCATGAGCACTACAACTCTCAACACGATGTTCGTTATGACGAGAGGGGCCGAGCATACTATCCTGTGCAAGACCAGCGCGAACGTCAGGGAGCACCCCACTATAATCGCGAGACATCCCAGAACCCTCCTCTCGACTTTTCAACAATGTTTGGCCCCACAGATTTTGCAGAGCACATCATCAGGGCCCCTCCGCTACCAGATTTTAGATTCCCAACTGTCAAGGAATACACTGGTAAGGGAGACCCTAAGGTGCATCTTACCCGATATAAGTACGCCATGATCGCGAGGGGTCCAGATGAGGCCACCCTGTGCAAGGGATTCCCAGGAACGCTCGCGGACACTGCCATGACATGGATGTTAAATCAACCACCCGGGAGCATCTCTTGTTTTGCAGATATTGAAAGGGGATTTTTGTTGCATTTTGGCTCTTCGAAGAAGAGGAAGATCACCATGCAAGAAGTGGTCGGGATCAAGCAAAAAACAGGTGAAAGTCTGGAAGAGTACGTAAAAAGATTCTCGCTGATGGTCTTGGAAGCTGATAACTTCGATGATAAAACCGCCAGGGTCGCGTTCATAAACGGGCTGGCCGACGGGAGTGAGTTCAAAAAGCACCTATACAGAA
Organism: Oxyria digyna; assembly: GCA_029168935.1. Classification (NCBI taxonomy): domain Eukaryota; kingdom Viridiplantae; phylum Streptophyta; class Magnoliopsida; order Caryophyllales; family Polygonaceae; genus Oxyria; species Oxyria digyna. The sequence goes on along the minus strand of JAPVLV010000028.1, from coordinate 1,326,752 downwards.
AGCAAGAAGGGTCCTATCAGGCCATGTTAGAAAGAGCTTATGTCGAAATTCAAGTTGAAACTCACTCAAGCACGCCAGCGGGGGGTGGAGGTCAGAACAAACAGAACCAAAACCAAAACCAGAGCTCTAGAAAAGGCAATCAGAATTGGGGGAACAAAAGACAACAGTTTGACCAGGGTCAGAGTGATTCACGAGCTCCAGGTTTAGTAACTCAGCGTCAGAATCGGGATCAATATCAGGATTACAGACAGAATACGGACCAGAACCAGTTCCAGGAACAGAATTTGATGAACCAGAGGGATGACAACTCCGGCTACAGAGGTCGCTGCCGGGGCAATGGAGGCCGAGGTCGCGGTCGCGATGGAATGTGGTGCGCCAACCACAACTCCACTACTCACAACACGGATGAGTGCAGGAGTGGCCCAAGAATGAACAATGAACCCGAACAGAGAGCCGTCCTCATGAATCAGAGAGTGGAGGAAACAATCAAGGCAGGGGTGGTAGAAACCCTGGCCGGGGGCCATTCAGAGGGGGAAACAACAATGGTGGGCGAGGAAGGGGACGCAATCAGCAGAACGCGAACGATCCTCATCCACCTCAACGCAACCAAGATTTCCCGCGACCAGACGGTCATGTAGGGACCATAGCCGGGAAACATATCCCTATACCCCCAAACAGGCGTGAACAACGAAAGATGATTAACGCACCGCTCCCTCGCGGGCTCCCAGTTATGAGCATCGCGAAGCCCCTTCCCAGAGAACCATATCAACTTGTTTTCTCTAACGAGGAGATCAACGAGTGGGCAGTCTCTTCTGGTGACCCATTAGTTATACATCTACAGATTGGCACGAAACTAGTCAGCCGTATTCTGGTAGACACAGGCAGCTGCCGACATAATATATCTGGATGCCTTCGAAAAACTAGGGGTTGATCCACGGATGAAGAGACCGACGCGAACAACCTTAGTAGGCTTCGCAGGAGAGAGAGTCACTGCTCTAGGAGTGGTGAGTTTAGATGTAGTGATGGGAGATGAGACAGGGCCACGGAGGTCAGAAAAGATTGATTTCGTAATCATCCCGACAAGCTCTTCGTATAACGCAATCATTGGGAGAGGCACATTGTGCAAGTTTGATGCAGTAGTATCCATGAGCCATTTCTTCATAAAGTTTCCCACACCATCCGGAACTGGAATCGCGACGGGTGTGGAGAAGGAGAGCATCTCTTGTTATATCAAGTCTGAAAAGGGAGAAGAAACGCCTCTGCTCGCAAATCAACTTTTTGTCCCGGGCATGCCTAATGTTGAGGAGGAAGCTGAGTTAGATGTTCGCGAGCCCCCTAGATATCAGAATTCTGAGGGAGATGTGGACAGAGCAAAGTTTTCCGGATTTAAAAGGCAGGAGGTCACTCCCTTTGCAAACAAAGAAGAGAAGTTATCGGTGGGGGGTAACCTTGACCCTATGGTGATGGTGGAAATTGAAAACTTGCTATCGGAATCGCGAGATGTCTTCGCTTGGTCCCCCAAAGACTTGAAAGGAATTCCCCCATCGGTGATCACTCACTCTCTAAATATTAGCAACGATATCATTCCTAAAAGACAGAGAAAGAGAAAGCAGGCGGGTCCGAAGAATGAGGCCGCGGCCGCGGAACTCGCGAAACTCCTAAAAGTTGGGTTTGTTAGACCAGTACAGTACCCGGCTTGGTTGGCTAATGTCGTCATGGTCGCGAAGAAAGGAACGGGAAAATGGAGGAAGTGTGTAGACTTCACAGACTTAAACAAAGCTTGCCCGAAAGACAGCTACCCACTACCTTCTATTGATCAGCTTGTAGACTCCACCGCAGGGCATGAGGCACTCATCTTTTTAGATGCGTACTCGGGATACAACCAAGTCATGATGAACCCCCTTGACTCAGAGCATACCTCTTTCATAACAGATAAGGGAACTTTCTGCTACAAAGTGATGCCTTTCGGCCTTAAGAACGCGGGGGCCACTTTCCAGAGATTGGTAGACCGCATTTTCAGTGATCAGATAGGGGATACAGTTGAGGCCTACGTTGATGACATTGTGGTAAAGAGCAAGGAACAGAGTGATCATGCTCGCGACCTGGCAGAGGTCTTCGCAACGCTCAGAAAGTACGGGATGAGTCTAAACCCGGACAAGTGCGTGTTCGGGGTCACAGAAGGAAAATTCTTGGGCTTCATGATTAGTGCTCGCGGTGTCGAGGTAAATCCCGATAAAGTTAAAGCCGTTCTCGATCTTGAACCACCGCGGTCTACCCATGAGGTCCAACGGTTTGTAGGCCGAGTGAATTATTTGGGGAGATTTTGTGCCAAGTTGGCCGAACGAAACCTCCCCTTCTTCGATATTCTGAGAAAGCCAAAGAATTTTGAGTGGACTGAGGAATGTTGTCAAGCTTTCACGAGCCTCAAAGAGCATGACAAGGCTCCCGATCTTATCTTCCCCGGTTCCGGGAGAAACTCTCCAGTTGTATCTTGCGGCCAGCTCGAGGGCGGTAAGCGTAGTCCTTGTTCGCGAGTCCGAAAAGCCGGTATATTTTGCCAGCCGAGCTTTATTGCCAGCGGAGACACGATATTCTCCGGTTGAGAAGTCTGTGCTCGCGCTGATAACGGCTGCTCGCAAACTAAGACCCTATTTTCACGCACACCCGATTGAAACCCTAACGGACTTGCCACTCAATAGCTTCATGACAAAACCGACTGTAGCAGGGAGGCTCACAAAATGGGTCATCGAGATGTCAGAATTCGATGTGGTATATCGGCCCAGGCCGACTATCAAGGCACAAGCGCTTGCTGACTTCATTGTCGAAACGAGTTTCAGAGAGGGGGAAGTGGTAAATCCGTATAGCGAACAGATGATGTGGATAATGCACACTGATGGGGCTGTGAATGACGAGGGGTGCGGCGCGGGTGTGATTCTTACGTCGCCTACGGGAGATGAGATAAGTCACGCCATCGCACTAAAGTTCAAACCCACAAACAATGAAGCTGAATATGAGGCCTTGATCGCAGGGCTAGAGTTAGCCATTGGCCTTTCAATCTCTGTGCTATCATGTTGTTGCGATTCAGAAGTTGTAGTAAAACAGGTGTAGGGGCTTTATGAAGCGCGAACAGGGAACCTCCCACAATACCATGCTAGGGTCCCGACTTTGACCTCGCTTTTCATGCATTTCGAAATAAAGGCAATCCCGAGGGATCTGAATAAGAAAGCAGATGAGCTCGCGAAGATGGGAGCCGGTTGGGAAGGTCCCAAAGAAGAACGCGAACGAAGATCAGGGTTCATGGTATCAAAGGGGGGGGGCCCGAAATATCTGTTTTTTGTGAAACAAGAAAGCGCCATCAGTCGCGAAATTGAGATGATGGCAATCAACACTTCGTCTGAAGATTGGCGTCGCCCATTCATAGACTACCTCAGATATGGTCGCGGTCCAACTGACCCAAAAGAGCTCATGCAATTGAAAAGAAAGGCTGGACGCTTTTATATCAGCAGAGGTGAGCTTTACAAAAGGGGAGGTGACCCTTGTGAACTGAAATGTATGGGCCACTATGAGACAAAGGCCTACCTCGAAGAGCTGCATGCTGGGCTGTGTGGGACACACGCAGGATGGAGACCCCTGGTGTACAAGGCTTTACGCCAAGGGCATTTCTGGCCCACAATGAAACAAGATGCTCAAACGATGACGCGAGCTTGTCAGGCATGCCAGTATTTCGCCCCTACCTCTCACCAACCAGGGATCCAGCTTCAGATCATGGGAAGCCCCATCCCCTTCGCGATGTGGGGGTTAGATCTTCTTGGCCCTTTTAAACCAAAAGCCTCGGGTCAGCTCGAATATATCATTGTCGCAGTCGACTATTTCACAAAATGGATTGAAGCGGAAGCACTCGCGTCGACAACAGTACCTGTAGTGAAAAAATTCCTTTGGAAGAACATTATCTGTCGCTATGGGTTGCCACGCGAGATTGTTACCGATCGTGGCCCTCAATTTAACTCGCCCCAACTGATGGCATGGTGCAGCGATCTGGGAGTTAATTTGAAAATTGCTTCAGTTGCACATCCACATTGCAATGGGCAGGTAGAAGCCGTCAATAAAAGCATTGTCAGAGAACTTAAGAAGAGACTAGATAGCGCAAAGGGCAGATGGGCGGAGGTCCTGCCACTTACTCTCTGGGCCAATCGAACCACAGTGAAAAAAGCAACAGGGGAGAGTCCTTTCGCCCTCGCGTATGGAGTGGATGCCGTGGTTCCAGTAGAAATTTTGTTCCCAAACGAAAGACTCCTTCACTATGACTCGGGTACCAATGACGAAAAGATGAGGATGGAGCTCCAACTTCGCGAAGAAACTCAAGAAATGGCGGTTATCCGGGCGGCCGCTTACAAAGCAGGTGTCGCGAAGTATTATAACAAGCATGTCAAGGAAAGAGGTTTCGTGAAGGGAGATCTAGTCCTGAGAAAGACAGAGGGGGGAAAACTCGATCCCAACTGGGAGGGGCCGTATATAGTGGATCGCGAAGTCGCACCAGGGGCCTATCGACTGAAGGATAGCTCTGGCAATCACGTTGCAAATTCCTGGAACGTGATGCGACTACGTCGTTATTACGCCTAGCCTACTACCCCACACAGGTATGAATTCCCACGTTTTCATAACATGTCTGCGTACCTCAGATGAATATTTCATAGAAAGCGATAAAATCGCGTTATAAAATGTTCTAACAAGCTGTATGCAGGCGAAAGGACCGATTGAGACTAAACATTAGCAAGAATCTACCATCGGGTTACCAAAGAAATAAATACTTTCGCCGCAAAGGGGGACGTGATCTCAGAATAAAAGGTATGTGCACATCTCGAAAATTCAGGATGTCGCATAAATCACGTGACGCTGGGCTGGGGCCAAGAGCACCCACCCAGGCCGCGAAGCCGTGACGCTGGGCTGGGGCCAAGAGCACCCACCCAGGCCGCGAAGCCGTGACGCTGGGCTGGGGCCAAGAGCACCCACCCAGGTCGCGAAGCCGTGACGCTGGGCTGGGGCCAAGAGCACCCACCCAGGTCGCGAAGCCGTGACGCTGGGCTGGGGCCAAGAGCACCCACCCAGGCCGCGAAGCCGTGACGCTGGGCTGGGGCCAAGAGCGCCCACCCAGGCCGCGAAGCCGTGACGCTGGGCTGGGGCCAAGAGCGCCCACCCAGGCCGCGAAGCCGTGACGCTGGGCTGGGGCCAAGAACGCCCACCCAGGCCGCGAAGCCGTGACGCTGGGCTGGGGCCAAGAGCGCCCACCCAGGCCGCGAAGCCGTGACGCTGGGCTGGGGCCAAGAGCGCCCACCCAGGCCGCGAAGCCGTGACGCTGGGCTGGGGCCAAGAGCACCCACCCAGGCCGCGAAGCCGTGACGCTGGGCTGGGGCCAAGAGCACCCACCCAGGTCGCGAAGCCGTGACGCTGGGCTGGGGCCAAGAGCGCCCACCCAGGCCGCGAAGCCGTGACGCTGGGCTGGGGCCAAGAGCACCCACCCAGGCCGCGAAGCCGTGAGGCTGGGCTGGGGCCAAGAGCACTCACCCAGGTCGCGAAGCCGTGACCATCCGAGAGTGAGTAACGACATTCGTCCTCCTCACCCCGACCATGAAGTCCTGACCCTGATGGGATAGCAACCCATCAAGGCACGGAGTCCAGCGAGTGACACTCCTCAAAAAAGTCAATCATGAAATTATATACTTAGCACGGAAATATGCAATACAAAACGCTAATGAAACCCCATCTGTTTTGACAGACACTCCCGCACTAAAGAAACGAACGATCATAGGCATGATCGCGAACGAAACAGAAAATGGCAGTTTGTGATGAAACTGGCGCTAAAGCTCCAATTATCCGCGAGCATGGATTTCCCAAGGCATCAAGAATACCTTAGCTAAGGTATGATGAGATAAACACGCGAGCTACTTTGTTTTGTGACAAGAACAAAGAATCTGATCCCAATTCATTATAGGAAATCACATTCTCAAACACAAAGACACTCATAAGTGCACGAAAAACCCTACTACTGGCTCATACGCATGCAGTAGTCAGGTAAGAGCACACTCTTTATCATATCACAGGTTATGACATATGAATACTCCATACTTACGCGATCGATTTTCTCGCAGGGTTTTTCGTAAGACCAACAGAAGAATCTTTCGTGACAAAAGATGCTGAAGAGTGTCCTATTTATGATATTAAGTATTCTCGTTTCAAAGACATTTTAAGTTCTAAAGTCTATTAGTGAGACGCATACTTTTAATCGCGATGGAACAGAGGTGCACATTACATTTTGAGTTCCAAAGTTTTTCCGATAATCCCAGTCTAATTTATTCATAAACCCTCGTTCATTCTCCCTCCTCTTTTAACACATAGGGCTCGCGAGACTGTAAACACAGAATAAAGAGACATGAAAAAGCACTAAGCCTAGAGAGGAACGACGACCTTCACTTGATACACCACAGTCCGAACGGGAACTTCAGGTGGATTGGCAAGCCACATGGTGAAAGTCACCTCATCTCCCTCACGAAGATCATTCTCATACGCAAACTCACTCCAACCTTCGCCCAGAAAGTAAGAACTCCCAGCCTTGTCCAAAGTCACGTCCCAAGGTTCGAAATTGACGCAAAGGACAAGACTCTTACCACCGAAATGACTAAGGTGTTGATCACAATGTTCCTTCGGGAAACGCTATACGTAGAGAAGAGGAGTCTAAGAAACGAACAAGCAGAGAAAGGCAAAGTAAAAAGGATATTTACCAAGCATCTGCAAGTAATTGCAGAGGAGTCCATAGTAATAGTGAAAGACTCATCCAGAGACCCCTCTCGAGTTCGTCGTGTCCTGGCCATGTCAGTATTCTTTGAAAAAAGACAGACAAGGAAGGAGAAAGCAGGAAACACTATTTATAAAAGAAATACACCTAACCCACAATTAATGCATTGAATGAAAAGGCAGAAAAGTAGTTGGGAGAACAAAAGTAATAAACACAAAAAACATGCAGAGGAATAATTGTACGGTCTCCTCACGAGACCCAAAGAAAATCGTCTAACCTACATTTAGACTCGCGATCACATTCCGATCCTCGGGCCACAGAACCAAATAACAAATTGTATATAACACCAGCCTAAGAGTTTGCAGACAAACGCATGAAAAGGAGTTAAACTTCATCAGGAAGATCCAGATACCCATCAGCCTCAACCAGCGCGGAATCGCGAGCCCCTCTCGCACCACCAACGCCTTTGGCCGACGCGATGTTTTCTCCAACAGCAGTCTCTTCGCTGTCAATATTCACAACATCGTCCCCACCATCCACATCAGACGATCTAGCACAAGAGCGAGTCGAAGAGTCCGATGTTTTCTTCATCCTTTCCTCCGAGTAAACTACTCTTTTAGGCACTTTAGGAGCTGGGACTAAAGGAATGTGAGACTCCATCCCTCTAACGACCCCTTCGCCTTTAGGCAAGAAGGGTTCGACGACCCAACCTTCAAGAAGGCTCGCGTCGTCATCAATAAAGGTCCCAAGAGGAGGAGAGGTATACGCAGGGAGCTCGGCAGGAAGGCCACAAAGATCCGTAGGATCATAAGGAAAGTTAGCCACTTTGTGTTTTCTGAGCTGACGCTTGAGTGCGGTAATCACCAGTGTGTCACGAGCCAAGCTGATAAAACCAATACGACATTTCTCCCGATAGCTAGAAGCATACTGCTTGGCACCTTCGCGACGACCCTTGTCAAAAGCTTGGTCTTTCTCTTGTCGGAGCAAAGATAACTCTGTATGGTGATTGCGCTCCATAGTCCTGGCCGAAAGCTCCAAATCACTTATCTTCGCCGTCAGCTCATTTACCTTGTTCTCCAAAACAACATTCCTCTCTTTCTCCTCTTTTAGTTTTTTCTTCGCGGCCTCCTTGACATCTCGGGCTTTATTAGCAAAATCGGCCACCTGGTTATAGTCCCCCTCCATCTGGACGTAGCCATCTTCAAGGGCGATGGCATATTGCCCCGATGCCTCGTTAAGAAGAATCGACTACAATAAGAAAAATATGCTGGTTAAAATTAGCTACCGACAAGAAGGAAGAAAACCACTAAGAAAGAAAAGGAGGGAAACCCACCGCCAAATTGAGTCTCGAGAGCCCTACTCTACCCCGAGCAATGCCCTCTAAGAATTCAGGCATCTCTGGGAAACCTGGTCGATCGCGACGAAAGAACGTCCTCACCACCTCTTCCTCGGGAAAAAGCTCAGCCAGGCCCTGAGAAGGGGTATCTTGGCCACCTTCAAGGGTCATAGGCTGTTTACCCTTGGCAGTCTCCGAGGCCCTCTCTGCAGGGGTTGCTCGGTGCGAAGTAGGAGTCCCGCCGGCCCCCAAAGGGATTGTTGGACCAATCGGGGATTGGTCGTTTAGGGGCTCTGGCACGCGAGTCTCGGTCTCCACAACTTGAGGCACGGACTCACAGATGTTAATGCCACCAGCAGAGGTTTTCTTCTTTTTAGAAGGAGCCTTGTTCTTGTTCGCCAGTTGCTTTCGGCGTTTGCTCTTCTGTGGGGCAGGAGCCTGTTCATCAATAGGCTCTTCCTCAAAAGAGTCATCAGAGCCCTCAATGGTCGGGAGACGAGAAAAGTATCATGTCTCTGAAAATAAATAAAAAAATATATAATAAAAAAATCCATAAGCATATGACATCGCGAATCCGTAATAAGAATAAACAAATAAAAAAAAGGGATAAATAACAACATACAAGAAAATCATTAGACGAGAGACATAAGAGATACCATAATGGTGCTTAAGACTAAGTCCACGCTGGGCTAACACCTCGTGGGTAATACACTTCAGGAATATGCGCGTTGAGACGAGATCAGGGAAATTGTGGAATTTACGGGAAAGACAATCTTTCTTAGGCTGAGACCAGTTACCAGATTTGGGTTGGGTCGCGAGCATCGATATCTTGGTCGAGATCCCAGAACCCGGAGGAGGTCGTACCAAAAACCAGTCGAACTTCCACTTCGGTATGCGGGGAGGACCATCCCACTCCGACTTACCATTCTTTACGGCTGTAAACATCCCCATCTCCTCACGAGCCCTTCGCGTGGAAAACACAAGGAGAAAATGACAAGGATTGGGTTTTACCCCGATATCTTGGCACCTCATCACATAAATAACCAAGGCCCTCCAGAAGTTAGGATGCATCTGAGCTGGGCTGTAGGTCAGCTCCCTCAGGAGCATTTTAGTAAAGTTGGAGAAAGGGAGCCTAAAGCCTAGTTTGAGAGACGATATACTCAAAGGAAAGAAAGTGTCATACTCATCAAGGGAAGTCCCACCCGAAGATGGAAGAGCAAAAATTGTACCTTCTGGGAAAGGATAAGCATCTGCGATGGTGAAAAGATCGCGAAGGGTAAGATCAGAAGGAAGGGCCGTAAACGGGTTCCCGAGGTTCTTGACCTTTTTATAACGAACGCGGCGAGTCAAAATCTGTACGCGACCCGCCGGATTATTGAAAATATCTTCGATCTCCAAGCGAGGAAGATCGCCTCGCCAGGAGTAAAACTTTTCATAGTCCTCACGACCGATTATTACATCCTCAGATTCCTGAGGAAGAAGATCTTTATTACCATAACCCGCATCTGGTCGCGAGGTAGAAGGAACTTCATCGCCGTTATTTCTAACAGGGTTCCCTGTGGATGATTAAGAAGAAAAAGATTGAGAGTTAGTTTTCCAGGGCAAGAGTACGAAACGCGAAGGCTAGAGAGAAGCTTCGCGAGCCATGGGAATGAAAAACAAAGAAAACCCTGGAAAACGAGAAATATAAGATCTAAGTGGGAATCAAGCAGACTCCAGGCGGGCACTCTAAGGAATGGCGAGATGAGTAGTTCAGAAGCCATGAGAGAAAAACTGACTTTAAAGAACGATGAGAATTCCGACAGCCTAAAATGGCTTTTTAAGGAAAGAAGAGCGCCCATCAAACAAGGGAAGAAAAAAGGGGCACAGCCCAGTAAATAACCAGAAAAGGTGCGGAGAAAACCCGCCTGACCGCCATGAAAACCAGTGAAAGCTTCAAAAGAACACCAAACAGCGAAGATATAAAAATACCGAAATCATGTATAACAGTAATGGAAGAAAACAACAAATAAAGAGCGAATTCGAAATAGAACTTACCAGCCATTTGTAAATCTGAAGATCGTCTGAACGAGTGAAGGTTTCTCAAAATTTTATTAGAAATAGGATTTTATAGAGGAACACGAACAGTTGAAGTAAAGAGGAAGGAAAGAATATGATTTGACAGCCTTATATAGGAAGGTGGAAAAAATCCCAAAAGGTCACCACGTGTTGAAAGGTGTCAGAGCGCGGGAAGACGAAGCGTCTCGAATTTAAAAAGAAATTCAAAATTCAAAACAAGCGCGATGGAATGAGAAGGTGTCGCGAACAAATTATCTTCAAGGGACTCCCCGAGAACTCGGCTTCAATTATTACCCAAGCCTTACCTTCGCGAAGGCAAGGACTTGGGGGCTGGCTGTTGGACCCGGTTCTCGCGAGTCGTGACACAAACCCGGTTCTCGCGATTATAGTGATACGAACCCGGTCCGCGACTGAGAAACAGACCACGAGCCCATAAGGTCGAGTAACTAAATCAAGAACGAGAGGCCCATTAAGAAGCCCAATAGGTAAAGGGAGCAACACCAGATTGTGTGGGACCCAACGTCCGATTATAAATCCTAACGGCAAGGAGAGAGAAAGGCAGGTGATTAAGAGCATCTTCTTTCCCCTCTTGAAAGAGAGAGATAAATACACAGGACGATTACTCATTTCCGAGCTCGTCTCTTTGATCCCGATTCACCTCTTTTAGTAGGAAATCAGATGATCGGTACCTGGATTCTAACTCTCGGTATCGTTATCGTGCTTTCGAGATGCGAATCATCACGATTGGTTGAGTTTCACCATTTGCTGTTTCATTGAGTTGGTTCACGAGGTTTCATTGATTTGGTCATTATTTCGATCGTTATCTTCTCTCTGTTTTACTTCATTCTATTGTTGTTTAAGGCATCGTGTTCATTTATCTGTCGCTATTACTGACTTGGGCGTCGGAGAGCCAAGTCAGGGGTCCAACCTTCCGGTTTGGTTGTGCAGGTACCTTAAAGGGTTGAAGAACACAAAGAACAGAGGAGAATGACACATTTTGATCTGGATGAAGATGAGTCGTAAGTTGTTGCTCCAGTTTGCGTAAGGAAGGTCTCCAGTATTCGAAGATTCACTGAAGGCCAGATCTCGCGAGGTGTTGATTGCGAGATCGCGAATATCTGGACTCCAACACCCATTGCTGAAAATAGGTTTGCAACGAACTTAACTCGAGATTTTAAAAAAAAAAGAAGCCTACTTTAAGAGAAAAAATCTCCAACACACTCATGCCCGAGTAATATAGTGACTACAATATTGAGTCATTTTAATGTTATGATGATTAAATATTTTTGAGCAACCAAACATGGGTTAAAACTTAAAAGAGGGAGTCCCATGGGTTGTCTCAAGAAACCCCAATTTGATGAGACTCGCCCGGTCTCATGCTTGTTTCCAATTATTTCATTCAAATAAACTCAATGAGACCCTGTATGGCTGTATGTATGTAGATCACCAAATGTATGAGATATCATTTCATTGATGCAAACCACCCAAAAAAGAATCAAAACGTTGCACAACAAATCTCCCTACACTTGATAACAAGAGAGGAGATGAAACACGACAAGACACACTTAGCCCGCCATGTCCTCAGTCATGCACTTGTATAGCTCTCGTTGTACCATCTCACGACCAGCTGTGCACGAGCTTATAACAGAGGAGATGATACGCTTCTGCAGAGCTTTAAACTCTACTGCTAGCCTCACATCCCACTCTGTGTCTTCCTCAAATTCATCCTCTAATCCTTCCAGCATCGGCTTGAAAATACTACTTATATCTTCAAGAACTCTCATTTCATTTTCTAAATTCTCCTGCAGCTGTTAACCCAAATCATCAGTCAGCTAGTATACATCATATCATATCATGTTTTAAACGACAGCCTTACAAGTGCCATAGTGTGGACACACGAGTTCCGCAGCTTCTCCAACAATGGTGTTGGTAATCCATAATGGAAAATCTCATGCTTTCTTGAAAGCCAAGTACCTCGCACCATATGTGTGGTACTATTCTCACAACTATCTTCATCCCCAAACTCTAAATCAACAACAATACGCACATTTTTGTTGGATCAGTAAGCATCTCAACATAGAACGAGTTGCAATTAAAATTAATTAAACAAGCAATGAAAGAAAGAACAAACAAACCTAATGGGATGACATCACATGGGTTGTCTCCATGCACCAAGAAACCATAGAATGTGAGAAGGTGAGAGCTTGATAGGTTCCCGTAACCTAGAAAACATTCTTGACCTGCCTTACAAGGCCTAGAGAGAGGGAATTTCACAGAATTTGTTTCTGGATCAACCTTTCCGTAGTGCGTAATGTGTGGGTAGATCTGTGAAGAAAGGAAGATGAGAAACTTTATAACAAAGATTTGTTCTTCTATCAACATATCACACAGTACTGGAAACAGCCTACCGAATGATTAAGGAACCCAGCAACAGGAATCAAGCATGTACGAAGTAGTCCATCAGCAAACATGATTCTCATGGAGTTTGAGTACCAAAGTTCACAACCCCATAGATATTGCTCCCATGTGTATGACTCTGGAGGGAACAGATCAGGATAACTATCACATAGTACAGGAAATAGCTCATCATATTGAGTCCGCAAATGCTGCAAGTATATATAAAAAAACAAAAACAAATATAAGGGAACAGTGCAGAAAGATCTAGGATAGGAAAACACTGTATCAGCGCATGAACTGACAACTAAACCTTTCTCAACTTATGAGCAAGACATATAAAAGTAATGGGCAAATGAATGGTTTATGGACTATATATATTCTTCAACCGAAAATCTAAACAGCATTGAACTCATAGTGAGTGAATAGTTTGATAGCATTTAAAAATTTACAAAACCAAATTTCTGCTAACAGATGCACATCAGTATTTCAAACTCTATAAACATCACAAGGACCTCTAAACCACCTCTTTAGCTTGCAATATTTCTTCCACAACTAATGTCCCCTCCAAGGCCAAGATAGCGTCCAATCCAAAGCTCAGTCCTTACACAAATTTGCAAGAGAAAAATTCAGAAAAGTTTGATATCATAAATTCCTATCTACTATCCCATGCTATGTACTTAGAAGAGAACCTACAGATTGTTGGTAAGATTTCAACAAGTAATAATAACAGATTTTATTTGGTATGACTAAATTTATCAAAAGTTCACAACTGATGAGCATCTCCTTTTTTATTATTAATGAATTGAAGAATTTGCAGAAGAACCAAGCACCATAAAAAATAATAGAAGAAGCTAGAGAAAGAGTCAAGAGCACAAATTTAGGTTTCAGTCGATATATAAAATCTTAAATTTGGAACTGTTATCATGACCAAATAACTAAAATATATTAAACCATATGCCAAAGAAGGTGCAGACCGGTATTGAATTTCTCTGGTAAAGTATCAAAGTAGATCTTATATTTTGAATTTGAGTCGTGTCTCTCCCTCATGCTCCATAACAGCAACATTGTCTCAGCAGAAATCCCCTCTATCCCTCTCAAAACATGAAACTGAAAGAAAGAAAGAATTAAGCAAATTTAGAATGTTGAAATGCTTATGCATGATAAACATCTTGAAAAATTAAATAAGACTGCTTACATAGACACTTATATAGGCAGGGTGTTACTGAAAAACAAAGGCATACAGCTTACCATATCTGAGTTATGGACAACTTCCTCTGAAATGATAGTAGACAAAGAGATTTCCAAAGCAATATCTCCAATATTTAGGTCATCAGCTGCTAGAGCTCCTCTTCCTGCCCCTTCAATATCTACATTATGTACAAATGTATATATTTAAATTATATTATTCAAAAAGAAACAAAAAAGAGTTTTTATGCAGTTGGGGAACTACTTTTATTTTTTCATTTGCTAAACTTGGCAAGGAGAGAGACAAAGAGAGAGTGATGTACATGCTATCTCCAACTTTGATTTACTTCCATTACTTTGAGCCCACTGCAATAAACTAGTCTCTTTCTCACAAGAGTACTCGAGAATTCTTGTATTCAATTGGTTCGATTCTCCAAATTCGTGAATCCTGAAGACTATTGCAGCTCGTAGATCATGCAGAGCTGTCTTTTCAAGATTTGAGTTCTTAGGGGCATTATCAATACAAGAAAGGATAAAATTGAGGGCCTCCAATTCGTTCCGAGGGCTATAGAAATCTGGTGGTGATTTTACATTAATTTCCCCAAAATATATTTCCATCTGCACCAGAAGAGAAGTTTCATAATCAAAACTCACTACATTTACTTATGAAGATATTTTGATGACGTGTCACTGCATCACCAACATGCAATTGCAATTACGAAGACTTCTGAAGGAAAAAAAAGAAGCATTGCCCTACCTCATTCGACTGAATGATTCTAGCTCTCTTAAGCAGCAAATCCAAGGTTACATCTATACCATGAGATAAGCAGGGCACCGAAAAGTGTATGTCTTCATTGACGCCAAAATCCTTCTCCAGGAGCAGTTTCTATAGTGGAATGAACCATTATAAGAAAATAACTGCCAATTAGTCTCATAGTTGAATGGGGTCTATTCTACTCAAACTGTTACAAAACTGATCACACTCTTGAAGAAAAAAATATAGAGAGAGTTAGAGACTATCTAAATGGTTTTCAAATTGTTCAGTACATGTGATGGCCACAGGTTTCAGATAGTTCATTCTTCGAGTGGAACATTAAGTTAAAAACCCGCCCCTTAATTCCAAGATAAGCACATGAAACAAAAAATAAATTACCACAAACTGCATCTCCAACACAGTGTTGTAGTTCCGCCTTTTCAAAAAAGGAGCAACAATGTTCTTGGTTAATTTTCAAAATGTAGAAAGAAATATGACTAGGAAAGATGTGTAAGGCTAAAACAGCTATTAACCAAATAGAAATTTCTAATTCCAACAGCGCCAGGTACCTAATATATTAAACAGAAATTTCGTTACCTTCTTCTCAAAGAGCGGATCATTCTCGGATAGGGGAAGAAGCAAGGAACAGACATCATGCGTTCGAGTCGCTCGATTAGAAGAGCAGGGCTGCTACAACAAAAACCACGCAAAATTATAGCAACACAACAAGAATGAAGGCTGTCCGATTGTACAAAGAAAACAGGCAAGATTGCCATCCGGAACCCTAAGAAGAAAAGCGTGCAAATATGTAAACATGGACAAAGAACATCAGCCACAGAAACAAGGAAACTCTAGAATATGTCAAAAGGTAATAGTTGCAGAAAGCAGGGATTAGATTCTCATTTGAAATCTTGTTTCGACCATTTGAATGAAATGAGAAAAAGAAGCGGTAAGAGTAGATGAAGTAGAAGAGTGAAGTGAGCAACTAGCCTGGCTACCGTCTTCAGAAACCGCCATTGAAGTGCAGAGGTTCAACTGTTCAAGTCAAAGGTTGACTGATCTATGCTGGTTTTCGCAAGTCGGAAGTTTTCCTTCTGTGTTTCTACGCACCCTAGTTTTTTTTTTTGGTTCTTAGATAAGAACCCGGCTCAGTAGAAGGTCTCATATCTGTTTCGTAAAAGGTTGCTACTCAATCCAACAATCCAGATGCTTATTAGTAGTTTATTACTCTCTCCTCTCCTCGGTCCCTAGATATAAGGTCCATTTGTATTTTTAACATTATTTAGGGTCGAAGAGAATCTTTGAATTTCTGGCTATTGTATAAGGTAAAATATAGTCATGAGTGGTCTTGTTTGATTATATCAATGAGTACTTTAACAGTATCAAAATTTTATAATTTTAACTAACTTGTAACGAGAGATATTGACGAAACAAAACGTACATCGGCAAATGTGCCCATTTGAAATGGGAAGATCAAAAGGGGACGAAGAGAGTATTAACTAGTTCGGTTTCTCGTGCCTTACACAAGTTTTATAAAATAATAAATTTAATTTAATCCATAAATAATTTAGGTTAAATTATTTTATCAAATACATCTAGTTCATTTACCATATACAAATTTAGTGTAATATTAGAATATAATTGTTTAATTTGATTTATTACCTAAACAGCTACAGTAAAAAATGAACAATTCTTTAATATAAAGTTTTTGAACTAATATGATAAACATTTTTAATAAAGAGAGAGTTAATCAAGCATTGTTTATATATTTAAATATATTTATTTTAAAGTATTTAAAATTTATGAATTATAAGATGAAATCTTTCTTTTTTGGTAGAAAAATGAAATCTTTCTATGTAATTATTAAATAAATATTTGTATATTAAAGTACATAAAATATGGTTTAAAGAATTTTAAAAATATAATTAAAGAAGCATAGTAACTTGGATATCTTAATTATCCTATTTACACCTTTTTATATTTTTCCTATTATATGATTTTTTTATCAAAAAGGAAAATGACTGAAAAATGACATGTGGTAAAATTGATAATGAAATGACATGTGACGGTTTTAGTGAGGAGGTGACATGTGACGAAGATTGAGAATTGCTTTAATAGTTTAATAGTAGATTTTTTATAATTCTCGTCTTATCTTATCTTATCTTATCTTATATATATACCTATAAAGTTGACGTCTAGTACCACATTTAAGTAGGGGTGAGCAAACATATCCGATCCGGCCGATCCGATCCGATAATCCGCCGATCCAAGTCCGAAAAATCCGTATCCGAAAAAATCCGTTTCATATTTATCCGAATCCGATCCGATCCGGACGATTTTTCCGGATATACGGACCGGATACGGATCATGAATTCTGCTTATCGGATATCCGGGGATATGTGAAATAAAATATATGTTTTTATTAATTTTATTAATAAAAACTTGTAAAATTGTATTAGTTATAATTTTATTAATAAGTACTGCACTAGTTATAAAATTGTATTAATTTTACTAATTTTACCCAAGCCCAAGCACAAATAAAAGTCCAGCCCAAAATAAAACTTCATCCTATTCCTAGCTGACCTAATCTAACGCCTCATTTGATCATTTCAGTCATTTGCAACTGCCTCAAACTCCATCCTCTTGAGAGAAAAAGCCCTAAACTCCATCCTACGCTCTCTCATTCTGCAGCTGCCTCTCCCTACCGCCTCCTATCTCTCTCATTCTCATTTCTCGCCTCTTCTCTCACTCTCACTCTCTTGACTTCGATTTCTCAATCAAACCATCCTAGCTGAATTTCTAGATCAAGTTCTCCCTCATAAACTGAATTGTAAGTGTTCAATTTCCTCTTCTTTATGCTCGTTTCTACTTTCTAGTCATGTTTATATATGTGTCTTTCTTTTTTTGGTATTCGATTTCCTCTTCTTTATGTTCGTTTCTAGTCATGTTTGTATATGTGTCTTCGTTTTTTAGTTTTTTGTGTTCGATGTTTATATGTTTTTTGGATGAAGACTGGACCCTTTTTCAAGCATCCTATGTAAGTCTGGGTTTGATCTCTCTCTTGCCAAAAGAAGCGAAACCTGTATGTCAATATAAAGAAGGCAAGCCTGTAACAAAAGATGCATTTTTCACTGTTAGAAGTTAGAACAAAGCCTCAGAGGTCATGGCAGATTTTTTTGTTTTTTGTGTTCTAAGAATTCATTCACTTTACTGGATAAGATTAGTTGGAGAATTTTTTAATGTGAAATCTATTATCTAAGTACACCATGACTTTTAAAACATAATTCAATATATGGTTGCATTTCTAATGTAATTTGAATTTCTTATTCAGGCAATATTTGGTTGCATTTCTCTCACTTTGTTAGGGCTTCACAACTGAATATCCATGGTAAGTTTATGTAGTTTTTTGTTTCATTTCTGTTTTCTTTTGTATTAGTTTGATTAACTTAATACACAATGTGATTACAGGAATGTGGTTATACATCCTCAAGTGGGGCATCCTACGACTCAAGTAATTCCGATCTAAATGATGTGCAAATTATAGAAGAAAGAAGTTCAGCAAAACCACCAAGGCACCCTGATTCTTCCTCAAATGTGGATGCTTCTGAAGATTCAGGTAAGAGAAAGAAAACTTCTGTATATTGGGAACATTTTAATGCTATTCCAAATTCTAAAGTTCATGTTAAGTGCAAGTATTGTGGAGCAGTGATTGGTTGTAAGACATCTAATGGAACTAGTCCTTTAATAAATCATGTTAGAAGATGCAAAAAACTTCCTGCAAATATGGATAAGGAGCAAAAGATGTTGGATATCTATAAAAAAAACTGTTATTAATGAAGATGGTGTTGCTGAAATTGTATGTGTTCCTTCTACTTGGATGTTTGATCAAGCTGCTTGTAGGAGAGCTCTTGCTAGGATGATTATTTTGGATGAGCTTCCTTTTGCTATTGTTGAACACGAGGGGTTTAGGTACTTTTGTAGATGTTTGAATCCTGAATTCCTAGTTCCTTCTCGATGTACCATTGCTAGAGATTGTTATAAGTTTTATGTTGAAGATAGGAAACAGATGAAGGATAGTTTTCAAAAACTGAATTGTCGGATCAGTCTTACTACAGATGCATGGACTTCTAGGCAGAACTTAAGCTATATGTGTCTCACTACTCATGTATGCTAAGGTACATCTCTGGCACTCACAAACTTGGTCTAATGTATTCTGAGTTTGCTCCTAGGACTGAGGTCCAAGGATATGTTGATTCTGACTTTGCTAGTAATAAGGATACACGTAAGTCTACTACTGGATTCTTTTATACTTGGGCTGGTAATTGTATATCCTGGAAATCTCAGCAGCAGCCTATTGTTGCTCTGTCTTCTACTGAGGCTGAGTACATTGCTGCTACTGAGGCTTGTAAAGAGGCAATTTGGTTGACAGGTATATTACATGAGATAGATGGTAAGACTTATACACCTATCCTTAATATGGACAGTCAGAGTGCACTGTTTCTTTGTAAAGATCATGTGTACCATGAAAGAACTAAACACATAGATGTTAGATACCACTTTATTAGGGATAAAGTGGAGAATGGTGACATTGTTGTTCAAAAGATAAAAGGTGAACTTAATCCTGCAGATTTTGGGACTAAAGTTGTTCCTACTAACAAGTTTGTTTTTTGCAGGGAAGCTCTTCACATTCATGATGAAACGTGAGATGTGAGAGTGAGTCAATGATGGATGGGAACTCATCTCTTGAAGTGATGCTCTAGGTTCAGATAGTTAGAATATTATGTATGGATTAGGAGGTCATATGTAAATGTGTGATCCATATCTTTATGTATATTCTGTGGTTCGACAATAGGTCAAGCAAGAACCGAGCTAGGACTAGAGTAGGCTAGCTTAAGTGGCTCAATCATGGCTCAGTGATCATGGCTCACAAGGGTGCAACCCCGGGCTCAGGCTTGGTCGAGATGGCACTTGTTTGAGGTGAATGATTTCTGGTATCTGTGATATTGGGCCTATTGGTTTGGGCTTGTTTTTGGGCCGCTTCTGTGACTTGGCCCGCTTCTGTGTTTTGGCCTTCTTTCTTCAGACTTGATCAAACGCAGTGTTTTGATGCTGCTATATAACCCTTATGTTAGGGTTTGGCTGATTCATTCCATTGTTCACTCCGCCGCTTACCAGATTACAGAGAGAGAGAGAGCTAGGGTTCTTGGTTGTTCGATCGCAGTGATTCTCACGGTGGAAGTTTAGTCCTCCGGTGGTGGCCTTCAGAGATTCATTTGGCGTTCTTCGTAGCTTCTTCCTTGAAGTTGTTCTTGCCTTGAAAGGGGGCTGAATCTCTTTCTTTACCTTCGTCCTAGCTTCTTCTCTGTAATAGCTTGCTTAGGTTTAGCTTGCTCGTCTTGCTTGGTGTCTTTGTAACCATTGTTGAACCTATCTGATCTAGTGGATTATTCGGGATGAGTCTCCCCACTGAGACTTCGCAGATGTAGGGAAACCGAACCGCGTGACCAATTCTTGTGTCCCTTGCTCTCGTCTTGTTATTCACTTTTCTCGAATCAATTTCACTATAGATCGGTCGGATCTGGTTATTAAGATAATATCAAGATTGTACAGGATTCGTTGCTCTGTCCGATTTGGCCGTCGGTGTCGACTCCGAGGTATGTGTCCTAATCTGTCGCCAGTGGGATGCGACATATCTTCAAGGCAAGTACATCGGGGCTGCCTTCATTGTTTTCCACTCTAATGTATGTGCTGAAAATGGAGAATCCATACTTACCTAAGTCTTTGGGTTGTTCTACTTTAGCTTCTGAGTGTGCATCTTGATGTCCTGTCTTTGTTCTTACAATTCGCCCCGTTTCATGTGCCTTTTCGCATTTTGTGCTTGATCTGTACTCAAGGTTGTATATTTACCCTTCACTGTCTCTTGATTTCATCAATATTGGAGGTAGAAGAATGTGTAGGCGCCTACTCTAAAATTCTATTCCTGCCTACTTTACCTTTGACGTTTGTTTTGATTCAGCGGCGTCTCCCCCTAATAGTTGACTCACACTTTGTGGTTTATCGTCAGTTTGCCAAGTTGCCGGAATCGAAGTATCAAGATGGATCAATTGTTGATGGACTATTGAAGTGCGCACTGTTTGCCTGACGAGGTGGAGCTCTCGGATTTGGGCGCCTAGAAGGATAATCTGTCATATTGCTTCTCTGCCAGCAATCAATGGCTTCATGACCCTGGCGCCCACACAGTTGGCATTGAGGACAACGCCGACGTTGGTCATTGTCGCGGGATCCGGTGGACGACGACCCTTAATTATGAGGCGACGGAGGAGCATTGACAACGCACCCTTGGTGAGAGTTTGGATCTGGGTCTTCAATGCCATTCGTCGAGTGTCTGCCATGCCGAGAAGGAGGATGTGGCGCGAACAACAATGGACAATGCTCTCTCTAATAGGGTCGATTTGATCCATAACAGGACAAATCAGTCTCTTTTCTTCCAAGTAATAAACTCAGGATTCTGTGTAGCCACAACACCATCTGCAACAGGGAGAAATTTTGGTGCGGGGTTCGGAGAAAGGATGAAAGATTCGAGATCGAAGGTCTCGAGAGCGAAAACGATGGTGGTTCTCCATAGGGAGTGATTATCCCTATCTAATTTGATACTGATAGTTGGGATTTGGAAATTGAATTGAGAGGTCGACATGTTTGCATCCGTGAGAAGATGTTGAGTAGATGAACGAAGATTGGACATTTGTGTGGGAAAAAAAAATTAAGGCTCAGATACCATCTAAACAATCAGAGATGTTGTGGAAATATTGCTCGACTATACAATGATAATTACAAGGCTTTTTATAATACATAAGAAATAACTGAACGTAAGCTTAGCCACTAACCGTAACATCAGAAAAAATAATTTGACTAAGTCTCCTAGAATATCTAACAAAATATTAACGCTTTGTATGACAAGTTGATCCTAGATAATCATTCAAAATCTCATGCAATGAAAATTCCTATTCCTTTTCAAAATTAATTAATAACACAACCAAATACTAATAGCACTAATTGAATAAACAACCATGAAACTATCAAGATTCAGTTTAACAGCAACATTAATATCAAGAATATAGTCATGATACTTCAGCATAAACACAATCAACTTTTATCCTAGATGCAAATCAATTCTCTCTACACAAGACTAACACAACCAGATACTAGCACGATGCAGTTGCTACAACGAAATAGATATGCTCAACCAGTAACAATCTAATTCTAGCAATAGATCAATAAAGACGATAACTAGATGATCAGGCTAGAAATAATCATTATTAATCATAAACGATTCAAGCAAGAGAAAAGATAAATTTCATGCAATTGATAAGGAACGAGAATCTCACAACTTTATCAAAACGAATGTTTCAATTGTTTGACTAAGCAAAAGGGCTTAGTTCTTCATAACAAGAGTGTGCTAACGATATGAAAAAGTGTAAACGGGGTTAGAGAAGAACAAGCTCTTCTCTAACCTAAAATATATATAAAGATAGAAAACTCCAAAGGTAAAAACGTCCTAAAATAAAACGTAAAACGAGTTTAAAACAAAAAGGAACAATAGACAAAACAAGGAAAATAAAAGATTGATGAAACAGATGTGACAGACGCGGCGGTCGCGGCTGCTGAAATCTTCAAGTTCTTTACGAATGGGCGGCGGGCGCCGCTGTTGACTTCGTCTTTTCTTCTTTCTTCTAAACGACGATCGTTGTAAGGAAGGCGGCAGTCGCCTCCCTTCACACGAACGATCTTTTGCAACAATAAGTCTCTAAAATCAACACGAAAGCTCCACATGTCGTACGTCTTCACTCCAAATGCACAAATAAGCTCCAAGACGCTCCTAAAACTCACTAATCCCACACTAAAACTCCATACTTACACACTATAGAATCGTGTGTATCACTCAGTTTTTAAACTAGTCTTATCTCGAATCAACATCTACAAAGCTTCCTCGACGTTGATGAGGAGGAGGACGACATTCGAGGTGTCGTTGAGAGTGGCGTCGGCGAGATACAATAGAAGGCGGTGGACAAGGTCCATTGGTAGATAGAGATCGATGAAGCTAGAGTCATCGACGATGTCGGAGGAGGAGGAGGTGGAGCACAAGACGAGGTAGCCGGAGATAGTAATCAATGTGAAACCTTACACAATGTCTAAACCCCATATACTATACACTAATGTGTATACTATTGTTATTGTTGTTAATATTATATATGATATTCAATTAGAGACTTATAAATTGTACCCTATCCTATCATTCTACTTTATCATAAATGTTACAGATAATGATACAGTTGCTATTAATTTTTTTGACAATTACAGTCTGTATAAAACCTGAAATACGAGCTTTAAAAACCGCACTCCCGCTAAAGCACTACCACACATGGTTCATGCATCACACGGGCATCCGCACGGCTAGTATAAGCTAAACTTCACCCCTCCCATCCATTCCATTATTTCCCAACATAAGATGACCCAATCATTACACATAGTCATATTACAATCACACAACATCATTTTTTTCATCTGTAAGCTTCATACTAAACTGAAAAAAATGAATTGCGTCTTCAATTGACAAGAATACTACATCCTTTCCAATGGTGTCAATGAGATTTGATGTCATCATCTTCTCCAATACTTCCCTCCTTGGGTTCACTATGCACATCTGAAACCATTTTTGACACTCAAATGGTAGTTCTAATAAGGAGTTGAAACTGAAGCGAACTATAAAAATGTTTTACGTACCGTGATCCCTTTGCCATCTAGTAATCGTTTCAACTCAAAAAAAGTCTCAAGTCCGGTCATATCAATTGTCGTTACACCTATACAGACTTCATGTCAAGACATGTGCATTTAGATATATAGTTTGATATAATTTAGTACTTGCCTCCAAGATCCAAAACAAGGTTCTCCGTTGGAGCACCAACGACCTCCTCTTCGTCTCTAATCAATCTCAAAATGCTGTTCAGACATCATGCAAAATGGATTTAGAAACGACATTATACTAGTAATGTTTAGAGATAAGAAAAACATACATCCAACATGCATGTCAATAAGGACTGTATCTAGACCCGGGTTTGGGTCGGGTCGTCTCCGAGTCACTATTTACAAGTTGAATTCGGGTCGGGTCGTTGCAAGTTAGGTACAGGTTCTGGTCGACCCACCGGATCGAGAGAGCGCGGTCAAATTTCCTCGAGATAATTATTAAATAATATTTTCATTAAAGAAAAATAAATAAATATATTTTTTATATTATTATAATCATAAAATATATTATTTTTATATTATTATAATCATAAAATATATTATTTTACTCAATATATATTATAAAACACAAAAACAACATAGTTAAGTGGAACTAACGAATTATGCATTTTCTTTAAGTTTAGGCTTTTATTTCTTACAAACTATGCTCACTTACATTAGTTCTATTTTACTGGATGATGTAAGGGGTCTTGCTATGCCCCGATCAGCTTTAAATTAGCAATCGGTTTCACTCGATAAAGCTTTAAAGAGTGCGGATCGGGTCGGATCAGATTTTGGCCCGGAAATTACCAACGATTCCAACAAAATGGGTCAATTCGGATCAAATTAAAATATCACGCGGGTCGGGTCAGGTCTGGTCTCAGTGTATCCCTCGTAGAAAGTTGGAATCCCTCCCAATAATAACGAAGATGAACATTTTAAATTGGAGTTAAAAAACACATCCCTATGTGGGAGAAAGTAAGATATATCAAAAACTAGATTGAAATGCAATGGAAGGAATTAGTTTGTACCTTTCTAGGAGATAAGTGTTGTTGGAGAAGTAAACAGGGGAACCCAATTGGAGAATCAGAATCCCAGGTATGGGAACAGCAGTAGGGTATTGATTAATATCCCTATACAAACCAGAGTTCTGAACTTTCCCCAGCTTAACATTTGAAGGTCTTGCTGTATACAACAAAGCTCTCAAAACAGATAAGGCGACAGAGAGGGCGAGACCATAGTCCATGCTGATGAAGGCGACACCAAGGAGGGCAGTAATGCAGATGAGAAAGTCATACTTATCGACCTTGAAGAGATGAATTATCTTTTGGTAGTCGAGGAGACTGAGCATGGCTGATGTGATAATGGCGGAGAGAGCAACTAAAGGAGTGTAGCTGAAAAGAGGAGCTAATATTAACAACGTTAACATCATGCACATGCCCATAACTGCGTTTGCCATTTGGGTCTTGCACCCTGCATTCACGTTTACGGCTGATTTTGAGAAAGGGCCTGTGGTTAAGTAGCAGGAAGTGCAGGATCCTACTATGTTCATTAGGCCGAGTGCGATCATCTCTTTGTTCCCGTCCACTCGCTCGTTTTTTAACATACCGAAGCTTCTCCCGATCGAAATTCCTTCCTGTGAAAATAACGCGGTTATGTTTTTACGTATAGAAGCGAAGGAGTTTCCGGTGAAAACATATCTTACGGTATGAAGTGAAATGTGAACTTATCTTAACTATGAACGGTTAGGGTTCACACGTAATCTTAGCTGTGAACTTTATATGTGAATTAGTACTATAGGTTCACATATAAAATAGTAATGTTCACAGTTCGCATTTCACACTTATTTTCACTGGATCCTCCCTCTATAAGCTGACAAAAATAGATGGATAGATCTTACAGCGAGGGATAGGATGCCTGTAATGATTCCGGCTTTGAGTGGAGCCGAAATGTACTTGCGGTCGAACACGAATTCGTCTATGGAGATTGGATTTATCCCTTTCTTCAAAGGCCCAACCTGGTATTTTCTCAACATCAAATTGGTAATTATTTAACAACTACTTTATGTGTACCACAATATATTGCTATAAGCAATATTTGTTAATATCTCTAGTTATATGGTGATAAAAATTATAAAATTTTGATATTATTAAAGTCCTCGTCGAGACAAATCAAACAAGAATCAACATCACTGCATTTCTTCTTATATATTGAAATGAATTTAAAGATTAATATTAAATCGCGAATAGTGTCAGAATTTTAAATGTTGGTATTTTGAAGTCAGGGGTAGGGGTTGAGTTATGTCATATAGTTGATGTGTGTTTAAGCTTACAATTGCAATTCCATATTTGGCAGCATGGCCGAAATAAGCAAAAAGGCCGCCAATGACAACAATCAGAAGGGGAGCCATTGCTGATATCCAGAACAATTTGGGTTTCTTGTTTTTCTGTCCATCATCATCAACAACAACAACCTTAGATTTGTTGTAAGCAATGAAGGGATGTCGGAAGAGAGTAGTATCGCGGTCTTACCAAAAGCCTTGTGAACTGGAGGAAGGCGAGAAAAAGAAGGCCTATAACGAAGCATTCCCATCGCCACTTCATATGAGTTAATAAAAATAAAGGGTTAGATTAATTACGAAAGAAAAAGATTCACGTACGAACGGATTATTAATGTGCGAATGAAAAAATTTACATGCACATTTAAGCTAGCGACATGCACATTTGACAGATTTGCATGTCATTGATAAAATGTGAAAAGTACAACGTGTGCATGTCATTACTGAAGAATGTGCATGCGAGTGACTATCCATTCGCATCTGATCAGGATCCATTATGAAATAGTTGTGAAATGGTAATGTATTGCGTGTTGGTAGAGACAGACCTCATTCCTGTTGTGAATGATGGCCTTGATAACAGAAACGACGTCGGTTTTGGTGGTGAAGTGATGCAAACCAAAGAATCCCTTAAGTTGTTGAAGAATGATAATGACGGCAGTTCCTCCCATAAATCCTATTATTGTTGAGTGTGATATAAAGTCCACTAGTAACCCAAGCCTGTCACCCCACACCCCCACATTTCTCAATCAACAAACTTGATCACCAAAATAAGTTACAATATTTTCAATTTAAATGCTCCAAAACTATTTATCGTTTATTTTAAAATTAAGAATTTTTTAGAAGAGTAATACATGCAAAAAATAAGTGGGCATTAATTCTATTTGTGTAATTCAAAATTCTACTTTCAATCACTTAAAATACAAAATAAAAGTATCTTTATAATATTTAAAATTTGAAATTTGCTACAAATGATTATAGTTAGAAATAATAAGTAGTTTTTATGAAGTTTTAAATTTGCTACAAATGATTATAAATTATAATTTTAATCGTACGAGAAAGTTCAGTGAAACGTAGTTTTTTGCGTTGCAAATAACAATCTATTATTAATAATTTGAGTGGTAATGTTCATAATCTAAGCGATAAAAATTGAGGTTGTTTTTGGGGGAAAACACAAAACAAAAACCAAAAGTTCAACATAATTACGAGTATGTCACCTTGTTTTTCGGTGAAAATATTTCAAAAATTTTATGGCCCAGATTATGAACATTTCATCCAGAATATGAATGTAATTTGTAAACGCGGTCTGTTCATTTTTCCTTCGTTAAAGATTATTTACGCTGGAACTTTCCTCTTAATCCTACATTTTTCAGTTGTTATACTTTGAACAACATATTCCACTATATGTTGCTTTGATCAAGTGAAGGGATAGTACCTTAAAATGCCTAATGCTAGCTGGAAGAGCCCGGTAATAAGTGTGGAAGTAAAAATCAATTTAAGATACAGAGTCGGATTCTCGGTCACGTCGACAGCTTCTCCGATCGTCTCCGCCAAGAGGAGAGAGCATGCCGCCACTGTCCCCACCGCCAGGTTTCGAGAGGTCCCAAACATGGCGTATATTAATGCCGGCACGAAACTCGAATCTGTACACATCATACATAGAATATTAGAATCATTTGAGAGTAATGTTGACAGTTAAGATGATCGAGTACATACAGAGTCCGATGATGGGAGGGACACGAGCGAGATTAGCGTAGCTAATCCCCTGAGGAATAGCGAGGCTAGCAATAGTGACTCCAGCGAGGACGTCGTAACGAAAAAGGTTAAGGTTGTAAGACGGAAGCCAGTCGAGCGCGGGGACAAAATATTGAACCCCTTTCTTGGCACGCCATAAAAAAGAACGACCCTCCTTTGCCATCATCTCCCTAAAGGGATCTTCCGGCAAGAATGTCTCCTTCAGATCGATCTTAATCAATTCCAACGCCCCTCTCGGTTCAGCAAAGTTTACCCGCTGAGTCTGCTCCCCATCTTTCCATCTTCCTTCCATTTTGGTGGTTTGTTTTCTCCAACTTGCGTGGAGATAGCTAGTTAGTTAGATCAGATGTGCAAGGGAAGAGGAGGTTAAGCTGTATATATATACTACTCGTAGGAAACACCTCCATGTGGATCAGGATGCATGTGGATACAGACATATTAATGATTTTTTATATTGCTCAAAATTCAGATTTTCAAAATAAATAAAAATATAATCAGATCTCCACCACTAATGAAACTAATCTTTTGAAAATTACAACCACAAAATCACAAAGCATATATATAAGAGGAAATAAATAAATGGGAAAGTGTCGGGCGAGAATAACTTTTAAAATACGAACGTGAAAATGCTGCACATTAGTAGTAAATTGGTGAACATTTAGTACTAATTTGGTGCACATCGTTGACAAACTTAAAAACATTCAAAATTTGAAGAA
The DNA here is from genome assembly GCA_029168935.1 of Oxyria digyna. Classification (NCBI taxonomy): domain Eukaryota; kingdom Viridiplantae; phylum Streptophyta; class Magnoliopsida; order Caryophyllales; family Polygonaceae; genus Oxyria; species Oxyria digyna. Next base: position 1,298,645 of record JAPVLV010000028.1, on the reverse strand, counting down.
CATTCATTTTTAAAGAACATTTATTGAGAAGCTGAAGAACTTTCACGTAAAAGTGTATATGTGCATCACTTTTTCAAAGTATGTGCATCAAAAAATTTGATACACATTTAAGTATATTTTGATGCACATCTAAGTATATTTTGATGCACATTAGTCATTCTCACGTTCTCATTTTAAAAATTGTTCTCACTGGAACCGCACCCGTAACTAATAACATACTAATTATTTGATAGTTTCAGAATTTGTAGATATGTCTTCATTACATTCTCCATATATTTCTATATATCTACTATTTTAATTTTAATGATTTAGAGCACTCTTTTTCATTTTTGAATCACAAATCTTATGGGAAATTTTCTTCTTAAATCTCCCTTATTACTTTTATTTTATTTTTTATTTTTAATTGTTTTTTGTAAAATCTTAAGAAAATCTGGTTATCTCATTTATCATCTTTTAAATCAAATGCATTAGATAAATTATTAAATCAACTTCCACCAACTAAGATATATACGATACCATCTTGAATTCTTGATGCATATTTGTCATTGAAATAACAATGATATATTGGTACATCATGTTTTAAATATTATGCATTACATTGTATTTATCTATCTAATCTTATCTATATAAAAGTTGGCTGTCCATTGCCAAAATTGAATGAAATTGGTACCAATTTAATGCATTACTCATTTCTTAATCACCTCTTATTGGACTTTTGGGCATGTATTTAAATATCTTTCTTATATCCCTATGTTATATTTATTTATAGTCTACTTGATTAAGTCACAAATTAAATTAATGTGTGAGCTTCTCTTATGACAATGCAAACTTATTCTAATATTATGTTTTAAAACTACTTCAAACATAAATATAAGGAAATAAAAAATACTTATATTTACAAATATTAATAAATTTGATAACAACTACAACATATTAACAAATAATGTATAACTATATTAAATCACATACGAAAATCCGTAATTTTCTCGCGCGGAGCGCGAGGCCCGTATCTAGTCTACTATATAAATTGCGGAGAGAGAAAATTAAAGGTTGCATTAAATATCTTTGAATTCTTATTGGTTAATGATACTTCTCAATTTAATACTATTTATTTTCTAATTGGTGGATTTTATACATTATAAATGGATCAAACTTTATAAAAAAAATGAATGTGTGAAGGATTATAGAATTAAAACTTAGATTTTTTTAAAGATAATTATTTTTATTTTCAATCTAATTTATATAATCTACAATATAAATTACAATTTTAACAAATGGATCAAACTCTATAAATGAGCTTTTATTCTCTCTTATTATTTGAATGGTTTGTTAAACACATATGTCTCATGCGACCCTTTTTTACGAGTCTTTTTTTTGGAGTTGTCCAACAATAAGACAACTCATTACTTTGGACTAAAACAAAAGACACAAAATCATATTCTTCTCAAATTCCTTATTCTATTTTAGTTTTGAATTTCAAAATGGATTAATTTGATGATAAATCTGAAAATCGTTTTTTCCTTATCTTGCTCTTGAGTTATGTGAGTGAGTGATTTATGTTAATAATTTAATTGGGTATAAATATATACTAATGAATTAAGCATTGTTTCTTCAATGAGTAGGTGGATGTTTTTTTGTTGTAGTTTGATTATAAGTTGGATGTTTGGTATTCTTTGCTATAGTTTGAATTATAAATTAGATGTTTGATTGAACCATACTGAAAATGTCAGCTTATACTATAATTTAACTTTTCATTTTAGAATTATGGAGTCTTAGAGTCCACCAAAAGGATAAAATGAAAGATTTTTATAATCAAAATGGATTATCATCTCCATCAAAAAAATTATTGCCTTGGAGATTACTCTTGAAGTTGGTAAAAGTTACAAATTATGTCTATATAATATCAGCCTATGTAATATCAGCATAAATCACATATCCAAATTATCTTTCTAGAGAAACACTAATAGGACGAGAAACTCAACGAAGAGCAATCAAGAAGACGATCAATCAAGGGCTTGTAACCTTTTATATGACACAACATGGATTTTTTCTACAAATCAGTAACGTTTATATAAAATAATATAGACCCGCGTGTAGCGCGGGCCCCAAAATGCTAGTATATATATATATATAACTTGTTGAGTTTGATGAAGTAATGTCAATTTGTACCTAATAAATGTTAATATTTTAAATTTGTATTCTAATAATATTTCCTCTTAAATGTTAATCTCGTTCGTCAATCCATTCGTTTTATCTTGACGCCCCCTCCTTCTTTGGTTAAAAATTAATATGAGTTAATTAGATATTTTAATCTATCTATATATTATATATCTATATATCTATATAAAAATTGATGGATTTGACAAAGTAATGTCAATCCGTACCGGGCCACCGTAATTAAGCCTAAATGTGTTAGTGGGTTAAATTTGATTTATTGATTATGCTTTATTTCTTCCGTTGATATTCAACCCTTCTTCTTTTCTTTAGCTTTTCATCTTCCCACTTGATTGATGAATTGAAAGATGATTTTACTTAAGGTTTTTTTGGGTATAAATATGTTTTGCCTATTGCAGTATCCAAACGCCTTCTCGAGATCTTCATTCTTGATTTTGGTTGTAATCACTGTTGCAATAGTTGTATTTTCATTTTACGAGTTTGTAGAATTGTATTATGTCATCGTTCACTCATTTTAAATTTAGGGTCTATTTAATGACTAAATGCAAACGAAAAATCGTGATTTCTCCGCGCGAAGCGCGGGATTCCGGATCTAGTTTATTGAAAGACTCTAATTAATACATTTAAGTTACCAACATGTTTCGAAGTCAACATTGAAATAACATTTAATTTTGTTGAATAATCTTGTGGTACAAAGCAAATCTAACCTGCAGATCAAGACATTAACATAAAAATAAACGAACAATAGAAGTGATAAAAATAGCAAATTGATTGGTTCAATTACAAATTGACAATAACCATGACTAACGGCGAAATACAATATGCAGAAGAGTAACGACGACTTGATGGGAGAATTCAATACGAAATCCCATTCGGAGAAGTCGAAAAACCAAAAGTTGAAATTAGAAGAGGAATTCAAGAGGCCACATAGTAATGACGACTTAATGACAACTTTCTAGGTCATTATCGGCGCTTTGCGCGAGCCAAACACTTTTTATTTTTGTCTATATTCATACACTTAATATATTTTTTCATATATGTATTTTTTAGTAAATTATAATAAAATGAATTGAATATCTCTTATATATGTACCAAAATCACATAGTCGTTTACGTTGCTCGGATTGCTCTTCATCGTCATACGGATTGAAGGTGAAGAGCGAAGAAAAAAAAGATTAAAATGGTGGAAATACTAACCAATTAAGCACATAATTATGGTTTTATTAGACATTTAATAAGTCTCAATTATCATTGGATAATGAGAAATAGAAAAAAAAGAAAAAATTAAGTTTAAACATTAATGAGTCCCAATTTCCATTACTTTCTCAAACCCATGAATTTTTATATATATATATATATATATATATATATATATATATAGATTTGATTTAACCAAAAACTCCACTAAAGTAATTTGACTATTTTTGTACAGTTTTTGCTCTTTTAATTGATAATGCATGTATGCATCAATTTGCACTTTTTTCTAGCAAAAACTCCACTTTTTACATAAAGTTGCACTAGTAATGCATCAACTATTGCAAATTCCAGTTACTTACTTTTGTACTCCAGTAGCTTCTAAGATTTACTCCGGATATTTTAAATTTCGACTCCGAAAAAAGATAAGTTTTTATAAGGCATCCAAAAAAACGAAACAAACTCCACTTTGTACATAAAGTTGCACTAGTAATGCATCAACTATTGCATATTGCAGTTACCTAGTTTTGTACTCCAGTAGCTTTTAAGATTATACTCCGGGTATTTTAGATTTCGTTTCCGAAAAAAGATACATTTTTCTAAGGCATAGATAAACGAAATTCAACAGGGAGGTATTATACTTAGGATGAGATTCTATAAATTTCTTCATAAAAACATGAACAAATGATAAAAAAAAATACCAAATACACAATGCTAACAAATTAACAATTGACATGAGAGAAAAACTTACCACAAGATGATTCAATAAATTGTTGTCTTCCATGAACTCTGCAGAAAGATTTCAAGTCTTGTTTTTGGTCCTATTTGGTAAACCTTGTACAAGATTTGTACATATAATAAAGAAGGAATCAAATCGGATCTAAAGATGTATCATAATCCTGAGAGATTTGTACATATAACGAAGCATGAATCAAATCGGATCTAAAGCTGTATCATAAACTTTAGAGATTTGTACATATAATGAAGCAGGAATCAAATCGGATCAAAAGTTGTATCATAATCTTTAGGATAAAAATAAAACTTACTGATTTACATACAGATTAGAAGCAAATAAACCCTAATGAAGAGCAACCATAGAAATCGTAGCAATTATAGAAATAGTAGCAAGAAATAGTCAAATTACTTTCATAAAAGCAAAATAAAACAACATACTTAAGAAGATTACTGACGAAAATCCAAAGCAAGAGGTTCAAACTAGAGGAGTTGTTTGATCTCAAGCGTTCTTCGAAAGACCCGAGGAGGGAAATAAATTTGCTTGTGAGCAAAATTTCACAATTTAAATAAGAGTTTTCAGCGGGCGGGAAACTTTTGGGCTGGTTCCTTTTCCTCGGCCCACAACAGTGCAATCGTCCTCGGCCCATCATTAATCATCAGGGGAGTGAAGATAACACCGGAATTTTTGAAGAGCAAAAACTTTAAAAAGAACAAGTAAAAGAGCAAAAACTGCCAAAAGAACCGAGTAAAAGAGAGGGATATGTGATTAGACCATTTATTTAACATTATATAAAAAAAATTATCTTTTCTAACATATACCATGCATGACACGGGCACTAGTTATGCATAAACAATTGCAAATTTTAGTTACTTACTTTTTTACGGTAGTAGCTTTTAAGATTATACTTCGGGTACTTTAGATACCGACTCCGAAAAAAGATAAGTTTTTCTAAGCCATAGATAAACGCAATTGATCCCAAAAAAAAAAAAAACTCTACTTTGTACATAAAGTTGCACTAGTAATGTATCAACTATTGCAAATTCTAGTTACTTACTTTTGTACTCCAATAGCTTTTAAGATTATACTCCGGGTACTTTAGATTTCGACTCCGAAAAACGATACGTTTTTCTAAGGCATAGATAAACGAAATTCAACAAGTAGGTATTATACTTAGGATGAGATTCTATAAATTTCTGCATAAAAACATGAACAATGATATAAAAAAATGAACAAATATACAATGCTGACAAATTAACAATTGACATGAGAGAAAAACCTCCAACAAGATGATTCAACAAACTATTGTCTTCCATGACCTCTGCAGAAAGATTTCAAGTCTGTTTTTGGTCCTATTTGGTAAACTTTGTACCAGATTTGTACATATAATGAAGAAGGAATCAAATCGGATCTAAAGATATATCATAATCCTGAGAGATTTGTACATATAACGAAGCACGAATCCAATCGGATCTAAAGTTGTATCATAAACTTTAGAGATTTGTAATATAATGAAGCATGAATCAAATCGGATCGAAAGTTGTATCATAATCTTTAGGATAAAAATAAAACTTACTGATTTACATACAGATTAGAAGCAAATAAACCCTAATTAAGAGCAACCATAGAAACCGTAGCAATAATAGAAATAGTAGCAAGAAATAGTCAAATTACTTTCATAAAAGAAAAATAAAACAACATATTGAAGAGCATTACTGACGAAATCCGAAGCAAGAGGTTCAAACTGGAGGAGTTGCTTGATCTCAAGCGTTCTTCTGGAGAGCCGAAGAGGGAAATAAATTTGTTTGTGAGCAAAATTTCACAATTTCAATAAGAGTTTTCAGCGGGCGGGAAACTTTTGGGTTGGTTCCTTTTCCTCGACCCACAACAGTGCAATCGTCTTCGGCCCATCATTAATCATCAGGGGAGTGAAGATAACACTGAAATTTTTGAAGAGCAAAAACTTTAAAAAGAACAAGTAAAGGAGCAAAAATTGCCAAAAGAACCGAGTCTGAGCCCATCTCCGGGTACTGACGTCATCTTTGTGTCATGCCCGCACCAGCTTCAGCAGCTCCATTTAATTACGGATTGGCCTGCATTATTTCTCTGTGGGCTTCTCCTTCAACTTCCGAACGGGCCTCTTTCTTCGAATCAACACAGGCCGATCCAGCTTATTTCCAAGTGGTGGATCATGTCTTACTTAATTACCCAACAAGCTTAAATTAACCTTCACCCACTCTTGTAATCCTTCGTTTGTAAATCCGTCTTCACTTCTTCACCCGATACTCTAAATCTAAATCTTCTATAGCTCTTAATATTTATACATTTCAACTTCTCATTCCCGAATTACAGAGTTGCATTAAAAACATATCTACAACTCTTCTAAATAGTGTTAACAAGTCCTAGTTACGCTATACAAAATAGATCGTATCAATATGCTTATATTCTATGGGTGTATAGGTGTTTGTCATGCACAATGGCATTCAGAACGAGGAATTTTTTTATAATCATCACAATCCTAATTACCCCTCTCAAATTCGAATTCATACAAAGAAAAAAAAAATTAGAAGAAGAAGAATTTTGCACCAGATACTGAGTATAAACGTTAAAATCTTTTACACGATTGAGAAATGGGGTGGCTAATGCTTGACTGCTTGTGATTAATATAGCAGCCAGAAAGCCCTAACCCTAATCGATGTCTACGCTGACGGGTGCAACGGGCAATGATAAATGGGCTTTAAAGCAAAGCCCATTATTACATTTATGCAATGCCTTATCCTTTTCTTCCTTTAGAAATACTAGCTCAGTTTCAAACCGTGCGTCGCACGTGTTTTATAAAATAATATATCTAATATAATTATAAAAGGGTCCAAATCAGGTGGGAAATGGGCCTTAAGATGAGAAATGAGAAGGCTTCCTGATGAGGCTAAAGTCGTAGTGCCAAATCAAAGAAATAAACTCTAAACACTAACTAGAGTATAGCAAGTAAGTAGAGGCCGAACCCAAGGGAATCAAAACACCAAATCAATGCAGTCAAGTGAAATATCAACTAGTGAACAAGAAACAAGTAACCAGGGGGGGTTTTGATTGTATGGAACACAAAAGTAACAAGTATCGAGCAGAGGAAGTTTGGGTGAGAATATTATGCGAAGGGGTTTCACCTAGCAAGTATCCACACAACAGTCAATCAAGTTGATCATAGATTTATCTCAAGTTCTATTCAATCCTAGGGAATGTTCCTATTCCAATCTTTAATATATCAGCAGGCCAATCGGTCCTGATAATACTTACTATTCAACAATCAGGGAAACCTCTCAAGATTAGATGAAATAGCAGCAAAGGGCACAGGAATTATAAGGATGCATGCAATAACTTACAACCGTCAAGTATTAACATGCAATCAATTCTCTTTCATAAAAGCAATCAACTACCAGATCATGCAGATATGAATGCTACAATGACAAGGAATTCCACCGTATATTCCTAGTCTAGCAATAGAAAACTATCAATCAAACTAGGTGATCAAGCTAGCAAAACTAATAGAAATCAATAGATGAAGAACAAGAGAATTAATACAAACCCATAGGAAAAGAACAAGAGTTTAGAAATCTCACAACTTAATAACTGAAGGTTTCAACCGCTAGGTAAAACAATGGAGATTAGTTCCTGCTCATGGTTGCAGAACTAAATTGTCTGATGGAAAGATGATGATAGAAAAGATAGAAACTAGGGTCCTTAAATAGAGAACTAACCCCAACATAAATGGTAAAAGAAAGATCCTAAACGAAAATAAGGAAAATAAGAGAATAATAAAAGAAATAAAAACAAAACAAAATAGGGAAAGTCCGGAATATCTTCGGCCTTGTTGTGGCGATCGCCATAGATGTCTGGCGATCGCCATATCCATTTAAATCTCTGTCGTCTCTGTTGCCCCATGGCGATCGCCATAGAGTCATGGCGATCGCCATGCTCTCTCGAACTCCTGAATACTCCTGTTGTAGAATGGCGATCGCCATAGTGATGGTGGCGATCGCCGCTGCTCCGCAGAATGCCTTCGTCTTCATATCTTGAATCTTTTATCCTCTTCTTCTTCGGTTTTGGTCTTCGTTTCTTCACTTCTTCATAAACAACTCAGAATATAACAATAGCTCCAAATACTTGTGATAACACTCCTAAACTAATGTAATACCCCTAGTTACGCCATACAAAGTGTAGCGTATCACTTCCCAACCTTCCATTATAGCTTCCCAACCTTCCATTATAGCTTCCCACACGCGGCCCATTAAAGTTCCTACTCGCTGGCTTTTAGGGTGAAATACACGCGCGCTACTAAACAAAACAAAACAAAACAAGCGCCATACGAACTGCAATAACCTCCTAGTCGTTGGTTTGGGAGAGAAACTCGGTGACGACGCATCGAATAGATTCGGAGAAGAAGCCACGATTCCGAGAAGAAGCCACAATCGCACCTTCTCGGACGCATCCATGGCGAGTTCTTCTGCACAAAACCTCGAAGAGGCATCTAACGGTAATCTTCGAACTAGATTCTACAGAAAACCTAAAATTGACGATCGAACTAGATTCTAGGTTGTATATCCTTCAATTAGACACTCGATCTCTATAAAGTGACGGTAGGAACTAGAATCTAGGGTTTTCTCCACATAAAACTGTTTTTTGCTAGGTTTGGAACGAATTGACTCGTTTTGCTTCGAATTCTAGCATATTTGGTGATTTTGCTTTAGATTGTAGCATTTTTGGTGATTTTGCTTCTGATTACTGGTTCATACTGAAGCACAAATGAATTTCATGTGCTTTGATCCATTTTTGTGCACAACATTAATTATAGAGAATGTGTTTTGTGCTACAATATAATGTTCTTGTGCTTCGGATTGTAGCATTTTTGGTGATTTTGCTTCCGATTACTGGTTCATATAGGAGTTTGGGGTGGAATACTGAGGCACAAATGATTTCCATATTCTTTTGATCCATTTTTGTGCACAACATTATAGAGAATGTGCTTGTGCTACAATATAATGTTCTTGTGCTTTAATTTACACCACGTACACAAATATACTACTTAATTGTTTTGCATGTGTTTTGATTAATCTGTGCTATCATATGCTTCTATTGTGCTTTAGTTTGCTACTGTTGTGCCCCTCTTTTATAGCAATGTGTTAGAAATGAGAGTTAACATTTGCGTATGCTGTGCTATTAGTGTGTGCTTCTATATGCTATTTTTGTGCTTCTATTTTCAATGGTTGTGCTTCAGTTTATAATATTGTGCTTCTACTTACTCATTTACTAAGTTTTTGAAGCTTAAAGTAATGTTTTGCATGTTTTGCTTCAGATTGTAGCATTTTTGTTGATTTTGCTTCAGATTGCTGGTTCATATAGGTGTTTGTGGTTGAATACTGAGGCACAAATGATTTGCATGTGCTTTGATCCATTTTTTTGCACAACATTATACAGAATCTGCGACTCAATAGTTTCCATGTGCTTTGATTAATTTTTGTGCTACAATATAATGTTCTTGTGCTTTAATTTACACCACAGTAATATGCTACTTAATTGTTTGCATGTGCTTTGATTAATCTGTGCTAGCATATGCTCCTGTTGTATTTTAATTTGCTACTGTTGTGCTCCTATTTTATAGAAATGTGTTAGAAATGATCAAATGAGTGTTAACATTTGCTTCTGCTGTGCTATTAGTGTGTGCTTCCATATGCTATTTTTGTGCTTCTATTTTCAATGGTTGTGCTTCAGTTTACTCATTTTACCTTATTATGATCGTGCTTCATTTTCTTATGATTGTGCTTTGCTTTCTCCTAGATTTTTGCTTTAGAAGCATTTGATCTTTAGAAACTTCTGATGTGCTATGATTTACTCAATTATTAGAGTGTGATGCCACATGCTATTGTTGTGCTTCTATTTTTCATGGTTGTGCTTCAGTTTGTAACACTTGTGCTTCAGCTTACCTTGTTATGATTGTGCTTCACTTTCTCATGATTGTGGTTTGCTTTCTTCTAGAATTTTGCTCTAGAAGCTTCAAATCTGTGTGCTGCCATATGCTATTGTAGTGCATCTATTTTTCATGGTTGTGCTTCAGTTTGTAATATTTGTGCTTCAGTTTACCTTGTTATGATTGTAGTTCACTTTCTTATGATTGTGGTTTGCTTTCTTCTAGAATTTTGCTCTAGAAGCTTCAGATCTGTGTGTTGTCATATGCTAATGTTGTGCTTCTATTATTCATGGTTGTGCATCAGTTTGTAATATTTGTGCTTCAGTTTACTCATTTTACCTTGTTATGACCGTGCTTCATTTTATTATGATTGTGCTTTGCTTTCTTCTAGTTTAGAAGTTTTAGATCTTTGTGAATGGAGAAGTTTTAACAATGTTGTGCTTTGATTTATGCAGAACGTGATACACAACATTATCGTCGCCAAAAGATTTGTACTAAACATCCATTGGTCATTGGGATTCAGCCGGCAAAATCACTACAAGAAGAAGCAGCAAAAGGTAAATCACTACAAGAAAGAAGTAGCAAAATCACTTTTGTGCTTTGATTTACTAATTATTTTATACAACAGAGAAGGGCTCAACTCCATAACAGAGGAGCACATATGAAGCATAGAAGGGCACAAAAGAAGGAGAGAAGGGCTCAAGCACAGACGTGTCAAATGCACCAAAGGATAGCTCAGCTGAAAAGTGTCGAACATGATACTGAAGTTTTGTTCTTCCATGTTTGATAGAACATAAAATGAGATATGATGTCGAAGAAGTCCAAAAATTGAACGTTGAACTTGTTGTAATGTTGTAATTTTGGTACTGCTTAGCCTCACGTATAATGTAGTTTTGAAACAGTTTTAACACTTGTAAGCAAAATGAATGATGTGATGATTTAAGAAGAATGTCAGAATAAACTTCATTGCGCTATAACATTGTATATTTGTGATTCGGTTTATGAATAATGTGTTGCACTACTAACTCAAGAACAATAACAGTAGATGCCTATGTGCTATAACATTATATAAGGGGCTTGAGAAAATAAAGTACACAAACTTTTATTTAGTAATGAAAGTGCTACTCTATTATTGGAATGTGCTAGTATATGATCCTTTTGTGCGTTGTTTTACTAATGAAAGTGCTACTATATTAAATGTTGAAGCTGCTATGGAATTTGCTACTTTTGCTGTTATATTCTAATACTGGAATGTGCTTTGATTTACTCTAATTAAAAGGGATGCTTTAATTGAAAGTGCTATTATATTACTTAAACGTGCTACTCTGTCATTGGGATGTGCTAGTATATGCTCTTTTTGTGCTTTGTTTTAGAAACAAAAGTGCTTGGACTTAGTATATTTGTGCTTTGATTTAACAAGGATGTGGCCGATGTGCTAAACAATTTAAACATAAAGCTATTAGGAAAAAACTTCATTGTGCCCAGTATTTGGTAGAAAATGTGCTTCAAATACATAAAAAATGTGCTTCAAAGTAATAATCTAAAGTGATGACTATCAAGTATCAGTTATACTTGTTGGGGGGATGCAACTTGTTTATAAGTTATAACTATCAAAGTAATACACAATATCCATCGAGTCCTACATAACAAAAAATGATTTTAGCAAGACAACCACATCTAAATGTAATCCTCCAACGCTTGGCTGCAATCCCCTTATAGAAATGTTTGTATCCTGCTCTATTGCACAAGAGATGCTTTAAAACAGTGACCCCTGAGCCATCTGAAGCCTTTATATATGTAGCCTTTTGAACCGAGAATCCAGCAAAAGTAGTATACTTGATATAGAACTGAACAACTTCTGCAAAAGATGGCAATAAATGGCCCTCAAAAGGTTTGATGCGTCAGGACAAAGAGGAGTGACATAGATGGAATTCCCTGGAGAAATAGAGACCTTAAATTATCATATGTAGAATCCCTATACAACAATATGAAGATTGAAACAATTATGAATGTTAACAACAATAAAACCAACTGAAGGTATAACTGTATTAACAAACGAAAAGTTCTAGCTTTGTTATGTTTCAGTTGCATATGCTTGTTATTCATTTTAGTCTGATTGTGCTTTAGTATGAAATGATTGTGCTACAACAGATTTCTATTTTGCTTCAGATTACTCATATTGTGCTTCATTTTGTAATGATTGTGCTTCACTTTGTTATGATTATGCTTCAATTTGCTATCACCGTGCTTTAATAAATATTTGGTGTGCTGCAGTTTACCCTGACTGGTTATTCAGCTTGTTATGGTTCTCATAAAACTTGGTTAATCATAGAAGAAGTTAACTGGTGTCATAGAATTTGACGTGATAGTGCTTCACTTTGTTGTGATGAAGTTAACTAGTGGAGAAAATCGATACGTAAAGCCAAATTACAATGCGAGAAACATAAATCAATGTCGAAAACTAATAATTAAGAGGACATACCTCTGGTGGAATGAGATAAACATAGATCCATGCCGAATTCGAAATAATCTGGATAACAGCAACTAAAAACAAAGAAGTTCAAGGTTTCAACCAAAAAATCGAAGCCAAACAGGAATCGAACAAAAAAGTCAACGAAGGAATTTGAAAATAAAAAAGGACGAACCTCCAATCGTCGGAGTTAAAGACAAATCCATGGCGAAGCCTAGAAATCGGGACAATAACTGAAGAAGAAAGCAAATTCAAGTAAAAAACCTGGAAACCCTAGAAATTGAAGGCTACAATAGCAAGAAAAGCTTACAAATCAATGAAAGAGAATAGACAGAGGAGAATCGAGGAGAAACAAAAGCGGAACCAAGGAGGAAGAGATCGAGTGGGGAGTCGGCTGGATCGAGGGAGAAATTGAGTGGGAGAGGAAGCGAGATCGAGTGGAAGAGTTTTTCGACTGGCAGAAGGTATGAGAACGCGCCTATGCACGCGCCTGGGAAGGGGAAGGAAGTTCATAGATCTACCCTAGATCCGACGGTCTATGTTATTTTCTCATTTCTCACATTAAGATTAACTTCTTATTTGATCTTTTGCCATTATACAATTATAAATTATTCACTTAAAAAATTTAAGATTAAAAAAAATAAACTAAATAGATATAGTCCTCTAAAAAAAAACTAAATAGATATAGTTATTTTTACCTCATGCAAAATTTTAATTTTGTATAAAGCTATAAATATTTACCTCATACAAATATTTAGTAGAATCTCCGATAATTAAAATTTATACATATATTCTTCTCAAAAAAAAAATTATACATATACATTAAATATACATTAAAGGAGATTTATTTGAAGCTCTATCCTTAATTTTAGCTTCATTTGACTTATGTGCTATTTTGTTGTTAATCTTCAAAAAATAAATTTTTTTTTTAAAAAAAATCTCAATAAATAGTAGTTTGTTAACTATTTTGTACGCTTCAAAATTAAACACAAACATTGTAATTATAAGTCTTATATAGTGTAATATTTTATTTCATGGTTTTTATACGAAGACATGTTTACACTGCACTGTTCTTCTTCTTTTTCAATTTTATGTTCAAATATTTCAATATATAAAATTCATTTTGAAACTTTACTATACTTAATGTATATGATAGAAAAACCTAAAAAGGAATCTTTCTAAATTTCCAAACATCGATCCTTCCCTACTTGTTTCGTTGTTTTCTCTTGCGGTTGATCGAAATCGAGGTTAGTGTTAGTGTTTTTTTTTTTTTTTTTTTTTTGAAGAGGAAAGCATTTAGGAGGATTTACCTATCAAGAATAAACCGCCCTAGAGCATCATTCGAAGGATGAAATCATAAAAATATAAGACATTGTTACAGGAAGCCTCGTTTGTCGAAAAGCTGTGATATGGGCAGCTAGGGATATGGACCAATTTTTTGACATCTTTTCTTGGATGTCCGCAAAAGCTGTGATCAAATTCTCAACACTCCACGTCTCTATATACCCTTTTCTCCTCAGCCTCGTTTGTCGAAAGCCAATCAACGAGGCGTGGGAGTACAAAGACCGAAGCCTTTCTCTCCAGATATTTAAGTGGACGAGACCAAGTGTTGGTGAAGGATGACACTATCGGACTCGTGAGGATAAAAGGCAAAGACAACAGTCACATGTTTACAGTGTGGGTGTTAGAGGCTTTGGAGGAGGGTACTAAAAAAGACGAGTGCAGAGATGAGGAGGCATCTACAACGGGGACGCGGATTTGTCAATGAATCAACTGGTATTGTTGACGGGACGGGATTGGTATTCGCTACCAGGGCTCGAGTGTATCTCTACCACATGGAGGGAGGACAACTAGAGGTGATTAGGAAGGATGGCTATGAAAGGGGGGTAACATTCATGCCCTACACCAACACTATTCACCCCGTATGGGCAGGCAAGAGTCAAGTGTTTAAGATTTGATCAATCTACTTAAAGATCTTACCTTACATTTTGATATGTATCTTTGTTTAAGTTTCCTGTTATAAGATTGTAATCTAAAGTCAGTTTATCGATCACAATCCTGTCCATAAATCTACATAACCAACACCATAGGAACAGGAAGTAAAAGACAAAACTCAAGTTGGGCATTCAACTTGAATTCATCCAAACTAGAAAAATAAAAGAGATGCAAAGATAGTGATACGAGTGATTTGATCAACATGACGATGAGATATTGACATGCGAATATAAACTTTGGTTTGCGAGAAATGTAGCAGAAAGAGCTAGAGCTTTACACAGATCTAAATCTTAGGCCAAGATGTACCACCACATACATGAATCAGTTGTCCATGATGCTTGAACCGAATGTGTTCTCTCCACTATAGGTCATGTAGAGAAAGCCATCGTCATCCTTGTACTCCTCATAAATTGCAGAAATCAATGCAGCTGTAATGATAATTAAATAATTAATGACCATAAATAAGAAGCAATGTCATAAGACTATCAAAGATTATAAAGGGAGCTCACCAGTTGGTGGCAAGATGTTCTTAACAAACACAAAGATGGCCTTCTCTGCACTCAGCTTTACCCTTTTCCGGACGACATAAACAAACTGTCCAACAGTCAAATCAGCTGGCACGAGGTACCTGCATTTTCATCGGTCAAACAACGAACGAGCTGTGCATTAATCTAGAAATGCAAAATGTAAGAGTGAACTTGAGCAATTAACGAAGAAATAATAGCCTCTATGAAACTCAAGAATATGAACACTGGATCTAACTCTACCCTCTCGTGAATAGAATTCAGATGGAGATAGTTTGTTCAGTCTACGTTTAATGATCTTACCAAAATCAATACTAATGAACTAGAAAACTGCAGATACAATACTAATGAACTAGAAAACTGCAAATACATGTCATTCACCACCTTACTTCAGAGTTCAGACTCGTCTGTATCAGGCAATCGAAGTGAAAATGCAGCTAGAAACTTAGAATATAAGCAATACATGATTAGATAGCCTTGCTTCATAATGTTGTTTTCCTAATGAAATACAAAATTGTAAACAAAGGTCATTTATTTCAGATGAAGCTTACTTTTTCTTGTCAATATCAGGAATATCAGTCCTCTCAGCTCTCTCCACGACAACCTGAAACACACGATTCAATAAAATGGAAGATTAAGTACCATGACACTGATGATCAAGACATAGAAGCCGTTGTAAAACAAACAGTTTCTTACCGGAATTCTGTCTGGGTACTTCTCTCTGATGCGAGCAGCTTCAGCCTGCCTCTTCTCTGAAACAACACAAAAAGAATCATTCTCATCTTCTTTACAAAAGGATCGAATCCGAAACGAAAAAAGAAGGATAAACTATCAATTGATATGAAGAGAGGACTCCATTACAGTTGATTTGGTTAGCTCAAAGATCATCAATCAATAACCTAGTGATCATACACAGGAAAAGTTTGAGAAGAAAAAAAATACGATCACTATTCAACATAATTGATACCACCTTCGATTACATAGACAAGTGTCATCCTTTTACACCAAAATTTACAAATTCCAACAAGACCCAACTCATTAGCGAATACCAATTCGAAAAATTTCAACATAAACCTCATCTTAATCATCAATTCGAATCAATATATAAACAACTACTCATTCAATTCTATTAGAAGGGCAAAGAATTTACCAAGAGGGTGTTCCAACTTAAAAGAGCTTTTCGCCATGCCAAATGAAAGAGGAGCAGAACCTGGTCGACAGAAAAACATCACGCACCACCAAATCATCAACAAATTATGAAAAGGGCAACACGAAAAACATCAATAATTAGCGGGAAATCGATTGTTTCATGACTAAGAAATTACCAGGAAGATCGCAAGAATTGAAGGGAGAATCAGAGATGATCGAAGAAAGACAGTACAAATAATGAGGAAAGAGGGATTTGATTGGGGTTTTGTGTTTGGGCCCTAACCCTAACCTCAACAAGAAATGAAAATAGGGCTACAAAAGAAAAAGAAACGAAAAGATTGATTCTTGGTTTGGATTTGAAGACCAAAAATTCTTTCTTATTATGGGAATCTCAACTTACAAGATTGTAATTGCATTTCCGTGCAATTAAAACAAACTTACAAGGTTGTTTCTTTTTTGTTTACCACGCTAGCGATTAGTGTTTCCTACGCTTTTACTTGGTACTTTTTTTAATACTGTGAAAACTTCTCATACAATGCTCTTAGAACATTATTCAATTTTATAAGTTGTTAATAACAAAGATTGTATTGCATAATCATACCGTGTATGATAAAATGTTAATAATCTTGCTTATCCATCTCTATCTTGCTTTTTTGGGTATTTTAGCTAGGTTCATTTTACAAGCCATAAATGATGCATCATATTCCTACTTTTGATTCACCTAACCAATAACCATTTGAAAGTTTTGCCGCAAAAGCTGTCATATCCATGTCATATTTTTTTGGAGTCTTGTTTTTATTTAAGTTGCAAACTTCAATTTGTTAAACTGCATGAGAGCTCAACAATCAACATACGTAAGTATGTTTCCATTGTTTTCTCAATGAAATATGTTGTGTCATACGGAATATTGTACTGTATTACTATTTTCCTATAAGGGTTATTAATTTTTATTTAAATAAAAAATGATGAACATCTCAGCAACTTCCATGCGATAATGCAGTTGACGCTATGCCACTTGACGCTTAAAACGCTCTCTAATTTCAAGTTGCCGGCGACTATTGTCTGATCGGCGACAGTAACTACGCTTTCAGATGGCCTCTGCTCTTGAGGAGCACCCACCGGATTCTGCAATGGAGGTAGACATCGGCTCTGATGGTAACGAAGACAGCTTCTCCAATCCTCTCTTCGTGCAAGAAAATGTTGAATCCCGGGATCTAGTTGGATTCCCGGCATTAGTCCCTGGCACCATGCCCCCAAACCCCCCAGTGGCAACACCACCAACTAATCTGCAAGAACAGCCCAAAACATGGGGCGATCGTCCTGACTTATATGACACGGATGATGATGAGGACGCTGAACCTCCAGACCCGCTATGCCCTACAATATCTTTGAGAGCGTCGGAAAAGAGAGCCCTGCGTCAGCCTTGGGCGGGGTCTCTAATCCTACGAATGTTTGATCGTGCTCCTGGGTACATGGTACTCAAAAAACGATTGGAACAAAAATGGGCACTCAAAGGCTCACTTACTCTGATCGACATAGGAAAGATTACTATGTAGCGAAGTTCACGAATGAATCCGACTACTACCATGTCCTTACGGGAGGGCCATGGATGCTCGGAGATAACTACCTGATGCTTCGTCGATGGACTCCTAACTTCGATCCGGAGATGGATGTGGCTAAGGTTCTGACGGCATGGATAAGGAGCCCAGGTCTAAGCATCGAATACTTCAATGAGAGTTTTTTGAGACGGATTGGTCAGTTGGTTGGCTCTGTCATCAGAATTGATAAGACGACAGTCGCTGCGAATCGAGGACAATTTGTGCGCTTAGGAGTGGAGATTGATTTGGCAAAACCTTTGTTGAACCACTTCAAACTTCATGGCAGGACTTGGACAATACAGTACGAGGGCATTAGGAGTCTTTGCTATGAATGTGGTAAAATTAGGCATGTCTCTGAAAAATGCCCAGTTAATCAGAGGGAGGGGGAAACTGAGTCGACGAACCTAGAGTCGGTCTAGGAACTGGAAGAGGACAAATCCAAGCCGGGTCCATGGAACAAAGTTGTAAAACAGAGACGCAAACAGAGAACTCAGCCCACAGGAGAAAGGCACACCGGACAGGGGACTGATCGGGAGGTAGCCAAATCACCACGACCTCCAGACTTGACAGTGTCCACTACTACTGGACCCAACAGGGAGGATGTTACGACTGGGGTAACCAGTCCGGCAGAAAAGGTGGTACAAAACTCCCCTAAGGCTAATACACGCTCCCGCTTTGCGATTTTCATGTCTGGAGATGCGGGCGAAGGCACGTCGGGGGAGGCAAATGTTGAGGAGGAAGAGAGGCAGTGTCCAATTGTCGCCGGGAAGGCAGCTCCGGTCAAAGTCAGCCCTTCGGTAAAAGCGGTTATTTCGGCAGCTGCAATGGAGGCAGCAAATCTGTCTTCCGAGATTTCGGGAGCGAGGATCATGGGAGAATCCTTAACAAAGGCAACTACCGATGATAGGAGAGAGAGGGTGGATACCAAATTTTACCAAAAGAAGGAAAAGAAGGAAAAACATAAAAAGGAAGCTAGAGATTCTGTTTTATCTCAAACAAGGAAACCGTATGCTAAAGGACCCACAAAGACTGGTATTTTAACCAAGGAGTCTGATTTAAAGAGAACTCAACTTATCTCAGAATTGGTTCTCAAAGGCACAGCATGGAAAGGCTTGCAAAACTCAAACACCAATCCAGTGTCTCTGAATCGCCAAACTACCCGCCCCAACCAAGCCCCACCAGAACCCGATGGACGATCTGCAATTCTTTCGGAATCTGCCGCTACAGCTTCGGGTAGTATTGAACAGTCAAAGTATAATGGTTTCGAACCTCCGGACGGGTCTGTTCCATGCTTGTCTACCTCGCATAGCAAACAAGATGCTACTAGAATTCCTTCCACTAATCACCGAGACTCGACCACTCCTCTGTCGAATCTCAATGCCAACCAATCTCTCTGACGTGATTTGTCATAGTATGTCGGACCCAGAGGCTGCTGAGTTTCTTATGTCAGATCCTTCTATGTCTGTTTTTGGTCACTTACCTGCACCACGGTATATTATGAATCCGTTAAGCATGTTAGTTTGGAATTCCCGTGGCGCCGGGTCCAATAGTTTCCTTGCTCCTTTAAGGGAACTACTCCGCATACATAACCCGACGGTTCTAGCTTTGGTCGAACCCCGCATCAGTGGTAATAGGGCGGATCGGGTATGTCAGAATATTGGTTTTGATGGTATCCTTAGAGTCGAAGCGGAAGGCTTTTCCGGGGGTATCTGGCTCTTTTGGAAGACCGCAGAGGTTACAGTTCGTCCTATCTCGCTTGACGTTCAACACATTACAGTGGAAGTGATTCGGAGGGAAGAGGAACCGTGGATTCTCTCTACTATTTATGCCTCGCCCAACCAAGCGTCCCGCATGAACTTATGGAGAGACCTACAAACTTTCTCTCAAGCACACCAAAAAGCTTGGCTTTTGGCGGGTGATTTTAATGCGACTCTATCAGCGAATGAACGTTCTAGCTCCTCTGACAACACGAACAGATCATCGACACAATTCAGTAAGTGGGTCGACGACTCAAATCTTATTGATCTGGGTTTCAACGGACCTCGCTTCACTTGGTCTCGGGGTACGTCTATGGATACCTATTTAGCGGCTCGACTGGACAGGGGTTTGTGTAATGAGGAATGGCGCCTTTGCTTCCCGGAGGCATCAGTTTTGCACCTCACATCTGTACAATCGGATCACTCGCCTGTTTTGATCCGTCTTGACTCGATTCCAACAACCCGACAACGCGAACGCCCGTTCAAGTTCCATGCATGTTGGATGCTGCACCAGGACTTTGATCAATTCATAACATCTCACTGGAAGCACAGCGGTAATATCTGTGAAAGTTTATCGGAGCTCTCGCAGAATTTGCTGGGCTGGAATCATTCAGTATTTGGTAATATCTTTCAACGGAAAAAGAAGCTATGGGCTCGTCTTGCGGGGGCTCAGAAAAAGCTTGCGTCTTCTCCGACTCAGAGACTTATTCTGCTTGAGAGGGATCTACGGCATGAACTGGAAACGGTACTCGATCAAGAACAGCTGCTATGTTTCCAAAAGTCGAATGCATCGTTTTTAATAGAAGGCGATCGTAATACCCGTTACTATCACCTCTCTACGGTGATCCGACGTAGGGCTAATAAAGTCTTAACTCTTCAAGACAGTGGGGGTTCAATGGATCACTAATGAAACTGAGATAAAGACTATGGTCCTTAGCTTTTTCGAGCGACTCTTCACGGCTGAACTGAGCTCCCCTCCTGTGCATGATAATTCAGTAAACAACACCTTTACGCCGCTGCAGGACTCAGCAATAAGGCGTTTATCGGCGCCTTTTACTGTTGTTGAGGTATGGGAGGCTTTACAGATGATGGCACCATATAAGGCTCCAGGTCCGGATGGGTTCCATGCTGTTTTTTATCAAAGAAACTGGGGTATAGTCGGTCCCGATATATGCAGTTCAGTCCTCCAAATCGTCAATGATGACATTCTGATGGAAGGTTTGAGTAACGCCCACATGATCTTACTGTCGAAGGTGGACAACCCTACCTCACCAACCCACTTCAGACCGATATCACTACTCAATGTAGTCTTCAAACTGGCAACTAAGGTGCTTGTTAACCGACTGAAACCGGTACTTTCTGAGTTAGTCTCCCCTATGCAGGCCAACTTCATTCCCGATAGGCAAATTATCGACAACGTGGTAGTCATACAGGAGGTTCTTCACTCGTTGCAGGCAGACAGTGGAGTGAATCAATGGATGATTATTCAGGTTGACTTAGCAAAAGCCTACGACAAGGTAAAGTGGAGTTTTTTGGAAGATACTCTCAAAAAGGCGCAGCTCCCGAATAAACTTATAGATATCATTATGAAATGTCAACAAGCTGGTACGGTGGACCTCCTTTGGAACGGGGGTTGTGCCGGCTCTTTCAAAGCATCGAGGGGTAAAAAAAATTGTGTTCATCAGTGAAAACGTAAGTGTTCAAACGGGTAAAAAAATTTGTGCATGCGTGACTGAATTTCGGTCGTGTCGTTTTTTTACTATTTTAATCCTGGGATGAGATTTATCATCATTCTTAACAAATAGAAGCTTTATCATGGGATCTTTTTCGCTAAATATTCCCCAATTTACAAATGTTTGTCATTCACACGTTCGTATTTTGTAATTTATTCTCACTGGATACTTTAATTCACCGAAAAAAAATACACTACTATTTATAGGGAAAAGATCCCATGAGGATGGCTTGCCATATGAGGATTAAGGACATATCCCCACCCTCCATTCCTTAACAACCTTACCCCATCTCAACCGTCCACGTGTCATAATCTTCCCCCAAATCTGATTTTCTCTCTCTCTCTCTCTCTCTCTCTCTCTCTCTCTTTCGATTTCTCTCTCTTTCTTTCGTCCTTGCTCGATTCCGTCAAGCTGCATCCCGATTTCTTCACCTGCTCGATTCCTCTTGCTCGTCTTGCTTATTTCGTCTTTGCTCTCGATTCTGTCTTGTTCGCTCGTTTTCCTTCGCCATGTAATGGAGTCTTCCATGAATTCCGTCGTCGGCGACTTCTCGCCCTCCGCCCAAAGCGGTTATGCATCGATCCATTCTGGTAAGTGCTTCTTTTCTATTAGTCGACAACTCCATGACTTATTAAGCACACAATGTCAGTTAGATTGAATCTGAACATGACAACCTAGGTTTGCCATGCTTTATAGTTGAATTGTTGCAGATGATAATTTGCAATTATGTTTCTAGTATGATTTTAGGTTAAATGTGTTATGTGCAAGTGTATTCGAGTTGTAATGTCCTGTATACTCATCCAATTCAAAGTTTTCATGTATATAAGAATTCTGGACGAACAAAATTGATTTTGCATTAGATTTGTATCTCTGATGCACTCCTAAGAAGTTTCTGTTGCGCACACAAACTATAACTAGTGTATGATTTGAAATAATGTATTCATGAAATAAGTGATGCACACATGAGGCATAATCACTGCACACATCAGACATAGTTGATGCACACAGAAGTATAAATGTGTTTTGTTCTTTCATTCATTTTTACGAGATGGAACTCATATTGAAGGAAGCATGTTCTCTATTTCTCCTGGTAGTTTAGCTCAGTTTTACACCCCTGAGTGCGATGTTGGCTTGACGCCATATGTTGGTCAACTCTTTCCAACTCTTCTTCATGGCATTCAATTTTATGCATCTTATGCAAAGGCGTGTGGTTTTTGCTACTCGTGTGTGTTCAACAAAGAAATTCAACGATTAAAAAAAAACAATTAAGTGGAGGTATCTTTGTTGTTCGAGGAAAGGATTCAAATATGTATCCACATTTCCAGATTTCAATCAAATAGGTGAGAATGTTGTCAAAAGAAGGAGGGTGTCTAATCGTTGTGGATGTGATGCGAAGATGTGGCTTAGACATGTGTTGATGTTGTGGGAGAAGACATTGATAAATTGAAACATTTTTTGGCTTTGCTGAAGAATCAAAAGGCTGCATTCAACAGTTTTGCAATGGTTGATCCCTCTGCCTCAACCTCACCCAAGAAGTTTGCCTTTGAGAAATTGGTTGGGGCTTTACCAGACCAAGTTAACGTCCATCCTCCTGAACAAGCCAACAACAAGTTTAAGAAAACACGCCTTGGAAGTGGTCAAGAGATCGGGATTGAAATGTTGAAGAAGCAAAAGAGGGCTTGTAAGATCTGCAATAAGTCTGGACACAACATTAAGACATGCCCCCAATATGTGGATTAAATTTAAACTCATTGTCTTTTAGACTTATGTGTGTTTTAGACTCATGGTTTTGTAATATTCAGTTTTTAGACTTATATATTATTGCAAGACATCTTTTGTTCAAAGTGATGCACATAGTAGAATAATCTCACGCACACAGGTGAAATATGTGATGCACACAGTTGTTGTTTTGTGTTGCACACACTAGTTTTGTACTAGAAAGCAAAACTGATGCACACACAAGTTAAAACCTTTGCACACACATCCATTCTAGAGTAATAATATAATTCTCCTCAAGAGTCATGCACACACATATTAAAACTGATGCACACACATATTAAAACTGATGCACACACATATTAAAACTGATGCACACACACATTAAAACCTTTGCACACAGAAACCAAAACTGATGCACACACACACACATTAAAACCTTTGCGTGAGATTAGTTTTGTGTTGCACACAGATGTAGTTTTGTGTTGCACACTACTTTTGTACTAGTCAAACACATATAACTAAGTCATGCACAATATAAACCATTCCCAATATATATACAAGCTGATGCGGATTTACATTGTTTTGCCAACATAAGCGTAATATCCAACCATAAAAGAGTTACTGTCAATATTCATCCACAACATTCATCCAAAAACTGACTAGAATTTGTTTAAAACCTAACATTCAACTACCAATTACACATATATTTCCTGTTTCTCCCTACTACATTGTTTAACCAACTTTCTTAGAAGGTTTTGTAGTCTTCAGCTTTTGCTCCCTTTGAATAATTTGCGTCACCTTATCTCGATCTGCATTGAATTCGTTGGTCAGTAGCTTGTAAAGATACTTGACCCTTAGAGTGTCTAGCAACTTCTTGTTTCCTATTTTTAGGCCACTATTCCAATCGGATAGTCTTGTCCCCATGTACGTCTCCATGTATCTGATAGCATATATCCCCCAATCTTTTTTTGTTTCTTTTATCCCTCCAAGTCATTTCCAACCTTTCTGTTGGAACTTTTACTTCATCTTCTAACAGCAGAGTTGATGCGGGGATAAGCCGCAGTTGCCGACCTAGACACCAAACTCGAATACGAACTCGAACTGAGAAGAAAAAGCGGAGTTAGATATGAGATGAAAGAAAGGGAAGTTGAAGGATAGGCCAATTGGAACCAAATCAATCAACGATAAAACCCTTGAACTTTAGAACAAGAACCTTACCGAATGTTGAAGAAACCCCAATGGATTACAACCAAACACAATGACTATAACTATGGTATGTCAAAGCACCTGGAGGATGCGCTATGAAGCCTCGATAGCACCAACCTTATGGAAGAGATTGACACACACAAGCACAACTAGGGCCAGCTCAACGACAATTCACACAGGGCACTCGACTCACAAAAGCACTCTCTTTTGGGAGTAAAACTTAATAACTCTGTATTCAATATCAAATATCGGGGGGGGGGGGAGGGGGGCTAAAACAACAACTAAGGCAACCTTATATAGGGTTCATAAGGGTGCCAACTAAAGAAATAAACAATAAAAAGTATCTCCTAAAATAATAATCCCGAAAAACAATTAAACATCCGAAAATAATGTTTCAAAAGGAAGCCTCAACGAAGTTAATGAACTCGCCGAGTTTCCCGGCCGCGGGCGCGGTTATGGAGCCGCGGGCGCGGTTATGTAGACATGTCGCCGACAGCTCTTTTTGAAACGGCTCGTTCTCTCTCGTCCGAGATCGGAATTGAGCGATTCCAAAGCCTAGAGTTTCGTCTTGGAGTCTAGTTTATTTCATCTTCAGTACTTGACTTCTCATCTTGACTCGAACTGGATCTCTACGAGCTTGAATGGCTACAATACGAGCTCGGGCTACTATCAATGACTTCAATAATGGCGCATAGCGATCTTTATCCCTAGCTCCAGTGGTTAACACATCTTTAGATTTAGGACGGGCCGTCCTTGATGATAGCTCAGATGCTCCCACATCATTCTCCCCTTCTTGAAAAGGATTCGACCTCGAATCATATTTGACATGAATGATTGAACGATCTTCATAGGCGTCATCCTCTTTGATGCACAACTTCCACTTGAATGTCTTGAGTGCATAGCTCCACCTTGAGGAACAAATTCGATGCTGTGGGGAATCCTTGCCTTCCTTCATTCTTTTAGCTCTTTTATCCTTGTCCTTCCTCTTGTCATACTCGTCAGCGACCTGTGAAAGAATAATAGGTGGAAGAACAACAATTCTAGCATGGGAGGGTAAGGAATGACGATTAACAAAACCATCATGGGCAACTCTCTTATCATACTGCCATGGATAATCTAATAAAACTTGACAAACTTGCATAGGCACAACATCACATGAAATAGTATCATCATAGTGTTCTAATGTCATGGCTTCCTTAGCATGCTTGTTCAAATTCCAATCAACACAATCATTAATCCAATGCAGTTTTAAAGGACTAGGGTAGCATAATGAAACAATTTGCAATTTAGTATTCAATTCCATGCTAGCAATATTACCACAACTACCTTCATCAATAATCATGTTGCAATCCTCAACTTTATCTAGACAATGAGTTTCTCCTAGAATTTCAACACAATGAGCAGTTTGTACATGCAAATCCTTCCTATCAACCAATGAATCAACATGTTCATAATCAATTTCGACGTCATTATCTAAATCAGTTTTAAGATCATCAACACAAACAACATCATCAATACTATCACCTTTTTCATATTCAATCTCAATTTGTTCTAGGTGTTTAAGCATATCAAGGCAATCATTAATCATATGATTTCTACTTTGACAGTTTAAGCACAAAACATCTTCAATTTTAGTAGAAAGATTAGAAGTGCTCCCTGGGTTAACTTCTTGTGATGGAGAGGCAAGCCTTAGATTCCTTTCTGGCTTCTTATCCTTTTCCTTCTTCTTGGCAGCCTCTTTGACTTGACAACTCCAACGCTCAAGCTCGGTTTCTAACTTAGCAAAGCTGTTTTTCACTACCGCTTGCACTCGCGCTTGCACTCGCGCTTGCCAGTCTTCTGTAGCCTTCTCTATTTCTTTTTGCTTCTTGGCCTTTGTTCTCCTCTCAATCTTGATGGCTAAGTGCAACAATTCTTCCATGGAGGAGTAGCTATACAAATATACTTTGTTAGCTAAATAAGAGTTTAGTATATGAAGATACCTATTCATAGTAGTCTCCTCATTTTCATGCACATTAGCTCGAACCATAGCAGCCTTCATTGCATTGTATGTCTCCTCTGCTGACATGGTTCCTTGCCTCAAATTATCCAACCTTTGCCTGAGCTTACGCGCGAAATATGGAGGCACAAAGCGAGCTCTCATTAAGGTCTTCATTTGCCTCCAAGTGTTCACAGATGGATCAAGTGCTCTTCTCCTTTCTTCCTCAAGATTATTCCACCATTTCAGTGCATTGTCGGTAAATTCACGAACAACAAATCTAACCTTTTGGAATTCCATGAAGTTATGACAACTCCAAATCTGCTCAACCTTGGCTTCCCATTCCATATACTCATCCACGTCCCAACCTTCAAATCTTGGAATGTTCAGCTTGATCTTGGCAAGACCAATTTGCTCTAGCTCACGTCCTCTTCTTCTTTGGACATCTTTGTATGGTTGCCAATCTTCACTCTCCATGTACTCCTGCTGATATCCCCTTGGAGGTCTCCTTCTGGGAGAAACGAACTTGTCCATTATCAAAGAAAAGACTAACATAGAACAATGTTAAGTGAGTGTAAATGAAAACAACTCGCAAGTGTTTACTCTCGTATGTTTTCCTCTGCACTCTCTCTCAATTGTCGTTGCAACCAGCTTTTCTTTGATGAATTGACTTGTATGGATCAATAACCCACTAAGTTGAAACTACCTAACTCCTAGCAATATATGAATGATGGTAAAGATGGAGATGGCTAGCGTAGTGCGGGGTTTCGACTGTAAGGTTCTGACTCAAACAAGAGACTGACTCAATGAAAGAAAGAAAATAAGACTCGAAGGCGTTTTGCAAGAATGAGAATGCAAAACAGAGATATGAGTTAAGCTTCGAATTTCAAGAAGAGTCAAAAGGAAGCGTACCATAACTTGTTCCGACTGATGTCGATTGAAGGATCGAAGACGGAGTTGGGAGGGTTAGGTAATAATTGAGGCTCGTATCTGAAAGGAATGGAAAGGCAAACAGTGACGGTTCCGCGGGCGCGGATTTCGAACAGTGGCTTCTGAGGCGGAGCCGCGGGCGCGGTTTCTGTCACGGCCTGGTGGTTTCTCGCTTCCGTTCGGGTTCGTTCAACCCGATTTCCTTTGAGTTCTTGATATCCGACTTAAACAATATCAAACTAGACTTTGACTCAACAAAACGTAAAATAAACTACTGACTTTGAGACTTTTCGATTCTTTTTTTTTTTTTTTTTTTTTTGTCTCAACTAAACAAAACGAAATTACAGACTTGATCTGAGATACTATCTCAGAAAATTCGAATTTTAAAATAAAAGAAACTACTAACCACCTTGATTTCCTTGTAGAGAAGATAAGATTTCCTTCCTTGAAGATCTTGGCTTGGGGTGCAAGGACTGAAATTTTCAGCAACTCTTCTAGGGTTTTGACGGCTGCGTTTTGGTAGGGATGGATAGATTTTTTGATGGATGAAGGGCTGAATGGATTTTGGGAACAAGGGTGCTCCAAACTCCAATCTTTCGATCTCCACCAACACTAATCGATCCAAGCTTCTTGCACACAACCTGTAATGACTCAACAAGAAGCAATGGAAGACTCAATATCAATTTCTGAAAGAAACTGACAAACAAGAAAATAAAAGCTGACTCTTTTTGTGATTTTCTGGATAGGGGGTCTCTTGATGTTCTTGTGAAGACGAATGGTGTCAATACAGCTCTGATACCAATTTGATGCGGGGATAAGCCGCAGTTGCCGACCTAGACACCAAACTCGAATAGGAACTCGAACAGAGAAGAAAAAGCGGAGTTAGATATGAGATGAAAGAAAGGGAAGTTGAAGGATAGGCCAATTGGAACCAAATCAATCAACGATAAAACCCTTGAACTTTAGAACAAGAACCTTACCGAATGTTGAAGAAACCCCAATAGATTACAACCAAACACAATGACTATAACTATGGTATGTCAAAGCACCTGGAGGATGCGCTATGAAGCCTCGATAGCACCAACCTTATGGAAGAGATTGACACACACAAGCACAACTAGGGTCAGCTCAACGACAATGCACACAGGGCACTCGACTCACAAAAGCACTCTCTTTTGGGAGTAAAACTTAATAACTCTGTATTCAATATCAATATCGGGGGGGGGGGGGGGGGCTAAAACAACAACTAAGGCAGCCTTATATAGGGTTCATAAGGGTGCCAACTAAAGAAATAAACAATAAAAAGTATCTCCTAAAATAATAATCCCGAAAAAAAATTAAACATCCGAAAATAATGTTTCAAAAGGAAGCCTCGGCGAAGTTAATGAACTCGCCGAGTTTCCCGGCCGCGGGCGCGGTTATGTAGACATGTCGCCGACAACTCTTTTTGAAACGGCTCGTTCTCTCTCGTCCGAGATCGGAATTGAGCGATTCCAAAGCCTAGAGTTTCGTCTTGAAGTCTAGTTTATTTCATCTTCAGTACTTGACTTCTCATCTTGACTCTAACTGGATATCTACGAGCTTGAATGGCTACAATACGAGCTCGGGCTACTATCAATGACTTCAATGATGGCGCATAGCGATCTTTAGCCCTAGCTCCAGTGGTTAGCACATCTTTAGATTTAGGACGGGGCGTCCTTGATGATAGCTCAGATGCTCCCGCATCAAGAGCTTTGACTATCATGTTGTTGCTCTTTAGGAATTGGATAAAACAATGTATCTGCACCAAAATAAGATATTTAATGCTTTAGTTATTTATTTCATTGTAACAATCAAATCATAATTATATTGTTTGTGTACTTACCAATGATTGCGGGATTGTTCCATATTTATCCTCTTCACCACTTGCTGAGTTATCCATAATATGCACTTGTGGAGACTTGACATTTATAGCAATCACAAAGTAGTGCCCTTGGTTGTGTACAGTGAACAAGAACTGAACAATTCAGAGAGAGTAGGGTGTTATGCACACAGAATAAATATTTGATGCACACAAAAGAAAGATATGATGCACACAGAAGAAAGATATGATGCACACAGAAGAAATATTTGATGCACACAAAAGAAAGATATGATGCACACAAAAGAAATATTTGATGCATACAAAAGAAAGATATTAAAACCTTTGCACACACAAACCAAAACTGATGCACACATACATTACAACTTTTGCACACACAACTCATGCCCAAAATATTGAAGTTTATTTGATGTAAACACATATTAAAACCTTTGCACACTCATCCATTCTAGAGTATTAATATTATTCTCCTATAAAAGTCATGCACACAATATTTGTAGTTTATTTGATGCACACACACATTAAAACCTTTGCACACAGAAACAAAATTTGATGCACACACTGAAACCTTTGCACACACATCAATTCTATTGTATTAATATTATTCTCATCTAACTGTCATGCATACACATCAGTATTGATGCACACACACACATAAAAACCTTTGCACACAGATATCGTGTGCAAAGGTTGAGTTGGACATGCATTAATTGAAAATGAGGTTGAGCTGCGCTAACATGTATACTAGTTAAAATTGGAGCTGCACTAACTGATAAGCGGTGTTTTACATACCGCAACTATGGATTATTAGCTAGTTTTGTATAGGATTATGTTATTTGTTTCTATGTAATATGTATCATGGAGCTGTTCGAGAGAAGATTTACATACGAGATTCCAAGAGATGATACAAGCATTGGAAGCATTGAAGCATAAGGAAGAAGTTGTTGAAGACGAAGACGAAGACTTGAAGAAATCAGTAGCTGCGACAACATAGCCGCACCCGCGGGTCTCAAGCCGCACCCGCGGGTTTCATCCTCAGCCAAGGATCCGAGAAATCTCAAGCCGCGCCCGCGGGTCCCAAACCGCGCCCGCGGCCCTCTGCCATCCTGAAAATCTGGAGAATCCAAAACCGCACCCGCGGCTCTCAACCCGCGGGTGCGGTTCCTCGACAGAAGAATCAAATTGATGTCTTTGCCATTTGAAGTAATTTGTGTTCAATTCTGTAACTTTCTACACGTTTTGTTTACCTTAATTCAGCTGTTACAATAGCTGAATGCTATTTAAGTTGTGGATGATCATCCTTGATCATCTTACCTTTG
Organism: Oxyria digyna; assembly: GCA_029168935.1. Lineage (NCBI taxonomy): Eukaryota > Viridiplantae > Streptophyta > Magnoliopsida > Caryophyllales > Polygonaceae > Oxyria > Oxyria digyna. Next base: position 1,268,346 of record JAPVLV010000028.1, on the reverse strand, counting down.
TTTTGCTTAAGTTTTTGGAGAGTTTTTCACAAACTTATGAGTTGCGTTCTTTGTTTCACTTGGTGTTTGAAGCTTTTGGATTCAACAAGTTCTGAGTTTATCCTTTCCCTTTGTCTACTATTTGATTGTCTCAACTCTTTTGTTTGTATTGTCGATGAACTAGATTTACTACTTTAGATTGATCAACTAAGTTAGTTTTATCTTATTCATATTGCTAGAGTTTGATACTTCTAGTTGAATTATCATACTTGTTGTGTAGCACAATCTATTTGCATGAACTAGTTGTGATTGTTATTAGAGAAGAGAGTTGAGTACATGTCGAGTATCCGACTAGTTGTCCATGATATTGCATGTATCTATCTATTCCTGAATGCATTGCTACTTTGTTATTGAACTTTGATAGTTTCAAGGTTATAACCGAGTAAGGGTTATTAGGACTAGTTGGACTAATAACTATTCAAGAACAGGGATTAGAACGATCACTTGAGAACTTGACATAGGGATGAAAAGGATTCTAAGATCAATTTGTTAATCTAATTGTGGATAATCGCTAAGTGGAACACTTCGCTTAATATTGTTATAACCAAGTTGACATTCGATACTTCGTATCAAAACCACAAAAAAAACCATTTGGTTACGATTATTGGTTAGTCATTGTAATAACTTAAGAATTTGATAAATTGATTCTCTTGGGATTCGACCCTTGCTTGCGCACTATATTACTTAGTTTGCATGTTAGGATTACTTGACTTGGCACACGACAAATTCGCCTCGTCACTAACACATGTACAAGTCGAAACTAAAGTTACACTAATTTTTGGGTGGAGGTGGAGCAACTTGCATTATTCCATTCTAATTCCAATACTTTGGTGTGTCACCTACAGTTTATAATACAAATGTATTGTCAAATTTCACATACATTTTATGCTTTGGTTGATGCTTAAAAAAACAAAGAATGCAAACACTCATGCACATAGAAAGCAAGCTCTCATGCACATAAGGCAAAATTTATGCACACATAAATTAAACTTCATGCACACACTAGGTTCAACTCATGCACATAGCTACAATCAGATTTAAAGTTTATTGAATAAAAAAAATGATGCAAACAAAAGGTTACACTCATGCACACAGAAGATAAAACTCATGCACACAGAAGGTAAAACTCATGCACACAAACGGTAAAATTGATGCACATAACTACATTAAGATTGAAAGTTTATATAACATGATATAAAACTCATATATACACTGAATTTATGAAATATATATTGGTTCATGCACACAGAAGAAAAAACTCATGCACACTAAAGGTAAAACTGATGCGCACAACTAGTTTTCTTGTTCATGCACACAAAAGGTTTAATACATGCACATAGAGCAACAAAATCATGCACACGTCTAATCAAACTAATAGTTTATACAACTTGCAGTGAATTCTCGATTTACATTGATAAATCCGCGGAGAATAGTTCCTTAATCCTTAGTCCTTATCTAGAGAGGTGTCCTCATGGGATTCTCACCCCTATTTATAAGAGAAAAGTTCCGGTGAAAATAACTCTTAACGTATGAAAAATGAACAGACCGCGTCCACAGATTACACGTCAATGTTCATATTCTGGACGGTAATGTTCATAATCTTGACCATAAAATATTTTGAACGTTTTCAATAAGAGACGCGGTGACATACTTTTAATTACTGCGAATTTTATTTTATTTATCTCAAAATGACTTCAATTTTTTTTATCACCAAGATTATGAATAACCGGTTATATTATAAACATTAGCTTATTATGTATGAACACGATTTTTTTTTATTTTTACTACGTTAAGGTTTTGAACTTTTATAAAAACCTAAATATCTGTTTCCACTCCAAAAAAGAATTGGAAGTCCATTATTGGAGAAAATAAGATGCAATGAATGCGTTGGATACGAATGGTAGAAAGAAAGAGCGGGCAAATACTTCGAACCCTAATCCCGCCACATCTCTCTCCCGCCTCCTCAAATCTTCCCTTCAAAACCCCCAATTCTCATCTCTTCTCTTCCATCCCAAATCCCTAACCTCCAAATCCAGATCTACACTCTTCTTCTACCATGAAGTCCACCTCAAGAACCGAGAGCCGATACCTAAAGCCCGGTGCCTTGGCTCTCCTCAGAGATTCTCGGATCCGGAAACCACAGATCTCTCTCCTCCAACTCGTATCCGCTTCCCTCGCCGCAGCTGAAACGGCATCGCTTCAGTCTGCTGCTACCGCTGCTTCAATGGATGTGGTTCCGTGCTTCGATCTGAGACGATTCCGCTCGCCTCGCTGTCTTCGCCGCAAGAAGCTTGTTGCTGTAACGCCGATCTTCGCTGGATCGTCTTCTCAGCCTTGATTTTGTTGAATCTCAGGCATTTTTGTTCGTAAGTAGGTGATTCACCAAATGAGGTTATACTGTGTTCATGTGTGATTCCCATTGTTGTGAGATGTAGCCTGTAATCTGTCCATTGCAAAGAATAATGATGATAAGGGAATAAATTTTATATTCATTGGGATTTCTAGGGTTCTGTTAACTGAAATTTGATGTTACTACTAACTGGCTTTGGTGTTTAATTTGGATCTTAATTACGGTGTGTTGTTATTATTGTCGGGAAATCGTTTCATATATGCATCAATTGTTTCAGCAGTTGATGCGACTGCTTCATATTTGTCTTAATTTCAATTGATTGAGGCTGCACTTTTAATTGCGCACTTAATCCAGTATGTTTGATGCTCAGTTGGTCCAATCAGCTCACGATTATGATCCAGATCACCAATGTTATTGTTTGATCAATGATTGATATCAATGTGGAATTAAATTTTTATGCAGATTCCTCTGCCAACTGAGTTATTAAGTTTCGATGCTATAATTTGCATTAATCTTCTTTGATAGAAGTGGTTAAATTGGTATTGATACGATGAAAGACGAACAGAAACCGCAACTATTTGTCGCACTTATGATAGTGAGTTATTGATAATCATGGTACAATATATCAGAAATTAAAGTTTGTTATAAAATTTCCATCTGCACACTTTCAATCTTATCAGATTATCAAGTAAGGCATGGTCTTCTGTATCTTCTTTTGTTCCCCTTTATGATGTGTGTATGTTTATGTGATGAGAACCATTGTGCGAGTGGTGAAGCCCTCAATTTCCTTCATTTCAACCCTGTGCTATCTGGAGATAGTTCAGATGACTACGTTTCATAATCCAAAAAATACAATGCCAATGTTGAAAGCCTGTAGGGAATGCATGCTTGCTGGGAATGGAAAGTTCTATGTACTTAATCTGCAGCTTCTTCAACATGGAGATTTAGGATCTATCGGCTTTAGAAGGTATGGTCTCAACTCTGTCACAGTAATTTCAATCACAGTGCACAACTGGTAATCACTATTGAGTAAACATGGAGAAGATGACCATACTAAGCAGCAGCTACACAATGAATCTAACTTGAAGAAAATCATGTTTACCAAGAATGAAGAAATTAATAGAGGAACATGTAATGATGCAATAATGAAGTCACCCCGGATTATATTTGAAATGTAATCCATGGCAGAAGAACCATAATGCTTTAAGCATGCATGGTGTCTTCTCCAACTTGATGGGTAATAGTGGCTTCTGAGTTGCAGCAGATTGTTACCATCTTAAGTTGAAAAGAAAAAGTTCCCAGTAGCCAAATGGCAAAAATCTATTAGTGGAATCTGATTCCTGTAGCTGCCGTACTTGTTTGGATTTAGCAGGGGACTGTATGAGAGAACTGTCGGCAGCTCTTGAACGATGGATAATTCATCAAATATATTATCCATACTAGTATTATCTCTTTTTCTAAATTATTGCACTTTAAGTTTCTGTAAATTATACAATATCATTTATTACTGTATTCTGTTAATCATTATAGTATTAATAGTAGGGTGCGGTTCCGGTGAAAATAGTTTTTAAAATGAGAACGTGAGAATGACTAATGTGTATCAAAATATACTTAAATATGCATTAAAATATATTTAAATGTGCATCAAAAATTTTGACGCACATTCTTTGAAAAAGTAATGTACATTTACAGTTTTACCTAAATGTTCTTCAGTTTCTCAATAAATGTTCTTTAAAAAATAAATATTCTTCACATTTTGAATGTTTTTATGTTTGTCAACGAATGTGCACCAAATTAGTACTAAATGTACATCAATTCACTACTAATATGCATCATTCTCACGTTCGTATTTTAAAAGTTATTCTCACCCGATACTTTCTCTTATACTAACAATTCTTAGTTTATTGATTAGTTAATAGTAATACTTATAAGTGCCGACTTAGATTTTTAAACAAATCTATAAATGGCAATTTTTGTAAGAGAAATTCTTTTTTTACAGTATTTGTTTTTCTAGTTCCAACACCCATTGTTTATGAGAAAACAAATCTTGTTGAGGTTCCAACAAGAGTAAAATATGGAGAAAGTAAATAAAAATGAATTTTGTTTGAGAGTTTCACCTCACCTGCCCCATTTTCCTTCTTAATTGGTTTATGATTTTCATGTCATTTTCACTCACTCCCATGGAAGTACTAAGTACTCCGTAATACGGATAAAATATCAATAATTTCAATAAAATTTCTCAAGCCTAGCTTCCAGATCCAAGTATAGTAACAGTAGTTCTCATCTATTTTTTCAAAATTTTCAACCCGAATAATTTGGGTTTCGTGCATTTATGAATTTGTGTAAACTGAAAGGGAATAAAATATTGATTAATTCAACTCGGTGGTGCCATTGCCATATGGCTCTTCCACATTTATCCTCACGTCACCCCACCATTCAACAATACCAAAAGCAATTATTTAAGAACACCAGAGGATAGCAAAGTAGTGGAAGAGATTACTGAGAAAAAATATGGTTAGTAAAGCGTTGCTTCTGTTTACGATCTTGGGCTTCTCTGCAGTGGCATTTGCTGTAGAAGATGGAAGTTCAGGACTTTCCATGAATTTCTACAAGGACAGCTGTCCTCAAGCAGAAGACATCATCAGAGAGCAAGTAAAGCTTCTTTACAAGCGCCACAAGAACACTGCTTTCTCCTGGCTGAGGAATATCTTCCATGACTGTGCTGTTGAGGTAATTAACCAAACTTTGCATTTACATTATAAAGATCTTCTTTTGTTGAATTTGGACATGGGTTTTGGTGGGTAATGTTGTAATATTAGTATACCTCTTTTTTGTGTGAGTATAGTCTTGTGATGCTTCACTTCTACTGGATTCAACAAGGAGAATGATGTCTGAGAAGGAAATGGATAGAAGCTTTGGATTGAGGAATTTCAGGTACTTGGACACCATCAAGGAGGCTGTTGAGAGGGAGTGCCCTGGTGTTGTGTCCTGTGCTGATATCCTTGTCTTGTCTGCAAGAGATGGAATTGTTGCGGTAAAAAGTCTTCTTTTGAGAGCTAATCTGCGTTTGTGAAAAGTTATCTGTGATTTGGTGGAAAGTTAGATACTCTAGTGTACTGTTTTTATATATTAGTTTCTTGAACTGGTTGATGTGTTGAACATTTATGTCAAGAAAAAAAGGGCTAGTTCCAAGTTTAAATGGTATGTTTTGGGATGTTAAATTTCAGCTAGGAGGACCTCAAATTTCTCTAAAGACAGGGAGAAGAGATGGAAGGAAGAGTAGAGCTAATGAGCTGGAGCAGTATCTTCCTGATCACAATGAGAGCATGTCAGTTGTTCTTGACAGATTCAAGACCATTGGAGTTGACACTCCTGGACTAGTTGCTTTGCTTGGTATTGTCTTTTCCATCCACAATGTCTTATATGCGTACATACATGCTCATACGGATCCGTCTTCAAGACTATGTTGTTAAGATCTATCAATGTGTCTTTGCTATTCAACTTGGAATTTAGTTGATACAGAAAAGATTTCTTTCCAAATGAATGGATTTGATTGAGTGAGTGTGAAACTGATAACTGATACCCAAGGTATATGTTTTCTATTTACTTTATCGGTTTTTCTAAAGTGTTCCCAGTTATTTTTGGAAGTTTTCACGAACTGTTTCCTACAGCGGAATCGATAACCACATACTAAAAGGGGTTAAACTCACAATTTACCAAAATTTCTTCAAAGTTCAGCTTCTTATAGGAAAAAACCTTACTCTATAGTGAATTCCTATAGCATTAATGTTTTGAACTAACTTGTTATATCCATAACAGGAGCTCACAGTGTGGGTAGAACCCACTGCACGAAGCTGGTTCACAGACTCTACCCAGAGATTGACCCGGCTTTCAACCCGGATCACATTCCCCACATGCTAAAGAAATGCCCTGACCCGATTCCTGACCCGAAAGCGGTCCAATACGTTAGAAACGACAGAGGAACTCCTATGATTCTAGACAATAACTACTACAGAAACATATTGGACAACAAAGGATTGCTGATAGTTGATCACCAGCTGGCGACCGATACGAGGACGAGGCCTTATGTTCTAAAGATGGCTAAGAATGCAGAGTATTGGAAGAAGCAGTTTGGAAAAGCAATTGCTAAGCTATCAGAGAATAATCCTCTGACAGGAACTCAAGGTGAGATTAGGAAGCAATGCAGTGTTGTCAACAAGATGCACTAATGTGGTTTGGAGTTTGTGAATCTTTCCTTTCCTAAGAAGTAAGATGTGATTCAGTGTGATGGAATAAGATGAAGAAACTTGTTTTTAAGCCTGAAAAAGGTGGAGGTCATGGTCCTGTTTTCACAATTTGAATCAGTGTTGATTCATTTTGCCATGAAAACAACCTTCACGTTTTCTTACAGGTCTGTTGTTGTTTGATGTTTGGATTTCTTATCAAGTGGGTCTAGGAATGATGGCGTGGGGTATGAATGTTTTTTATGCTTGTTTGAAATGATGTATGTATGGTTAATCTCAAGTTTCCAACTTCGTGTATTAATTATGATGCCTAGCACTAAACCTCATATTAAAAAAGTATGATTTGGTAAAAAGCAAACTCCAATGTCATTTTAACATTTTTTGCTTGTAAGAATGAAAATTACACAGTTCATAAACTATGCACTTTTGCTTTTAAGAAAGTTAAAAGCAAACTTGAATGTCATTTTAACATTTTTCAACTAAATGAAAGGGTGATTATGTTGACCCATGACTATATGGGAACTTATTTTTTGTTCGAAAAACTCCTTGCCCCATGATTACATGGAGTTTTTCGAACCTTAGCTTTAAATGACTTTCCTTGTCCTTTTTAGAGTCATTGATTTATATCATGCATTGTGATTTAGCTTTAGTTTTTTACTCCCTCCGTCCCATTTTGTTAGTCCCATTTTCTATTTCGGGCGTCCTGAAATGTTAGTCTCATTTTCATTTTTGGACATAAACTTCTTCCTATTATACCCTTACTCATATTATTTTATTGATATCCTAACACTACTTTATCAATCAAATCAACCATCTACATCATCTTCTTCAACTACATTTTCACCATTACTATCATCAACTACCTTCAAACCCATTAAATTTCTTCAAGTTTTCACCTAATCTACATCTAAACTTAACATAAAAAATTCTTAAACAACTCAGATATTTTTTTAAAACCCAGATTAACGCTCTTAATTATGTTCTCCTAATTAAACCCGATTAACCCTTACCTACCCAGCCCAAAACCAAAGTCCAGCCCAAAATCTACCCTATATATGCCTAAACCCTAAAAAATTCTCACTCTCCCCATCTGATCTCGCCGCTCTCCTCCTCTTTCTCTCAAACCCTAAACCTAATCTCGCCGACTCCCTCTCCTCCTCTTTCTCTCCTCCGGTGATGTCGAGTGATTCACTGACTCGTCCCTCCCAGTCCTTCACTCAACGCATTTCTCCTCCTTCGTATGAGAGGAATTTCAAACTCCCATCGGAAGAGGAGCCATCGTCTACCCCCAGTTTCTTCAAGGACGATCCGAACCCGACGGAGGAGGAGACCGAGGAGGAGGTTGAGTCGGCGGCGAAGACGGTGACTGGCGACGCTAGCTTATCTACACCTGTCCCCGGGTGCTCACTTTCTGTCCCTTGCGAAAGGGGTGGTTTTTGCGACGGGAGGCACACTTTCAGTCCCATACGCCGGCAAAGAACTCGCACCGTTGACAAATGGTGGGAGCCGGAGAAAGTTTCAGTGGATTTGCAAAGGTCGCCGGCGCAGTCGGAGTTGCTGTCGGATAATGAGGCTATCTCTCGTCCCCGGGAGATCATTGTGATCCCTGACACGCCTTCACCTGAGCCCGTGCCAGTCCCTGTGCTCCCTGATGCTGCTGCTGCTGATGCTGAGATGGTAGAGTCCTCAGGAACGCCGGAGATGGAAACCCCGGAGCTTGTGATCATCCCTGACAGCCCTTCTCACTCCACCACTATCTAGCTAAGTTTCTCTATCCTTTCGTGGAATTAAGACTCTGATTATGTAAATTTGGAAATATTTTGGACTGTTTTGGACATATTTTGGACATATTTTGGACTGTTGGTATTGTGGACATTATGTTTTAAGTACTGGTATTTAAGTATTGGTATTTGGATATTTGGATATTTGGATATTGGTACTTGGATATTGCTATTTAATTCTGTGTTCAGTTGTTGAGAATTCTGCTGAGTTGTTGAGAACTCTGTTGAGTTCATGAGAACTCTGTTGAGTTCATGAGAACTCTGTTGAGTTCATGAGAACTCTGTTGAGTTCATGAGAACTCTGTTGAGTTCATGAGAACTCTGTTGAGTTCATGAGAACTCTGTTGAGTTCATGAGAACTCTGTTGAGTTCATGAGAACTCTGTTGAGTTCATGAGAACTCTGTTGAGTTCATGAGAAATCTGTTGAGTTGAGTTGAGTAACTCTCTGTTGAGTTCATGAGAAATCTGTTGAGTTGAGTTGAGTAACTCTCTGTTGAGTTGATCAATTGATCTGTTGAGTTGAGTATCTGTTGAGTTGAGTTGAGTAACTCTCTGTTGAGTTGATCAATTGATCTGTTGAGTTGAGTATCTGTTGAGTTGAGTTGAGTAACTCTCTGTTGAGTTGCTCAGTTGCTTTGTGGAGTTGAGTATCTGTTGAGTTGAGTTGAGTTGAGTAACTCTCTGTTGAGTTGCTCATGTGATCTGTAGAGTTGTTTGGGTTATGTCATGGTATTTGTCTGTCAAGGATGAAGTCTTTTTTTACATTCTTGAGATGTGAGTGCATTTGATTGACTTAAAATTGCCATAGGAACACAACTAATTAAGTTTGATTGATGCCTATCTGGAACGTTTAGGTTAGTGTTTAGGGGCTTGTGTCAATGAGGGAATGGGGACATCTGTGATATCTATGATGATTATTTTAAGGCACAAGCTGAGATACAAGCCCTTATTTATCAATGACTTAAGATTGCCATAGGAACACAGATTTTAATATATGTTGTTTGATCCTATCTGGAATGTTTAAGTTATGAACTTGCATGTCTATCAGTGATGGGATGGGGACACCTGAGACAATTTGTAGACAAAATATGATAACCAAAACACAAAATATTCAGTGTGCTCTTAATAGGCTTACAAAATATGTTTAGTTTACAATCTTATATCATTACTTAAGATTGTAACTTAAACAAGTGTGTCCTAATTAGTTGTCTCCTATGTTGATGTCTCTTGAGTTGCATTTTCCCGATCTTCTGTCCCTTGAGTTGCATTTCCTTGAGTTGTTGTCCCTTCATTTGTTGGAGTTGCATGAGTTAATGTCCAAGCTTGTAAAACTGCATGCCTTGGTGCTCTGATTTCTCTTGGTAGAACTCCTGCCTCAGATAACTTCTTTTTGTTGACATGTGGAATGTAATAATCATTACCTCCCTTACACTGTAAAATCTCATTCATCACATACTGTAAAGTCATCCACACACTACCTAGAGTGTGTGGATCCAACTCATAAAATGCTTCATTGACTGCATTCAACATTTCATCTGTATTTTTGGGCATCTTCTTGTGCATAATTGACTGAATGCTCCTAAAGAAGCCTAGGTCCAAAATGTTAAGGTCTGGACTGTTGGCTGGTTGTTGTATTAAAATAAATATGAACCCTTCTTGCTGGTATACCTGCTGCCATTCTGTGTCTTGTTGAGTGATGTGAGGTCTGACATTATCTTGTTGTATGAATATGGTTTTGTGACCTTCATCATCTGGCCATTTTGACATTATTGCTGGAACAATGTCATTAATCAACATGTTTCTTGTCACTGTCTTGTTGACTGACTGTATGAGCTTTGTGATAAGTGTCCCCTTGCCTCTGTTTTTTGAATGCCTCTTTGCTGGCTCCTTGTAAGTAAATGGAAAGATGTCAATCTTTCCATCAAATGTGCATTCCCCTTGATCATTGAATCTTGGTCTTGCTACTGCTGCTGTGAACATAACCTTAGGGATGAATTTGCTTGAGCTTGCACTTCTGTATTTTCCTTTTTCATTCTTGCCCAAGTAATACTTTTGTGCCTTCCTTGACTGATAAAACCACTTCTCATCTATGTGAACAAAGTCAAACATAGGATAGTATGTTGTCTTTTGATGTGTTGTGTCCCCTATTAGGAGCTTTAATACCCACTGCATTCTGGTCACCTTATGGTATTCACTTAGACCTGGCTTTAGTGCATTTGAATGTGGCCTCATGATCCCCTTCTTAACCAATCTGTGACATGTGGACTTAGAAATTTCAAGCTTGCTTGCCAAATCTCTAATGCATGTTCTGTCACCCATATTCAGTGCTTCAATATCTTCTTGCTCTACTTGAATTCTTTTCCTACCACAGTTATGGTATTTTGTACTCACATTGTATTTGCCATGGTTGAGTAGTTCCCTTCGTGCTTCTTTCCATATCCTTCCAATTGTTCTCCTTGACAGATTAAATTGTTGTGCAGTTTCATTGATGGTGCCATATGGAAGCTTTCCCGATGCTGATTTCTGAAGCATAGCATTCAAGATCTCCATTTTTCTCTCTGTGCTGAGCTTGGTGGGCAATGCCTGGGGATGCAAATTGTTCTCTGTTGGAGGCTCATTTTCTGGTTGATGATGATGGCTTGACTCGAAGTTCAGATCAAAAGGTATGTTACCTTCTATGTCCCCAAATGGCTCCTCTGACTGGGTGTCGTTTTCTCCCATTTCTGCATCACTGAAGCCCTCATCATCCAGGAATGGCACCTCATTTAAGTCGAAAGCTGAAGGCATGTCCACTGAGCAGTGATGCTCTGTTATTCTCTCTTTTTTCTCTCTCTTTGTAATGCTCTGTTTTGAGCTGTAATGGTGGTTTTAAGTGGCAGTGAACAAGTGCTTTCTTTGTAAATTACAGCATTCTTATTGGTTTAGAGTTCAGGGGTAGTTTAGGAAATTATTGGGGTAAAAAGATGGTGATCTGTGTGCTCTTAATACTGCATTTTGATTGGCTGATGTAAATTGTAAATCCTTCTCTTATTGGCTAATGGATTAATTTATTATTTCATTTTCATCATTTCCAATGCTCACCTCTTGTCTTAAATCCAAGATATTTTTTAACAATGAGACTAACATAGTGGGACAGAGGGAGTAGTTTTGGTTTGGGTTGTGTGTTCACATCTTCCAACAACTTTCGTCGGGATATGAATTGTTCATATCTAGTCCCCATAAACCCTATTTAGGTTAAAATAAATTGGATTGATTGTTGTTGTTTGTTTTGTACATTACTTAGTATTATTAAGAAAATGTCGTATTAGGTGGCTTTCATAATTGTTTTGTATGTAAAGACAGAGCCTAATTGGTCCATAGTGTTGTTATTTATATGAAAATAACAAGCTGCCAAATGTAGTATTGCTTTGGATAAGTTACATGAATATTTGCAGGTGTAGCTTTCGTGTACTAAATCTAAAACTGCTATACATGCAGGTCATTAAGTGAAAGATAACATATTTACACATTTGATTGGTAGAAAATTTATTGTTGGCATTATGTGCACACTAAATAATTTCTCTACTAGGCTGAAGATAGGGCTTATACCTTGATTGCCTTCTGAGCTGCTCAGAAGGTTAAGAAAATTTATTCTGACATTTTATACATATGGAGAGATAGTAAAAAATTATGGATATGCTAACCTATAAAAAAATGTTTAATGATATAAAGATTGGGAAAATTTATAGGATATTCTCATTAACCTTTGTTATTTGACCAGTGTACAAAATCTCTTCTGAGTGGAAAAACAATTGATCAGAAGTTTATCAGCTGGACCAGCCTGATAATCTCAGATTCTGAGTGTACTTAAACTCATTAAGTAAGACCAATTAGGCAGTATGGTTAACCACACTTTCTGATCAGATCTGATTCTCCAAGTTGAAGATCTTCTAATGGATCCAATTAAGGGGATATGGGTACCTAGCTCCTATACACAGTAGTAAATATACTCCATAGAGGAAGAGTATATTGACAAATTGATTGCAATGTGGCATGAATGTTGAGAAAATGAAATACCCAATTTTCATTTGAAGTTAAATTCATTACTACATGACTATATATTAGCTATAAGACTAGTTTTTTTATGCAGATACATATGAAAAATTGAATCAAATTTGCACCCAAGTCGCAGCTAAATAAAACTGAAAGTTGGCGATAGAACGATCATTCTCGGTTCTATGATCTATAATCGAAACCGAATTAGAAACGTTTCACCCTATTATGATTACGATTTTAGACGGTTTCGAAACCGCTGATTCACGGTTTTCTATAAACCGGTGAACTAAGCTGGCTGGCCTACTGAAATATACTGTACAAGATATTTTTCTTATCCTTAGTTCATGTGTAAGGAAAGGCTTGGAGAGTGACAACGGAGGTTGCTTATTAAACATTTAATGCTTGCAATAATAATGGCTGAAAAAATGATCGGAGAAACGCCCCCAGAATCAGCAGTAACCCATCAAACCCAGCACCTGGTTTTGCGCAGTCGATAATCAAGAATCTGGAAACAGAATTAAGAAGTTTGTTTATATGCAATAACATTAATTGGTAGTAGTTACTCCCATCTTTGCATGTCTAATCCAATGTAAACGTTGGGGTATCTTCACCAATTCACCAAACCCTCTTAAATGCACTCTCTTACACTATTAGCAATTTCCTCTATTTGGTTTTCTTACTATATAAATTAGAGCTCTATTTTCTTTATCATTCATCATGCACAAACACAAAAGCAAAAGAAAAAAGACTTTCGCCTAAGTTTGGTTTATGTGATGGAGAGTTTAATATGCAGAAAGGCAGTAACTTGTTGGTGTTTTTGCATGAAAATGGGTGATTATGGGCTTCAGATTGCTTTGAAATTGTTGCAAGGAGCATGTTTGACTGTTAGTCTCTTCATCTTTGCAGTTGGTAAGCTTTTGTTTTTGCATGCACATCAACTGTTCGACAAAATGTCAGTCGACCACGGACTATATATCTGAATTACGAGCTCCCTCTATGATTTTGTTGCAGGTGGAGGATTTGTAGGAAGCATTGCTGGAGCCATGAAAGGGCAGACAACAGAAACAGGGTTTTCCAGAGGAGCAGCCATTGGAGTCATCTCAGGCGCCATTGTTTCCCTTGAAGTTCTTGATTCAGTTATCCATGGTCATTTTCTATCCAAGGTACATGGAGATATTAGCTGTCTACTTTGCATGTTAAAGAAGGTGATGGATTTAAGTTAGTTAGAAATCTGAAGAGATTTAGAAAAAAGATGGATTAATTTTCTATCCCTTCAAGGGCAAGGACTCTGGGCGTACAGGGATACAAAATAGGGTGTGTTTGGATGAAAATTTAAGTAGGAACAACACCCAAGTAATTGCAAGTAGTAGTAAGTTGTAACAAACTGAACAGTTATTAGGCATGATGATGTTTGCATGAAATCTGGTAGGCCAACTTATGTACTTAACTCATCCTTGTGTCTGCAATCTATTAGGAAAGATGTAGATCATTAAAATATCCTTCAACTCATGACTTTACTCCACTTGAACAAACAAATCTTAGTTTATACTTGAAAGAATTAAACATAATTCTAGCATAAAGAAGAAAGTTTTCAGTTTAATGGTGTTAAACTACATCATTAAACATCACCTAACTGAACATCTTATAATCATTTTGCTATGTAAATAATAACAGTAATGAATCCTTTCATACAACCATTCTTGATCACATTTAGCTAACTGTTTTCCATCTGATCACATTTAGATTCATTTGTAGAAGTTCACTCTAAAACCATGAAAGTTTTTGTTATCTTGCAGATTGCCCTTTTCGGCAGCATTTTGAACGGCAAGGCCTTCAGAGAGTGGGTCAGCCCTGCAATATTGAAGGCTTATCTGTGGCAAGTAAGAAAAATCCCCTTCTCAATAAAACTGAAGTTTCCTCAGAAACAAAAAAGGGTTAATTTTGTGAATCTAACAACATTTTGAACCACAGACAAGCATGATTGAGAGTAGCAGTAGCGTTGCTCGCGACATATATGATGTGGACGAGACAAGAGGGTTGTCGCTCGAGATCATAACAAGGCTTCCGGTTGTTGATTTTCATTGTAATGCAGTTTCCTGCACTATATGTTTGCAGGTACAAAACATATACATAAAGGATGAAGTTATATGCAGAATCTTTTATTTTTCGAGCTAATGGTTTAAATTTTCGTTTTTTTAGGATCTGGTGAAAGATGAGAGAGTGAGGATTCTGCCCAAGTGTGAGCACATGTTTCATGTGGCTTGTATAGATGAATGGCTTATGAGAAATGCTTCTTGTCCTGTTTGTAGAAATCAGGTGGATTATTCAGAGGAATGAACTGCAATGATCTGTTTGGAATGGAGGTGAAATCAAGAAACTTGTTGGTGTAAAGGGAAAATTTTGATTTACAGAAATGTTTAATGTAAGAAAGCTCATGTCCATGGAAAATTGTCAATAAAATCAATAACTAATCATTTAAAAATTACCCATAAATCAAAATAGTAAAGTATGTTCATAGCATAATTCTTATCTACTTTTATGGTTCTCTATTATTTTCTCTGATTTCAGTTTCTTGGGCTTCTACTATTATTTTTTGCTTGTAAATATTCTCCATTTACACATCTTTGTCACCTTGCCACATACGTGGGAAAATTACGTACTTGAGTTTGAGGTTCAGAAAATTGTATGGTGAATATTGATAGAATAAGTGGGTTTAATGAATTGTATGGTGAATATTGATAGAATAAGTGGGTTTAATGAATTCTGTTAGTGCAGTTAGACCATGTATATATAGAGTCCAGCTGTAAAACAGAATACCACTTAATACACAATCGAGCAAAGTCTCGTTTCTTCCTCTCTTTGTTTCAATGGAGTTTTCTGTTTTCTCAGTCTTCCAACATGGTATCAGAGCGGAATAGCTCGATTCTTGTTGTCTTCCGCTTCGATCTTTCCTCTTGATCGATTTTCCTTTCTTTTCTTCTTCAATCTCTTACGATGGAGCACGTTGGAGGTGGAGATAGTGACACACAGAGAGCGCAAAATTCCACCGCGAATAAGATGAATCCATTCTTTCTTCAGTCATCAGATAATCCTTGGTATGATGCTAGTCTCCAAAGTATTCGACGAATCTGGCTTTGCTCAATGGCGTCGATCGATGCTGGTAGCGCTGTCTGCGAAGAACAAGATCGGCTTCGTAAATGGAACCCTAGCACGGCCATCCATGGATTCTGATGGATATCGAGCTTGGGAGCGCTGCAATGACATGGTAATCTCCTGGATTCTTAGTGCTGTGAATAAAGAAATTGATGTGAGTGTTATCTTTACTGATTCAACTGCTGAAATGTGGAATGAAATCTGTATAAGATTTGGTCAGAGCAATTTTGCTTCAAAATTTTCAGTTCTTAAGGAATTGTATACGATTAGGCAAGGGGACGACACGATTGTTGCCTATTTTACCAAAATCAAAGCCTTGTGGGATGAGTTGAATCTCCTACGAGATGTGCCACTATGCAGGTGTGGCACCAGTTTTGCGCAGAACAGTCATGAACAAGAACAACAATTGTTGCAGTTGTTAATGGGGCTTAATGACTCCTACAACACAATTAGAGGAAGCATTATGATGATGACACCAACGCCATCTATTCCACAACTATATTCAATGTTGATTCAAGAGGATAAGCAAAGAGAGATCAGATCTGCACCTCAATTTAATGTAGATTCTTCTTCTATGAATGTCCATGGAAGAAATGGTCGCCAAGAAAACTCAAGAAAGCCAGGGCTAATGTGCACTCACTGTCAAAGAAAGGGACATTCAGTTGATTCTTGCTGGACACTTCGTGGAAGACCCGATGATTATGTACCAACACGCAGAGCTCCTCTTTCTTGTACTCATTGCAAGAAGACATAGCACACTGTTGAGTTTTGCTATAAGGTTGTTGGTTATCCATCTAATGGATCATCCAACTCAAAAGCACAGAGAACCGCTCCTCAAGTTTCAGTTCCATGGAATTCTGACAATGTTCCTACAATTCCAGGATTATCTGCAGATCAGTGTACACAATTGTTTCGTTTGTTGAATTCAGGAAACACTGGAGCCACTGAATTTTCTGGCAATGCCATGGCAGGTATAGCATCTCACATACGTTCTTTGTACACAGACAGTGGATTTGGTGCTCAGTGTACTACAGAATTTGCTAATCATCCCTGGATTGTTGACAGTGGAGCCACTGAACATATGTGTTACATTAAAACCTTATTCCAAAACCTCTTTCCTTTACCAAAACCTTACAAAATCTCCTTACCAAATGGAAACACAATACATGTTACACAATATGGCAATATTTCCATTCTACCTAACCTCACCATACACAATGTCCTTTTTGTCCCTGAATTTCAATTCAATCTTCTTTCTGTGAGCAAACTTATCTTGCAATCCACTCATAACGTCATATTCACTCGTGACATGTGCTATTTGCAGGACCCTTCAATGAAGGAACCAGTGGTCCATTGTAAAGCCCACAGAGGCTTATATCTCCTTCAGTCATCCAATAAAGGTGTTAACACACCCCTTTTACCTTCTTTTTCGAATAAACCTACCCTAGCTTTTACCTCTGCCACCTCCTCTAAGGATGCTACTCTATGGCACCTTAGATTAGGACATATACCCTTTACCAAAATAAAGAAACTCCCAGGATTTGACTCCTCACACCTTACCTTACCTGACTTCCCTTGTGATATATGCCATAAATCAAGACAGCACAAACAACCTATTCCATTGAGTTCTATTACCACCACCAAACCTTTTGACCTTATTCACCTTGATCTATGGGGTCCCTTTCATGTGTCCACTTACAAAGGTCACAAGTATTTTCTCACCATTGTTGATGACTATACAAGATGCACTTGGACTCATCTTCTAGCTACCAAAGATTTTGCTTTCTCCTTTATCAAGGCTTTTATCTCTATGGTGCAAACTCAGTTCAGTTGCACTCCAAAGGTCCCGAGAAGTGATAATGCATATGAACTTGGTTCTAGCAAAGAAGCAGCTTCTTATTTGTCTTCTCTGGGGATCATACATCAAACCTCTTGTCCCTACACACCACAACAGAATGGAGTTGTGGAAAGGAAACACAAGCATCTTTTAGAGACTTCACGGACTCTCATTCTTTAGTCCAAGCTGCCACTTAAATACCGGGGAGATTGTGTACTCATGGCAACATATTTGATTAACAGATTTCCATCAAAGGTTCTCAAAGGTCTTACCCCTTATGAGCTATTATTCAGTAAGCCTCCTAACTATACTCACATTAAAGCTCTTGGTTGCCTATGTTATGCATCCACTCTTTCAAGAGGGTGTGACAAGTTTTCTTTTAGAGCTCAGCCATGTGTGTTTCTGGGATTCCCTTTTGGACAAAAGGTATATAAGGTGTTGTCTTTGGAAACTTATCAGGTCAGTACTTCATGTGATGTCATTTTCTATGATAATATTTTTCCATTCCATTATCTTCCTACATCTGATAATACAACACCATACCTACCTAGACTTTTTCCTGACATTTTCCCTACCTACTCCCCAAATGAACAATCCACCACATCATCTCCCACTACTCCTATTCCACATTCACCCATCACAACTGTCACTGAACCTCCTTCTTCACATACACTACCTAACTCATCTCCTCCTCCTCGGAGGTCTTCCAGAGTATCTCATCCTCCATCTCACTTGGATGATTTCATCTGTACCAATGCCACTACATCACCTGATTTTTGCACCAATACACTCACCTCCTTCTGTTTTTCTACCCAAACTACTTGCCTTGCTTCCATCTCCACAAATGACCAATCCTTTTTGTTTGCTCTAAATGCTATGAGTGAACCCTCTTCCTTTGCTGAGGCTTCTGAGCACCCAGCCTGGAAAACAGCCATGGATAAGGAATTCCAGGCTCTTGAATTGAACCGCACCTGGGATGTGGTTCCATTGCCAAAAAACAAGAAACCCATTAGTTGCAAGTGGGTCTTCAAGTTGAAATTGAGAGCTGATGGCACTGTTGAGAGACATAAGGCCAGGCTAGTTATTCGAGGGTTCACACAAAAACCAGGTGTTGATTTCACAGAGACTTTCTCACCCGTAGTCAAGATGACCACTATTCGGGCCCTTGTTTCTGTTGCCATAAAGCGAGGATGGAACATTACTCAACTTGATGTAAATAACGCTTTCTTGCACGGGGATCTCCACGAGGAAGTTTATATGCAGCCTCCTCCTGGATTAATTGTTGCTGCGTCACATGCTTGCAAATTGAACAAGAGTTTGTACGGACTCAAGCAAGCAAGTCGCCAATGGTATGCAAAGCTCTCTGACACTCTACGCACTCAGGGCTACTCTTCTTCTCAGAATGACTTCTCCTTGTTTTCTCGCACACAGGGTTCATCCATTGTCTTTTATGGCCATCTATGTAGATGACATTCTCATTACAGGGAATGATTCTGATGAGATTTTGAGGTTAAAGAAGTTTTTGGATGATCAGTTTCGGATCAAAGATCTGGGCAGACTGGATTTTTTTCTTGGAATTGAGTTCATTGAAATTCCTGGTCAAGGTTATGTACTTAGCCAAAAGAAGTTCTTAATGGAATTACTCAGGGATTTTGATTGTCTGGATCTTCGTCCTGGTCCTAGGCACTCTGAACTTGTGGGCAAGATGAAGTTGGTTGAACCACCTTCATCTTGAGGGGGGCTGATAGAATAAGTGGGTTTAATGAATTCTGTTAGTGCAGTTAGACCATGTATATATAGAGTCCAGCTGTAAAATAAAATACCACTTAATACACAATCGAGCAAAGTCTCGTTTCTTCCTCTCTTTGCTTCAATGGGGTTTTCTGTTTTCTCAGTCTTCCAACAAATATAAAGACAACATTTATTAAAAAGTTGCACTACGTAATTGTTCCTCATTCTCTCTAAAGGACATTCAACACTCTTTATAAAAATTTATGTAGGCCACTTCATGTCAAGTAGTACAATTAAGGGTTGATTAATACATAAAATCAAGGATTTATGCACAATTAGCATGGCATAAAATATGGACCACTAGAGGCAAAGAAAAGGTGTATGATTTTCAGTCCAACTCGATCTACTCTATTAAATTGGTTAGCAATTGTAATGGTTCTCGAATCTCTTTATAAACTGAGCCCAACTAAGTTGAGTATTTGTGTCTCTTTCTTGAGAAAGGTCTTTCTTTGTTTTCATCTTCAAAATTTTAATTCTTTCCTCTTCTTGACAATGATGCCAACTTGTAATTGTATCCTGCCTAAAAATTAATAATAATAAATAAAATCAAGGATTTGAATCTATTGAGAAATGTATTTTCGTGTATTAGCTCTGATTCCGCTTAGAATGGGGTTTGACAACGATGCACACAGACGTTGTGAACGATGCACATAGACGTTCTGAACGATGCACACAATTTTGATAATGCACAAAATTTATGATACATCCGTCTGTAATCTGTATGCATTAGTCACGGCGTATGTATGCATCATCTTTAATCCTTACCTAAGCCTTCATCCTCACGTGATATTTTCACCATAATGTTATACATAGAAAAATCTATACAGAATCAAGCAAAACTTTATATCTTGTTAAGCTTTAATATAGCCATACATGCATATACAAATCAAACATCCCACATATTAGCAAAATCTTATGCATTTTTCACTTGCAAATGTATCTTTCTCTATATACAGATTGTCTGATTCGGCCAATTAGCCAGATTGAAATAACATACACTCTTTAATATAATTGATTCGGGATATATGGATAAAACGCTTAAATAAGTTGAGTGTTAAACTGATATATATACCAATTCAAAATGTTACTTATCCCATATTTTCATTCAAATAAAAATAAAACAACATAAGTAGTGATTCTCACTCATACGCACATCCCCTTCTTCCAAAAAGCTACTCCCATTTGGTCTTTCCTTCTTCCTTGGATGGATGGCTATTGCTTTGTTCATCCCCACCTCTTATGTATTTATTATTCTCCACCTAATTTCCTATTTTATATGCTCGTTAGCATTTATACTCATATGTAAACTCAAAATGCAAACCCAAAAGTATACATAAAAAATGCGTTTAATATGTGTCAAATTATACCTTTGTCATGTAAAAGGTGGGTTAAGTTTCGTGTTAAGGCAATAAAACGGTTCCGTTACCTTTGAATTTTGCTTGGTTTAGTGCTTCATATAGCATATGTATGTATGTCAAATGTGACAACTCACAAGATGTTACATGACATGAGTCAATAACAGAATCTTTTTTAATATAACTTTCAAGTACGTACTTAATCATGCATCATGACTATAGAATAATTCAAAATTGTCTCAATCTTTTTCGAAAAATAAATGATATGTACAAATTTAAGTTAGGCTCCTAAAACACGTGAGTGTGTATTTTATATTTATATCCAGTATAAAAATGACATTATGCTTCCAAGATTCTTTAATGAGACGGATACTTACAAACAAAATAGTACGTTACCTATGAAAATTAATACTGACCATTAATATTAAACTAGAAAGTACAATAATTGCGCATAAAACTAGTATCAAAGATTATAACATGAAGAAATGAAGAGAGAGAGAAAAGAGAAGGAACTGAATTGATTCAGTTATCAAACGAAGATGAAGGATTCAATCATTAACATTTTTCGCATTACAAAAAGTCATTTAATGGTAACGAAGATGAAGGATTCAATCATTAACATTTTTCGCATTACAAAAAGTCATTTTCGCCATTAAAGATAAAAAAATACTAATAATTTAAGGGTTTGTCTAATGTGTAATAATAATCGGTTTCCGGTTTTCATCCATCGAACCCGGTCTGGCTCCAGACCGTATCCCTGAGCCGCCTCATATCCCGGCCCTTGAGGGTCCGGCCCACTCCCTCGAAAACCGAGGGACCGTCCTTCTGACGACTGCGCGCCAAATACTCGTGTGGCGGATCCACACGAGTATCTGGCGACCCGGCCTCGTCCGAGTCGTCGTTTATCGACTCGACCGAGTTGACTCGGAGTATCTTTTTCCAGTCCGGCACATTCATAGGAGCGGAAGACGCCACCCGCCGCTGCAGAGAAGACGGTCTTCTCTGCAGCGGCGGGTCCCGCGTCTGGTGGACGATCCGCAACGGGGTTGCGGGTTCCTCGAACGCGAGTGTCAAGCCACCGATCCGCCTCGGGATCGGGGTGGAGGCGGCGGCGCGTGGCTCCCACGCGCTCTCGGTTTCGTCGTACGCGCCGCCGTCTCCTTCTTCGAGCATCGACCAGACGACGTCTTCTTCGCGAAGCTCGTCGGGTTCGTTGGTGGTGTAGGTGTTGTTGGGGTGGATTCCGAGGTAGCGTTCGCTTCGGCTGGTGGTCAGTCTACGACCTTTCGCCATTACAATTAATTGTTAGGGATCAGAATTTTGTTGAGGGGAGAAGAAGAAGAAGGAGTAATTGAGATGATGAGATGATTGATGGTGGTTTTTATATTCCTTTTTACTTTCTCTGTTTCACGAGAAGTTGTTTCAGCCTGTGAGCTAAATTGTCAATTGGTGTCATGAGCTTAGTGTGGGATTCGTATATATAGCATCGTCTGCTCTCGCCGCTACTAATTATTTTTCAGCATTTTGGACAACTTTGCCCTCTTTTGTCATATAACTCTAAAGCAAACAGATTTTTTCTGAAAATGGCGTACTGTTGAGATTCAGAGTAGTGAGCGGTGGTGGACGAAGTGGCAACAGTTTAATTTTTACAATTTGAAAATTAATTTGAAGGTTAGGGAAGAAGATCAGTTTGACGAGTTTGGACTTGCTCTTAGTATTTCATAACTCAATAGGGGGTGTTCTGGTAAAGTCACGGGTGTACAAGAAACATTAAAACTGGCCTGGCTAGTACATCTCCGCACGAATGTCAATGCACGTTTTGTTTTGTCAATATCTCTAGTTACGTATTACTAAAAAATATAAAATTTAAAAATTGTTATAGTACTTGTCAAGACGAATCAAACAAGACCCCACATGACTATGTTTTTGCTTGTAAATTGGAAAAAATCGAGAAGATTCTCTCGGATTGTGAATAGTGTCAGAAAATGAAATGAGACTTATATAATGAGACGGATGAAGTATAAAATTTTATTTCATTTTTATTTTTATTTTTATACAAAGGTATGGGACCTACATTTTCCAAGAAAACAAAATGACTCTTTCTTTATTCGGTTATTTAGGAATGATCAAATCGATCGCAAATTTAATTACTACAGTATATTTTATAACTAGCTTTATTTTCGCATCATACGGCGGAGTTTACACAACAATTTTTATAACTATAAATATATAATTTATAAACACATAGGAATAACATTAATAAACATAAAAGTATGTAACATATAATTATATTTATTTTATTCAATTTTTAAATCAATATTATATAAATAAAAGGAATTTCAATTGATTTATAATCTTTTATATTGATATGCGTTTAAATAAGGAAATGATATCAACAGAATTAGGGTGGTGACTTTGTATATATTTTAATAGATTTATGATCAAATAAGAAAATGATATCATTTGAATTATGTTAATTATCATTAAATATATAAATTTAATTTTTAATTTTTGAAAAAATTAACGCTGACGTGGCATAACTATTGATGAGTAGATGATGTGGCATAACTCATTAAACCCGTTGGGTTCAAAACCGGTCTAACCCGAACTTCTCGAAACTCGTCGAGGGACCCACTTTTCACATATTTTATTCCATTTAAATTAAAATTAACAATGTATTTTATTAAATAATAATATATAAATAATATTTTATTTTAAAAATATTGTTTAAATTTCATTTTCTTTATTACAATAAAAAAATCGAAACATTTAAAACTCGTTGGGTTGACCCGAACCCGACCAACCCAAAAATTTTATCGACCCATTTGACCCGAACCCGTTTTCAATCCAAACCCGATTGACCCGAACCCGACCCGTTTGACCCGTTTTCCAGGTCTACCTGAAAGTATGAGGACCTTTAGACTTCGTTTGACATACCTTTTTGGCACATTACAAAGCTTAATTTTTTTTATAACATTTAGTTATTAGAGAAAAGTTCTGGTGCAAATAACTCTTAACGTAGGAAAAACAAAAGATCACGTTCACAAATTACATGTCAATGTTCATATTTTGGATGATAGTGTTCATAATCTGGGCCATATTTTTTTTTTGAACGTTTTCAGTGAGGACGCGGTGGCATACTTGTAATTATTGTGAACTTTGATTTTATTTTATTTTACTGGAAATGGACTCAAAAAATTTTATCGCCAGATTATGAACATTACCGTTCAAACTATGAACGCTAACTTGTTATCTGTGAATGCGAAAACTTCGTTTTTCCTACGTTAAGCTTTGTTGTCATCGGAACTTTTCCCTAGTTATTAAGTGTTCGATAAAAAAATATTCATCTAGCTTAAAAAGTTTAATATAGATTAAAATAACTCAGGCTCCGTTCCGCAGATCTTTTTTTGCACATTACGGAGTATAATTTTTTATTACATCTAGTTATTAAGTGTTCGGTAAAAAAACATCCATCTAGCTTAATAAGCTTAATGTAGATTAAAGTAGCATAATTTGTTAATGTTACACCCCCTAGATTAATGGAGTTTAACAAGCTTGATTTAATTTTTAATCCACTATTAGCCTTTATCAATTAAGATTTAAATAATTCTTCATATCCTTTTCCGTAATTTTACTAATATTATTACAAATTCAGCTAGAAATACCTAACATTCAAGTAGCTTTTTAAACAAAATTTTGATCTTCGGCTTCAGCTATTAATTCAGCTCCAGTTCATCTACTTATCCAGCTCTAGCTACTATTCCAGCTCAATATACCGCGAACGTTAATATCTCAAATTCATATTAGTAAAAATTATGAATTTTGATATTTTTGAATTACTTATCGAGACGAATCAAATAAGATCACATAACACTATGTTTTTTTTAATATATTGAATTAAAAATAAAAAAAATTCTTAAATTATAAATAGTATCTTAAAATGAAATTAGTACTTACTCCCTCCGCCTCTATTTGTTTGTCCACTTTACACTTTTCACGTTTGCCGAGATGAGTTTTGCGTCGTTAATATCTCTAACTCCGTATTACTAAAAATTGTAAAATCTTGATGTTGTTAAAGTGTTCATTGAGACGAATCAAACAATATCACATATAATTATGTTTTTTCTAATGGATTAGGAGTAATCGAACAAATTGTATTGACATGCTAATGGTGTGGAATTTTCAAAGTGGACAAACAAATAGGGACGGAGAGAGTATATTATAAGACGATGGGAATAATAACTTATAATCTCGAATGAAAATAATAATTCAACATCTATCTTATATATTAAAGCTGAACCTTTTAGAGCTCTTACAGTGATTTTAGGCTTAGTTTGTTACACAATTATTATTTTTTATCTTTAATTTCAATTATTAATAGATTGGATAATTTTATTAACAAATAAATCTTAAGAAATTATCCTTCCTTTCAACAGCAAATATACAAGCTATTTTATTGAGAATAAATATTATGTCGAAGGTTAATATATATTCTTATGATAAAATTAGGATTATTTTCGATAATAAAAATTAAGTCAAGCTACGTACATAACCTTCATGAAATAAAATATCTTTTTATAAATAATTTTTACAAGAAAAAAGTTAATCTTAATTTTTTAACGCACTCGATTAAAAGGATATATAATTTTCATACGAATAGTATGAAATTTCCCGTGCATGGCACGAGTCACTACACTACATTAGTAGACGATGAAACAAGAAGTTGAGAATGAAAGGCTAAGGCAGCCGCGAGTGGGCGGCGCGTGAAGAAAAATGTCTGTGCGTGCGGGAAAAATTATTTGTATTGTACGAAGGGTTACACACTCACTAGTACTTACTTACACGAGTGGGTTCCTCATCGATCATCCAAATTCAAGTTACCAAATTCAAGTTAACTCGATCCACTCACAACCAGGAATAATATTATAATATATGCTTTATATTCGATCATAGAAATCACATAATGTCATCACTATGTATGATTTATCTACCTGAGAAAGTTTGACACACTATACAATTATGATCTACTTGACCTATACCACTCGTTAAGAGATTATTCATCATATCTGATGTAGAATTCACCTAATATTCATCATATATTATGATATTACATCATGTGTATAATAAACTACTGCGGTTTGATATGTACGTCTGCCTTCGTCATTTAGTGTGACAATTCCATAATTGTTTTTTTATGATTGCATATCGCTGATGCCAAAATATGTGTTTAATGTATATGAAAATTTCACTTCCTTTATTATTATCACTCTTGTCCTACCAACTTGCAATCGGAGAATGATGTGTTCGGCCTGTTTTATATTCTTTGGTTGGGTCTCAGTACAAATTTTTTAGGCCTGGCCAAACTAGGGCCGGCCCGCCCGGCCCTCCCAGCCCGTCCTAAAATATGGGAGGATCTGGGTAGGAGATTTAGCCCATAAGGGCCGGCCCTGCCCGGCCCTTTTTTAAAGTGGGAGGATATGGGATCGGAGTAGGGCCCTGGGGGCCGGCCCTACCCGGCCCATATTATATATATAATATAATATTAAGGTTATGAGGATTTAGATGCGAGTACTATTACCACGACATAATTTTTATATTGTGTTTTTGGATTTTTTTTGTTGAATCGCTTATGAGGATTGTTATTTAAGCATGCATTTTGGACCTTTTTAACATGCGTTTTTGGATGGTGAATTGTTTGTAAGCACTAAAAAGGTTTTGAATGTTTTAGTAACACCATTTAGCTCGGTTGTAAGTAGTCGAGGGCCGCCCTTAGGGCCCTTATGGGAGGATATGGGTAGAGGAATTGGCCCATTTTAAATGGGAGGGCTTGGCCCGGCCCTGGTAAATGGGTAGAATTTGGAATTTGGCCCTGCCCTGGCCCGGCCCAAGCCCTAGTTTGGCCAGGTCTAAATTTTTTATACTTCATCCGTACCTTAATATAAGATCCATTTGCCTTTTCGACACTATTCACAAACTGAGAGAATCTTCTCGTTTTCTTCCAATATATAGAAATAAATATAGACATGCGAAATATCGTTTGATTCGTCTCAATGAGTACTTTGACAATATAAAAAAATTATAATTTTTATCATCGTATATTTAGAGATATTAACGTTATAAAACGTGTCTCGACAAATGTGTCAAAAACAAATGAGAAGATCAATAGGGGACGGAGGGAGTATAAAAAATCTCGGTCATGTTTTGGTAGAAGAATTTAAAATCTTCTACGTAACAAAATTTGGACATTCCTTAGCCTATCAGCAATGGTAGTTGCATAGAGTGAGTTACATAGCCCATTTTTTACTTTTCTCTCTCTGTCATATCAGCAATGCAACTCATCTCATTTTTTCTCTACAACAAGGGTTGTATGAAGAGGGTTGCATATCTACATATTTATTTATCATTCATATATTTATACTTTATAATAATATACATATATCTTAAATTTTATTTTTTAGTAAATACTAGTATATTATAATTTTATTATGTTAGATTAATATTATTTAAAAAATTCGTTTATAGCTTTTAAATGAAATTAGTACAAATCAACGTCATTATGTTCAAACTTCATTCAAACGAAAAAACATGATAACACAACAAGCACATAAAATGATAACAAATAATCAAAATACAATGTCGACTAAACATGAAATCATACATAATTATGTCTAAACTTCTCTCATACGTGTTCAACCAAATCTTCTTTTAGTTGTTCGTGTGCAGTCCTGTTTTGAAGTTGTATTGAGCTTGAATGTTAAACCAAATAGTATTTTTGAACGTAATTGACTTGGTTTATTTTATTAGAAAAAAATAATATATATATATGTGTAATATGATTATCTAACTGTAAATAAAAATAGATTATAAATATCAAAAGATTTTTTATTATTTTTATAATTTATATAAAGCCTAATGTTTTGGTTGAAAGAATATATAATATTACTAAAATACAAATTTATGAGAGTCATTGGATCATTATTGATCAATGGCTAATAAATGACCAACTTTGCTATGCAACCCTCATGCAACCCAAGTTTGAGTGACAAGATAGGCAACCAAAACATGAATTACATAGTAAAAAACACTTTTTGCTATGCAATTAAATATTAAAATGTTTCATACAACCCCATTGTGGGTGGTCTTAGAAATTAAAATCCAAAAATACAGGTTACTGCATATAAGATTGTAGTTAAACATAGACTCTTTTTCTTTGTATAGTGTGTTCACAAAACACTATGATTTTTATATTTAGAACTATGTTATTAGCTATTAATCTTCTTCTCATTTATTCATTTTACTTTAGAAAATACTTTAAAACTTAGTTATATACTCCGTATAACTTTATTACAATTATTATGCGCAAGTCTGGCATCATGTACGAGTGTATGAGTGTATGACTGATCAAATATCACAGGAAATCTTATGAATTTCAGTTTACTCCAGTTGTTAGTTTGTGCTATTTTAAAATCAACTCGCTGTATTGCGAATAATAAAATCCATCAAATATGTAATTTTCCAATACATTTATAAGCTTCATAATCAGTACATTCATGGCATAATATAAATATCAATAATTTTCTTAATTATTTTATACTCCCTCTGTCCCTAAATGATAGTCCCATTTCACTCCGGCACATTTGCCGATGCACGTTTTGTATCGTTAATATCTCTAACTACAAGTTGGTAAAAATTATAAAATTTTGATATTATTGTAGTGCTCATTGAAACGAATCAAACAAGATCCCACATGACTATATTTTTTCTTATATATTAAAAAATATTTACAAGATTCTCTTGAATTGTGAATAGTGTCAAAAGCAACAATGAGACTATCATTTAGGGACGGAGGGAGTATTAAGTACCACTAACATAAATGTTTGAATGAAATAGTAATTAGTAGGTTGGATTTGTCACTAAAAACGTCTAGGCACATTGGATGGCTGAGAACATGATGGGCCATATGGGGTTCGTACTTGGGCCCACAAACTTGCTTGGGACATTCAAATATCATAAATTCAATATTTATACTTTCCATAGGTATTATGACTTTACATATATAGCAACTCCAAAACATGGTTACAACATTATTTTTTTGGGTGAAACTTCTGTTTTTTTTTTTACAGTGAGTAATTGCAATTTGCATATTTCATGGGGGTCTGCTATTGGAAGTTACTACTACTGGTGGAGTACTATCTAATCTAATATAAAATTGTAGTTCTTTCAAAATCCATTGAATGCATTTACTTCCTTTGTTTTGATTGGTTAATATTCATCTCATTTATTGTCTCCTCTTAAGTATTTGTGAAGACTAGATACGGGCCTCGCGCTCCGCACGAGAAAATTACGGATTTTCGTATGTGATTTAATATAGTTATACATTATTTGTTAATATGTTGTTGTTATCAAATTTATTAATATTTGTAAATATAAGTATTTTTTATTTCCTTATATTTACGTTTGAAGTAGTTTTAAAACATAATATTAGAATAAGTTTGCATTGTCATAAGAGAAGCTCACACATTAATTTAATTTGTGACTTAATCAAGTAGACTATAAATAAATATAACATAGGGATATAAGAAAGATATTTAAATACATGCCCAAAAGTCCAATAGGATATGATTAAGAAATGAGTAATGCATTAAATTAGTATCAATTTCATTCAATTTTGGCAATGGACAACCAACTTTTATATAGATAAGATAAGATGTGAGACCTAATCTACCGCCTAATTCGTAACCCATTAATATATAAGCTCAATACGAAACTAATAGACACAATCACAACACAAATCAAATTGTCATTGTCATCGTAATCTATAACTTATATCCACATAATAGAAGACTTGAAGGTCGTCTACGACATCTTTAACGTATGCGATTATACCGCCCATTGAAACAAACAATTATAATCGATGCTCCATCTTTAATTATGTTTCGTTGGTGCAATTAAGCCCGCGCATCGCGCGGGCGCCTTCTTCCTAGTTTATTTATGTATTTTTGTTGTTATTATAATTTTTGAGGTTGAGGGGCTAAAAAAAACTGACAAAAAATTTTCACTACTGTGTGGAAAGGGTACCAATAACAAGCTTTCCCCCTCTATTCCAACAACGAATGTGGGCCCAATTGGCTCAGTCACTGGACCTTTTTGGGAAATAGGGGCCCACTGAGTTATATTGGGCTTAAATGGCCCATGCCAATCGTGACAATATAGTATGTTGGACCTGCCATGGAAACTAATTCCAAGCATCCAATGCCATACTCTTTTTTCTTAATTAAATTATATGGGAAAAGAGTAGAATTGTTTACAGAAAATGTTCATGTACAAAGGAACAACGTCTAGGTGAGACCATGCGAATGTGCACAAACAAGTAACATATACGTATTTTTGATGTATAAACATAAGAGTATATGCCTATAAGTTTGCGTATGAGTAGCTTTATGTTTGTATTCAGGAGCGGACTTACATAGAGGCCAGAGTCCGGAAAAAAAAAAATTGAGATATATTTTCTTGCTCATCTCCTCATCTTGTTCTTTTCATCTAGAAGATATAATTCTCTTTATAGCTTTGAGTTATTCGATGTCATGGTAGTTTATAAATTAAATTAAGCATTAGTGATTTGTTGTTTAATTTTGAAGAGTCACAGGCTATAAACATTTTTTAATGGATTTTTGTAGAGATTTGCTTTAATGTTTTTGTATGACTACAAAAATTGTGTTGAACTCATGTAAATATTAATTTTGTTTATGTATATGTTTGATGTGAATTGTGTTGAACTCTTATGTTATTAAGAGAATGAAGAGATATATTACAACTCACAAAAATTTTAAATTTCGTTATGAAAGTTTAATATAAATTTTTTATTTTTATATTTCTCGTACAAATTATGCAATCGATTCTTTTTATAGTAAAATAGGCCCCACTAACCCAAATTCTTAGGTAACCACAAACGATATTTACGTCGTTTTTAGAAGAGCATCTATTTTGATCTGAATCGGTTCATTTTGTGTTCCGGAAATGTTAGAAAAAATCAACTTCAATATGCGATATTTTTGAAAATGAAATAATGAAGAATAGCAACAACATATCATGATTCGTTTCAATCGTATTGCTGTAGGGGACCTACACTTACTAATAGTTTCGTCTCGTAATGAAGGGAGATTAATTATTAGGTATGTGTCTATTTTTCTTATCCTTTGATACCTTGTCTTTTCTAGTCTTAGTTTTCAATGATTTAAATTTCAGATAAATCTACGTATACATAATATTGTTACTGCGTGTAAAACAAGTACAATACACAAGTTAGTGAAATTTGATGCCATTTAAGCAATGATATAGTATAGGTTTATCCATTTTGGATGTGAAATCTCTTCTTCTTTTGTCTATTCTTGTGAGTGATGAGATGATAATACAAGTTAGAAAAAGCACTGAAAGAGAAATGAAGAAGGAGAAGAAGATTGATGGAGGGAGAGGGTTCCACCATGCACGTCTTTTAAATGCTTGTGCAGTCGTGACTGTACACAGTACGTGCACCTTCCAAAAACTATTGAGCTGTTACATTCAATTCAACCCATATAATTAAACTAGACCGCCCGGTTAATTTCCACCCAAATATATACAACCTCGACCGGATTCATCGACATGCATCTACTATATGTCGATGAATATCCTTTCAGAATTCAGATATCTAAGATGTAAAATGATATCAAAAAAATATCTAGCCAGCTAACATATATGTATATATCAAATACTACCGTTACAGTTTCAGGTCTCAAAGTTAGCTTGGGATAGGGGATACAAGAGGGTTTGTCTGGAAACAGATTCGCAGATTGCGACTATGTTGCTTAACAAACCTATGGATCGTTGTCACCCCTTTTTAGCCTCGTCTCTATGGCCTTAGGCTTCATCCGTAGGGACTGGGTTGTCCAACTTCGTCATGTGTTCCGCGAGGCGAACTCTGTGGTTGATAGTCTCGCTTCTTTCGCTTTTTCTTTTCAC
The DNA here is from genome assembly GCA_029168935.1 of Oxyria digyna. Taxonomy (NCBI): domain Eukaryota; kingdom Viridiplantae; phylum Streptophyta; class Magnoliopsida; order Caryophyllales; family Polygonaceae; genus Oxyria; species Oxyria digyna. The sequence goes on along the minus strand of JAPVLV010000028.1, from coordinate 1,236,762 downwards.
GATTCTTAAATAACACCCGGTACTTTATTCAAACAACGCCGGGTCACTCGCGTTCTGCGAGGACCCGTACACTCGCGTTCTGCGAGATTAGCCAAAAATTAGGTTAATTACATGCATGCTAATCTCGCGTTCTGCGAGTGCACGTGTCCTCGCGTTCTGCGAGTGTACGTGTCCTCGCAGAACGCGAGCTTAGCATGTCAGATTGACGTTGTTGTGCGCATTACTACATGTCTTGTCCCCACCTAACTATAATAACTACCCCCTTATTTTAAGTATTCCGTAACACCTATTAACCCTACCCTAACACCTCTTTTTATCATCTTTCACCTCTTTCACCCTCCATTAAAACCCATTTTCAAAACCTTAAAACTTCAAAACACTCTAAAAACACCTAAAATAATGGAAGATGAAGAGGAATTCAACAAAGGAGGGAATGAAGATGGTGGTTCATCAAGTTACCATTCAAATGAGGTAATGTTCTTACTTAATTTTTGAATTTTAATTTGTTTTGCACCATTAAGAGCTAAAATGAACTTATTATGTTGTATTTCATGTTAAATCTAGTAGTAGTGGTAAGTGTTGAAGAGATGACTTTTGCATATAATGTCAAAAACTTAGATGTGTTCATGTTTTTAGGGTTTTTATGGTTTTGAATGTAGGAACTCATGTTATGTTAAATTATCCCGTTCAGTAACTAGTTTCAGGAAATAGCAACTTCTCGCGTTCTGCGAGAGGAAGCCACTCGCAGAACGCGAGAAGTGCCTCCCTCGCAGAACGCGAGAAGTTGCACATTACAGAGTATTAACAGAAGCCACTGTGTATAGGTGAATTTTTCTTTGTTCACTGGATTGAATGCAATCCAGTTGAATGACTACACCTACCCCTCGCGGAATACGGTGCCCGTTTCGCCACCGTCATTTGATTTAGGGATTGACGACTTTGGATATTATCATCAACCATCTTTATATGAACAACATGTGCCATCTACTTATGAGTTGCCCGTGCCATCTACTTATGAATTGCCATGTACATATGAGGTGCCATCAAGCTATGATGCGTTTCATTCACAATTTGCTAACCCACCAACAAACGTAGGAGAGGAGATGTGTTTTCTTCCCTCTTTACGCACTGCACCAAAGTTTGATAGTCCCGTATGTGAGGAAGAGGTTGTTTCTAGGGATTATTCGGAATATTTCACTACGGAGCAAGTGTTTGCCTCTAAGGAGATTGGTCATTTGTGGGCTTTGAATGTTGCAAAGCAACACAAGTTTATGATCTCTATTGGAAGGACTGTACCAGCTAAACTGGGGCAAAGTGGTAAGATTCAAATCATTTGTGAGAAAGGGGGAAGCCATAGGCCTAAAGGTGTCGGTGTTAGATCAAACACAAAGAGCAAGAAAACGGGGTGTAAATTTCAGTTGAAGCTCATGGAGAACCGGGTTGAAGAGAATTGGAGATTAGTGGTTGTTTGTGGTTTGCACAACCATCCTATTGGAGATAGTTTGGTCGGGAATGCATTTGCCGGGAGGCCAACCCCGGATCAAAAGAAAAAGGTTCGTGAGATGGTACTTTCACATTGTTCTCCAAATCAGATTTACACTGAGATAAACAAGGATCCCGGAAGTTGCACAAAGAAGAACCAAGTGTACAATTTGGTAAGACATATAAGGGAAGAGGAAATGGAAGGTAGAACCGTGGTTCAAGAATTCTTTCACCAATGCAAAGAGAGCAACTACTTCATGGAGTATAGGCCAAGTGCAACGAACCCTTCGATAATAGGCGACTTGTTCTTTGCTAGCCCCGAATCAATGAAACTCTTAAAGGCGTTTCCATATGTCCTTTTGATGGACTCGACTTATAGCACGAACAGGTAAGTATTTATCATTCTGTTTTTATGTTGTATTTATCTTACTGTATTTTGGTTCCAGGTACAATGTTCCCTTCCTGGAGATAGTCGGTTTGACTTCTACATGGAAGAATTTTGTTGTGTGCGGGGTATGGTTAGAGGCTGAGAGCGAGGATAGTTATTTATGGGCGTTGCAGCAGCTGCAGACGATGTATTTGAGAATAGGAGCATCGCCTACTTGCTTCGTCACTGACCGTGAGATGGCTCTTATGAATGCAACAGACAAGTTATGGCCAAATGCAAAGTTTCTCTTATGTAGGCGACATGTAAGGAAGAACATAGAGGCGAGAGCCAAGATAGCTATGGGCACACAAGCATTGGGAGTTCATATTTCAAATGATTATTATAACGTGTTCGAACAAACCACTGAAGAAGATTACAAGAGTACTTTGAAGAAACTTGAGGACGAATGGCGAGCTTATCCAGCCGTATTGAAGTACGTGAGAACGAATTGGCTAAACCGTTACAAAGAAAGACTTGTTTCAGCATGGACGGATAATGTCTTCACTCTCGGGAATAACACGACAAACAGGTATGTTCTGTTATTTATGTCTACCTTCTACATATGATAAAAAGAGCTTCTGTAATGCACTCCTCGCAGAACGCGAGGTGTACACTCCTCGCAGAACGCGAGTAAATTCGTTGATTCAGTGTTGATGCATTTTCGAATGCAAAGATCCTGGAACAATGTATGAACTCGCAGAACGCGAGGTGTACACACCTCGCAGAACGCGAGGAGTTACACATTACAGAAGGATCCACAGGTTCTGATTTGTATTTGCATTTTATTGTTTTTCGAACATTTTAGAGTTGAAGGAGCACATTCATGTCTTAAGTCATACTTGTCAAGTGGAAATGCTAGGCTAGACACAATGTTCAAAGAATACAAAACAATGGCGGAGAACCAACTTAAGGAGATTACTGTGTCTTTCACCGAGAGTTTGAATAAGAGCTTCACAGTTGTTGAAGGGGCGGACTTGTTTAAAGTCTTGAAGTTCAAAGTCTCTTACAAATGCATAGAATTTTTGCTTAAGGAATACACGAAGGGGGAGAGATTAGGTGCGCACTTTAATATGTTTTGTAGCTGCGGGATCAAGATTAGAGATGGGTTGATGTGTGTTCATCAGATTGTAAGACATTGGAAGGAGCAAAGACCACTAAGAGTATCAGAGTTGCACCCTTTCTGGAGTACTTTGAGTTTGGAAGAAGTTGATGTTCCCGGCATACTGGAAGTTAAGAGTAAGGTGGCAAGGCGTCTTTTTCAGACTTTCTATGAGGAAACGTTTCCGAAATTGTGCCCCCATGATCAAGAAAAGTGTGCACAAACTGTTTTAGACATTGGGAAAGTAAATACTCCTCTAAAAGAGCCGGCTATTTCAAAGCACACCGGAGGTCGTCCAGTCGGAGCTCCTAACAAACAACCTAGGTCAACGCAAAGAAGACCGTCTGCATGGGAGCACACTAATGTTGAGATGGATGCTAGAGATTTGGAAGAAACACCCCCAAAGAAGCAAAAAAATGCTTCTAATTCTGAAACATTCAAGAAACCAAAGATTAAGGTGATTGGCAAGTACAAGTCTCACATACCCGCGTCAATGCGCACCCATGTGAATGGTTGGTTTGAGGTAAATGGAGATGGAAATTGTGGATTTAGAGCAATAGCTCATGAATTGCATGACAACCAACACTTATGGAGGGAAGTAAGAGATTTGATGATAGCTAAGGTCAAAGAGATTTGGCACCTAGTTCAAGGAACTTGGATTGGACCTCCACAACAACCAACTTTGGAGAGCGCTTTACACCAACTGACATGGGAAGGAATAGGAAGGGCTCCAGAAGATCACTGGCTAGCTACCCCGGAAATGGGATGCCTTGTGGCATCCACATTCAACATAGTGTTCGTAACGGTGGGAAAAAGTGCTAACTACACTTACCTTCCTCTACAACGTCCTACTTGGTTAGAAGATGGTGACACACTTCCGACGTTCTGCTTATTCTATATTCAGAGTGAGAGACATTTTGTTCCGGTAAGTTTTTGGATCTACTTATGAATTACTATCTAATATGCAACTTCCTAACGTTGTTGTTTTCTTGTAGTTGCGTCTTGAAGAAAACTGCCCATTACCTCATGTGTTTACTCCTTGGTGGCGAAACGCTGAAAGAGATGCTTTTTCTTTGCACGATCTTGTGTCACATCGATGTGCCGCCTTTGAAATGTAATGTTGAAGTTATGTTTTATTCGCTGAATTTGTAATGTAATGTTGAACTGGAGATGGTTTTTTAAATTCTTAAACTGGAACTAATGTCATGGACATTTTCCAGAAAATGTCATTCCTCGCGTTCTGCGAGGATGGTGTCACTCGCAGAACGCGAGTTACACCAACCGTGCCACAGACCGTGCATATCAACTGAGAGCACCTTGTTTCTTATAGGGCAGACTCGCGTTCTGCGAGTGGTGTGCACCTCGCGTTCTGCGAGGTTATGCAAAAAACGAACAGAATTGAAGCAACACCAACATATCCCTAAACATAATCCAACAATATTATCCAATCAACAAAACACCTAAGAAAGCAATCCAAAACACAATCCAAAACACAAAACGAAAGGCTACTCGTCTTCTCGTGGTCGGAAGGGAGCGAGAGTTGACATACTTAGGAGCATTTGGGCGTGATATGAATCAAAATCCTCTGGAGTGGCAAACCGATACCGGTCCATGTCATTGTACACCCGGCCAATCACCTATACGCAAGTAAACATTCATTCTATGTTAATATTCGAGACAAACAAAGACTAGAAACGCAAGATAAACCAAAACAATTAATATTACCTGTCTCTCAGTCATCATCCCAGGGATTGCAGGACGGATATACCTATGGGTCCTCTTGATGTACCAATCCATGTAATCATGGGAGCATTCATGTGGTGCATAGGCAACTGGCCCCATATCATCGAGAGACAAAGAGTGAACATCTCTTGACTCCCAAAGCCATTGGTTGGCGTCATAAAAAACACTATAACACCTAATGTTTTTCAACCTATGAGCTTTGAGCGGTTCGATGACTGGCCTAGGAATACGCTGCACTCTCCCAAATTGTCTGGGACACCTATCAGGCATGTGTGGTTCGGTGATGTCACAGCAAGATAGCACCCCGTGAAATAGAGCGGGAGCAAGCTCAGGATCGGTGAAGTCTTGTGCTCCATACGGGTTCCAACATACCTAACAAAATGACAGAAAAACGCATGGTGAAGTCTGTAAAACACCAGAAACTGCAGAAACTAGGACTAAATGCAGAAACTTGCATTTTCTCGCGTTCTGCGAGTGTGTCCATCCTCGCGTTCTGCGAGAAGCCACAGACTCGCGTTCTGCGAGAAAATGTTGCATAATCAAAGAAATTACTGCTGCGTACTAAAAAAATGCAGAAATCCCAGAAAATGCAGAAACTTACCATCTCCGGCATAAGAATATCGAGCGCTCCCCTATAGTCCCTTCCGACTTGCCCCTTCTTCAGCTTTACATTCTTAGGCATCCACCGGTATGCCCATGGTTGCTCCGCTCTCCACCGAGGACGTTCAGTAGGTCGGAAGTGTGGGAAGTAGTTGTAGATCCATGCCTAAGAAATACAAAGTACGTTAAATATGAAAATATATATAAGTATGTAAATTAAACGCTTAGAAAGTATAATACCTGCAACAAGGTGTAACAGAAAGACATCTGCGCACAACCCTGTCGTGTGCATACCCCCAGCTGCCTATACAGATGGGCCAAAGCAGCTGAACCCCACGATATGCCCGTAGCATGGGCATAGGTTTCCAAATAAGGCCCATATCTAAGCCGAATCAAGTTCTGTGACTTGTCCGGAAATAAGAGCGAGGAAGCAGTATACAACACCCATCCTAAACCCTTTCGCTCTGGACCTAGGGTTTCACAATGCCTTCTAAACCAATCAGCTTTCACCCTCCCAGAATCTAAAGTGTGCGGATCTACTCCAAAAATTTCCGCCCCCTTCCTACCATAGTATTTTATAATCTCATCATGACTAAACTTGGCACCCAGTTTCTTGCAAGTAGTCATTGCTTTCCCTTCTATAGGTAGGCCTAAAATCATATGTACATCCAGAAGGCCAATAGTGATCTCACCACAAGGGAGGTGGAATGAGTTAGTCTCCGGTTGCCATCGTTCGATGAACGCTTCAATCAACGGATAGTCGATTGCTTCGTACATCATGTCAGGTAGATCTGACAATCCAACAGCACCGGGAATCTCTGACCAGTCATCGTTGTCCAATGGCCAGTCACTGCTTTGCTTTGTCCGTTGTTGTGGCTTCATCGGACCTTTCAACTGCAGAAAAATACAAAATTACACACTGCAGGCCAAATTTACAAAAAATACAGTTTCTGCAGAATTATCAGCTTCTGCAGAAACCAAGCATTTTCTCGCGTTCTGCGAAGAGTAACACCCTCGCGTTCTGCGAGTATGCCACTCCTCGCGTTCTGCGAGAAAATGCACAGAAATTGCATTTTCTGTGCATTCTGCAGAATTTCTGTAAATGTATTAAAAATGCAGAAAATCAATAAATTAGTAAATTACCTCCCCTTTCTGGATGTGGAACGCCACATGTGCTTCAAATCCCTTAAGCAACTCGGGATCTTCTGGACCGCCAGGTGTGGCATGAGTGAGCTCAGGATCATACTTTGGCTCATTCTTCTTGGACTTCCTCTTTCTTGTTGGTTTCTGGACCAATTCTTCTTCTTCTTCTTCTTCTTCTTCATCATCATCATCATCACCTTCTTCTTCGTGTTCTTCCCCAAAACCTTCATCCTGGTACTCTTGTTCCATCGGTTCTGGTTGAGGATTGTAAGAAGAAGAACAAGCTTGTCCACTTCCTTGACCCATGTCTTCAGGAACACTTCCCTCACCAAATGCACCTCCCCACCCTTGTCCACCGACCCAACTTTGTCCACCCCACCCTTGTCCAACTTCCACTACAGCATACTGAGGAATGAAATTGTCCCAGCTTCCCGATTGTTCATATGGACTTGATTGTGGTGCCCATTGAGTTGACGGTTGTGCACATGAAACTGACTCTTGAGAATAAAGGTCCCAATCATCATTTCGATACCCTTGATATGTATATGCTCGTTCTATCCCACTAGGCACAGAACAGTCTTCCCCGGCATAACTATGGACACCACTGTACCGCTCTATGGGGCGATAATCAACGTCGGGGAGCCCCTCGGGGAAGAGCTCTACCGGTGTTGTATTCTTTGCTCTCCTTTTCCCTTTTGCATTTTCAACCGGTGGATTTTCTCTCACAGCGTTCCTATTTCTTCGACGGGTTGAACGTCCAGGAAGATCCATTACCTAAAAAAATGTAAAGTAGAATCAGTATATAAATATAACATTATATAAAGTAAAATCAGTATATAATAAAAATCTGCAGAAGAGGAAAGAATTTCCAGTTTTGTCAATTACTCGCGTTCTGCGAGTACCATGACACTCGCGTTCTGCGAGTACCATGACCCTCGCGTTCTGCGAGTAACATGACCCTCGCGTTCTGCGAGTATACCCCTCGCGTTCTGCGTCAATTTGCACAATCATGAGTTTCCGGCAACAGTTTCCGGCGAGATTTTCCGACGAAAATTCAATATTTTAGCTAAAATACCTATCAATTTAAGTAAATTACCAAATAAACATCAAAACCCTAAATAAAATCAACAACCCTAATCAAAAACCCTAACCCTAATGAATTTCAACATAAAACAACATCCACTCATCCACCATAATTCAAAATCATCATCTTTCATCCATTATACAACCATTTCTAAATCAACATTCAATATCAAAACATCATATAATATGCAATTTTCTATACTAACAACATATATTCATCTAAAAACAACATTAAAAAGCATAAGAGTATTAGAAACATACCTTATATGGAGATTTGAATTGAAAAGAGGAAGAAGAAGTAGGTTGAAATTGAGGGAGATGGTAAAATGAGAAGAGAGCGGCGGAATTTTGTAATGGTGGTTGTAAAAATGGGCCGAGTAGGGTTTTTCACCTTTTATAGGGAAAAACCCCCTCGCGTTCTGCGAGGTGACGCACCCTCGCGTTCTGCGAGGGGACGCACTCTCGCGTTCTGCGAGGGGACGCACTCTCGCAGAACGCGAGGGACCGGGCGTTATTTAGAAAACGCCCGGGCGGTATTTAGCAAGGGCCCTTTCTTTTCCTTTAGGTTTTCATGTTCTTGGTTTTCCGCTCGATCGGGTGTTTCGGTTACTGTTGAATGATGTGAGAGATTTGTCTACGCCTCGCCTGGTGGCAAAGTAGTGTTTTTTATGTTATAAAATTCTACTCTCTTTTCAACAAAACAAATAGGGTAGGTACGGTGAATATCTTATACTCCCTCCGCCCTCCGTCCCATAATGTTAGTCTCATTTCTTTTCGTGACACTATTTACAAACCGAGAGAATCTTGTAGATTTCTTCTAATATATAAGAAAAAACATAGCCATGTGGGGTCTTGTTTGATTCGTCTTAATGAGTACTTTAACAATATTAATAAATTATAATTTTTATTAACATATAACTAGAGATATTAACGATGCAAAACATGTCTCGGCATATGTGCCTGATTGAAATGAGACTAACAAAATGGGACAGAGGGAGTACTGCAAGTTACATCTTATCAAGAGGAGTTGAATTGATATATATTAATTATACTTAAGGAGTTATTTTCATGTTAATATGTTATCTCAGTATAAGACGGATCTAGTTGTAAAGCAGTCCAATTACCGAGGAAATGGAGTGCATTATGGAGTAATAGCGCATCTAATTTGCAATATGGAATATTCGAAGAGTGCATGCAACATTTTAAATAGATGAATAAATTATGCATGTTACGTAATGTTTGTGAGATCGATCATTAATTTTTAGTAAGTAGATCTACGCTAACTAATACTCCCTCTATCTCATTATATAAGTCCCATTTCATCACCGCACAAATATCGATGTGCGTTTTGTTTTGTCAATATCTCTAGTTAAGTATAAGAAAAAAAAAATTGAAATTGTAAAGACGAATCAAACAAGACTTCACGTGATTATGTTTTTGTTTCTAAATTTGAAGAAATCGAGAAGATTATCTCAGATTGTGAATAGTGACAGAAAATAAAATGAGATTTATATAATGGGAATGAGAGAGTATATCAAATTAGATGGATTGATCTTTTTTTATAATAATAATAAAGCTGCTAGCTGCTAGCAGCTAGCTCCTTAAATTAACTAATGTTCTGTAGAGCACGATCGATAACTAAATATATGGATTATGTCACCCATGACATGGACTTTGAAGCAACAAATAAGTGATATAAAACATTGACACAAAGTAAATAGAGATATATACATATATACTCTCTCTGTCCCTATTTGTTTGTCAATTTTGACCACCCTACACTATTTATATGTCGATATAATTTGCTCGATTATTCTCAATTTATGAGAAGAAACATAGTCATATGTACGTGATCTTGTTTGATTTGTCGCAATGAACACTTTAAAAACATCAATATTTTACAATTTTTAGTAATATGTAGTTAGATATATTAACGACACAAAACATATCTCGACAAAAGTAAAAAGTCCAAAATGAACAAGTAAATAGGGACAGAGAGAGTGTCATATGTGTGCATGTTATAATTAAATAAAACGATTTTTCTATCCTAATTCTCTTAGGGCATAAATTGAAAACTCTAAACCTATCACAGCAAAAAATATTTTCTCAAAACTAATACTACATTTATCTTATTAATCATTCCATTCTAACCTTCTTATTGTTCTTAATCTATACTTTAGAAATACGGTAAAAAATCGTAAATAAAATTGGAGCGAGAATTTACGAATTCACAAATTAGTACGTACTAATTAATATTTTTGTTGTTGCCTATAGTCGGCTCATGGCGATTTTTTCCGTATGTGATATGTATAGTCTATTCGTGGAGGGAAGATAAGCTAGTTTATTTAGCCTCTGGTCTTCACCAACATGTTTGTTGCTTTTTTCGACTTTTCAGTCTGTTAACAATGTCTGATTCATAACATATGTTTTTTTTTATAATAAAAGGAAACAATCTAGCATAACAAATTCAATACTAGATATAATTCAACAATAATCAGTTCTATTAGAAAAATATGTATAGTTTAATGGGAAAATAGAATAAATACGTAAGAGATCATTCAAGATCGGTGGTAAGTTAATAGTGGTAAGGCCGTTCACTCTGGAATTTAATCTTCTTCGTCAAACCCTAACTGACATTGACGTTTGGATGAGGATCCCTCTCCTGCCATATACTAATACTACTATTTTAGAAAGACTATAGAGTCATGATTCATCCTCCTCTTATTAAGTGTTACAACAATATTACACTAAATCATTTACCTTTCACGACCTCAGATCATTGTTGTATTACACTACAATTGGGAAAAAATACCGAAGTTAAAAATTATCCTTTTCGTTTTGAGAATAATTGGTCTCAAAATAAACGCTATGAACAATTAGTAAAGAAGATTTGAAATTATAATTTCTATGGTTCATCCATGTTTAAACTCTTTATCAGACAAAAGAAACTAAAATATCAAACAAAAATGTGGCTAAAGAAAAATAATAACAACGTATTGGAACAAATCAAATTGACAGAGGACCGATTGCAAATTGTCCAAAATGAATGTTTTACCAATAATCAACACCATAAAATCCCCCTTTACAATAGTATTGGCGTGCGGTTTAGCCAATACTTTAGAAGTCTTTTTACTACTGGAAGATAGGATTTCAAAACTTTAGAAGTCTTTTTTATCATAACTAGATATTCATTGCCATGTTACGCGTGTCCCAGTTGTTTATCTAAATGAGCTTCTATTATGATATGATAGATATGAATAAAATACAATTATTCGTATAGATTTATGAATTTACCAAGTCTCGGAAATTTTCAATCTCGAATGTGTTATTTGTCAATCTCGTATAGATTTAGATATATTTTATAACATAAATTTCTACATATAAATTATTAATTATATTTAATTAATATCAATTACTAATAAGTCTCAAATATTTCCAGTCTAAAAGGTACTATTTGACTATTTGTCAATCTCGTAGAGATTTAGATATATTTTATAACATAACTTTACATATATAGAAAGTATTCATTATATTTAATTAATATTAATTACTAATATTGTTGAGAGTTAAAAGTTTATTAATTTAGTGTATATTAATATTGAACATTAGGATAATACAGTTTATTAAGTGTTAAAACACTTAAAAATGTATTAATTTAGATATTTAATTATTAACATTGATTGAGTACACTTTGCATTCATTTTTGTTCAAACCTCTCATTCTTTAGATAGATAAGATATAAGATATTGTAGCAATGTCTTTTCCATTATATTAAGCAATTCCTCCTTGTACTTAGCCTAATTCTTCTCTTGCATGTTGCTTCATTATTGTATAAGGCCTCCAGCTTTCTGTGTAAACAACACACAATTTTACAACCAATACATTCCATTTACGCTTATAACAATTCTTCATGATATCAGTTTCTTGAGGTTTATACACTTCAATCCTTTTCCACACTTCATCCATGTCGGACGCTACGAATCAAACCGAGCCATGAAAGGATTCCAATCATCCACTCTTTCTCCACCGTTCCGATCAACCCGACTCCGGCATGGTATCACAAACACTAGTGGAAGATAACTATACTACATGGAAATAATCCATTTTGATGGCTCTAATCATCAAGAACAAAGTCGGGTTTGTCACCGGATCGCTGCCCAAACTAAGCAACAAATTGACAAAGGAGTTGCAATGGTAGTGATGCAACATACTCGTCAAAACTTGATTGCTTGGGTCCATGTCAAAGGAGATCTCAAAGAGTATTATTCACTGCGAAGATGCTAGAGGTATTTGACTTGAACTTCATGAACGCTTCTCTCAATCTAATATTGTTTCCCTCTACAACATCGAGAAGAAAATTAATCCATGATTGTTCTCAAGGAGCAGATTCTGTGAAACTTCGTGGGCCCATAGGGACAACCACGGACTGGACTGGGGGCACGCACAACACAAGCGCATATGCGCATTAGGCCCAATAGATAAGCCCAACGAGGTTCCACCCTAAAACCAATTGGCAATAGGGGAGTAATCCATTAGCTTATATAGTGGGCAATCTTTATAACTCAAACCCGATGTGGAAATCCTTTCTAACACGCCCCCGCAAGTGCAACGGCTCGACCCGTTGACACTTGGACAAATGGGTGTGGGTGAGCTTCTCAGTCTCTTTATAGCCAAACCCCAACAAACCCGAATAGATGGCCCGGGACAGAACCTGGCTCTGGAGATGCTAAACATTGTGAGAAATGAAACTTGAACAATCACACCACCAAACAATGTTGTGCACATTTGAAATGCACTTTTTGTAACAACAAAGGGCATACTATTGATTACACTCGAAAGCGGAAGAAGTCTCTTGAGACCGACCAACAAAATTCGAGTGCACAAGCGTTGGCCTTCCATGTTGATGTATCTTCCAACAATATCAATGGCGCCTAATTGTCCTCTGTTGAAATCAACATGTAATGACGCTGCTCAGTTGCCTCTAACTAACTGGATCAACCTCTCAACAACCATCTACTTTCTCCAGCCAATCAAGATGGCAACCCTTCTACATTTGACCAGTTCTCGGGTAATCTTAATAAGAGTATTTCTCCACTAGTTCATGCCTCTTGGATCATGGATAACGAGCTAGTGATCACATTACCCATTACACTAATTTCTTGAACTCATTTAAACCTACTACTAATCATTTTGTTCATCTATATGATGGAAAATCTTACAAATATTCCATGCTAAAGGAAAGACTCAAGTGTGCAAACTTCATAAGTCCCTATATGGACTCAAACAAGCATCACGACAATGGTTCATAAAGCTCACTTCATCCCTCACACAAGCCCGATTTCTCCGCTAGACATTCCTTGTTTATTCGACACCAACAAGGTTCATTCCCTCCTATTCTCGTATATGTTGATATGTTATTATTACCGGTGCTAACTTGCAGGTTATTGAGGATACAAAATTCTTCTTGAAAATCAATTCAATCTCAAAGGCATGGGTCCTCTCAGATATTTCTCGGTATTGAAGTCACTCGATCCAAACCAGGCAGCACCCTCTGCCAATGCAAGTAAGCCCTTGAAATTCTCGATGATGTTGGGTTTCTTGGAGCAAAACCGGCCATTGTACCTCTCGACCAGAACTTAGCCCTCACAGCTACAAACGACAATCATCTTCATGATCCTTCAATTTATTGTCGGTTGGTTGGCCGACTCATTTACCTTACCATCACACGACCCGATCTCATGTATGGCGTGCACGTTCTCAGTCAATTTATGGCTTCCCCACCCCAGCTACACCTTGATGGAGCTCATAATGTCCTCAAATACATCAAATGTACCCCAGGACAAGGTATCTTCATGCCCTCCAGTGGTCAACTACACTTAACCGCATAATGTGATGCCAACTGGGCTCGATGTCCTGACTCTCGCCACTCAACAACACGTTACATCATCTTCCTTGGCGGTGCCACCATTTGTTGGAAGACCAAGAAGCAAGGAACCATTTCCCGCTGTGTCGAGGCTGAATACCGCTCTATGACATACACATGTTGCGAACTCACTTGACTGCATACCCTCCTCAAGGATCTCCAAGTTCATCATCCACAATCGCGCACACTCTACTGCGTCAACAAGTCGGCCATCTACGTTGCATTGAATCCCGTTTTTCATAAACGTACAAAACACATCGAGATTGATTCTCATGTCATACGAGAGAAAATTCAACGAAATGAAATTAAAACTTCACACATTAGCAACAAGGATCAACCCGCTGATATATTCACAAAGTCGCTTGATCCAAGTGTCTTCAATCCACTTTTATCAAATTGAGTGTTAAAACATACACTCTACTTGAGGGTGAGTATTGAAAGATAGGATTTCGTATCTTTAGAAGTTTTTTATCATAATATTCTAGCAATATCTTTTCCATTATATTAAGCAATTCCTCCTTGTAATTTTTTTTGTTTTTTGTAAAAAATTCCTCCTTGTAATTAGCCTAATTTTTCCTGACCATTGCTTCATTATTGTATAAGGCCTTCAACCTTTTATGTAAACAACACACAATTGTACAATCAATACATTTAGTTTACGTTTATGACAATTCTTCAATTACTCTCTTAGTAAGTTCGATAACTTTAAAATCTATCAATGTTTCAGAATAGCTAATGAGACATCGGACTTTCTCGATCACTATCGAATTGTTAATATTAACTTAATAAAAGTGTCTTATTGTGCAATTCTAGTTGCGTTTGCACCTGATGATCATTTAAGTTGAAAAGAATCTCATTTCTCACCTAGGATAAAAAAAAAACTAGAATATGTTAATATTTCAACATCGTCTAATATATTTAAGAGGAAAGTTCGGGTGCAAATAACTCTTAACGTAGGAAAAACGAACCGATCGTGTTCACAAATTACCCGTCAATGTTCATATTCTGGATGATGTTCATAATATAGGCCACACAGTTTTTGAGCGTTTTAAGTGAGGGACGCGGTGACATATTTGTTATTACTGCGAACTTTGATTTTTTTTAATTATTTTTCTCAAAATGACCTAAAAATATATATCGCCTAGATTATGAACGTTACCGCTCAAATTATTAATATTAACTTATTATATGTGAACGCGAAAACTTCGTTTTTCCTACTTAAGTTTAGTTTTCACCGGAACTTTTCTCATATGTTTAATCCCTGATATATGATATAATGAATAAATCATTTCTACTTTGAATTTAGAAATAGTGACAGAAGAGAATCTTACCCTTTAATTTCCATCACCTCCAAAAAATAGTCCATGATTGATAAATTTGACCCACCACTTGACTTGATTGATCCACAACTATATATGAAAGTTCACAAGGAACTATAAAACAATAATTTCTTCCCAACCTAAGTTGCTCAATTTGATCTATACATTGCTATCAATCATATTATCCTACCCTATTAATCTATTCAAGAATAGCCTATCAATTTACTATTTAGCTCAAATGATCGTTTTTCATCATTATACGGGGACCTCAAACTTTTCCTAACTTCAAAAGCATGCATGAGATCGTTCGATAATCGATACACTTGAAATTTTATAAAGGCATTGAATATTTCCTTTTCATGAGTTTCATTTTTTGACTTATTGTGGAAGAAAAATATTCTGCCATACTTTCTTATTGTTCAACAAAGATAAAGATTAATGGCATATTAAGTGAAGACTGAGAACAACATACAGTCTGTTAGAGGTATGTTGTACTCCCTCTATCCCATATTGTTCTTCCCATTTTAAATAGTGTACACTATTTACGGTTGAAGAGAATTTTCTCGTTTTGTGTTGATATATAAGAAAATATATAGTCATGTAGGGTTTTGTTTGATTCGTATTAATGAGTGCTTTAATAATATAAAATTTTAATTATTTGTACTAACATAAAACTAGACATATTAAGGATACAAAACATACCTCGGCAAATGTGCCGCTGAACAAATGGGAAGAACATTATGGGACGAAGGGAGTAGAAGATAAGGAATATCTATTAGGGTTTTTTTGTTATTAGAATATTTTTTATTTTTTCAATGGTGGATAAACAATAATATATGAGACTAAGAGAAGAAACATATATCGGTGCTGTTATTTCATTGCACATATATGTCAACATAAAGCATCTCAACTCGATCATGTTGCTTTGTACTTGTGACAAAAATAATAAATTAGGAAACTTTTGATGGTTGTAAAACTTTGTAGCCATTGCACTTGGTGTTTTGAAGTAGCTAGTGGGGTTACCTCTTGCATAGTGATTAACATCATATCATATAAATTCGTATAGTATGTTTATATTAATGTGTAAATACTCCATTTCCATATAATATTTTGATTATATAGTTGATTAATTTGAATGTCGCTCTCAAGTGTGAAGCTAGGGCCCTAGACTGAATCATTAGTTTGATCATCTTGCTCAATATTTAATTATGATTGATTACGGCTTGCTTCTTGCAATGTTTCACTAATCAAATAATATTTTTGAGTATCTCTTTTATCCTACTCCCTCCGTCCCCTAATGTTCTTCTCATCTCTAATTTTTACACTATTCACAATTCAATACAATTTGCTCGATTATTCTCAATCTATAAGAACAAACATGGTCATGCGAGATCTTGTTTTGTTCGTCTCATTGAGTACTTTAACAATAACAAAATTTTATAATTTTTAGAAAGATATAATAAAAGATATTAACGACGCAAAACGTGTCTCGGCAAATGTGTCAAAATGAAATGGGAAGAACATTAAGGGACAGAGGGAGTAAGTGTTACTGGCATGGTCTTAGTAATGACACAACATGATAATGATTGACTTGATTTCGATATGTATATGTGACACGACACGTACACCATATATTATACTCCATCCGTCCCATAATATAAGCAACATTTCATTTTTAGTATACTTTTTACACTCATTTATCTTCTCTCAATACACTTTTCAATTTTCTCTCTCCTCTAATCATTCAATTTTCTCTTTCCTCTCTCCTTCTTCTCTCTATCTCTCTCATCTAACTATTACATTTTTTTTACTTTTCACTCTCTTTTAATCATTAAACTCACACTTTTCTTAATTCCCGTGAAACACCTCAAATGTGGCTTATATTGTAGGACGGAGGGAGTACTCCATTTTGATGTATATAAATGATTTAGATGTTTATCAAGCCTTCTAATTGCTATTGGGTTTTCGTTAAAAGGTCGAGTAGGTGAACTGGGCCGGGCTTGCATTTTTGCTCGCAAAACGGGGCTATTTGCCCTTAATTAGACAATAGGAAGGGTTTCTAATCTCACTCTCATTCATATGTGGAAACTAACCTTTTCTTTTCTAAAACCCTAATTTTATTCTTCCGCTTTTTTTCTCTTCTCCTTCCGCCTCCATCCTATTTCCAGTTTTCATTCTCCTTGCTTCCTCCTTCACCTCTCAAATCCTTGCTTGACATTTCCAGGAAGAAGAAATCATCTTCCTCTTCCAACAACGGCCTCGATGCTCCCTCCGTCTCCCGCACCGCCTCCGCTCGCCGCTCCCTCTGTCTCCCGCACCGCCTTCGCTCGCCGCAACCAGAAACGGATCGAAGAACTCGAGCATGTCTTCAAGAAATTCAACACCAAAGAATACGAAAATATTTGCTCCTCCGAACTCCGTTCAATCATGTCAAGCCTCGGCCAGACCGTCTCCGATGAGGAGATCACCGCCATGATCCGCGAGGTCGATTCCGATGGCGACGACTTCATCGATCTCGGGGAGTTTATCGAGCTTAACACCAAGGAAATCGATTCCGACGAAGTAATGGATACTCTTCGTGAAGCCTTCTCTGTTTATGATATGAATTCAATGTCATGATGATGGACGGCAGATTCATCTCCATGGAGCGATTATTCGATTTGTTGACTGCAAAGTCCATCATTTGATTGAAGTTGTTGGGATTATGATTTGTGAGACTACTAAGACTTTTGAAATTGTTACACACGAAGATAAGTTTGTTCTTGTTCCTAAGAAAAGTACTGTCACTTTCAAACTTGTTGTTGGTAAGTGTTGTAGAATCCACCATTTTTTTTCTCCATGACTTGGTATATAGGAACACAATTCTCAGGTTGTAGACAATATTCTAAGGCATTTCTGCTCATGTTCAAAAGGCTCTTTGTTTAGCAAAACAATATACAACTTGATGACAGATTTGTAAAATAATATACACCTTGATGACAGATTTGTATTAGTTTGATGACAAGCAGGAGACTAGGATCAAAGATCTTCTGTCGATAGGTGATTCAACAAGGATGGGGCACTTTCCACTGACAATGCCATCCCACGCCACCATAACTTCACTTGTCTGGTTCAGCTGGAAAACAAACTGTCATCAAGCTTTCTCTTACACCTTCGTCAATGAATTGTCATCGATGACAGTTTGTTTTCCAAATTGTAATTTGTTTTCAACTTTCATCAATGACTGTCATAGATTAAAATCTAGTAGTGTAGATGACACTTTAATATTATTGATGACAATATAATTTGGCATTAAATATGGAATTTTTTAAATTTAGTGATGATGTCAATATTTTATTTTAGACGACGACAATATTAAAAGTCGGATGATAAAAAATGTAATCAACTCCAGAGCCTCTTCGTAACGATCTCCTCCGACTTCAAAGCGTTGGCTCTCGCAGATCTAGTAGTCGTCGCTCTCTCCTTTTTCAAATCGGTGAAATTGCACAGAATGCTTCATCTCCACGACCTCCGCAAGCGGTGCTTCGCTGCCAGCCTGTTAAACATTTGAGAACCGAGCTTCACCAAAATCTGACATCCTACATCTAGTGAAGAAGGGATCAACTAAAATCTATTCAAATCCAGAAAAAGCTAATACATAGGTAATGGTGTTGATCATGGATTTGGTTATCGATTTATGGTGCCGTTGTGAATTTGAGGATTTGTCGTTTTGAGCAACTGGATGAGGAAACAACCAATTTAAATATACATATTTCTATTTTTGATGTGGATGCAAATATCGGTGATGATATGAGATTTGGGGATTTACTTTTTTGTACATTTTTAATTGTTTTTGAAATTGTTAACAAGTCTCACTTTTAGTATATTCTAAGTTATAGACCGTTAACAAGATTCATTCATTAGTATGTTCATAACTTGTCAACCACTCACAAATGAAGTGTCAACACAACTAATAAAGTTGTCATCAAGACACAAATGAAGTGTCAACACCGTTCATAACTTATCAACCACTCACAAAATGAGGTGTCAACACAACTAATAAACTTGTCAACAAGACACAAATGAAGTGTCAACAATGTTCATAACTTGTCAACACTCACAAAATGAAGTGTCAACACTGTTCATAACTTGTCAACAACTCACAAATGATGTGTCAACATTACTAATAAAGTTGTCAACTAGACACAAATGAAGTGTCAACACCATTCATAACGTGTCAACCACTCACAAATGAAGTGTCAACACAACTAATAATCTATCAATGTAGCTAATAACTTCTCAAAAATACAATAAAATAAACTATAAAATCTACTAATAGTTTGTTGACGTTTATAAAAATAGCTTGTTACCAACATTTAGAAAAAAAACAACTGAACAATGGTCATTATATTTTATGCAGTGGACTCCAAAATACACAACACGACAAAATCTATTCACTCATCCTATCTACTCCAATCTCCAATCCATTGAGGCTTTACTGTTTGATGTTTCCATGTTGCTCCCTTCTCGTTCACTCGTTCAACATTATAATTTGAGCGTTAAATCACTTTACTTTACATTCATTACTGAGAATTCATTTCATCGTCTGATCCGACTTGCTCATTCTTCCGAAGCCCCCGCCTGCATCTGGTTGACGGACTTTGACAGCAAGCTCCGGCGTCGTTGGCTCTCACAGATCTAATAGTCGCCTCTCTCCTTCCCAGCCTCGGAAATCTTGTACGGGCGGAGGCGGCCGATGGTCGGAGAAGGACGTCGGGGATGCGAACGGGAAAACAGAGGGGGGGGATGACCAGTTTTCTCGCCGGACTCCGGTGCGGCTGCCTGTGGTGGAGGTTGGGGTGTCTAGATGGTGGTGGAGATCGGTGAGACAAAAGGAGGTGTCGGAAACTGTTTTTAGTTTTAACAGAGAGCGGGGAGAAGGCGTAAGGGGTGTGGTGGGGGGAGGGGTATTTACTTAGTGTTTAATAAACAGGTTTATTAATTTAAATTTTAGTGTCAAAAAGGTGTATTGGACACAAATATTTGAACCTCAATGCCTGTTTTTGGGTAAATATCCAAAAACTCATGTTTTTAAAGTGTTTGCATCACTTTTTTAAGTTATATGAAAATACCCCTTTGCTGACGTGACAATTATAACAGAGTTGTCAACAAAAATTTTAACAGATCTGTCAACAAAAATTTTAACAGAGTTGTCAAAATTTTTTTTAACAGAGCTGTCAATAAAAATAATAAGTTATCAACACCAATAATAACCCTTTGCTGACGTGGAAATTACTACAGACTTGTCAACAATTTTTTTTAACAGAGTTGTTAACAAGAATAATAATAAGTTGTCAACACGACTAAATAAGTTGTCAACCCAACTAAATAAATTGTTTACACGACTAATAAGCGGTCAACAACATACAACACGAGTAATATTAATATATTGTCAACTTTGTCAACACTTTACAAAACTTATCAACACCACTAAATTACATTGTCAAAAAAATAATTATCAACACATTAATTTTTTTTACACACTAAAACAAACTGCATTATCCCTGCATAATCCTTGTCAACACTGTCAAATTTTACACACATTAACTTGTCAACACTGCCAATTTTTTTTGGTCAGCAGTCCCTGCATAATAATTTGTCAACATGAATAATAATATGTCAACACAGAAAGTAACATGTCAAACACCACTAATAACTTGTCAACAAAACAACAAATAAGTGTCAACATGACTAAATAAGTTATCAACTCACTTGAAAATCGTCAATACAGAAAAACAAATTATCAACGCACTAACAAAATTGTCAAACACATTAAAAAACCGTCAATACTAAAACAAACTACCAACACACCAAAAAAAACACCAAAAATTATCAACACAACATAAAACTTTCAAAACATGAAAACACCAAAAGAAACTCTCAAACACGTTAATTTATCTAT
The DNA here is from genome assembly GCA_029168935.1 of Oxyria digyna. Lineage (NCBI taxonomy): Eukaryota > Viridiplantae > Streptophyta > Magnoliopsida > Caryophyllales > Polygonaceae > Oxyria > Oxyria digyna. The sequence goes on along the minus strand of JAPVLV010000028.1, from coordinate 1,216,002 downwards.
CAACACTTGTGTCGTCCAAGTCGGCTTAAAATCAAAATAGGAGCTGCAAAGTTTGTGTCGTCCAATTGTAGGTCAACTGAGGATGTTTGGAACACCATACATCCTAAGACCAGCTCAACGAAACACAATCGAATAATATTCCAAATAAATATGACAAAGTAATTAAGTCTTAAAGGTTCAAATTCTTCATCAGTCAAAGATTTTATCAAAGACAACAGATAAGATACTCCTCTGATAAAACTCAACAAATTCAATCACACATCAAAAAAGCTCATGGGTACAAACTGGAATCGGAATGACATAGAAGGTATTCAACAACAAAAAACACTTTAAACCAGCAACAGTAAGAGGCTTGAATTGAACCAGACTTTTATACAAGAATAAAAAAAGTAAACATCACTTCTTCTTTTTAAACCTGTAAAGAAGACTATGCACTGGATTTGCAGCAAGTCTAGGCGAAAGTTGCAAATGCACGGAGAGAGTTCAACACCGTCGGAATCTACGGAAAGGAGTTCAACGGCGTCGTGATCTACGACATGGAGGGAGTCAGCAAAACAACTCTTGCGCAAATCCTCTTCGAATCCGAAAAAAATCAAATCTAGGTTTGTGTCGTAGATCTGGATCTGTTTACACGACAACAATCGCGACTCCCTCGCTCAGATCCTCTTACTGCAACTCGGATTCGTCGATTCAACGGAGTAATGTCGATGTCGAGGGAGACGCTTCCGATGAAGACAGGCGGAGCTGTAATGGTGACAGGGAGAGCGGAAAATGTGGTGAAGGAGATGGTGGGAGGAGCGGGGAATGTTGTTCATCGAGTGTTGCCTCTGGAGAAGCCGACGCGGTGGTCGGAGGTGACGGGACAGATCTAAGTTGGGGGAGGAATAGTGTAGTGGAGGTGTGCTAATGTTCTGCGCTAGTTGTAGGTGAGTGTGGGTGGGGTTTCCATAGTGTTTAATAAACTGGTTTAGTAACTTAAGATTTAGTTTCAAAAGTGTATTGGGCACAAATTAACCAACCTCAATGTCATCCAAAATAGAAAAAAGTCAGAAAATTATGGTCCCTATGGCCTTATCGTGACAAATTTCGTGGTTTTTAACCCTAGTTAATATATTTTTCCGTTTTTGACCTTCTAACCCTTGGAGATGACAATTTTTGTTATCACTTGGTGCCATTTTTTTATTTCTACGCGATGACAGTATTTTGTCATCATTTAATTATTTTAATTGTTATCAATAAAATTGCGTCAAAATTTAATAAAACTGTCATCATGTGTTAAAGAGCCAATGACCATACTATAATTTTTTTAATTAGAAAATACAAATGAATTAATTTAAAGAGTTACTTACCCCCAAGAGGGAAAAATTCAAGGAGATAAAGGAAACTTCGTTATGCTATGCAACTATGTTAAAAATCCTAGGAATTTGATGAATAGAAAGAATGGGAGAGAAGAAGAATTTGAGGCAAATCACCCTTTGTTGACATTTTTTACTAATTTTTTGAATGATTGAGTACAATTATTTTTTGGTGCAAAAGAGGGGTGATACCCTTATTTATTAATTCCTGAGAATCTTACAATTGTTCACTTATAAGCATGTCACTCTCAACAAAATGAACAAGCCAACATGAGGAGAACTAAAAGGAATAAAATCTCCAGCATAAGCGAAACTAGCATTAGCCAACCAATCAACAACTTGATTAGCAAGACGAGGGACAAATTTGAGACTCGTCTCCCCGCTCTGGTCCGCGAGAAGGTTTTTAATATTCTTGATGATCTCTCGGCGTAGAGGTGGGGAAGGTTCATCAGAAGTCACCAGATCGATAACCTCCAGAGCATCAATTTCAACTTCCAGGCGGGCAATACCCTTCCATTGAGCAAGTCTCAGGCCTTGCTATAGGCTAATAGTCCGACCTTGAATGATGAAGTTCCATTAGAAACAGAGACGAATCCGCTGATGTAGGCACCTTGGGGATCTCACAGTAATCCTCCAGCATCGATCCTCTATGAATGTAGTTTATAGGATCTGTCTGTATTTAACTTATGCCATCCTTGACTCGGTCTAGTTCAAGCCACCAATCCTGAATTTCCCAGTCCCTTCTCCCTCTTTTCAACTAAGGATTCATACTCCGTCGCCTGAGCAATAAATTTTTTTGATCGTGATTCAGGTGCAACAAGGTTGGTTCCAAAGACGCGAGCGTTGCGCCATTTCCAAAGACGCGAGCGTTGCGCCATTTCCATAGCCACCACATCCCGAACGAGAAGGTCGTGGGCCATGAGCCTTCTTTTGATATGTTATGGTTGATCCATGTGACTAAATCTTGAGATATGAATTTCTGATATCTATAGAAACTCCTCCACATCCCCGAAGCAGTTGGACAGTCCCTGAGTACATGAAGAACCGTTTCCTCCTTTTCATTACAGAGCCCGCATAGAGCATTGTCACTGATGTGTCTACGGACCCTATTGGCATTAGTCACGATGGCGTTGTGAGTGGCCAGCCAAATAAAACTTCTGACCCTCTCACTTGCTGCAATCTTCCAGATGTTATTCCAAACCGGGTTGTGAGTTGCCTCCTCATTGTTCTTGATAATATTGAGACGAGATTTCAGCGAGAATTTGCCAGTGCTCGTGCCATTTCAAGTGAAGCCATCCTCATTGTTATCAAGAGCCAGTGCTTTGGTCCTGATTTTTAGCAGAATGCAGGAAGCAAATGGGAAAATCGGTTCCAATCCCAAGAGCCTCCCAACCAAATTCCAAGTGAAGCCATACTCTGCCTTTGCTAAGATTCTGATTGGCCCAAAGAGTCCACTAATTCCTAGCTCTCATATGTAAATGAAACACAAGCTTAAACAAAAAATATTTATTACATGAAAGTAATTCTTTGAAATTAAGGCCTCTTTCATCAAGACCCCTACACAAAGATTTCCAGGCAACTGGACTCTTTTTTCTATTCACATCACCAGTCCTGAGATAAGATCTACAAATAAATTCTACGTTTTTAAGCACCTTCTTTGGAAGTAACATAGATTGCATCCAAAAAGTAAGAACGCCTTCAAGCACAACCTTCACAATTTCTGCTCTCCTAGCATAAGAGGTATGTCTAGTAGTTCTACAATGCATGATAACTCTCAATCTGTTGAATAATGGGTCATAATCACTAAGCTTGAGCTTTTTAGAATGAAGAGGAATACCTAGGTATCTAATAGGGAAAGAGCCCCCAAAGAAGACTTTGGTTTTATCTGTATTGGAAATCAAGCCCGCCTCTTCACCAAATTCAGTAAGACATGTTATATCATTTTTATGGAAGCATTAGTTGGCTTACAGAAAATCAATAGATCATCTGCAAATGCAATATTAGTCAATCCAAGCTGTTTACACTTTGGATGGAACCTAAATCTTCTGTTGGACCTCATCATTTTCAACTTCCTAGCCAACAGTTCCATGACAATTACAAAAAGGAAAGGAGATAAGGGATCTCCTTGTCTCAAGCCCCTTTTACCCTAAAAAAACCCTCTGACTTCACCATTGATGATCATACGGAAAAAGGTGTAGTAACACACTCCATAATCCAGTTAACCATCCGAGAAGGGAATTGCAAATATCTCAAAGCTACAACCAAATAGTTCCAAGAAACACAGTCATATGCTTTTTGTATGTCAATCTGAATCAAGCATCTGGGGGAGATTCTCTCCTTATCGTACCCCTTAACCAACTCTTGAGCCACAACAATATTATGAGTAATTGACCTCCAGGGCACAAAAGTTCATTGGTTGTATGAAACTAACTCATTAAGAATAGGACTAATCTTCATAACACGGATTTTAGACATAACTTTCAGCATAGTGTTGCGGTAAGAGATTGGCCTAAACTCCCTTATACAGACTGGAAGGAGATAAGGGATATCCTTGTTCAAGCCCCTTATACCCTAAAAAAACCGTGGGTCTTTTATTATTGATGATCACATAAAAGCAAGATGTAGTAAAACACTCTCGAGCCTAACTTTTCTGGCGATCTGTATTATAACAATTTTCACCTTAAATATCAGCTTAAACTATTATTCTCATGAGCTTTATAAAAAAATAGTATAAAATATTTTTAAAACCTTTCAAACTAACTTTCCCGTTTTACATGCATAGTGCTATTTTAATGAACATTAAAGGATGCATATTTAAGTTTCTAAGCCACCAATCTATCTCTATATAAAAATCCATGGGTTTGCAGCAGTAATGGTAATTTGTACCGGGCCCAATAATTTAATTTCGGGCTGTGATTATGTTAATGGGCTCATAAGTTGATGGTGTTCTTCTGGCGCTTCTTCTCGCCTAATTACGTTTGTTTGACAATTTCTGCTTTTCTCCTCAACTTTAGTCTACCGCCTTTCTTGCCTTTACTCCAGCCGTTCAATGTCTTTCGAGTTCCTTCCTTTGCCGTTTTCCCCTTTCATATCCCCGGCCATTTATGCCCTAACGTTTATGGTGTTGCTTGGTATTCCTTTAAGCATAAATACGCCCTCCATCTCCTCCGCTGCTGTTATCGTTTCCCCGCTGTGTAGGGTTTCACCTTCACTTCGCCAACCTTGCTTTCGATCCTTCGCCGCAGCTTCGGAAGTTGTTCTTGACTCTAAGTGCAGGTAAGTTTCACCTTCACTTCGTCTGTTCACTGGTGTTCGCTCTATTTCTCACTCTCAATGCAGGTAAGTTGTTCTTCTCCCTCTGCTCTGTTCGCTCTGTTAACCGGTGTTCTCTTATGTGTTTATGCATATTCTCTAATTATGTTCAATCTGGACTCGACTGGAATGATTTCACAGCAATCCCGATTTGCAATATAATCTCTTTCATGAAAGACAGCAAAAAACTGAACAAAGTGTCCAAGCGTAATGTGAGTAATTGATTCAGTAAATTGACTAATTAGGTATAGTTGCCTTCATAATCCTTTAAAAGAAAGTCACAAAAATAAACAGAGATTAGGTATAGTTCCCAACCCTACTCACAATACATAGCTCCAAAAATAAACTGAGTAATTATTCTCTCTGATTTCAGTAGCCACTGTAAATGGTGTTTCTTGGCTCAATTTCTTGAATGACAGTTTAACTAACCATATCAATATTATGATGAATCATGATGAAATTTACCCCCTGTTGTGACCCCATATTCTATTCTCCCAATTTTGAATATCACCAAATATATCTGTTGTTTGTATGGTATGCTGAGTGTATGATGTGGGTTTTTATACATAGGAAGAGACTAAAGCTGTTACCTTTTGGTTTACTGTAAGTCTAGAAGCAATTGAGCTCTAACATGTAAAATACAATCTAGGTGGCGTCTCGGAGGTGCTGAAGACTTATGTTTTGAAGGAAATTTGAGCTTAGATTAGGCTGAAGAACCTTCAGGTATTATTACGTGACTTCTCTATGTTTGAATCCTGTAATGGAGTTAGTGGAAGTTGAGATTGCTGATTTGAGTGGAGATGTGTGGTGTCTTGCTCCTGCCTTTTGATTATATCCATCCAAATCTGTTGTTCAATTTTGATAGGATATGAATTGATGGGGATGCTTACGTTAAGGGTTTGCTGGGATATGGTAAAGCACGAGTGGCATATAACCTAAGCATGAAAGTGGACAGTTTCACTATTGTCCTGAATAAAGAGGATGGTTCTCAGCTTGCAATGTTTATCCAATAAAGTTTTGTTATGGATCTTAAGGTAAAAGTTGGTGAAATAACTTTCCTCACTACCCACTTTCCACTTCCCACTTCTCTCCCTGGTCATTGGTTGCCAATTATCTCTTATATATACATAATGAGGTAGAGGCAGAGAGTTAACATAGTTCATTTCAGATCTTTCTGAATCATGTATGGGTTGAATTAGTGGCATTCTTGTGAAACATTTGGAAATAGCGGTCTTGCAGTATCATTCTATATAGGACTTCCTTGTTAGTCTATCATTCAATTGAGTCTACTTTGTGCTGTGATGTGTTTCCTAAGAGTTTCGTAAATCTGAAATGAAAACTATGCTCTTACTTGAGTTCTGAATATCACTTTAGAAGATCATTTGTTTCTGTTATTTTCGTTTAGTTTCAGTTTCGCTTAAGAATATAGTGCTTTTCAAGTTGAGTCTTTTGCTTTAGTTACTGTCTAATTATGCTCTATTTATCTTTGGAAGGTCCATCCTTTTACTATGTCCATCGAAGGCACCCTGGGTAATCTTAGAGTGTGTGACAAATCTCTTGGTGATGATCACAACTGGTGCTGGCTATGTGACATTCGTAGCCCTGGTGTTGAATCACTTATTAAGGTATTCCTTTCATGTTTTCTTTGTGAAAATGCTATTGCAGAAGAGTATGATGTTGATCTAGTCTACTTTTCCAGTTCACGTTCAAGTCATATAGTCGTGAAGATGATGATTACGAAGGTTACGATTACAGTCTCTGTGGTCGTCTATCTGCAGTTCATATTGTATTTCTCCATAGGTTTGTCCGGGAGGTTAGTCTGAATAATTTTTCATGTCACTCAGTCAAATATATCTTTTTCATGGGACTAACTTTCCCAACTTAACTTCATCCGTGTTGAAATTATGTTGCCAAGGCATCAACCTGCTGTATGTTTTTCTAAATTTTGTCTGAAAATTTTCATGTCTGTGTTTGATTCTCAACTCCTCTTCTGTTTAGTGCCTATTTCATGGGACTCGCAACACCCCATACCGAGGAAGTGATCAAACTGGTTGACAAAGTTGGTCTTGAATGGTTCATTCAAAAATGTGAAATGGATAGGGCTTCTGAAGTAAAATTGGATCTTTCATTTGATGCCCCTATAATAGTTATTCCTAAAGATTCGAGAAGCAAAGAGTGAGTATCTCATTTTTATTTTTCATTTTTAATAATAGCTTTCTGAATTATGATATATACACACTCATTTTATACGGGATTTTGATAGATAAGTTTCATTAACTTTGAAATATAATTTTATACCCTCAAAGTGATTTGTAGAAAGGTCTATTCGATTTGAGGGATAAAACATAAAAGGTATTGCAACCATATTCTTTTTATTTACCTTAGATCATTTGAATGCTAAGCTTGGTGCATTCTGTTTGGACTTCACTTTATCTGCATTTAATTTCTCATGGTTATCTTCAATTTTCCAGGTGAATTTTGATGCAAAGACAGAATATGATATGATTCAGAATTACAAGGTTCTCCAAGATGTCTTCAACAAACTAAAAATTGAGAAGGTAATTGAAACTTCAATTAATTATCTTGGTTTCTCTTTTAGGCTGAATGTATATAAATATCTAGATGCTGAGACACAAACTGTAGGGAAAATGTGTAAGATTGGAGTTAGACCATGGCAACTTCAACATTCTATATAACAAGATTGGATTTTCACCTAAAGAAGCTTCCTTGCATGTCCCCTCCCCGAGTAGGGACTTTTTGTTCATTATACTGGCAGTGGCATACCATTCATTTCTCATGATGATTAGTCGGACGAAGTGAAACATGCTTGTATGAAATCATTGAGCTAAATGTGGGTAGAAAGTTGATTGAGTCTTGCCCATTTTTGTGGTGGATTTTGAGGAAGTGTTCTTATTGAAAGTGCCGTGTAGCTAGAGGATTATGTCTCGACCTGTTATGATTTATGATCTCTATACTTTTTATCTTGCTAATTCTATAAGCAACTAATAATCGTGGACTGAATTAATGTATTGCATTGGTTAACACTTCCCAGCATCTTGAAGTCAACAAACTAATCAAAGGCAGGCCTCTAGACAATCTTGAGTTTCTACAGTGGCTAAAACGCCAATGTGACTCCGTGAATGGCAGAATTATGAACGAGTATGTAAAATTTTACATGGCTCTTGTGCTCTACGCCTTATCCTATCCTCCCGGTTATTTGACACTAATTACCAAGTGTCCTTTTGTCGGGAACTATAACCCAGTAGAACGGAGGACCAAGGGAGGAAAAGACAGGCACCCCAAGGGTCAAAAACCTTCAAAATCCTTGCAAGCAAACAATTCATTTAGTTCTGGATCTTCTGACGTTATGGGTCCTGTCATGACTTCCTCTGGTCAGCTGATACCTGAAACCATAAATAACTTTTTTTCACTGGCTAAGAACTTCATTTTCATCTTTAATTCATCCTTGGCTTAATATGTTTTTTTTTCTTATATACAATAGGGCCTAGACAAGGGAAGGTAGTACCTGCTGCTTCTGTGCTAGATTCTACGGAAGAGATCGAGTCTTTAACTAAGGAGGTAAAAAAAATGACATTTGATAAACTTGCTTTTTCCATTCCCTGCTCACACCTATACTATCAGAAAATTGCTATATTGGATGCAATTTGGTGCAGAAAGTTCTTAATCACATCTTTGGTTATAGGTTACAGATTTGAAGCTCTCTGTTGATCTCTTGGAGACAGAAAGAGACTATTACTTTGGAAAATTGCGCGACATTGAGATACTTTGTCAAGATCCTCTAGACAACCAAAGACATAATAGAATATGATTGTAGTGAGACCAAATGATATTGAATGGAAATCAAGTAAATGCACATATCACCACACTATACACTATGAGCATAGCTTACTATGCAAAATATTCCATGTATAAGCTTCATATTCAAAAGTTAATTCTCCTTTTCTAAGTTTGCTCATCCACATATTAATATTAACATAAACATGCAGTAAGCCACTACACTAAATTGGAAATTAAGTAAATTAAAGCTCAAAATTTCAATCTGAACTATGGCGTCCAATTTCCAATCAGACCAAATCAATCATAAAAAATTATCCTTGCCTAACACTCCCAATCTTACCGTCACAACAAATATATCGTACCTTCCTAGATCGGTCTCGGTAGCCACATGCTCCTCCTCCTCCTCCTCTTCCATCACTGAGCCGGATTCGGCTTCCGTCGGTTGGCGTTGTTGGATACGGCTTCAGCATCTGAACTCCAAGCTTGACTGCTCCTACACCAAGGTCGTTAAACATAACTCGTACAATATCTCCGTTCACGAAGTCAACTCTCTGATCAACGCTCCTGCGATCCTCTTTGTGGCCACCTCTACCGATAACACTGAGTTGCTTGAAAAGGCGGATGCAAACTCGCCTCCCTCATCTAGAATCGGATCCCCGCGCTACGTGCGGGGTAATTACTGCTTTTCGTCTCAAAATTGGATTGGGCTAATTATCAGCCTGTTCAATATAGCAATGAATAAGCTAGCCTATTGTTACAAAAAGCTTGAAAACCTAGCTTATTCTTTCAATAAGCTAGGTCATGCTTTGAGAAATTATAGACAAAAATGACTAATGCCGAACATAGCCTATATATTTACAACCTTTTTCAGGGCATAATTTTATACAATTCATGCCAAAGTAAATTTAACTTGCAGATCAAGACATCAACACAAAATAAACGAAAAATAGAAGTGGTAAAAAAAACAAATCAATTACAAATTGACAATAACCATGAGTAACGGTGAAATACAATATGCAGAAGAGTAACGACGACTTGATGGGAGAATTCAATACGAAATCTCAGTCGGAAGGTCAAAAGTTGAAATCAGAAGAAGAATTCAAGAGACCACAGTGCAATGGCGACTTAATGACAACTTTCTAGGTCATTGCCCGCGCTTTGCGCGAGCCAAACACATTTTATTTTTGTCTATATTCATATACTTAATATATATTTTCATATATGTATTTTTTAGTAAATTATAATAAAATGAATTGGATATCTCTTATATATGTACCAAAATCACATAGTCCTTTACGTTGCTCGGATTGCTCTTCATCGTCATACGAATAGGAGGTGAAGAGCGAAGAAAAAAAAAGATGAAAATGGTGGAAATACTAACCAATTAAGTACATAATTATGGTTTTATTAGAAATTTAATAAGTTTCAATTATCATTGAATGATGGGAGATAGGAAAATTAAGTTTAAACATTAATTAGTCCTAATTGTCATTACTTTAGAATTTTCATAATTAAGTCAATCAGAATTGTTTCTCAAGTGTCTTTAGAATTTTCAGATTGACACAATTGCATTTACTTTGCAGGAAAGATTGAACAGTGGCAGATTTATAGAGGAGAAGGAAGGAGAAGAAGATAAGGATTGATTGGATGGTGGCTGGTGTGGCCATAGGATATAATAGATGCTTGCTTGGATTTCCGTAGTTTTTGTACATTTGCTTTTTGTTTGTCTTAAAATCATTTTATTCCTCATATTTTTTCCTTTTTTGCAGAGGTCGCATTATCAAGGTTACTCGATGCGGGTCTTTGTGCCGGGCTATGGAGAAACTCAGCAAGGCTTATTTGCCTCCATTGGTTGTCGTCCTCACTGGAACGAACGTGAAGGAATTCAGGGTATGTCCATTGTTTAGAATTTGAAATCCCATACCTTTGTAACATCGAATTGTCTCATTCTAATCTAGATTGTCTTCAATAATAGAACTTATCTGACTAACTTTCGAGTATTAAAACACTAAAAATGAAGGGCAAACTTTCTTTAGTCATGTGAAGGAATTGTCTCATTCTAATCCCATACCTTTGTACTTATGGTATGAATGATGCACCATTTTGATGACATGACCCTGCTTTGTTTCTCTGTTTAATGGTTTTGCTTTCTCTCTATGTTTTCTCATTTGTTTCACTTACGAGGATGAAAGTTACAGCTTCTCGACCATGACTTCCAACTTTGACAAAAACAATTTATGCAAGATGAAACCATGTATACATAAAATCTGAATTTATTTCCTCTGGAAATTTGAGGCACTTATCCAGTAGGTATTCTGCAGAGCTTATATGACATGTTACCGTAACTTCTTGGTGATGATCCCATGTCACTCACTAAATAGATCGTCGGGTAAAAGAGTTAGTTTATGGTCATTAGCTCTCTGACGACTTTGTTGTTTCTGCATCATTATGGCTATTTGTTGTTTCCTGAACAGTATAAGAAATTTATAGACTATAGTTGCATGAAGGTTCAGTAATTTGCTTCCAAAACTACAACATGTACACCTTCGCAACATTGTTTCATCTCCTGCCTTTTTTTTGGATTCAATCTATAACTTAATATGGTAGTTTAATTATTCCTGGTCTATTTATGTTCTTAGCTTTACCTTTTGTTATGAACACCAGATTACAATCAGCTGCTTGGGCTGATCAAACTAAAATAGTCAGCTATCTCATAAAAAAACAAGGTTGATTTGGGAGCTGCAAAAACGATGACATGACTGCAATTCGCTTTGCTGCACAACAATGACACTTGCAAGTCATTGAAGCTCTTTTCTCTTTTGGAGTCTCTCTAAATCCTCAACCCTCAAAAGGTATGACTTACATACACTATGCTTCTCAAGGATCATATTGAGAATGAAGAAAAAGAGGGCTGTGTAAAGTGGAGGGAAGGTGGAGACCTCACCTAAGACGAACAACCCGAATGTTTGGTTGACTCATCTAATGGCGTGTCATGATACTGAAGGAGTTGACCATAATGTTTTCAATTTAATGAAGAATAGTGAATATTTTAAATGCGACAAAGTGTAGAGAATACTCAAGCTGGTTGGTGAAAAACTTTATATGTTGTGGCTTCTTGGATTAACAATTTTTTTAATGTGTCAAAGTAGCTTGGTGTTAGAGGTTACCTTCTTATCATTGAAGGTCATATTCTCTCTTACTGAGTTACTGAAGATGTGAAGAAATTAGCTTTCGCGTGCTTTTTCAAGGTTTCCTTCATAAATCGATTTTCTGCATTTGATGACTTCTCTTGAACCTTGAAAAATGTTGTAGAATCAATTCTTTCCTTCAGACAGTGGCGAACTCTACACCTGCAACTTACAAAAAGAGAAGGGTTTAACAAAAAACAACCAATACCCCCCCCCCCCCAAAAAAAAAAGAAGAAGAAAAAAGCCAATGGGAACTTACAAAAAGCAGTACACAAATAAAAAACAACACAACCAATTCAAACCAACATATAACATGATCACCACAGTAGGAACCATAAAACGCAAATTTGAAACAACAACACCAGATATCGATGACATATAAGAGATTCTATCAGCGAAAACATCAAAAAAAAAAAAACAGCACATGCCACACATCCAACAAATATAGAATTCAACATAATCTCAGTGATCCCAATCTAAGACATAATACATTACAAGACTACAAGAAACCAATATAAGGGAAGGCTGACCCAAATACAACATTCAACAATACACAAACACACACCAAATGCAAAGTAACAACCTAAACAAAACATCGGATTGCACAATAATATAGAAACCACAAACACAGATGACCGTTACTGATAACAACATAACTGGAGAACAAAGGAAAACCGTGTCATGGAGCGCGGGTTTCTGCGTCTAGTAATTAATAGAAAACAATGATTTGTTTTTTTGAATTGATCTTGAAAACTACCCATTTTCAAATATTCATATAATATTAACTAAAGTACCAAAATGAAATCACACCTAAAATACAATTAGAATACGTATAAATAAAGGGATTAAAACTATAAAAGGCATTGTATATATGGAGATTTTGGAGTAAAAGAGAGATCGATCACATTCTATAAAATCATAGATAACGTGGTGTACATGTACATGAATTAGCCCCATCCCCAAATCCCCACATCCCCGTCGGTGAATGGAGAATAACACTGCATTTATTTTGGTTTCAAAAAAAAGTGATATGATTATTGCAACATAGAGAGAAAATTTTATCATTCGATCGAGTAATTACTGAATATCATGCTAGCTTGTCAAAGACTTTATATATTTTTGCAAATTTAAATCTGTGTAAGATAAACATATAAATTGCTGAATTCAAATGGGTCAAGATCGGATCAAAGTGTCGAATTCTAATAAATATATATATTAAACAAGTTAAGTAGTTTGAATGAGTAAGCGGTCAATTCCCAACTTCAATGATATATGACATGAAGTTAGATATATATACGGACTATATAGAAATTCCACAAGATTACATGGAAGCCTGACTCATTTATTTAGGTTGATTAACTTTGGAACTTAAAATGTATCGGCAGACTTAACCCTTCATGCAAGGACAAAAGCTTTATCGTACTTTATGGACCGCCTCATCATCGAATTAACTAAGTATGAACTCATCTAATTTGTAGGACTACGTAAAATATTTTTTTAATTTACACGAGCATATGCAACATGTGTTTCCCGGCGCTTGGGAGATAAAGATTCCCCACAAATATTCAGTTTTTATACCGCACCTTAACTTTAATCCACGTACATAGTTTTTACGTGAAGATTAAACAATGATATTTACCATAAGTTTTTTAAGTATTTGGTTATTAGAGAGTCTGCATAATTAAGACTGTTTGACACAAATACTGATATACGTCAAGTATTTGGACATGCAAGATTGTGTTTAAGATAAACCCTAGCTATATAATTACCTAGAGAGTATCTTTGCAGATACTTGCACATTCACACTTCTCCCCACTTTTTCTGACTAGTGAACGAACTAATCCACCACATGCATAAATAACCAAACATATGACTAAACTAACATTATAACATTTGACCGGTCAAACAACCCGTGCACGTTGGCATTCACGTAATATAAATACAACCTTACCTATATTCCAAATCCATTAAAAACATAAACAAGAGCATAACAAAATCACCATTGATGGGGAATTGTTGCATGAGAGAGTCATCGTCCATGGTGTGGGCCGGAGATGACTGGGGCTCGATGGGCCGGACCGGATCAGGCCCAGATGACGACAAGGAGAGTCTCCTTGGAGGAGGTGGCAGAGCCGAGATGACGATAAAGATTTCAAAGAAGCAGCTAACCGAGTTGCTGACGAGACCAGGGAAGAAGGAGATGCTGGAGAGGTTGATACAAAGGAGCGTTAGGGTGCAAGTTCGTCGACGTTCTTGGCGACCCAAACTCCAAAGCATTCCTGAATAATCATTAATACCGATCGATCTACAATTTGTATGTACGTACAAGATCGATGACTATAGATTGGAGATTGGAGTGGGGAGATTAAGCTGTAATTATGTTTCTTTTCGATTCTTATACATGTGCGTGTACGTAACTAGCTTAGTGCAACTATTACTGCCCCATAAGAGAGGCAATCTAATTCTATTGTGACAGACAAATGTTTCTCACTGTGTAATGTATACTTTTTTTGAAAAATGTAAATCAATACTACATTTGTATGTGTAGGACCTGTAATCCCCGTTTATAACAATCTATAAAGAAATAATTGAAGAACAGAATTAAGGAAGAATTTTACCGAAGTTTTCTTGACGAAACTGATGCGTAGAGTCGAGAAAGAATCTATGTCCTTAATTATGTAACGCCCCGTATATATGACGGTTACCGGCGTTGAGAATCCCATGATACAACTACGAACTCTTCTGGTTTGCACAATAAAAAACAGAAGCCAACGAACCAGTTACTGTGTTGTACTCTCAGAGAAGGAGAAGAAGAGAAGAGAGGAGGATTGCCGATTTTCGGATGTTTAGAATGAGAGGCAGAACTATCCTTAAAAGGAGTTTCTGATCTGTTAGTGGAGGAGGAGATCTCGGAACTGACGACACCAACGAGGTGGAGTCGGTTGTGGAGAAGTGGAGCAAATCATGGAGGTTGTTGCTGACTCAGTTAGGTGTCCCCAACGAGGCAATTCAAAATTCAATCTGGAAGCCCAACTTTCAGATCCAGCTCACTTCAACAAAAAGAGAAGCTTAGCTGCTGACCACGAGCCGCGAGCCACGGACCACGGACGGACGGACGGACCGCACGAGGGGTCCCCGAGTCCTCTCTCCATACCTCTCTCAAGGTCTTACCAAGGGTAGGGGGTTTGGGTTATATAAACCCTTTAACTTTCACCCCAATTTTCGATGTGGGACAAAACCCCCACATAAATTCAGCTCAATTTGTCATTTGTACTTAGACAAGCAACCAACTTTGAGCCCTCATTTCTCATTCAAACGGAACCTGATTTCGACGTGTGAGTACACTACGGCGTAGTCCTCGCGGAGACGAAGCCAACACTCCCATAATCCGGTACAACCGGTGACCGCAGCCCACCGGAAAGATGCCCGAAAGTCCAGTCGAAACTCAGTTCCAACAATCCCCCACATGAATAGAAATGATTCTATTACACGTGCTTAGACAAGACAAACAAAATTTTGAGAGTACGGGCGAAGAATCACTGCATCTGAGCTGGTGGCGTTTTTCAGCCTTGAACCACCCATTGTGAGTAGCTATCAGATTTACTCGACCAGGTAGTGAACATGATGTCTTGAACCACCCGGGCTTTGACGTAAACCTAGACAATAACTATCACACAGTTTCATCTTCTCACAAAACTAGGTTCTCTGATTGTGTTCATTTTGGCCGTGAACATCCCTGGTTATTCATGAGTGAACTTGGAGAAAACAACCTCTCTTCTTTCTCCTAGAAACGGCTCCATTTCACACTCATAAGGTGATTGACCATAAATGGTATTACTTATACCCTACTTTGTTCTTCAAAGTTTATGGAATCATTAAAAGCAAATGCTTAACCTCTACTTTGCCATCGCACTTTTATCATCCTAGGAACTGGGGAAGAAGATATAATATCTCCAAGTGCTCTCTAGATTCGACTTGAATTTGTTTTCCCCTTGAACCTATTTCTTGGGATCTCCAATCACTTAGGTAGGGTTACCATCAAGCATCCTCTTTAGTCATAGGCTTTAAACCCATTCCTCTAGATGACTTTACAACTTGCTCTCTTGACAATCCCTTAGTGAACGGATCTGCTAGGTTGTCGGCTGACTTGATATAATCTATTGAGATTACACCAGTTGAGAGCAATTGTCTTATGGTTTTATGTCGTCGTCTTATGTGACGAGACTTAACATTATATAATGTGTTCAGTGCCCGAGAGATAGCCGCTTGACTATTACAGTGTACACCTAAAGCTGACACTGTTTTTTCCCACAAAGGAATATCCTCCATAAAGTTTTGAAGCCATTCTT